>CM030013.1:29069647-29754647 GCA_017639485.1 Pluvialis apricaria | reverse complement strand
AATTTAGAGCTTGCAGCTTGAAAATAAGACCAACTAGAAATAAAAAGGAAGCAGGCAAGTTCATTCTCCTGGTCTCTGCGATGACAGCACGAGTGGCAAAAAAAGCTTAAATTGTTTCAGGATTTCTAATCTAACAATGTTATTAGTAACCCAGGTAAGGTTGCTGAGGATTATTTAAAAAGGATAGCCATTTATCCAACATTTCTCTTTAACAGAAGGTCACCTTAAAATAAGAGTAAAAGGAGCCCAAGAGCTTAATAAAAAGGATCTATTTTCTGTAATTTGGCATCACATTTCTTCCGGAGCTCTGAGAAGATAATCCTCTATCCCCCATCTGGAGAATCCCACAGAGAATTCTACAATTAGGGAACTGAATGGAGGATGTGCTCCGAGGGAAACCCTGTCATAATTAAATGCTTCTCCAAAAAAAGGGAGGAGGAGCACTTAACAGGTGTTAGAACCTCATTGAAGATGACGAATAAACCACAGAAGTCTGCAAAAAACAAGGTAAATGAGTCTTAGCTAGCTATGGCTGAGAGCTGCAGGTGGCCAGAGGAAAAACAAAACCTTACTGTGCAAGGTACCTTGCACAGCAGGATACGGGATATCCTAAAGGCAACACACGCTATAGCCAAACTCCTAAAGTGGAGGAAATTCCCAAAGCAAATCTTTCCCTCCCAAAAAGAGAGGATCCCTTAAGTCTGGTTCCCAGGAATCAGACACATGAACACAATATTTAGTCCAGAAAATCTCCCAAATCAAACCCACATCCCCCACAGAGTCTAAACCAGCAAAATCCATTTGTCCAGGCGACTTGGATGAAAATTAACCCACTACCAGGGCTGAGCTGAGGCCCTTTAAAACCACTGCCCGTATGTTCTTTGGAACGTGCTCATTGTTCTTATTTACTGTATGTTTCTGCAGGAGACTTTGCACTCTTCTTGGCTATGACATTAACAGTTATAAAGCCAGAGATATGCAATAGCTTGAATTCCTATATTATATCGAGCCAATTATCAAGGCCAGCACTGAAAGAACAAAGTTTGGCCCACTGCTGTGAACAAAATTAAAACAGCAGGTTCTCCCTGCTCCTCTCACACAGGAGACTCTTTATTACCTATCTGCCTTCTGATGAACACGACAACTGAGAGGGGTCACAGGCTTTTCACCAAGTCAGGAAATTTATGCTGTGACTTTTAACCATATCGGTGGCACGGATAAAAACAAACCGCAGCCTCCTCCCCCCCCCCCCCCCCCCCCCCACTTTCCCACTAAAGCTGAATGCAAAAGAAAATCTCAGCAATGCTGAATGAATCCTACAGGGATATCACTTCTCTTACCTGCCTATGCTTTGCTTAGTCTTACTGGGGACATTTGGAAAAGTTTTATTTTTTCCTTTCATCTAAATTTAGGAAAAAAACCACCCAGCACCGCTCCCCACTACCACCATTCACTAACTCTTATTTTCTCTGCCAGTTTCCCTTTGCTTGGACAACGCATACAGAAAAAAAACCCCTCTCTCCTGTTCATAATTCATTTCATTTTCTGTAGCGTCTGATCTAGAGATTAATTTTCTCCCCTCTTCTTTGGGCTGCACATGTTACTAAGATTTATTTGGAGTTACACAAGGACAGTGCTGCCAGTGAAGTGGAAAAAAGTACAGGAACCTCTATTGATACTACACTCCGAAAAAAAATATCTTTTAAGTAGGTACAGAAACAAATGTAACTGGACCTCTTTAACCAAGCTGGTCTTATCAACTGAGAACCTAGACAGTATCACCAGACTGAAATCAAAACTCCATCTTTGTACACCATTGCCAGATTTTCCATGGGTACAGATGAACACCACAGCTGTAAACTACTGCAGGACTCAGGGAATGTTTCAGGGTTACTTGTAACACACTGCATTTACAACAGCAAGGAGCTGGTGCATTCAATGTGACGTTGCTTCGCTGCTGTTGATAGTCACAGCCTGTGTCACCCAGTGAAATAAGGACACTATGCCAAGCATGGACCGTAAACCAGAGAAGCTCACATCCCCACTGTCAGGCCGACAGGGCAAGCAGGACCTTGCCCCCACCTACAAAGCTGAAACCACAGCCAAGCCAGTTCGGACATGTTCAGAGGGGAAAACAAAAGCCCAAGTACATGTACCAGCACTGCTGAAAACCTCAGCAGCAGTTTAAAAGTAGCTCAAGCACAAACCATATGCAGGGTTCTCATTTAAAAGTCTGGTTTCTATAGCAGTCGCTTCTTTAACAATAAACTTAAAACATCCAAACTGATAACTACCCCTAAAACTGAAGGAATGTTATATAAGGAAGAGGATCCTGCTGACTACAGTTTGAAAACAGCTTGGGAAAAGATCAAGAAAGAGTTTTAGAAGCTTAACATAAAGAAGCCAAACAACAAAAATCAGCAGAGCAGTCCCCATCACAATTTTGAACAACAAAAAGCTGGAAGAGGAGAAAGTCAAGTTTATACCTCTTTACCCCAGATACCTGAACCTGCATACAAAATAGGAAGAAACAGGGAAGCAGCAATTGTCAGTCACTCCAATTTAAAGATCAGATGCAACAACCTTTTTACACCAGTTACAATGATTCTGCTTGCAACCTTACTATCCAACACTGTAACAAGGTGTTGCTGAAACATTAAGCTACACTGAATTCCCCCGGTGAAGAAGACATTGTAAATAGTTTACTACTTTTTCCCATTTTCTTGATTTAAATAAAACCCCTCCTACCGTGGTAAAGGCAGCCAAACTTGCCCTGAGCACAGGTAAGCCAACAAAACAAACTGCGTCAGGGAGGAACAAGCTCTAAAGAGCACTGAATTCATTTGTCACTGGGTTTTTTACTGTAATTAAAATCACAAAGCTGCCACATGACATTAAACACAGCTGACCTTTCTGGTTTACACGTTTAATATTGATAAATAGCCCAACAAATGCATTTGCAGCGTATCTGCATTTTGGTTTGACTTCTTAGTGAGCTAACTATTTTCTAGTGGGAAAACACAGCACTCGAGAGTCCTTGTCCTACGCCATACACACATAGCATTTAGACCCAATGACTCTGTCATCTCCTTGCAACTGGTCACCCTCCCGTCTGTATCTGGCACCAGCTCTTGGCTCCAGAGGAGCCCAGGACTTCAAGAGCTCCATCCGCATCACAAGAAAGACACCAGTGGCTTGGGAGATGCTGGTGGCCATAGCTACTGCCATGTAAAGGGGGCAGGAGGAATAAAAATCACCTCTTCCAGTACAAGTCCTTAACGCCAACACAGAGCCAGTGCTTCTCCAAATTCACTCACCCCACTCTGCTTTAGCAAGAGATTAGTCAGGAAAGAAACATTCCATCAGTGTGTGCAAACTAAGGCATGGTTACCCAAATCATGTTTACCAGAACAGCAGGAACATCCGTCCACAGACTAGGCCACCCACTTTCTGTCTTACCTCACTCAGGTTCAGCCACCTCTGCTGCTTCTGCATCATCACACCACATACAATCTCGTTCTTCCTCATTTTACAGACCTTTCCCACCTTCTCGCTCTGTTGACACCCATTCGTGCGGCCACCAAATTCCCCTGCAGGAAATGCCTTCTTCCATTCCCCAAGCTAAGATCGACCACCCTTCTGGAACCAGTGAACTATACCCCTGCTTTCTCTTTTATGCAAGGTCTTCCTCAGAAATTACTCCTATTGGAAACAGCCAAATGACAAAACAAAACAAATGAAGAGGAAGGGTGATCAACCACTTTTTTCATTTTTAAATCCACCTGTGTCTACAAAACAAAACTTACTAGCTGAAGAACCCTGTTTTTTTGCCAGGGTTTCAACTAGCAGTGGATCAACACTGTAAGTGGTCTATGAAACCAACTGCACAAGCCATAGTCAGGGAAGTGTATGGAGAAGCTCCACCAGTAGCAGCGGGGTGAGGGTTTCAGCCCAATGGTAAGACAAATGATAGCTGCACAAGACTGAAATCTCCCTGCCCAGATGGAGATGCTCAAGGGCTGAGTTTCTAAGGGAGCTGTGAACCCACCTCACTTCTGGGAGGCCCAAGACCCTGCACAGCAGCCTCATGAACACAGCAGCTTACATTACTCAACGCTGCCAAGAGCTCCCTGGAGAGGAGTGGGATGCAGCTGAACAGGAGATGGCATAGCAGGAGCAGAAGACCTTCTGCTGCCATCCTTATGCCTCAAGCCAACAAGAGTCTCACCTCAGCAAATCTAACAAAACATTTCCTTCCAACCACTACTAGAGACAAAAGTTATCTTAGCCATTACTATCCCATGTTCCCCCTACACTGTCTGGCCTTGAGGTCCAGAAAAAATGCTTCTCCATGAGGAGCTGAAGTGAGGAGACAGAACAGACTGTGTCACCTTCTTGCTGACGTCAGTGGAGATGCACCAGATTAACCTGGCCCCAAACTCTGGCTAGTTTTTCTGTGGCTCTTAGATGGACATGGTATCAGATTCCTCCCAAGGCTCTGATCAAAGCTATTTTCCCAGGATCAAGCCAGACCCTTTCCAAAGTTCACATTCTCTGTCTCCAACAGAGAAGGGGACAGAGCCATACTGGCATCTGTTTGTGTTTATTCATCTTTGGAAAAGGAGAAATGGCCCCACAGTCTCTTTTGAGCTCAACAGGGGGAAGAGAGCTCCTTCGTGCAGTTCACAACTGCAGACAGTCACCTACCCCTGGGTTTCTACGCAGTATCCTGAAAGCCTCCCGCGAGACTCAGTCAGAAACAACTTGAAAAGGTAAAATGCACACATCCCTTGAAGTAAATGTCTTCAAAGCCACCTATAGTATTTATACAGCCCCTCTCAGTTTGGTGCCTGCTCCTCATAATCATTATTTCTGTTTGCAACACTTCAGAAATTAACTCTTCCCTAACACTTTCTATGCAGAGGGAACACCACCAACACAAAGAAATTCTAAATTACTTTCCCAAGGTCACACTGGCAGAGCAGGGTACCTTCCTTGGGTTCCCTGAACCCCAGGACAAGGCATGCATCGATAGGTTGCTGTTCTCAGGCACCCCAGAGAGGCATCTAACAAGGACATTTGTGCCATCTGGTTCTTGGGTCAAAGACAAAAAAATGACATAATCATTGTAAGCTGCAAGTGGGGAAAAACGAGAAAAAAAACAAACCCACATAAACCAACAAACCAGCCCAAATCTAACCCAGCCCTCACGTCTTGCCCACTGTCTGCCAAGCGAGCCAACCCTGCTCTCAGAATGTAAGCTGGGAGCCAAGAGCAAAGTAATATTTTACCAATAAAACTCATCCAATAGATACATCGGGCATAACCCTCACATGGGGAAGGAACTGCAGCCACAGTCTCAAACAAAGCACACTATTCTGTTGGCGTGTATTCTGCTTTTTCAGCACAAGGGAGGAAAGAGCAGGAAGACAGCTCTTCCCCGCTGAGCGCCACGAGTCTCTTCCAGTTCCAGAGCTGAGCTCCCCAAAAACAGAGCAACACCCCAATAAGCAGCACAAGGTAGCACTCCGCCGGGGAAGGATTTTCCAAGCCAGGCCACAGAACAGCAAGAATGTTGTTTTGTACTCACTGCTGCAACCTGGGGCCAGCAAAGAAGTCCCCAGCTGGCCTCCCTCCCCACTCTACGGGCTGGGAGCAAGCGTGCTGGTGTGAGCCTTCTCCTGTACCACCCGAGAGCCTGTGTGCAGAGGCTGGTCCTAGCCCCAAGCGCTAAGAGAAAACTGCCCCATCTCGTATACTCCCTCACGCAGGGCCCTGCACAGCCAAGAGGAACTGGGTTTGCTGAACAAGCAGCTATTCAATATTTTGTTTTCTCCTCATTGTTCAAGGAGTGGCCTCAAGCCAAGCCCTGCTCTGAATACAGAACCGGTGGTTTCCTTACAGGCTTTTCGACAGGCTCACCGAGAGCCGCAGCTAGGCAGTTCACAAGCACGTTTATTGTCAAGCATCCTCGCTTTCCAAATTGGAAGCTAAGAAACAGGGTAATCAGAGTTGCAGCTTCTGATCCCTTTGGGTGCCTCTATGAAGACCCCCAAGGGCCTGGTTTTCTGGGCCACTTTACACATTCAAAGCACAACTGCTGCTGGTGCCCCTTGCAGCTGTGCATCATCAGCACTTTGGCAGCTCAGATCCCAGGTTCATACCTCGGAGAAAAAAAAATTTTTAAAAAAAATCACAATATGAGGAATAGACTATTTGGAGGTCTACTCTAACAAGCCAGGCTGAAAGGGACTTGCTGAACGCACACAAGGCTGCTGACCGGGCCCGAAAGTGAAGCGAATTCTCCAATGAGCTACTCACTGCTTCATTTGTCTGCCTTTTAACTTCCGTGACAAGCGAGCAAAGGTCCTACAGAAACCACCTCCTTCCCCTGCCAACCCACAGTTAACCACATCAGAAGGGGCTCACGCACACAGATTGGACAGAAAGACTGATGTATGCTCATTTTGGGAGGTATGTTAGCCATTGCAGTAGAGAAATCCTAGCCCACCTCCCTTGGACAGCCAACATCTATAATGATTTATAATTTTATAACTGTAACTATAATCAGGTAGATTCTCACAGGTCAGGAATAAGTATATTCTTTGCCTTCACCAAGGCAAGATTCCTCTCTGTGATCCATGATGCAAGGGAGTTTGAGCTTCTTGTAGACAAATTCTTGACTTTTCTTTTTTTTTTTTTTTTTTTTAAGTACATTGACAAACCCATGTTTTATAGGACCTGGTGAGAAGAAATGTCAGGCGGCTTCACCATGGCACTTCCAAGCTCCCCCATGAACAGAGAAGAGCACGGCACAGAATGAGGACAGCAAAATACAGACACTTCCTCACGCTAATGTCAGGTGTGTGCTGACCCCCAGGTCTCTCCCAAGTGCTACCTGGGAAGGACACCCTCCCTACATGATCATCATAAACAGATCATTCAAAGCAAAATCAATTATTTAATCAGAATGAGGCACAAACTTCATCCATCCCTTTCTAACACCTTAATATCTCTGTTAATGAAATTTTCTCTGTTGAATATTCAAGCGTATCACAGAGCAGGGTAAGGCATGACACTGCAGAAAGCTCTGTGTGGTCCCTACCCCGCTGACTTCCAGCAGTCTCTATGAGTCTCATGGCATGGTAAGGGACTCAGTCTCTTCCAAGGCCACACCAAAACCAGTATCAGAGTTGCTGGTACTTGCACGGCAGGGAGATAGCAATGATTCACAGAAAGAGAATAAAGGCACAGGAGGCAATTTTCAAATCTACCTAGAAAACTCAGGTTCCTAAGTCTCATCTTCTTTCAAACAGCCACAAGCTCCAAAACACCGATTCTGCCTCCTGAAAACAGGATTAGAAGAGCATGTGCATTACCCCAACGTACAGATGGGAGGAACCATATCATGTACAGATGGTAGGACCCATGTAGGTCATCTGACGTGCCCAGATCTTGCAGCCTTTCGGCAGCAGACTCAGGAAACAATCCAAGGGCACAGCATGCCAGCCCTTTGCCCTATACCATCCTTCTTCCCACACAAAACATTACCCTTTCGAGGAAGATGGTCATATCCAGAAATAGCCTTAGCAGTGTCATCTGCAGAGAAACAGTCTGTTTGGGGAACATGTACTTCTCTGCAACATGCATCGTCTGACCTAAAGAAACTGCCTTCAGATGCACTGGGGAAAATGAGGCTTTTTGAGTAAACGCCACCTGACTGAAACGCACTTTGTTTGAAAAGAAACTGATGGCATTTGTATGGCTGTGGGCCAGGCCAGACTTTCTTCACTTCTATTTAGACTTGTTATTTATCTCTCATGTTACAACTATATTGCCGCAATACTGTGCCTGGAGATGAAGGGAGGGGAAATACACTTGAAAATACATGAACATCACTGTTAGCTACACACTGTATTAGGGAAACTGAGGCATAAAGACTCATACAGACAGGCTGTAACAATATCAGGAAGAGAACTCAGATGTCCTGTGTCTGGGGTTATTTTCTGTCAAACAGGGACATGCTCATCTAGCATCTGGGAGATCCATGAAAAAGGAAGGTTGAGAAAAACAGAAGAGCTCCGATTTCTTCTGTTCTTACATTTCTGGCTCACAAGCAGCAGCAACTAACATGAAGGCAGTGAGGTGGCTACCTCCCACTGCTCCCAGATGGCCAAGCTACTTGTGAAACAGTTCATGAAGTGCCGCAGTTTGTAGCCTAACTGTTAAAGGCAACCCAGAACCGGTGCCATGTTACCTTACAATATCTATACATTGCTTTACGGCTGCCCAAGCACCTGCGCAATGACGACCGGAGTAATAGCCTCAATGGCAATCCCAATGTCATCTGTCCCTTCCCATTACTTCTCCCTTCTTCATGGTGTAACAGATGGAAGGAGATAAACGAGAAGTGTTCAGAAAATAATTGACTTATTTATGCAAAGGAAGTTTAATCAAAACCAAGGCAAAAGAATTGCTCTCAGTCCACATGCCTGCTTGTCACAGAGCAAGCAGCAAAGTATAAACAAGTAATTAAGATAATGTTGGAAATCATCTAGGCTACTTCAAACTGAATTCATAAAGCAACAGAATTGAAGTGAAATCACTTTCATATCAGAGAATGGAAGTACAGTAGGGAGCACAGAAATGAGAGATGGGAATATATCCAGCAGGATGGAAAAAG
Organism: Pluvialis apricaria; assembly: GCA_017639485.1. Lineage (NCBI taxonomy): Eukaryota > Metazoa > Chordata > Aves > Charadriiformes > Charadriidae > Pluvialis > Pluvialis apricaria. The sequence continues at coordinate 29,745,964 of CM030013.1, read as the reverse complement.
CAGGCCTGTTCCCTCTGAGCTGATCAACAAGGCAGTGTCTCATAGAGTAGAGATCCAGGCAAAGGCCAGCCAAGCGCACAGCCCCAGAGACCCAAAGCCTCTGATCAAGAGAGCCCAAAATAGTCAACAAAAACAAACCCTATCTTTGTTGGTTCAAAGGGGGTAGGGAGCAGGAGCCAACACTCTCAAGAGGAGAACAAACAGAAGTCAGTCTCTGAATTTGGGCAGAAGTTTGTCAGGAGGGATCAGGAGATGATCAACAGCAGAAACTCCAACAAGCAAGACAATTAACTCAGCAGTATGACTGTTTGGGTCAGAAAAATGGAATTGAAAGGTCAAGGAGCAGCAAGTAAGGAAAAAGTCAGTCTTACCTACAAACAGGGGAGTAGATGGAAACAACACTACAGGTGACAATCAATTCACTGTCAAGCAAAGGATCAGGTCAGGTTAAACAAAAGCATGAAGGATAAACCCTTGCATGTATTGTGGATGAGACATCACACAGAGTAGATACAAAAAAGGTACAAACGTGGCAGGAGGGGGAAAAAAAACCCCAAACACCTGACAAACAAGGCATACTACTTAAACCAGTGAATTGACTGTACACTGAATATAACAGGAAGAGAAAGTGAGGGAATTCTAGGAACACATGACCAGGTTTGGCCCAAATATCCTCCACACCATCCCAGGACACCAAATCTCTCTAGGAGCCGGGGCTAACAACCTTCATGTTTCAAAAGACCCTAAAAACCAACATCTCAAGTTTCGTGTCACTGTGCCAGTTCTGCTATCAGTGATGCAAATCAGCGCCCAGCAGTTGCAGCACAGCCCTACCCGGGTAGAGTGCTGCAACACGAACAGCATGATCCCTGACTAACTCCTGCTGCTGCGAAACAGCACGCTCCTGTAGAGGCTTCCCCCAAATCTGGAAGGACAAAGGGATCATGAGCCTTCAACCACAGAGAGTGACAATTCACAGCAGACAGATGCTGCAGCAGTGAATTAGAGCTAAGTTGCCGATAACATCAACAACTGAGCCTGCTTCCAGTTTACACAAAGGCCTATTTACACAACTCAGATAGAGAATACAAATTAAATTTTACACCTACTGAGGTATCAAAGTATAAATTCAGCCCAGAATCGTGGGTTTCTGCATAGACTCCCTGCCACACAGATCTCCCTATGTGTGGCTATATTACCAATACAAAAAGGAAAGCACAAATTGCAGCTCTGCAGGATCTTCCCAGTTGGAGGGCTATAAAATAAACGGGGTGACAAAGGGGAACACAGTGGGTTCCCCCATGGCAACTGCTACGTCAGCCCTAGCACTTTTGGAGGCCTCACTCCTCATTAGGGAGCGCGGTTGGTGCTTCTCATGTCATTTGCTGGGTTCACCCTCACTTTCTGTATTTTGCCTTGTAACCTGCCAGTTGTAGTACTGCAAAGCCAACCATCACTGAAAAGACACGGCATACAAAACCTCACGTACACAGGGTATTTTTTTTCCTCCCCAAATTGTTGGTAGGGTCTCAGCTTCTGGCGTAGATCGGTAGAGACAAGGAAAGGCACAACTTAGTGCCAGCAGGTTCAGAAACTCCAGCATCACTACGACTCGCTTGCCTACGCTTGCAGACCCCATTGGGGCAAATTACATCAAATGGGCACATGGGATGTGCTGAGGCTGAAGCAAACTACTTGAGTACAGCCCTACTGGCGAACCTGCTTTGATCAACTGTTTTCCAGTACAAACCTATAAAAGATAGTGGGATTTTAACAAGGGGGGGGGGTCCACTTCTCATGCATGGACCAGCAATCCATTTTCCCAGTCTAACACTCAAACCGTCATTATGCTTTCTCGAAAAGAAGTCATGCTTGAATCTAACTATAGTCAACACTGCTGGCCAGTCCCCCTCAACATCTCTAACAGCTCAGCCTTGTCCAGTTTTCCTTTCTTGAAAAATTAACTAGCATATTCATGTATACTCTCTACTGGAAGGCAAGATCCCATCTCCAACTATTTCTAGACAAAATTTCAACAACAGCAGGAAGACTCCAGATAGTAATCACACTGTTTGTACATTATCAAAACGTGGCATAAATCAAATCATGGCACAGCAAATCTCGTCCATTCTCCATTTTACACATGTGAATTTGTACTATACAAAGCAAAGCCAAGTCCTGAGCCATGAACGCAGCTCTCTGGCACTACAAGGCTTGAGACAGAAAGCACAGTGTCTACCCCCAACATATTACACAAGATTCTAACCCACCTATACACAGGGAGTCAAAACTCAGCTCCCACTAGCTGTGGAGTAAGGTGTGATCCAGTGCGAGTGGCTATAAATAAATAAATAAATAAAGCCCCCAAACAAAGTATCATCCAGAAACAAATAACAACTGATAGATGCTAGGAAGCAGCAAAGCTGTCAACAAAAAGCCTCAGAGACCATCCCTCCGGCATGTGAAGAAGGGGTAGGGGCTTTGTGCAGAAAAGTAGAACACCACAGGCTGACACAGCGATCTGCTCTTTCAGGAATTCCTTACACAAGATAGGCAAACCACTCAGACCCCTGCGCCTCCTCTCCCCCAATAAAATCAGAATTACAGCACTGTCCTAACTCCAGAGGCTGTAGGAAGGACTGAAAATTGCCAGGTACTCAAGTCATCAGTGCAATGGGAGGTGGGGAGGGCAGTGAACCTCCTCTAACAGAAAGACACATTTAAATCTGTGCTTAAGCAAGTGGTTACCAACCCCCCTACTCCTTCCCTGCACAGCAACGTACAGCTGCACAGCACTACTGTTCTGGTAAATCAGGCTTTCTTGTGTGCCAGACAGCCAAGGTTGACTTGCAGCTACACATGCCACATCCTTTTAGCTTCTGCGCCCGTGTTTGTGAACCTGTGGCACATGAAGTCATCACCTGAGGTACCTACTGCATGCCTACCTGCCTCCCTCCCCCAAGTCCTTGCTCAGGGACACTGTGAGCAAATTAAGCTTAAAGCCGAGAGTACCTGAGGGTTTCAATACTACAGCCCCCATCCCTACCCTCAAAAAACAGCTTTAAAGGTTACAAGAGCAGAGGGCCACAGAGAAGATTCAGCACAAAACCAAGTGATGGAATTCAGAAGTGTGGAAAAAAAGTTTCAAATAGGGAGAGCACCACAACAGAGAAAATGAGGAGGTACATCACTAGAATAACCAGAAGGGCAAAGAAACCCAGACATCCAGATTTTCAAGACACCATGTCCAAAACACCTTACCATACCCATTACAGCTGCTGATTCCAAGCTCTGCAGGCAACCTGCGACTGGACTGTAGATGTCTGAAAGGCCCTTGGGAAGCAGCCTCAGACACAAGGGAGGACAACGGGAAGAGAGGAAAATGAAAGGAAAAAAGAAACTGGACAGAGATCAAACCCTCCCCCATGGAACTGAGTAATAGATTCTTTGAGTGCCCTTAACAACACAGGCCTCCCGGGAGAGCTGAGGGCTCCTAGCACTGCTGGGAGGGTGCTTGGCATTTCCCCAGCATCAGACCAAAAAATAACAGGCTTTTCTACATGCCTGAGAGTCTAAAAAAAACCAAAACACAAATGACAATCTAATATTGTAACGTAATTTCAGATTCCTTTATAAATCTTAACTTCATTAAACTGATTGTGTTATAGGGAAAAAATCATTTAGCATCCCTGCTGTTTATTTTATTTCCTGCTGACACAACAATTTAAATTGATTAAAAAGTCTTCTCAATTATTTTCCAAAATGTATAAATATCAAACCAGTCTAATGCTAACTAACTATAACGAACCTTTCAAATAACTGGGTCTATTCAGAACTGCATATACAGGGGCTGTAAGAGCAGTTTCCAGTGACACTGAATGCAAGCTGATGTATCCACAGAACTGTACTTCTAGCATGGACTACTTCACTTCTCTAGCAAGTTTTCAGAACTCAGCTTCTGTCCCAGAAACATCATCAGAAGGAACAAACCTTAAATAAGTGATACTGGATGTTACAATAAATCTCTGCTCATTTGTCATCCCAGTCCAAAAAACGTAAGATACTTTTGTCAAGAGCAAATTAAAAAAGAGGGAAAATTAAATTCTAATTTAATACAGGTTGACTAATTGATTTGCTTGGCTTTTTGCTTTTAGCTACGTATTAAATGGGATTTTTTTTTTTTTAAAAAGAAAAGTTTCCCATGTTTATTATGAACTCCAGGTCACCATGACTGTGATTCTCCACATATTTTTGCAGGTGGGTAATTTTCAGTACTTAAATATCCCTGACTAAAGCAAGACTGCATATTTTTAGATATGTTCAGGTTTTAACTTACAGCATGCAACACTAGGTCTTTAAAATACCCATGCAGAACACAACACATACATATAGATAATGTCCCGAGGATTGCAGAGGGAAACCCCTCTACAGCAATCTGCATGCTGCCGGTTGCACAACTGAGCCAAACAAAACAAGAGAGAACCTGAGCCAAAACAACCTTCTTTAAAAATGCATCACGTAAATTAGAAATAATGAAGCAATGCTCTTCCTCTTATCTGCACACCCCTGTTTGGGGTAGAAAGAATATTTTGCTGGGACTGGGAGACCCTCATAGTTCCGTAACAAGATTTGCTCCACCATTGCCATCCAGAGCTGGGCTGCCCGTCCCTCAGAACTTTCTGGGTATTTGTGCCATGACAGCACAGAGCCTGTTGGGAAGAAATAGCTGTCACGTCTGGGCTGCAAATGCTGAAGGGAAATACTTGGATTTAAACTATGAATTAAAGAGCATCTAGGCTCACATAATCATGGATTATTTGGTTCGATAAAGACCAGCAACAATGCACACCTGTCAATTTCTAAAAGTGTATAAATAAAGAAAAAAAAAAAAGGAAACAACTGTGCTTTGCCAGGGTTGCTTGACAGCCATTTTTACAGGAGGCTTTTAAATGACAAGATCTGCCCAAGATCTAAATGCATCATTTCTCTACGCTAACTAAACACTTTTGAGACAAAAGCAATCTAAGAAAATCTCTTGTCCACACAGAAATGTAAGTTTTGCCCCTCATCAAGGGCCTGATATTTAATTCAAAGTCCATTCAAATTCCACTAGACAGATCTTACTGAATTGTCCCTTTGATTTTAACAGGAAGGGACGATACAGAGCCTTCCTTAAACAAGGCTGATGCTATGCTCAGCATCACACAAAACACACTGCAGTGAATTTGGAGGCATCCTGAACTTCACAGTTGTCACTTCCCAGCGCTGCAGCCATCTGGAAGGCCTGCCATCTCCTACAGCAAGTGCAAGCTGCTACGACTTGTGCTAAAAGAAACTCCCATTTCCAACTGTGTGTGTAAGGTGTGAGCTCCCCACAAGATCTGCTCTGGTCTCTGCCTAGAGCAGACCTGACGCTGGTCGCTCCCCGAAGCCGTAACAAGCATGGCAAGCACCACTATGGGTAACACTCTCACTCTAAAGGTTCAATTTGGCCCAAGTATTCCTTGTATAATGAAGGTTTTAAATAAGACTAGAAAGTATCTTTTCTGCTTCTCTGTTCCCTTTCCCCCCACATCAATACATCCAGCCTGCCACGCTAAGTGGCCCAGTGGGCTCGTCTCAACACAGAAAGGTGCCTGTGAGAGCTGTGCCTGGGGGCTCTGTGCCGGCAGGGCACACTGAGCATCCTTCCCTAGCCTACAGGCTGCTGGATTCGGTGCTAAGGAGTTCCTGAGGGGGATGTGCTTCCAGCCCTCCTCTGGAGAAGGGCAGGTTGCCATGACAAAGGCCTTTGAGAGAAAGAGGTGTGGGATGGAAAAATAGTATGTGAGAAACCTAGAGGGGAAAAATACAGATCTCAGTGCAGCATTTGCCATTATTTCCCAACACAAAGTGACTGGGACTTGGGACTTTGGTTCATGGGAAACAGTAAAGGATTACAACTGCCCTGAAATCAGGAGGGAAGCAAATATAAACACACAGCATACAAAGAGCTCAGGATATGCTGATCCTGATGAAGAAAACTTGCCCACAGCAAGGTGTCCTGATATCACTTCAAACAACCTTTATTACCAAATGCTGCCAAAGCAGAATCACTGCAAGCAAAGGCACCTTTCCCCTAGGCCTTTACAGGTCCTTCCCAATGGCCTTAAGAAAGCTTTAATCACCTGAGCAACCTGCCACCATTTTATGTATTGCACAGGCCTTGCTGCAGTAAAAGCAAGCTTGCAATTGCCTTTTCAAAATGATGCTTTATGCTTCTAAAGTTTCTCTATCCCAGAAGATCTCAACAAGGTCTGAACTACTCTACAAAAGGGTGCAAAAAAACCCAAAAAGAACAGGAATGAGGGGAGAGGCAGATCCTATCACAGCACCAAGTGGTAGGCTTAATCCTGTTTTCTCTTCTAGATTTAATAAACCAAGAAATATGGCATTGTATAATAAGAGAAGTGTCAAAAACGTGGAGTTCTACAATTACCAAGCAATCAGAAAGCTGGGAAATCCCACTGCCCTGAAAGGCAAAGTGAAAGACAGCTTTGTTTTCCTGAACTGAATTTTTAACACGTTGTGCGTAGCAGCCAGTCAGCTCCCTCTCTCCCATTTGTTGTAGGGGATCCATTTCAAAACATAATTTCCTTGCTTCAAATCATGCCTGTCATTACAATCCCAAAGCACTCAGTCTGCACGCACACTATCCCTTAAAAGCGGTGACTTCTGGGTTGGAAAGACATCAGCTGTATATAATGGGAATAGCTATTGCCTACCTCCTCCCTGAACCCTAGGAACAGATCTCCCTATTCCCCTTCCCTCTGCAGCATCTAAGCCTTGGCACAGAGTCAGCTGGCAGTGCCACTTCAGATACAGCTCCCCTGTGTCCCCTCTGCTCTCAGCACTATGGATCCAGAAGGAATGCTGTATTCGTGTGTCCCAGCTCCAAATCCCACTGTGCTCAGACTCTTCCCATGTTCCCTGCAGGGTAAGTTTCTCATCTCTGCCTCCAGCTTTTCTCTTCAGCTTCATCCTCCCAGCCAGCCCTGCACCCCACACTTTTCTGCCCGCATCGTACCTGTTGGCAATACTTGCATTGCTGCCACTGCCGCTGTGTTTCCTTGCCCGGCTCAGCCTCCGTGTGGGCTTTGGGTCTTGTAGTCCAGGACTTGGAACTGAGGGGAAAGTCGAGGCATAGCCATGTTCGCACTCTGTATGAGAATCAACAGCCAGGGCATAAAAAAAAAGGGTCATTAAAAAAAAAAAACCAACACCACAAAACAAAAAAGAAGAAAAAGAACAAAAAGAAAAAAAAAAAAGAAGTCAGCAGGCAGGCCTCACCACTAACCCGTCAGCCTAGCTGGGGAGGCCCTTAACCACAACAGCTCAGGGAAATGAGTGATGATGTATTCAGAGGGAAGTGGACTGGGAGGTGGAGAAAAGAGAGGAAGGGGAGTGTAAAGGCTCTGCCAACCTTGGAGGAAGGACACCACCACTCAAACACCTGAAAACATCAAAAGAAAACACGACAGCCCAGAGAGCGCCTCTTCTCGCTCCTCCTGTCCAAGCTATCCGAACCAGGCAAACCAGGTGTATTTCACTGTGCCATCGAGGTCTCTGCAAAGCCAGAGCCCCCCCACCACCATCCTGCCCGGCAGGAAACTTTCACACCAATCCCCACTTCTCCTTCCAGAAAAGGCATTCACCTCCATCTCCCCCTCTCTGCAAAAACCTTCCACCTCGGCCACCACCACCTCCAGGAGGACCTGTCAGCCCCGTCTCTCACCAAACCCCTCACTGCTGGGGGATTCACCATCAGCCCACCAGCAAACCCCTCGCTCCGAGGGCCGCTCTCACCCCTCCGCGGGGATCTCTGACCCCAACCCCGCTCCCCCCCCCGGGGGGGGGGGGCTGTTATCCCAGCACCCCTCCTCCCTCCATTACCTCTCTCCCTTCGCTCCAGATACTCGGCCGCCTCCAGCAGCCGCTGGATGTTGATCATCTGGACCTGCTCCATGGCCCCCAGGCCGGCAGCCGGGGCGCTCCGCAGCCCCGGGCCCCCCTCCGCCCCCACGCTCCCAGCTCCCCCGCTGGAAACGGGGGCGGCTGCCGGGGGGAGGAGCGAGGGATCGCCGTCTCTCCCCAGCCCCCGGGCCTCCCCGCACCCGCAGCCCTCTCGTCCCGGGGGAGGGGGGGGGGGGGGGGCGGCTCTCCCGGGAGGGCGAGGGGTGGCCGCACGGAGGTGGCAAAGGGAACACGCGAGGAAATGCCGGAGGAAGGCCCGGCACCGGGATCCTCCCCCCGGGGGGGAGGCAGCGAGGCGAGAGCTATTCCTGACCCAGACCCGTCCCTACCGCCCGCCCCAGCGCTGCTCCCACCCGCAAACCCCCGCCCCGGCCCGCAAACCCGCCGGTCCCGGCCCGGATTTACCCCCACGTCGGGCCCTGCCAGGATCCAACCCCCTCGGCCCCCGCACTGGGCTCGCCCCCCGCCCGGACCGGCCCCCTCAGCCCCGCGGCGGGAACGGGAACGGGACCGGCCCCTCAGGCCGCCCGCCCCGCCCCGCGCCGCGCCGCGCGCCCGCCGCCCCCGCCGCCTCGCACCACTTTGTTTACCTCTGCCCGGCGCTCACGGGAGGGGAGGGGCGGGGCGCCGCGCGCCGCCGCGGGGCCGCCTGGGAAATGTAGTTCCCCGGCTGCCGCCGAGCACTGTGGGACGGTGGCTGTCTGGTTCGGGGGGCACCCGCGGCAGATGACCCCACGCGTGGGGGTCCAAAGCCCCCCGGGGCAATGGCTGTGCGCCCTCGTGCCTGACGTGATGGCCCCGTGCCCACCCAGGCCCTGAGGTGACAGTGGCCAGGCCCTAAGGATATGTCGGTGCGCCCACCCAGGCCTTGAAGTGACAGTAGCCAGGCCCTACGGAGATGGCCCTGCGCCCGCCCAGCCCCTGAGGTGGTGGTGGCCAGGCCCTGAGGTGATGGCAGCCGGGCCCTAAGGAGATGGCCCTGCGCCCACCCAGCCCCTGAGGTGATGGCAGCCAGGCCCTAAGGAGATGGCCCTGCACCCACGCAGGCCCTGAGGTGATGGCGGCCAGGCCCTAAGGAGATGGCCCTGCGCCCACGCAGGCCCTGAGGTGATGGCGGCCAGGCCCTGAGGAGATGGCCCTGCGCCCACCCAGCCCCTGAGGTGATGGCGGCCAGGCCCTGAGGTGATGGCGGCCAGGTCCTAAGGAGATGGCCCCTGCGCCCACCCAGGCCCTGAGGTGATGGCGGCCAGGCCCTGAGGAGATGGCCCTGCGCCCACCCAGCCCCTGAGGTGGTGGTGGCCAGGCCCTAAGGAGATGGCCCTGCGCCCACCCAGGCCCTGAGGTGATGGCGGCCAGGCCCTGAGGTGATGGCGGCCAGGCCCTGAGGAGATGGCCCTGCACCCACGCAGGCCCTGAGGTGATGGCGGCCAGGCCCTAAGGAGATGGCCCTGCGCCCACGCAGGCCCTGAGGTGATGGCGGCCAGGCCCTGAGGAGATGGCCCTGCGCCCACCCAGCCCCTGAGGTGATGGCGGCCAGGCCCTGAGGTGATGGCGGCCAGGTCCTAAGGAGATGGCCCCTGCGCCCACCCAGGCCCTGAGGTGATGGCGGCCAGGCCCTGAGGAGATAGCCCTGCGCCCACCCAGCCCCTGAGGTGATGGTGGCCAGGCCCTGAGGAGATGGCCCTGCGCCCACCCAGCCCCTGAGGTGGTGGTGGCCAGGCCCTAAGGAGATGGCCCTGCGCCCACCCAGGCCCTGAGGTGATGGCGGCCAGGCCCTGAGGTGATGGCGGCCAGGCCCTGAGGAGATGGCCCTGCACCCACGCAGGCCCTGAGGTGATGGCGGCCAGGCCCTAAGGAGATGGCCCTGCGCCCACCCAGCCCCTGAGGTGATGGCGGCCAGGTCCTAAGGAGATGGCCCTGCGCCCACCCAGCCCCTGAGGTGGTGGCGGCCAGGCCCTAAGGAGATGGCCCTGTGCCCACCCAGGCCCCGAGGTGATGGCGGCCAGGCCCTGAGGAGATGGCCCTGCACCCACGCAGGCCCTGAGGTGATGGCGGCCAGGCCCTGAGGTGATGGCAGCCAGGCCCTAAGGAGATGGCCCTGCGCCCACCCAGCCCCTGAGGTGGTGGTGGCCAGGCCCTAAGGAGATGGCCCTGTGCCCACCCAGGCCCCGAGGTGATGGTGGTTTGCCCTGTCCTTCCTCCCTTGCTGCTGCTGCAGCCTGCAGGCCAGAGGTCCACGCTCCACCAACACGCTAGAGGCAAGATGGACATCGCCTAGGAGGCAGGAGGGACCCGCAGCCACTTCATCCCTCTCCTTGCAAACACCATGGCTTCCCACATGTGGAAGTGCCAGGACTGTGGCGAGAATAAAGCAGAGAGAGGCTACAAAAGAAAAAGCTGCAGCCACATGGTGGGAGCTTTCCACACCTCACCTGTGGAGATGTAACTAAAGACAAAGTGCCAGGCTCTGGGAAGTCACACTTAGACTGACTGATACAGCATTTCTGATGGGAAACAGAGGCGCAAGACCCATTTTTTAATGTGAACACAGCCCTTTGAGATCACAGACAAAAGATGTCACAGACAGCAATCTCGCTGTATTTGAAGCAGCACATAAACAAGTAACAACAGTGACCATCTCAACATCTTAATAAATACTGTCGCACCTTTACCTTACAGTCTGATCACTCTTCTCAGCACCTTAACAATGTATTCACACCCTGATTTTCATACAGGTACTTCTGTGACTCTGAATTTTACCGACAGCAGTGTTTGCTGGAACGGAGCTTAAAAACATGTTAACATTTAATTGTACGATACCAGTCTCTAAAATATTTGTTCTACTCTCAAAAAGGGCACAATCAGAGAATATTCAAAATCAGAATCAGACCATTCAGAGTAAAAATCTGAATCTCAGACTTAGAAACTGACTTAGAAACCCTCCAAGGATCGATTTATAGTTCTAAATTGGGGTTGTGTTTCATGGGTCTGAACCTTTAGGCTGTGACTGGTTACATTTGCAAGCATTCCTCCATCAGAATGGGAGCTGGAAAAGTACCTTGAAAAAAACCCAGAAAAGCTGAGATTCTCAATTAATGGCTTGTGTCTGGTAGCAAGAGCTTTAAGCTGAGCACAAAGTATCAGGAGACTCGTGCTGAAGTTGCAAGAGTTAGCAGCACTCAACTTGAGAAGACCTGAAAAAAAGTGGATTCAGGGTAGCTAACTTTTCTTTAAACGCGTTTCGCTGATTCACCATTTCTGAGGTTTCCTCAGAAAACTGCAGGCTTGCAGCTGATGGAGGTAAAAATAATATCACTATTCAGTTCTTACACAGCCCTTTTCATCTCCGACTCTCAAAGGGTTGATTTGTTTTGTTTCTCTTAAGATGGGATAGTTGAAAAATAAAGGAAGTTGGGACACCTTCAGGGACATACCTCCTTCATTCTGCACTGCGGAAAAGCAAGCCCCAGCCCTCGCTCCGGCAAGACAGCCTCCACTCACGCACCTACACCGAGCCAGACCACAGCGCTTGTAAAGATTGGCTTTTGTCTGGGGCAGAACTCAGGGAAGGAAGCATTCTCTCTCTCCCCACCTCTTTTTTCTACACTGGAAACTGCCGATAGAGCAGATTGTTAAGAGCACGTGGAAAGTTTCAAATTTGAGCAGTCTCAGGGACTACTTGGATTACTCACAAGGGGAAAAGGACACAGGTGCACAAACCACTCCGCAACAGCCGGGTTAATGCGTGAGCATTTCTGGGCTGTAACTCTGCTTCCTTTAACCTGCTTTCAAAGCCAGGGAGCCATTTGTCTCTCAGGATTAGCGATACTAAGCATTAAAAAAACCCAACACAACCCTTCCAAAAAACCCATTACGAAGCCCCAAAATCCCTGCAAGCCAGGTTCTTGTCAGCATCCACTGCCACTAGCTTTTCTGACGGCACATTCGGAGATACGTGGTGCCACTCTAGGGATTAAATAGGGAAAGCCACGGCTGGAAAATGAAGGGGTAGTTTAGGAGCATATCAAAGTGTCAGCCTCCTGAAGCTAAAGTTCAAGATACAAAATGAGAGAGTATGAAGGAGAGGGACACTGATACACACAGGGAATTAAATCAGCACTGGAATGAAGTAACAGCAGGATCAGTTCTGCGTGAAATGGTGTAGGATCGGCTCTTCCATTTACACATCAGCTCAGCTTCCAAGTCTTTGTTTCTGAAGCAAACAATGCACAATTAGAAAAAAAAAAAAAAATCTGTGTGAAACAAAGACAAATTTGAGAGTGAGCTGTGGGACATCTTCCCAAAGAAGGAGCCCTGAAGAGGCAAGGCAAGCCAACCGCAGAGCCACAGCAAAACCTTGCCGTTGCCATCCCAAGCGCTCGTGTGGGCAGGTCAGCCTGCAAAGCGCTAGAGTTGTATGTGACAGAAACAAAAGTGGGTGGAAAGTGAATGGCACGAAGAGGCCCGGCGCTATTCAACGGCTGACCAAAAACCCCCCAAAGTCACAGTTAAAATGTGGTTGAGCAACCCACAGGCAACGCTGGGGAGGGGCTAAGGGAAGAGTATTTTAGGGGAGAATGAGATCATTTAATTTAGTGGCTCCGAATGATCTGTAAGTACAGTTTTCTGATTATAAGTGCTTGCTGCTTGGCATCCCTTCTGGCAGCTGTGATTCACTTTCATTGTGTGTTCTGCTGCTTCGCCCTTTAGAAAAGGGCTTTTTACATTTTATTAAATGGCACTTCGGCAGCCCTCCATTTCCAGCCTTAATAATGGATTTGTTAATCTCCCTGATAGCCTTTCCCTCCTCCTTAGCAACAATTTAAATATCCAAGAAGAAATCTGCAGTGCAGAAATCAATTAATATTTACATCTGAAATGCTGCTGTACTATTTTAATCAAGTAGAACAGATGTGGTCTGTTTTTACCAACACCACTTGCATTAAAGTAGCTTCTTCCATCAGGGAAATCTTCCAAGAGCTTTCCAGAAAGTAATGTTTGAAGCTTCTCAAACCTGCAATGACTTCAACTCTTTTCTTTCCACTCTGTAGGAAGGGACACTGAGGTGTAAGCAGCATAATCGCTCGCATGAAGACACACCCTCAGCAAGAGGTGGAACAGGAACACAGCTCACGAATCAAGATGCCCAATCCTCTGCTTTGAACACAAGGCTTAGAAATAACACAATGCTTTGCAACGTGGAAATTATTTTCAATAAGGGCAATCGCTTTGGCTAAACTGCCTAGTTTTCCATCCCTTCTTTGGCTTTTTCTAAAATCTTCCTAGCCTCAACTCTTCGCAATCTCTGGGAGGAACAGTTGCAAGAGCTTCTTTTGCCCACTTTCACACAAACCCGGCAGATTTTTAATATTGCTTTCAAAGCCTTGAAACCTAACACTCCTGCAACCAAGGCATGAGCAGAGATCCCTGGTAGGAACCATTCTCTGCTACTCTCAAAGCAGTGAAAAGATTCTCCAAATTTCTGGGGACAGCAGATCCACAAAGCTCTTGTTTTTCTAGCCAGGGGATTCACGTCTCTGGCATACCTGAATTATCACATCTACAAGCACACACTGTAACAACCAGGTCTCCATTCTTGTACTCCTGACTGTAACAGCTCAGCATCGGAGGACTTGCAGCAGCGGGCTGAAGAACATCCCAAGTTCCACCTACTCAACACCCTTCCAATGCTTGCAATACCTTCAGTAAGGGACCTACACTGCCTACAGGACGTGGCCTCATTTCTCATCCGGGAGGCTCATTCTTTCCCAAGGCATCAGATAACCCCTTTCAGCACTCCCAGTGGTGCCTGGAACCCATTCCCTGGTAAGGACAGACGTTTCTCAGAGCCAAACCACCTAGATACCCACGAGTTCGAACAGGAATAACGCGCATGCTGTATCCCTCACTCTGATTCAAAGACCAGGCTCTGCCAATCAATAAGGCAAAAGCCACAGGTGCACTGGCTCTTCGGGCCACTCGCTCCTCTCCTCTGGGAGACGTGTTGCTCTGTTTTCAGACCTGCGCTGTGCCCCAATTTATTCTGAGTCAGTGACTTCTTCTGTGACTTTGGTCAAGTCACTTGACTTACCCAGCTGCAAAATTAAGAGGACCTCCCATGAGAAAAAAATACATCATGTACAGGATGCGGTCCCTCAGCTAAATAAGAAGGAGGTAGGATTCTCCAGCCAACAGCAGAAGGTGCTTCTCCGCCAGCTCTCAGGATGCTCTGCTGACAAAGGATGGGATCGGTTCTCAGTAGCGCTTCTGGCACAGTCCCACAGTTTTACCTCTGCCCTATCATTTCTCCTGCTGTGGCTTCCTTCTGAATTTTATGCTGAGGTCCAAACAGCGTGAGTCAAACTAACCCAACCTGGAAGTGGCTAACAAATGAATCACTGTGGCCAGGTCACGAACCAGGAGGAATGAAAGGGGTTTATTGTGAGCTGGATGAAAAATATATAAATAAAGGAGCCCTGTACTGCTCCATATATCACATCACTGTAAGATCCAAGACCATCTATACTGACCTTGATCCACGTGTTCCGCTCTCATTGATTCAACGGCAGCTCTGCGCACAGACTGAAGGCAGTCTTGTCTCCTTCTGCCCTCCGCTAATTATAGCTTTCTGATACATCTTTACTTTGGCTTGTCAAAAAAAGACCCCAAAGAGCGCATAAACAATGGAAGGAGCCACCTGATGAAGACACTGTTGACTCACCTTCAAGGCTCAGTTTTCCTCTCCTTCAGAGAGGATTATTCAGGAGCAAAGGACAAATCTAAGGTCACCCGTATGTTACTCCCAGTCAGAAGGTCAACAAACACAGCCAGCACTTGAAGAAGATCTAGCTAACTTCTGTGAGGGGCCAAAGTCCCAGGCACGCGCAACTCCACCAGACTTGTGAATAAGGACACTGCTGTTACAGTGGCTTGCTTGCCTTCATGCTTTTAGAAGAGGATGTGGCAACATACGTCTGTATCTGTAGTGAGATCAGGATATATTACATACCCTGTCTATTACAGATAAGTCATCATATCCGAAGAATTCATCACGTGTTTACGCAACTCCTACTGACAAAGCGTGAGTGCACACACACAAAGGGGATGCTTGGCACATACTAAACCTCGGCTGAGTTTACTCCAGGTCCCTCTAACAACATCTTCCAAACTCCAGCATTTCAGATGCTACAGATTTCCAGCCACGCTTATTCATGAAGTGGCATTTGCAGAGGTTACAGATACACCAACAGAGCTGCCCTCAGCACAACTTTCATTTCTGAAAACAGCCACTGTAATATTTTTCATGTGACGTTTCTATTCCTTAGGTACCAAGCTTAAATTTCTAGAAACAGGTCACATGGAAACCTGTACATGTCAGTTAGCAAGGTGTGTTGGGATTGGGTTTTGTGGTCTCGCCATGAGAATTGCAGCAAGCAGGCAGGCAGCACTGTTACTCATTTCCAGAGGCTCAACTGGAAAAATAATTCAGTTATATTTCAGCAGCTAAAATACTCCAGTTTACCCAAGCAGTCTGATAACAGCTTCCCCACTCACCGTACTGATAATATTTATTCCTTTTTTTTTTTTTTTTTTAAAAGGTGAGTGAACACTAGAAGGGTGGTTTCACTGCTGGGCAGAGGTGCTGAAAGGGCACTGCTCAAGTGTAGTCTCCCAGTGCCATAGCCCTGACGGTCCATCCTGCTCCGCTCCGTGGCTCTCAGCCCTGTGGTTCTGTGCCCACACCATCCAGGCAACCCACGGCCCTTCTGCCAACATTCACGACCAAGACAATGCGATGTGGCACCTATACATATAAGAAAAAAATTCATATCCTTATTTCTCCCTGGCAACCAAGCAGGTAGGAAACCCCTGCCCTTGACATATGAGACATGGTCGCCTCCACCTCTCTGGGGGTTCCTCCTTCAGATAGCACCCACTCCTTCCTGGGACAGTGTTTTAAAAAGGTGAACAACCTGGTATGGCCACCAAGGGCTTGGAAGAACGAACGCTGATGCTGAGCATGGTTTATCAGAAGCTGCATAAAACCACCGGGAAAACCACTTGAGCTCCCCCAGCCATAATAGCCCTTCCTTAAATTCCTGCCTTTGGCTTCCAAAGCCCTTCAGCTTCCACACAGCTGCGATGCTGATCCCAGCCAGCACCCTGGCGCTTCACCCAGCCCCGTCCCAGTCCACCGCCCTGGCCAGGAGGAGACAAACATCTACCTGTCACCTCTGTTTTTTTAAGACTGCGTTTCCTTGGGGCAGGGTGCTGCCGTTCCCCTACGTGTACAGCACCTAGCACAACAGGGCTGTGACTCAGCCACCTTCCTCATGGGAGTAACACCAAAATAGCTCGTTACAGCCCTGCGTAACACCGCGGTCAAACGACCTGAGCATCCTGCAGGAAGCAGGCGAGCACCGAGTCTGCCTGCGACCGCATTTGGCCGAACTTTGTTTCTGTGCTGGTCTCCTCTGTTATTGCTAATCGCCGGGTCGGAGACTGTAAGGAGGAGTGACCGGCCATCACCAACGTCCCTGCCAGGCTGCCAGCACGCGGTGCATGGAGCAATCACTCCTGCGCTGGCAGACGAAAGGGCACGGCATCCTCTTGGTGCAATAACCTCAGCTCCGCATGCAAATCTCTTCCCAGTAAGACCATGTCTATACGTTAGGATATAACCCTCCCGCTTCCGCAGCTATTCCTTAGTTTAGACAGGGCCCGGAACGCTCAGAGACTGCTTTCCAATCCCAGCAGCATTTTTCTTTGTTTGGGAGCAACACGTAAAAGCCGCCTGGTTTACGACGGTCACGTTCTGAACAGCACGTTCAATGGTTGAGCCTTGGGTTAAATGGGACTTTTCAACCTAAAATGTCCCAATTGCAAATTAAGATGTTGAAAGGTTTTGCAGAATTGCCTAATAAAAGTGAGGATTTTTGGTACTGTGACCATGACGATGGTTAGTGAAAGCTTCAGTGGAAACAAACGCTCAGGAACGGGGCTGTTTGGATGCAAACACCTCTTTTCAAAATTTAGCAATAAAAAAATCCTATACCCTGCTGCCCTGCTCATTTTCCAGCTCCTTCCAAACGAGGAACCGCACAAAATGATGCATTTTTAAATGGAGCGTATAAAAGATGAGGTATTATCCACCTCAACGCCAAGAAAAATTCTTTCCCCCCCTGAAAAAAAACATGATTTTGACAGTTCCCCTTCAAGACAACAGCACTTTTAGAGAAAAAAACAACCAACCCCAAACCAGCGGTCTCGCATTTTATTTCCAAAGCGGCGGTGCTGCTGCTGCTTTCACATGCAAACCCGATTTTTGCTGGTAACTCCTGTCATTTTTCTGCTCGCAGCCGCCGGCCGCGGTGCAGCTTAGCTCCTCCGACGCATGGCTTCGCCGATTCATTACAAAACAACAATTAGCAGAGGGGGGGGGGGCGGGAAAAACCAACACCAAAACGAAGCACCCCAATATTAATTCAACTTTCGAAAGCAGAAAAAAAAATCAGCCTGGGTTTGTTCTGGGCGAGCGGAGGAGAAGGGTTTTCGGCCCATCATCACCACCACGGCTTTCGCAGCTTCCCCGCAGCGGGGTCCCTTCTCCGCTGCGTGCGCGCAGAACAAGGGCACCCTATATCGTCACCTATAGCTGCCATCGCGGGGGGGGGAGCGGGAGAGGGTGGCGGTGGGATGGAGAGGCGCGGTGGGGGACCCGCCGGTGCCTTTGTGAAGTCGAAGGACAGAGAAAACGCAGCGCACGCTCCGCGAAGAGGAGTAAAAAAGGGGAAAGAAAAAAAAAAAAAATAAGTGGGGAGAAAAGAGGCAAAATAAAGAGAAAATAGAGGGCAACAAAATAAAAAAAAATAAATCGGAGTTGTCCGGGTTTGACGAGAAGGAAGAAGCACAGGGAAACCCGAGGGAAACAAGGGCGGAGCGCCGCGGGGGAGCGGAGCGCGGCGGCTGCCGGCGACGTCGGCCCATGGCACCCCCGGGGAGAGCGGCACCGGCGCCCCCGGGCCCGGCCCCGCGCCCCGCGCCCCGCTCGGCAACGCGTGACGTCACACCGGGGACCCCGCCGCCGCCCATTGGCGGAGCGCGACCCGCGGCCCCGCCCCCGGGGGAGGCCGCCGCCAATGAGCGCGGCGGGCTGCCTCCATGTGCGAACCATGTGGCCGCGGTGGGCGGGGCGCCGGCGGCCGCGGGTGTCCGCTCCGCGCGTGGGGGCTCCGCGGGCGCGCACCGCCGCGGGGGGGGGGGGGGGGGTAACGGCGGCGGCCCCTTTGTTCCCAACGCAGTTCGTTTACCCGACGGTGCCGCCGGCCCTCGCCCCGCACCGGTAGACCGCTCCGCAGCGGAAAAGGCGCGGACTATACGCGCACCCTCCGCGCCCGCGGAGCGGGAGGCCGGCGGCGAGGCTCCCCGCACCGGGCGCTCGCCCTTCCCTTCCCTTCCCTGCCCTGCCCTGCCCTGCCCTCCCCGCCGGCTACCTGGCGAGCGCTGCCGCTTGCCTACGTGACTCTGCCCATGCCCCGGCGGGGGGAGCGGGGACGTGTCACCGCCTCCTCCCCCGCCGCTCCGGCTCCGCGCGGGGACCGCCACCCCCCCGCCCCCTCTCCGCGCTCCCCCCCCCCCCCGCTCCCTTCCCCGAGAGGCGGAGATGCGCGCCCCCTCCCCTCCCCGCACCGTCCCGCTCCGCTCTCCATCCCAAACTTTCCCCCCGGGCCCGGCCTCCCCGGCCACGGAGCGGCGGGGAGAG
The DNA here is from genome assembly GCA_017639485.1 of Pluvialis apricaria. Lineage (NCBI taxonomy): Eukaryota > Metazoa > Chordata > Aves > Charadriiformes > Charadriidae > Pluvialis > Pluvialis apricaria. Next base: position 29,727,189 of record CM030013.1, on the reverse strand, counting down.
GGAGGGGGGAGAACCCCACGCGTGCCTCCGCCGCGGAGCTGGGGGGGGGGGGGGGGGGGAAGGCCGGCCCCGGCGTCCTTTGTCACTGTGCCCCCCGGCTCCTCCAGCCAGCCAAAAGTTTGGGTGATTATTTTTGTGTGTCCCCCCCCCCCCCTTCACCCCTCTCCCGCCCGTCACGCACACGCGTGGCCGCGGCCACAAGCCCACACTTACTTTTATTCTCCTTCTCGATCCGCTCCAGGTAGCTGGCGGCCTCCAGCAGCACCTGCACGTTGTAGAGGAAGGTGTCCATACCCGCGTTGGTATTACAGATATCCCCGAGAGGGCACCGGGTACCCCCGGCCGCCCCCGCGTCCCGCGGTTCCCTCCGCGGACGCCCGCGCTTCCCCATTGCCCCGCACGCCTCCCTCTGCGCCGCTGCGGAGCGCGGCCGTCCGTCTGTCCGTCTGCCGGCGAGACCGGCGGCCGCCGCGGTCCTAGCGCCGCCGCTCTGTCGCCCCACGGGCCGCCGCCACCGTCCCGCCCCCCCCCGCGCCCCGTCGGGGCGCGGGGGGGGGCGGGACGGTGGCGGCGGCCCCGGCCGCGCCTGCGGAGTGCGAGCGCTTAATATCAAATTACGCCTCTTTTTATGAGCAGTACCCCCCACCCCAAAGCCTTCTCCGGGTTCATACTCCAAAAGCAATTAGTAAATGATTTTTTTTTATTATTATTTTATTTTATTCCCCCCCCCCCCCCCCAAGCAAATCAAGAGCAGGCAGGGGATGGACCGACCGACCTCCTCCATCCCTCTCCCAACCCGTGTCAGAGCCGGGCACAGCGCGGAGGGGGTTTATCCTTATTTTTGCAGCCAGGCAGGTGGAGAGGGGAAAAAAAAAAAAAAACCAACAAACAAACCACCAACCAAACCCACAAACGCCCGTGTCCCCCTCCCCGTGGAGAGAGCGCAGGAGCTGAGCTGGACTGAGCAGGAGGAGGGTGAGTCTTCACGCTTCCACAAGCCATCTGCCACCTCGGCTCCGTCAGTTTTGGGGGGGGCAGCAAGGAGGGGACCCCGCCTGTGGCCCTCCGACACCCTCCCGGCTCCGCTTCCACCCGTGACGGCAACGCCTGAGAGCGAAACCCCGCTCCTGCCCGCCCGGTCAGGTTGGTCTGGATCTGCCGAGCAGCCCTGCGGGAGCAGCCGGGGTGAAGCATCGCCCCAGAGATGTGCTGGGGTGTGGGGACCGGCTAACGCCCGGCTGCCGTGGGGCTCCGTGGGCCTCGCCGGGCTCACCGGCCTCGCAGGGACCAGCGCTGGCTGGAGGTAAGGAGAGAAGAGAGGTCGCGTGGTGTTTAGAAGATGCCATATTAGTAAGTGTTAATTGGTACCTGAAGCCCGCAGCGTCACGGGGACCTGAATCATCCGAGAGGGGACGATGCCCCAGACAGCAGCGCATGCAATGAAGTCCCTCCGGCTCCCAATTGCTGGCGGCCGGCTATTTTTGGGAAGCATGGCTGCAGGATTTTGTTGGTCACACACCCTTCCCAGCGCACGTGCCGGAGCCGGGCCAGCTCTCCGGCCAGCTCAGCCCAGCCTCGTCCGTGGCCACGTGGCACCGCTGTGCTGCCAGCACCACGCGGTTGCTGCCCCATCAAAGATGTCACCGCTTGTCCCATCACCGCGTTTGGCTGAGTGTTCCTACTGCCACCTGAACTGGGCTGGTGGATGGCACAGGAGGGACCAGGAGTGCCCAGAGATGGGAAGTCCCTGGAAAATTAGGAAGCAGGGGGGCATGAAGCATCAGCTGGATTTAGACGTGGCCTGGAGAAGTTTGGGGAAGGCAGAGGTGAGATCCTGGTGTGCCAGAAGTGGAGTAGGATGGCATGCCACTGCCGGGCTGGGGTGTGCCCAGCACCCATAGGCGTGTGGCCATCTGCAAGAGCAGGATTTTGGCTGACCAGAGCAGGGGGCGGAGGTGGGAGCCAGGGCTGAGCCATAAAATACATCCAGGCAAGCAAAGAACTCAAAACGTTCTTGGCTTTTATAAACTCCACTAACGAGCTGAGATAAGACACGATTCCTGCTTTACAGGTGTGCACGGGCAAACACTCCCATTAAAACATCAGGCAGAAAGTCTCCGGCTTTCCGATTGCGCAGGGACCGGGCTGGGGATGCGGCTCTGCTCCAACCAGGTCGCATCCGCTGGAAACGTGGGCACAAGCGGCGGCCCAGCTCGGCGGAGCGCCGAGGGCGTCTTTCTGTGTGCTCACCGACGGGGAGAAGGCTTTCCGTGACCTTAGCTTAAAGTAGGGAGAAGTCGTTGCTGAGAACGCATCACAGGCAGCAGAGGCAGCCAGCATCAGATTGCTTAAAAATCACAAGATTTAAATATCTCAGCCCCTCTCCCAGAAGCGGCTGCGGATGCGTATGGTCACCTGGAGCTCGTACCGTAGATCCCGCGCCTAATGGCAGCGTCCTCAGCTACCTGCTGCATGCCTTGATCCTCCTCATGTGCCTGTGCATCCCTTCTGGGGTTTTCTGAATGCTTTGTACGAATCGGTGCTGATGCAGCCATCGGGAGCAGGCACTGCTTTCCCCAGTGTGACATCCCCAGGGTTTGAAGCCAGAATAATCATAATTTTTATTGTCTTCCCTTCTAGCTTAATTCTGAGATTTTTTTTTTTCTTTAAAGTTTCTTCCACAGAGAAAAGTGATCTGAATTATAAACGCCCCCAAACAGCTTGCCCTGGAAGGGTTCGAGCAGCTCTGCCGTGCCTGGCCGGGCTGCAGGATGTCCCAGATGCCACCAAGAACCGTGGTGGGTCTGGCCCAGCTTTGAGCCCCAGCCACCAGCCCCAGAGCTCCTGTCTGGGAGGGGACCGTGCCCCGGGCCCTTTGATGCTCTGTTTCTTCTAATATTTTTTCTCCGGGCCTCCACGCTTGTCCGCCAGTGGCAGGACACTGAATTGGCCTGGCTGTCCTCATGCTTCGCTGTAGCAGCCCCAAATCACAGCTCCCATCTGAGTCCTGGCAGCCCGCGGACGGCTGAGTCCTTGGTGGAGACGTGTTGGAGGCTGCGCCTGGACACCTCCCGTGGGGACGATCCTTGTCCCCGTGAGGTTTGTACTCGGAGACAGCCCAGGGCATGGCACAGCGCAGGCTCTCGCCTGTCGGTGATGCCAGGAGGTGCAAGAACGCTTGGCTGGCCTGGCTGCTCCCGGGACAGGGCAGGGTTACGGGTTGAGTTAGGGAGATACCGGCATTTCCACGGGCATGGTCCAAGGGCAGGACTTCCAAGGGAACCGGCTGAGGAGAAACGGGGTTTCTGGGGAATACGGGCTGAGGGGTACATTGCAAAAAGAGAGGTGCCAGGGGAAAGCACAAGGACAGATCAGAGAGGCAACACAGACGGAGTGACAAGGGAGGGCGCGCAGTATCGCCAGCTCCGCACACCCAGCAGCCGTGGTCCAGCACCCTCATCCCCGGCAGCCTCCTGCATACAGCCAGCTAAGGGCGTGCTCTCTTTATTTGCCTTCTCTTTTACTTTGTTTAACCTTTGAGCTCACCCTGAAGTCTTACTGTCATTTTTTTTCCTCTGCAAGGCCACGGGGGAGCTACTTCCACTAAAAGTGGGGGGACAAATTGCAGCCCCGCGGGCCCAAGGGAGCGGGCGATGGGGTGAGCCGGGGCGAGCTGCCGGCACAGCCCCGCTGCCCACGCTGTCGGCGTGGCCGCCGGTGCCCGGCGCACGTTGCCAAAGCATCGCTCACCACGTGGGAGATCCCTGGACCTTTTATCAGCAGCCTGTGGCCACATGCCGCCCTCGGTGCGGCGCGGCACGGCGTGGCACGGCGAGGGGACCGTGGCCCGGGGGTGCAGAGGTCGCGCGCCTGCCGCGCTGCTGCCAAAGTCACACTCGTGGAAGTGGGGAAAAAATATCCACCCTATCCTTTTGGGATCGGGGCAGGTAAGAGGTGGGATTGCCGGAGTGCTTTTGTTTTACAGTGCTGCGTCGCACAGCAAGGCGTGGGGTTAGGCGCAAAGCTGCCCGGCGGTGCGAAATGCCATGAGAAACCCCCGGGTTAGAGAGCGAGCACCCCGCTCCGCTCTGCCGTGGGTGTCTCGTGCGTGTGTGTCGCGCCCTTGTTGGGCCGAGCAGTGCAAAACACAGCCACCGCTCTGGGCACAAATCGCGAGTCCCCTTTGCTGGGTGTATTTTGACATTGTTTGTGTGGCATCGTGCACTCACAGCCGCTATTTCCCCACATCGCAGGTGTTATCATCTGTTCAGTTTGTTCCAGTGACAGCACCGGTGTAAATCACCCCCTGGACAGACCTGGCAGAGTTTGGAGAGGGTTTGAAAGGGTGGGGGCCAGGACAACTCTGGGTTTTGGTCTGCAAAGCCTCCTGGGGCCACTTGTTCTCCCTCCTTTCCGGCTAATCCCATTGTAATCCTTTTATAAAATTTCACCTGCCTTTAAAAGTCTGCTGCTGCCCTTTTGGAAGGATGAATCTGTTTTCCGAGCGATAATTGCGCTGCCCGTTATCCAAGGGCAGGCATTTCTCACTGCACAAGAGTGACAGCAATATATTAAAAAATTGTTTGGAGGGCTATCACATCTCTTCTCTTTTTTTTTTTTTTTATGGACACAGTTGTTGTGGTGCTGGGCTGGAGCTGGGCTGGAGTGGTTTTACCCCGGAGGGGGAGCAGATCTCTGATGGGTCCTGGGTGACTCCCAAAGGCTTGACTTTATGGCGGGGCCTGGGAAGTTTATGAGCTCGGGCCCGAGCCAAGAAGATGCTGCTGCTGCTGCTGCTACCGGGATGGTTATCCCAGCAGTGCTAGCGGGCACCATTAGCCCTCGCAGCCCCTTTGGGTGCCCATGTAGGATGCCCAGCAGAGCCCCAGCAACTGCTGTGTGCGGTTCGGGATCTTCCCGCACCACCGCCTTCACTGGGACACGCTGTGGCATGCAGCCGGGAAGCAGAAAGCCTCCATCCCTGCTAAGAAGCATGGCTATGGGGAAAAGCAGTTTGGTTTTCAGCATTTCTTTCCCCTCTGTGATAACAGCCTTTTCACTTCTAAATATCTAGGTGCTCATTTTTATATTTGCGACCTGGTTTGCAAAAAAATCAGCCCCCGGGCTTGGCACTCAGCGGTGTGTCAGGCCGTAGGGACTTGCTGTGCAGCTGAGCTCCGTCCCCGGAGATGTGTTTGTAGCATCGCTATTTGTGGTCAGCCAAGTGGCCCCAGCCCGACGGTGAGCGCAGGTGGGGCCCGGCTCCTCATCCAGGCACGATTTAATCGGGGTACGGAAATCTGCCAGCACTGAGCGATGCACAAAGCTCAATGAAATCTTGTATTTCATCTTTTTGTTTTCCCGTCTTTGTTGGAGAAAATTAATGATTCTGCTAAGGCCACCACTGCAAGTCTTCTCCATCATCACAGGTCCAAAGCGTGGTCCCTGGAGGGCAGCCAAAACTAGCCTTGGGGTCTGGCTGCCAACAGGTTTGGGCTTTAGGAGGTCAGGGAAGAAGTGGACACCAGCGTTGCGCTTCCCCGCCAGCCTCTGTCCCCTGTGTGCCCACAGCACATCCATAAAGCGGGTCCCGAGCCCCCGGGTGCGGGCGCAATGGTCCATCAAAGCGCCAGCGTTTCTCCAGATGTTGGGGACCCAGCCAGCTCTCGGACGCTTCCCTGTGCTCCCTCTTTCCTGATAACGTTCATTCCATTGGTGGGTTATATACGGGGAAGAATGCAGTGTTACTGACCGAGTCTCTCTCTTGTTCGAAGAAAAAAGGTAAAAGGCTCATGGTAAGGCAAAAAACTTGAGGAGCGGTTTAAAGAGGGTTTATTTCTCCATGTGCCGATCAGACTATTTTTTTCACTTTTTCAAAGCACAGATAAACCTCATGGGCCATCAAACACCTATCTGCATTTTGAAGAGGAAGGGCGGAAGAGGAGGAATGTTGCTATTTTCATTTCCTCTACGATATCTATCTGATTGTTTTCAAACTCTTAGACGAAAAGTTTCCAACTGAACCCACCGATTTTGCAAGGAGTCAGCTGGGAAGTTTTGTGGGCAACATTTTAATGGCCCGTGAGTATCTCTGCTCCCGAGCATCTTTCACCAGTCAGTAATTAATAAACCTAACTCTCCCCAGCGCTGGCGCTCCCGCCAGGCCCTTGGCTGCCACCCGCTATTGCCTGTTGTCCCCGGTCCCGAGGCGTGACACGGGACTGGGGTCTGCAGCAGGGCCCCGTGTCCTTCTGTGAGGCGGGTAGGTGTTTGCAGCCAAGGGCTGTGTCTCTCCTTAGAGATGCTGCCGGAGCCTGAGCCTCGCTTGGATGGACCCGGCGTGGCGGGATGCATCCAGCCCTCTTTATGAAGCCATCTTTCGCATCCCCAATTGCTCCCTAAATTTAAACAAGAGATCGGAATGACTCGGAGGTGCCCCAGGAGAATGACACCCGTCAGGGTTTCGGGTGCCTGTTCCAGCAGCCCTCCCGCACGGGTTTGCTCCTTAGGCTCGTGAGCGGTCCCCACAGCTCTTTGCCGGGGCCTCGGGCAGCGCCGCGGTTTGGCTGGGTGGCTCTCCTGCCGCCCGAGGCTGCAGCGGGCACAGCAGGCAGCGGGGACGGTGCATCGCCTTTGCCATCACTCATTTGATGCTCTGGGTTTTTTTTGTATGCTAGAAATAACTAGGCTAGAAATGGTGTTGATGCTCCCTCTTGCCTGCTCCGGTCTTGCCCAGCCACACTGTTTATCTCGGATCCATTTATGCTGCTGTTGTTTACAGTTTTAGCCTTCCAGTACCTCTAAAGCTTCTGCTTCATTTCCTTTGAAATCCCTCCTTACCAGCTACCTGTGTGGTGCTTCCCGCTCTCCTCCAGCATTCATTAAGCAAATTCGAGCTATGATCCCTCCTTTTACAAGAAGCATTTTCAAATTCCGTCCCCCCCCAGCCTCCTAATTGCCCCCCTTGCTTTCCATCTTTGCAATTGTAGGTTTTCTGCCTCGGAGGCTGTGAGCTGGCACAAGCTCTTCTTGGCTCTTAGCAGTTTTTCACCGTTCGTGCTTGGCCTTTCACGGTAGTTGCTACGCATTACTGATATAAAAATAATAAAGAACTTTTTCTTGCCCACCCTTAAGGGAAAGCACACATATGGTCTAAAATTGCGTCGTGCCAGCAGAAAAAAGCACATCTCTTGGTGGGTGGATTCACTGCTGAATATTCCTGGTGGGTCTGGGTGGCTCCGTAAGGGGTGAATGGGATCTGCTGAGGCGGGTGGGAGGATGAACAAGGCTAAGATGAGGGGTAATGGCTTCAAACTGGAAGAGGGGAGATTTAGATTAGATACCAGGAGGAAATTTTTCACTATGAAGGTGATGAGGCACTGTCCCAGGTTGTCCCGAGAAGCTGTGGCTGCCCCATCCCTGGAGGCGTTCAAGGCCAGGTTGGATGGGGCTTTGAGCAGCCTGGGCTGGTGGGAGGTGTCCCTGCCTATGGCAGGGGGGGTTGGAACTCGATGATCTTTAAGGTCCCTTCCGACCTAAACCATTCTATAGTTCTGTGCATGTGGTGAAAGGCCCAAGATCATGTCCCTGGTGAAATGGGTCAAGAGGAGGATCTAGTTCTCCAGCTGCTGAACTGAAAACTTTACACCACTCCTAGGAATACACCGATTGATCCTCGGCTCTGGGCTGGCAGATAAAGAGAAGGTCATTTGACATTACTCCAGGCAGGAAGAGCTTGTAACATTCGCAGTGTGCGATTTTGCATGCTCTGGCTTTGGGTTTTTATGTCAAATTCAATATCTGTGACATCCAACACATCACTGAGATTTGGGCTTTCTGGGCCGGGGCTGAGGGGCCATCAGGACAAGCCCTGCAGGACGCACGAGGGGGAAGAGCACGGAAAGAGGGACCACACTATTGATGGATGGTAGTTTGAGTTTATTCTCGCTTTGGAATACCTTGTCTCCCTCTCCCCAGATGGCCTTAACTGTCTTCATAGCACATAACTTCCCAGTCCCCCTGTGTGTTGATGCGTTAGCTCAGGAGGGGCTTCCCGAGGTGCTGATGGCTACAGAGCCACGCGTCCCTTGGACCACGCACAGATTTTAGCTGCTCAGGTGCCTCATTTTTCCCTTTTAACCCCCCGGTTTTCACGTCTCAGTGAGCTGGCTGCAGAAAATAGTCTATAGGAAGAGAAAGGCAGCAGCTTTAAGAGGAGAAACATCCTGGGAGGTTTCCAGCCATCGTCCCACAAGATGACAGAGCGTGCGGAAGCCATGCCCAGGCATTCGGTGGGGCTGGGGGCTCCGTTTCACCCTCCCGAGGGCTGTCGCTTCAGCAATACTTTATTTCTGCTTTTCCAAGATTTTCAGTGCTTGGTCTCACCACACGGTCTCTATGAAGAGGAGATCCCAGCATATGCACGGACAAGTTAATTTCCTTGGATTTTGCTGCTAAATTGGGTTTTGCAATAGCTGGGCTGGCGTTAAGGTGGGGAAATCCATCAGGACACAGCTGATGCTTGACTCCAGTAACGGCAGCAACAAAATAATAGTGAAAAACGACCCTCTGCCTGTCAAAGCGGCTCCCTGGTTATTCTGAATAAAAGGTGGATAAAGGTTTAATTTCAAAAATCAATTAAATTTTAGAAAAAATGTGGTGTGCTAAAGGGGTCGTGCCCAGACCTGGCGTTATTGCTCACCTGCAGCCAGGAGAAGTGCCCAGGGAAAGACCGGAGGAGCCTGATGGGCTGGGGTGGTTTTGGGGGACCCGGAGGACATGGGGACACTGCTGTTGGCCCTGCAGCCAGGCTGTGGTGGGCAGGGGAAAGCAGCCCCTGGCCACGGTGGCAGCGATGACGGAGCCTGGCTGGGGAAGGGAGCATGTGGCTCAGGGGTGACAGCGCTTTTGGGAGGAGCTGGGCTGCGGGAGGAACCTTGGGAGCTGCCTGTGCCACCAGCTCTGCTGGGTTAGTGTGGGAGCGACGCATCGAGAGACAGCTCATGAGTCCGGCGGTGTAATTACTGTTGCCTAATGATTTCCTTCATTTCTCACCAGCATCTCCCTCCAACAGCTCCGTGGCCCACGGCACGGCTCGCCGTGCCTCTGCGGGGCGCTGGCAGGCAGGGTTTGACCCCAGGAGCTGATGCGGGAGGGATTCCTGGCACATCCCAAGAACACAAAAAGCACAGCAGCGTTTGGATGCAGTTTTGCTAATCTCTACTTGCTTGACCTCATAATATTCAAATACAAATAGATGGGCTCTGATGCTACTCAGAGCACCTGGTGTCATACGGGGAGGGAGAAACCGGAGCGGATCTGCTGGGGCATTTAGTCCAACTCCTGCTATTCTGAGCAGCCACGTCATATAATCCCCATCACAAATTTCCCAGCCTCCCGGCAGCCCCCACCAGTTAATACCCATTTGTTCGTGTGCCAACGCTATCTGCGGTTTAAAAGCTATTCTCTCTCCCCAGTATTTCCCCGGGGCTTCCCCCTCTCGCTGTAACTAAGGGGAAGGATCATCCATGCTCCCAGGTTGATCCCACCTGGCATCCCCGCCTTCGCCCCAGACGCGGCTGATCGTTGCACCGGCACCGCTGGCGCGTGACGGCATCTCAGCTCCTGGTTCGCCACCTGCAGCCATGCCACGCGGAGGGCGTCTGATTTCCTTCCAACCGACTGAGATCCCCACGTCTTACACCCACCACATCGCAGCAAACCCCAGTGCCGCCAGTCCCCTTTTGGGCCGGTCACGGCTCTGCGGAGCCGGGGGTGACATCCTCAGCCTCTCTGCTCCCCTTGGCCAGCTGCGTTACCCCCTTTGCAGCTCATTTACTAATCCTCACCTGCTCTGGTTCCACTAACAACTTCTTGCATGGCTCTGTCGGATGCGCGTCTGAAGAAGATACTTGATCTGTTGCGTTGCTTGGCCTAGAAAAATCACCAGTGTTAAAGGAAAGAAATCAGTGTGACCTGTTCATGGCACTTTTAACCCTTTCCCCGTCCTCTCCAGGCCTCTGACTGTTGTTTCCCCCAGAACCTCGGATGCTGTCGGATCCCCCAAAGAGCAAATGGCTCGCAGAGTGAAACCAAATAAAATGCCTTGCAATGCCCCGGCTGCCCTCATCCTAACGTGCAGGACAGGAGGGAGTGACTGCGTGTCCCCGGCAGGGCCGGCCAGGCAGCACCTTCAGCAGGAACGTGTTTGCTCCGTGTTATTGACTCGCTGCCCTGCGCTGGGTATTTCCCTGCCTGGGCACTCCTGCGGCCACCCTTCGTTCAGGGCTCGCAAAACACTCTACCGACCTGCGGGTGTTGACTCTCAGAAGGCCGGTGACAGAGAGGAATACAAATTACCTGCTCTGTTTTTCAGACTGCTGAACTCGGTGGCAGATGACTTGGTCCACACCAGCCAGTTTAAACCCGTGGCTGCGATCAGACTCCGACACTGATTTTCCCATCGCCTCCTCCAGCTGCCATGAGCACGGCTTTGGTGGTGTTTAAAGATGCTGTTTGCAAAGGTACCCCTCTAAATCCACCCAGAAATGCTCTCGGCACCTGGAGGAAGCCAATCCCAGAGATCCTGGTTCAAACCTACCCGCGTTTATTTGTTTAACACCGAGGAAACCCTCCAGCCCGCAGCGAGATGGTCCCATCCCTCAGAGCGCTCACAGCCTCCCAGGAACGGAGAAAAAGGGGTGTATTGGGGTGCCCGGGATTAGCATCAGGACTCGTTGTCTTCAAAACACTCGGGGCGATTCAGTGTTGGAGGGAACGTGCTGCGGGTCGTGGCGGGTGAAGCAGGATGGGGACAGCAAATCCCGCCTGGGGACGGCGCAGGAGGCCGACGGCGGGACGGCACCGGCACAAGCTCGGTGCCAGGAGCCGGGGGCACACGGGCGCTGAAGAAGACGCCATAGAAAACCAGGGTTGATTTGATGGGCAACGGGGCTGAAGCACCGAATTGTACGGGGGTGTACAGGACGTGGCCGTTGGCACCGCTGCCAGCTGGAGCAGCCGGCAGGGCTTCGACGGGCAGAAAAGCAGCCGGAGAAAGGCAGAGACGGGGGCTGCAGGGCCAAAGCAAAGAGTCCCGTGGCCGCCGGTGAGCCGACCAGGCGCCGTGCAGGGTGGGCATCGCCGGCCGTTTAGGCTGAAGCCAAACCGGCGAAAACTCACTGGATCCAGGCATCATCCCTGCCCGCTCCCTGCCAAACCCTGCCCGGCACAGGTTTCACCCGGCCGAGCAGCCAGACGCGGCGGAGGTTAGAGCAAAGACATAAATAAAAAGGTTAATATTTTCCACCCGTCTCTCCCAGCTGCCGTGCAGATTGCAGCTGTTTCTCCCCAGTCACGTTGGCCGCAATACTCGTTGGGTTGGTATTTAATTGCCTCTCCCTAACGACGCATTAGGCAGGGTGTAATTTGCCAGCGCTGGTCAAACAATACAGATAAACCCGGTTTGCACACAAAGGCAGCGGAGCGGGGAAACTTCGCCGTCTGGTTCTGCTCCGCTTTGGAGGTGGTGGCTCCAGACATGGGCGGGATGTGAAGCGACGGACGTCTCGGCCTTCGGGAGGAGGAAGGAAAATGTCAAATAACAAGAGACACCCGCTTGCCCCGCGGCAAACCGGCGTGAAGCTCCGAGTGCCCCCAACGCCACCAGGGCTGGGCTGGCATGTGCCAGCTCAGGGGCTGGCCACGGGTTGTTACAACTCAACGCATCCCCTTTCTTGGGCTTTTTTTTCTTTTTGCTGAATTTCAGATGTAAAGGTATTTTAAGATTTCTTTCTCTGCTATTTTTTTAACCTTAGTGGTGTGAGCACATGTATGGGGGATGGCACCTTCGCTCGCGCTTGGGAATCACCCCGCTGGAGATTAAAAACCCAACACGTCTTGAGGGTGGCGGAGCACTGGCACAGGCTGCCCAGAGAGGCTGTGGAGTCTCCCACTCTGGAGACATTCAAAACCCGCCTGGACGCTGTCCTGTGCAACTGCTGTAGGTGTCCCTGCTGTGGCAGGGGGGTTGGACTTAGATGATCTCCAGAGGTCCCGTCCAACCCTGACGATTCTGTGATTCTGTGATTCTGTCTTTAACTTAGGAAGCAGAAGGGCTGCCATAACACCAACACGGGCCCTCGGTGTTTCTCAGGACCTTGGCTTCAGCAGAAGCAGGTAAAAAAGGAACAAACAAGGGAAAGCTTCGTCCCACAGCCACAACTTCTCACCCCGGCTCTGCAGCACCGTGATGCTCAGAGCATCTCTGCCCTCCCCGGCTCCCCTCGCACCCCAGGCTCCGGCCAGCGGATAGAGATTTCACCCAGATGCTACAAATAAGTGAGAAGGAGAGAGTTAAAAATTAGCCTGTCCTCACAACACGAACACTGAAAAAGCAAAACACACCCTTCCTTGTGCTGGCCCAGGGCGCAGACCTGCGCTTATGCCCATGTCTAATGCGGCCATGTGTTATAAAAAAGATAGAAATGGGCAATCTCCAATATTGATACAGAGAGAAGGGCAGTTACACAGATCACGGGTGGATTTGAGCGCTCCTTAAATATTTATGCAAACTATGCTGCTGGTCAGAGTCACTTCTAAAGGACTGCAAATTTCCAGCAGGCAGCAAGCTTTAAAACGCTCAGAAACGAAATACCGCCGTGAAAATTAATTGGGGAGTCACCTGCTTCTGGACACCCTGAATATTTTTAGGACGGTGGGTGTGCAATCCTGCCCGCACAGCACTGACTCCCGTGGGTCACCCACTGCCTGCGTGGCTCTGCAGGAGCCCGACTGCTCTGCCTCCCCCTGCAGAGGGAAGACTTGTTTGGGATGGCACCCAGCTCCTGCATCCCATCCCTGGACCGCTCAGCATCCTCCTCCCTTCGCTAACACGCCACACGCACGTGATGAAACCGACTGCTTTGTCACCAAGTTGCACATTAACGTCTACACCTACAAAGTGGGGTAATTTATGGGAGGCTGTCAGATAACCCCGTCCCGGCGCCCGGCATCCTGGCACCTGGTACCCGGCACCCGGGGTGCGCCCGGGCACGGGGGACGCCACTGACGCCTGTTCGGACACAAGCTGGGAGGGAGCAAACAAACAACTACTGAAAAAAAAAAATAAGGGGCCATTTGTTTGGAGCTCTCTGGAACAGGAGGAAGTCAAGGGTGCGTCAAAATGGAAAAGTACAAAGCCAGCAGGGAAACGGGGTTTATTTATAAACTTCTAGAGAATGGCTGCGAACAATGGGGTGGGCGTTTTTTTATCCCACCCAGAAATGGAGAATGAGTCTGGGTCCGTCTGCCGCTGCAGGAGCCCAACTGCTCTGCCTCACCCTGCAGAGGGAACACTTGTTTGGGATGGCACCGGGCTCCTGCATCCCATCCCGGGACCGCCCAGCATCGGGGATGCTGGGGAGCCCCGGCTGAGTGCTCTGCCCGCGGGATGCGGGGCGTCTCCGGGATGTGGCTCCGCTGCCTGTCCGGAGCCGTACGCTCGGCGAGCGGGCACGGGATGCTTGCCGGCTTCCTCCAAAGCTCCACCGCGCCAAAAGCTCTGCGTTGGTGATGGTAAAGAGCTGCACAGCACCCGCAGTGCGTGTTTCCTCCCTGGGGTGGAAGGCAGCGCCCGTCAGCGGGCAGGTTTGGGGGTAGGGCTCTGCGTTCCCCTGCAGCAGCAGCACATTTCGGAGTGGGAGATGCAACAGCGAACCTCACCCCTGCTCATCTGGTGTCCGGGAGCTGTTTGTAATTTACCACACGTCCTTATTTCTAGCGATTTGTCTCTTGTGTACGCGGAGCATACAGGTGAGCCATGGCAAGCGGCAGCCCGGCGTTGTTTCCCAAGCGCAGGGGCAGAGGCAGGAGCGGGCAGAGGTTCGGCAGCGCCGCCGGAGCAGCTCTCGTTCGCCACGCTCCCGGCCAAGGAGCCCTTCGCCCCTCCACCCATCCTCTGCAATATTTTAAACCAAGGCCGGGAGACGCGGCCGGCCAGCCCAGAGCGCAGCGCGCTCTCCTGCGCAAAGTTTAAGGCCTGTTGGATGCACCCCATCAAGCGCCGATGAATGAATTTGATGATCATCTCAGTCCTGTCTTACCCTTTCCTCCCTACTCAGAAGGAACATCAATAAATTTTTTGATCAAACTGTTTTTAGAAGAGCACCCTCTGCAACTGTTTAAGCTGGGGCTGTCCCTCCCCGTCCCCCTCGCTGCGGTTCGGCCCTCGGACAGGAGCCGAAGGAGGCGCCGAACCTGAGCCCTCTGCCGCGGCGTCCCGGGGACATGGGCTGGCGGCGCCGGGGCCGGACCCGGCCAAGGGTTCAAGTGCTCCCTGAGGGGCGGTGGGCTGAGCTTTGGGCACAGGAGGGGCACGGCTGAACCCCACAAAATCGATTAACCAGTGTTTAAGGCCCCGCGGGCAGAGCCGGGTGCTGGGGTAGGAGCCCTGCCGAGCGAGGCCCAAGCAAAGAAAGTTTGTGACTGCGGCTCCCTGCTGCCCGGCGGAATTTTATACACATATAAAAATTAAATTGACGTAACAGGGAAATTCTTCTACAGATTCTTCTTGCTTTAAAAATGTTATGGGTTGTTTTTTTTTTTCTTAAGTGACATTTGCACGTTTTTTTCCCCAGCAGAGACAGCTGAGGAAGACAGCAGTCCTGGAAAAGATGAAATGAAAAATGGAAACGACAAAGATGCTTTTGCTGAGAACTTTGGAAGCTTCAAAGCATACATACAGGTATCCACATATACGTGTGTACACCCACCCCCATAGCCCCACACCACTCCCATTTTTCCTATTGACATTAAATGCTCTCTCTGATAATTGCAGCTGCCTGCAGCGTTAACGAGACCGGCCAGGTAACTCGGAGGCAGAGGAGAGACACCACGCCAACGGAAGAGCTATGGGATGAAAGGAGCTGTCAGGAACTTGACGTTATCCCTGCCACCCATCACGCACAGCACTGGGCATCGCCGTAGCCCGGCTCTGGATCCCGGCTGTCCGGCGAGGCAGCCGCCGGGCAAGGAGCAGCGTCCTTCCTGGCTGCTGGAGCTGGAACACGGGGATGGCCATCCCAGCCCCCGGCTACAGCCCTGGCAGCACTTCGGTTAACACGGGAGCTAAGAGGTGCTGCCGCTCCTTTAGGACCTGGGGAGCTACAACGTCTAATCCTAAAATCAATTAATAATCTTATCTATCAAATTAGAGGCAGCTGTCAAAAATGGCACATACGTGTGTGTTCCTTGAGGAACCCGGCTGGCTTCACGCAGCAAAAGCTCTTTAATCCGTATGCTGGGCACAGGCTGACACGGGGGAAGGCTCTGCTCATACCAGAACTTCTTTCGCCTTACTGTGTCCGGTTCTGGGCTCCCCTGTTCAGGAGGGACAGGGAACTGCTGGAGAGGGTCCAGCAAAGAGCTACAAAGATGATGAGGGGATTGGAGCATCTTTCTTATGAGGAAAGGCTCAGGGACTTGGGGCTTTTTAGTCTAGAAAAAAGAATACTCAGGGGGGATCTTATCAATACTTATCAATACTTATCAATATTTAAAGGGAGGGTGCCAGGTAGATGGGAACAGTCTTTTTTCAGTAGTGCCCAGTGGTAGGACAAGAGGTGACGGGCACAAACTGGAGCACAGGAAGTTCCATCTAAACCTGAGGAGGGACTTCTTTACTCTGAGGGTGGCAGAGCACTGGCACAGCTGCCCAGAGAGGTGGTGGAGTCTCCCACACTGGAGCCATCCCAAACCCGCCTGGATGCCGTCCTGTGCAACTGCTGTAGGTGTCCCTGCTGTGGCAGGGGGGGTTGGACTGGGGGAGCTCCAGAGGGCCCTTCCAACCCTGACCATTTTGTGATTCTGTGATTATGGGAAGATGCCCCATTTAATCTAAATTTTCCAGGTACTAAGCCATTTCTGGGCTACAGCAAGTTGGGCATTAGGGCAGGCAGAGCGGCCTTTGTGGGGGAAAAGCTTGTTGCTGGCCCCCGAATCTGAAGAATTTGCCCTTTCAAAACCCCTCTAACAATGGGTTAGTTCTGGCTGCCTCTGCCTGCCCATGCCCCGGAGCAGCTCAGGAAGGACCGCAGCGTGTCCAGTGCTCCTCATAGAATTGTAGAATGGTTTAGGTCGGAAGGGACCTAAAAGACCATCGAGTTCCAACCCCCCTGCCACGCAGCAGCTGAGCTTTGGCTTCGGAGTCCGTAACAGCCAAGAGACGATGGTGATGACCTGGGCACAGCAGCTCCTGCTCTAACACTTCTCCGGCCGTCCCGCTACAGCCCGGCGCATCCAGGGCGGCACCACGCTCACACGGTGCCCAGGCAGCAACCGCACAGTCTACGAGGCTCAGCCCTCCCTGACAGCTCCACTGCACACCTCAGACTTGTGTTCAAAGTTATTTAATTACGGTGAGAACCACTCCTCCTCTCTCAAAGACTGCCGGAGCTGTGCCCGTCCCGCAGGGATAATTTGCCGCCTCTCCTTCAAGCGCCTCCTTGGGCACGGAGGGGATCCCGGTGGGCAGCAGCGGCTCCCTGCCCCGCCGAGCGGGAGGAGGGCTCGGAGCCGCCTCTCGCAGCATCCCCTCATCCCATTACGGGCAAAAGTCAAAGCGCTAAAGGTGCTCGAGGTCGCAAGTTCGCGTTAAAAGGAGGCGGGTGCTCCTGCGCGTGCGGTGCAGGCGGCACTCACACGGAGGCCGAGGGAGCGCACCGTCCCCTTTCCCTGCGCCCAGACGCCGCTTTGGTTCCTTCCTGTAACATCGATTTCTCCGAGTAAATGGTTTTTCTGAGTGTCCGGTAAATCGGGGGTGTTGGCAGCCTTGGTTAGGTCTCAATGAGAGCCGGGAGCGTATTTTGGGGTCACCCTCGCTGTGGGCAGCAGCGCTCCCCCGCTCTGGGGGGCAGCACCTGGGGCGCATGGGGAATTAAAGGCCGAATCCTGGTCTTGCAGGGGGGTAATGCGATGTGTGTGACTCGCCAAAATCCGCCCCAAAAAGGCACTGGTGGTGCATGATGAATCTCAGGGAGGCGTGCCATGCTGATGTGGGGTTCGGGGGGGCTGGAGGTGCCGGCTGGGAGCCCGGCCCCCTCCAGGAGAGCCTTTGAGCCGCTCGCACAGACCCTCCGCGGGTCAAAGGCTCAGACGAGAGTTTTTTCACACAGACAAAGGTGCTGATCCCCTGTGTAAAACACCTTGATCTCTCCAGCCAAGTTTGATGCCTCTTACTACCGCGTGCAGCATGCGACGGCGCGCGCGGCGTGGCATTCACACCAGCACCCAGGCGGGTTCCATCGGAGGAAGAGGCGGAGAGGAAAAGCGAAGGCTTTCGCATGCGTGCCTTGCTTTCACGCCTAGAGAGACAAGAAATAAGAAAGTCATTGAGACTACTTCCCCTTGTGCCCCCTGTTCACACAAAGCTCGTTTCAAATGAGGGGATGGGACAGTGTTCTTTCTTAAAGTGTTGGGGAAAGGCTCAGCAGCCCCCAGCGAGCGGCTGGTGCCACGGGCGTCCTGGCCACACCGGAGAGCACGAGGGCGCTGGCAGGACCGTCCAGCTGACACTGGCACAGCGCCTTCATCCTCGCCCCGAGAAGGAATTCGGGGCATCTCTCGTACCATAGAGCAACTGGAGAGGCTGAAGTCAAGCCGAATGGAGCGAGTCAGCCCCAAACATCTGGTTATAAGAAAAGTCACTCCAATAACCAAATATTCTCCCGTTACACAGGCAACGGCAGAGCAGAGTCTGCCCAATGCGCCTCTTCCAGGTCATTTGTGAAGTTGGTCCCATTAAATAAACCCGGGAAACACCAGCTGCTCCAGCTGAAGGTGAATGGTCCCATTTAGGTGATACGCCAGCCCGGAGATCAATGCTTAAATGGATGCGATTACTTATTAGATGTAAACACCGTTGAATAAATCTAAATAAACTCTAATTATTTATACAGTGTATTCCTAATGCTGGTTGAATGTTGACTCGTACCAACTTTAAAACAGAACTGAAGCCAGGCAGGGCAAATGATTTACTGCCTCTGTAGATAGAATTAGCATGTGTAATATGTATACACAAATACACATAACATACGTAATTGCAGGTATTGGTGTTTGAGAGAGTTGCCTAGCCAGATGGAAAGAGTACGTACTGACAACCTTTGCTACTACCTGCTAGAGCGGGAAGGATGTTTAGCCGCTGGAATAAGAAATTGGTAGTTGATATTTGGGTGAGGGAGTTATTGCCCCACGTTCCCCTTCTGCTGAGTGGATTTGGCTGCCAACGTCTCCATCTTGTCCATCCACTTAAAGAAGAATTGGGGCTGGAAGTGTTCGTCATCCAAGGGCACAGCGCTTTGTATGAACCGTGGCTGCCGCCAGGAATTCACACCAGCTTCATTTTTGGCACCCAGTGAAGATGTGACTCAGGAAGCGAGAAGGCTTTGGTCCTCTGGAGCATCTCTGAGGCCTGGAACATGTCCATACCCCCACCCAGGAGATAAGGCAGCGTCCGGGCTGTGTTTATCCTCCCGGCTCTGCCGGGCTCCAGCTTGGCCCGCAGACCCCTCTGCACAGGTCGCTTGTACTGCAGATCCTGGAGATGCTGTCAGATAACCAAGCCTGAGAAAGGCTTACCTGGCTCTGCTGCCTTCCCTTCTCCACCCCAAACACCTGGCAGGTGGCACACAAGGAGCGGAGAGGTAAATGTCCTCCATTTCATGACCCACCTGGGCTTCAGGCTGGTGGGTTTTAGTGGGGGAAAGGCAAGAATTAGAATCATAGAATGGTTTAGGTTGGAAGAGACCTTGAAGACCATCTAGTTCCAACGCCCCTGCCATGGGCAGGGACAATTAGTCCTTGTGCCTGGTCCTGCTGAGGGGGAGATACCATGCAATTGCTTGTGCGGCTGATGAACATGCAATTGAACGTACAAAATGCATTTATTTTCCAGTTTTCTCTTTTTTGGACTTTGTTCTCCAAGGGAGCGGGGTTTCATGCCCAGGAGGCCTGCAGGGAGACGGCACCGCAGCGTGCGGCGGGGCACGGGGACGGCCTCCAACACACAGGGAACGGCGCAGCGGCAAGGCAAGTCCACCCCACCGCCTCAGGTTGGAGCTAGATGTCTTTATAAAGAGTATTTTGAAAGCAAGCTACATTCGCAGGCAGGCACAGCCTGGGACTGACTTTATACACATTTAAGGAAGTTTTGAAAATTTGCAGAACCTCTGTTACTCAGCTGCCACGGCAGAGGGAAAAGGAAGGAGGTGATGTCCCACCAGCAGCTTTCTCGCACCGCGCGGCTGTCGGCACAGGGACTCGAAGCGTCCCCGAGCCTCAGCGCCATGGCGCCCAGCACCAGCTTGCGAGACACAGGGGGGCAGGTCCCTGCGCTGCCAACACGCAGAGACCCTTAATACGAAGGCACGTTCATTAACGGTCGGTCAGCTGCTCTCAACACCCCGGAGACAGAAAACCCGCCGTCTGCGGCAATCTCCCCTTCCCCATCGCCGCAGGGGCACGGAGGAGAGGGAAAGGGCTCGGCTGTTGGGATGTTCACCAGGAAACTTTACCCCCCGGAGGTCCTCAGGTGCGACAGCCGGTCACCACGCTGCTGGCTTTTGGGGGCTGCTGTCCCCCCCGCAGCTCAGGGGTTATTTGGCACTCGATGCGGCAAACCAAGGGCTGAACAAGCAACTTGTTCTTCTGTGGCTCTCCCGGCATCGGCAAGCGTGCTCAGCCCTTTGGCATAAATCAGGCTGTTAATTCAAGCACCTCATTTTAGGCCATGTTTGAACTGTTCCGTACCTTTCGGAGGAGAGGGATGAGGAGGTCAGAGAGCAGCCGGCAGCCGACGTGCCGAAGGCCAAAACCAGCACCAGCCGGCAGCCTCTGCCGGGGAGCAGAAGGGTCCCGCTCAGAGCCGTGCCCGGGACAACGCATTTCAGCTGTTCCTTACAGGGTTTAACTACTCGCCGTCCTGCTAGCCCGGAGCCCAAGTTTTATTTTTGCAAACAACATTTGCAAATTCGGAATTTGCAAAAGCCACAGCAGCGTCCAGAGACATGCAGCCGTACCAAGCCGCCGCTGTAAAGGCGAAACGAAACGTGTCTGGAAATCATGACGCTGAGACAGGCAAGAGAAAAAGGTGCAGAATCCTTCGGCGCTGGTGGACAGTGGATATCTCCCCCTGGAGAGATGTGGAGCCCTGGGAAGGGCCTTCAGTGGCCCCCGACTCCTCCGGCCGGGGCAGGCGATGGGCTGGGCAGCTCTGGCACAGCTGGGGTGAAACCGCTCACATCAGTCGCTCCCCGCATCCCTCCGGCATCCCGCCGGGGATTGACACGAAACATTCCCTGCAAACGCGGGAGACAAGGACACAAAGCCGGGAGGGGACGTCCCCTTCCCCACGCGGCAATGGCAGCCGTGTGCCCGTTACCCCGGTGCGCCCAGCCGAAGCTGACACGTCCGCTTTGCCTGGTCCCAAAGCCCTCCAAAACAAAAGCTCCCCCAGGAGTTCCGCAAAACGTTGCTCAGTGCGGACCACGGCCATTTCCACGGCAAAATTTAAATGCAAGAGTAGGCTGGAGCTCCTAAAGAATGAGACCGAAGAAAGAGCTTCACCGCCGGGTGAAGCCCGAGCTCAGCCCAGCGCTCAGCTCCGATGGGCTGCAGAGGATGTCCAGGACCCGGCCCCGAGCACCAGCCCTCGACTGCAACACCGGCAGCTGCCTCACAAAAGCCCTCTCAGAAACTTCGGCAGCATCTTAACGATGAAAAAATTAAGCGAAGCGAGTGTGAAGAGACACTTGTGGGGGAAGCGCCGCACCGCCAGCCCTGCGCAACGGCGGTGGGAAGCTTTTGTGTCCACACCAGCAGCTGCTTCAGCCCCTGACTGATCTCCCCCTCCTCCTTTGGCATTGTTGATAAGCAGCCGCTCTCACACAACTGTAAAGGACAAGGCGTTTTTCACTTAAATTCTTTGGTCGGAGAATACAGGAGAGAAAAATAAGATTAAAAAACCAACCCAACAGCAGAGAGCATCCCCGCAGCGTCGGGGCTGGGAGGGCCCTGCAGCCAGGAGGGTGTCCCGCCGGCCCGGGCAGCAGGATTTGGGCCGAGTTTCCATGGCTCTGAACGGCGGGGACACCGTCGGGGCTGACACGCGTGTCCTGGGGTCCGGGCAGCCCGGCCCAGCTGGGCGGGCAGCAAATCTCAGCCCCACGTTTTTTGGCTGCCAGACTTTATTCCCTCCCTCTTAATTTAATATATCTGACCCTTCCCTGTTCAGCCCGCAGCACTAGGCGTGTGGTGTGGCACAGCGTGATTTAAAGCTGAGGATCTGGCGTGATACAGATGCACTAACGTCACACCTAAACATAAGATCCCAGAGGGGAAAACACCTGCATCTCTGTCACGAGCTCAAGCCTTTGATTTTCTTAGTTTGATCCAGTGCAAATGTTGGCCAGGGGAAGGAAGGAGAAACTAGAGAAGCCAGGCAAGACAGCCCGAGAAGGAAGTTCTGCTAAACACATGCTGCAAATGCTTCCAGACGTTGTTTTCCCTTTACGTGCTTCATTTACAGGCAGATCCCAAGCAAGAAACACACAGACACCACTTTCCACTTTTTTAGTCAGAGGTGCTTTTTTTCTTTCTTGGAGACAATTCAGAGCAACTGTCCCTTTGCGATATAATATAGTAGTATATAATATAATAATATACCTATATTATGTATCTATAATATTTATTTTAAAATATATAATAATATATCTATCTCCATTCTCTCCCTCCTCTCTCTGATTTTCCACGCGCAGCAGTTATGAGCACGTACAGCAAAGCCTTTCGCTTCTCAAGTTTGGCGAGTACAGAAAAAACGAAGGTCCCACTCGCCCAATATCCCATTTCCCACCAAGACGAGGGGAAGACACATGGCGAAAAGAAGAGGGCGAACGTGCAGCGATGCGTCCCGAGACCTTGCCCTCAGCCTGCAACAAGGTGGGGGCCAGGGGGAGAGCAGCAAGGCTCTGCCCTGACCCCAGGACACCTGAAGCTCTGCGGCTTCTCAGCCCTGTCCCCCTCCTGCACACCTTCCACCAGGGACTCTGGTCACTCCCGCCCCAACCATCCCAAAATGCTGAGAGCCCTCTGGCCCGTGGGTCAAGTTCGCTAAAGAGAAAATATTGAACACAAGGATATTCTTCTGCTCAGTGGAGTGAGTTTACAAGTGCAAAAAGAAAAAAAAAAAAATTAAAAAAAAGAATAATTCTTAACCAGCTGTGAAAGCGCGAGAGGCTGGAGGGCAGCGGAGGACTCCCGCCTCCCGGGCACAGCCCCGCTCCCTTGCTGGATTTTTGAAATGCATCAAATAAAGAAAATGAGTCCGACAGCCAGATGTCGGCTTTCATCTCGCTGCGCTGGGACTGGAATAAAGCCCACAAAATCTCCACCACAATACTTTTCTTTGAGAGCTCTTTGTCAATGGCTCTCCGGCAGCAGGGGACGAAGGCGGCAAACGCGACGGTGCGCCGCCATCTAACGACCGCCCGCGTCTCCCCCGCCGCGACCCCAGCGGGAACGCCCGACTGCACGGCTCCCTGCAGACAGGGAAAGGAGAGAGGCGCAACCACTTGTGAAGGACCTTCGAGAACGCACCCGAGGAAACGCTTTCTCCCCCCCGGCTCGGCACATTGGCCCCGTGCGGCTCCCGCCGCTGTTGGGGCAGCAGCGGGTTTGGAGGATGAAATACCTACACACGGGTAACGCCGGCACTGGGATGCACCAACAGGGCCGGAGGGAGACGTGAGCTGCCGCCGGGTTTGCCCTCCCGTTCTCCTCATCAGCCTTTGCTTCGTTTGCTTCCACGTTGGTGAAACTTGACCCAAACTTTCCACGCTGTGTGGTGGCCCGAGTGAGAGCTGCTCGGCTGTGTTTGCGCCTACTGCCAGCACGCGTAAAATGTAAAGCTAATGTAATCAGACTCTTCCAAAGGCGGCGGCTGTAGAAGTCCCTCCACATTACATTCTGGCAATCTTTTCTCTGAGAAACCTAAACTGCTGCTGGCTTTGCAACTGGGAGTAGAAATCGCGGCAAAGGGCTGAGCAGCCTTTATATTAGCGATGCGCTTCCTACTGTCCCTCCAAGACTCTGTGCGGGTTCGGTCAATCTGTGAGGCTGTGAAAACGGGCGTTTATAGAGGCTCTGGGGCAGCTAAAATGCCAGAAGCGCCCATCTCCACCGAACGCCCCCCCAGCCATCCCCGCCGGGCCACTCGCAGCGTTCGAGCCCTGCACGTGGCAGTGCCCGCAGACAGGCTGACCGCGCTCCAGCCGCCTGCACGCACACGGCCGGGTGGTTTCTAATTAGTGCTTTTCAGTGAGTCCTCCACCTCATTTAACATACTGGACCTCTGAAAGAACAAACACCAACCCACGCAACAACCCCGCGGGCGAGGGGGTGCATTTCCCCGCCAGTTTGCAGGAAGGGAGAGGAGGAACAGAAGCGCTCACGTCAGAAATTTCCATCAGACCCACGTGCGCAGTCGGGGACACAGTGGCCCTTTCTCCCTGTCCTCGGCTACTCCACACTGCATCGTATTTGAGAAGTTTCCACAGGCTGAAACAGTGAAAACTCAACAGTTCCGCAAAACGGACTTCCAGAAAATAGAAAATCCTCAACTACAGAGCACCAGAGAAAACAGTGTACAGTAACCCAAGCGGCAAGGCAGGAAAATATGGGTCAAAAGTGGCTTCTTGCAGCCTTCGCCATGACATTACCCCGTCTCTTTGCAGCATCTAAAGCCCGATGTAAAGTATACCTCGTTCTGCAATTTTTGCAAATCAAGCTAAATCTGGTTTGCCATGTAACACATCTCCAGAACAGGCGGGAGTCTATAGAAGAAGCTGGCAGGGCATTAGCCGGATCACAATACAGATTTTAGTATGGCCATAGAGACAAAAGCGGGGCAGAAAGATGCACAGCTTTATAAATCCTTTGTTTTCCTTTATAAGGAAGGTGGCAGCTTGCATGTAATTCCTCAGCATACACTGCTGCTTCTCTGCATTGCTTTTTTTTGGGTTAAGCACCCTAACAGTAATAAACTATTTCCTACCACGTCAGTGATCCGTTTTGAAGGTTGTCTTTCCAAGGGCTCCAACTTCCCAAGATTTAAGCCTTAACCTGTGTTACGCCTGCTATGAATGTGTGCTTTATTCTCACGCTTTGGCTTGCAGAATCTCTCAGATGCTTCTTGTAACACCGTGAAACTAAGACCTAAGTGAAAATAAAGGGTCTGGTGGGGTTCGTAGACTCTTGGGAAGAAAGAGAGTTCAAAGAATAAAACCATAGACGCACTGCGCCTTACGGCGTAAGCTCCTCCATGTCGATATATGTGTCTACTTCCATGTCAGCGCAGCACTAAGCAGACTGTAGATGCTCCTGGAGACAACCGATAGTAAGAAAATTACTTGAATCTTGGTTAGGATTTATTTAAAATGCTGAACCAAAATTATCCTCCCACATGGGGACTGAGTTCATAAAACTGTCACCAGAGCGGGAGGGCTGGATTTGGACTTTCTTGTAAACAGAAACAAAAGGCTGACTTGGGGAAGGACAATGAAAATAAACATTTCTTGAAGTCCTTAAAGACATTTCGCAGAGCTGATACAGTTATAAAAACATAACACTGCAACTTCTGCAGCCTCAGAGACTCCGAGGTATAGCATATGCTGGCAGGGCATGACACAGATGTCTTCAAATAACTTTGCATTAAAAGCCTTCCCTACAAAACCCCTTTGTTTTCACTAATAAAATGAAAAAAAAATAGTTATTTCCCCAAGCTATTTCCCTGCTCTGTACTTATACAGCACTTAAACCACCCAAGTCCTATGTCTCGGGCCAGCATACGTAAACCCATGCTGCAGAGCAGAAGAAACAAACCAAGAAGATGGGGAAGTATGCCCTGGGAGAGGAGAGCCTGCAGCGCAGCCTCAACCAGGGTTCAAAACAACTGCCTGACAACACCCCGTACTTCACCGCGGGCCCATCCTCTTTCATCTCCGGGACCTGTGACAGAGAAAACAACTGTTCGCTAATAAGATCAGGCAATTTTCTTGCACAGCTTTCAGGATACACAGGAGCAAGAAGCCATCCTCAGAATAAATTCTTGAGAAGTAATGTGCATAATCAAGGCACTTTTTCTACAAGCGAGAGATGTGAGAGCACTGTATAAACAAAGGCTGCTATACAAAATCCATCTATTTAAAATACTGTTTATTTGTGATTTAACATTAATTAGCATTACATCTATGAGCAATTTCAGATAACATTTATATATTTTCCACAGGACACAAGAGTTGGCTGGCTCATTCTTTATGCCAAAGCAAGTAAATAGAGGCATTAGCAAAAGGTGCAAATAGTTCACGGTTGCATTTTTAAAAATATTTATGCACATTGCATTCATTTAGATATATTTTTTAAAAAGTTATGAAAAGCGTAGTTCACAGGTTACTGTTTCTACATATGTTGTAATACAACACAAATAATGTAGAACATAAAAAACAAAGTAAGCAACTGAAAGTTTCCACTATGATTAAAAACACTGATTCCAGTATTTAGTGATAGCTAGAAAATTGTTTCCAGGATCCATTCCAACATTGCATTATCACACTTACACGGTCAAAGCTAACCAGCCCCCGAACATGCTATAATCAACATTTTTGCATGCCAAACCACTCTCCAGCCATATTTAACGATTATATATTGTATAATATTTCAACCGGCAATTTGGGAATCACATGGATCTTTAAAATGTACGTTCTATTGCGATGACTGATTTACAGACGATTTGACACAGCGAAGAAAACCCTATGTTAATTTCTATGTTTAGTTTGTATTTACAATACAGTAAAAGTACTAAAATGACAATATCAGTAAAAATGAGTAAGTGGCAGTGCCACCCTTACCCATGGCACTAGGCTCTGATTTGCTCTGGGTTCATCCAAAGGACAACACAGATTCATGAGACCCTTTTACAATACAAATGAAAGTGAAGAAAAAACCCAAAGTGTTGCACTCTGTATGAATCCATACAAATTACTTAAAACGTCTAATATGGAAATGTCACTTTGCTGATTTAATAAAAATATCCCACAATCCATATCATATATTTAAAAAAAATAATCACCAGACTTTTACTTTCTTTGTCTCCTCCTATTTTCTTACTATTTCACTTTCCCTTTTAACAGTTTTGTTTCCTTCATTTGGTTATGTTAAGAGATTATTTTTCTTCATTCATTAGCAATACCATGAGAGAAAAAAACAACCCACAAGTAATTTTTAAACATGAATCCAGTTCAATTTTATATGCTTTTATCTTTTGAATTCTAAGTCCCTGGATTCCTGAATTATATTTAAGTATACTCTAAACCAAGCATTCTTAAATACACTCTACTATTAAATGCTTGGTTCACATGCTTATAATACCTTTATACTGAATGGTATACAAACATTTGAACATATAAAATCTTCTTTTTGTTTTGCCAGTTAAACTAAATTATCAATGTTAAGTGTATAAAATCCCCTTTCTTGAAAAATAAGGGTTCCCCCCCTCCCCCCCAACTGATAGAATAAAAAAGAAGTCTTCAAAAATTATATTTCACTAAAATGAAATATTTGGCAAAAAAGTTATTGAAGAATGGAATTCTTTAGACATTTTGTATAATTCCAAATAAACTTTCTCTTACACAGTTTTTCCCCTAATATTATGTGCCAGTGTATAATATTTCTATATGATCTAATCTTAAAAAAAGATTTAAAGGTGTGCTGTTAATATGCACCCAAACAGGGGTACAGAAACATAAAATATATGGTCAAAATCACAATACAAAAATGTATGATCTGGTTACCAAATGAGACAGCAGTTTTAAAAAGTTGTATGATCGCTCACCAGTAACTTTATTAAAGACTTTAACTGTACTGAAAAGTTTAAGGTCTGCAAAATACTCCAAGCAGAACTTGCTGCTGCATACTGTGATGGTATTCGATCTTGCTATGACGGTAACTGAGCACCTGCCAGTATAGCTCTACATGAAACTAATGAGTGTTTCCAACCCTCATAGCAATTTTGGCCACAGTTAAGTGAGAGATGAATTAATTTTCAATTAACATGAAAGGTGTTTTTTTTTTTTTTTTGTTTGGTTGGTTTTTTTAAAGCAAAACCTCTTCCAGTTCCTTTTTGTTTAGGTTAAAAGTCCAGTTACTGCACACCCCTAACACTACGCTGTTAATGGTCAACTTAAATGTTTAAAATGTGCAATGTCTCCTCACAACAGAGCTGCACTTACGCTTCTACTTTCTCCTTCTTTTTACTCTTTTTCAGGAAAGATGGGGTGCGGAATTTCTTCTTCTTCTTCGATGGGGATTTGGAAGGTGACCCTTCAGGGGACAGGGCCTCTTCTATCTTTTCAGAGCTTTTAATCGTAATCTCTACGCTCTCCACAGTACTAGTGGTTAACTGACTGACCCTCTTGGTGAGATCCTCTTCCACATCATGTGCATCTTCCTTGCCATTCACCACCACGACTGGCAACTCCACAGATATTAGGTTAGCATTCTGGCTATAGAGATCTTCATGATTTTCTGAAAGAACAGACAATTTCGCAATTATTTATGTACATTATCCTGCAAAAAAAACCCCAGCATTGAAACAGTCTGTGAGTCTGGACTGTGATCCAAAGAATGAAACCCGAAGTGCTCAGATGTGGGTTTTTTTCCCCCCTTTATCTCCACTCTTATTGTTTTAAGCAGACAATACTGTGAAAACGTCATTAAAGGAAAACGGGCTGAAAAAGTTAACGTTATCTCTGCCAGGTATATATACAGCTCAAGCTGTATACAGTATATACAAATACAGTCTACACAGCATATACATATACAGTCTCAAGCACACTCAGAATTATGCTTTACTGCAAGAGACTAATTTATGAAAACACAGCCATCCCATACAGAAGTCTTTGGAGAACTGGCCTTTCACAATGCCTTCTTAGACTCTGCTGAAAAAGTCTTAGGCAAAAAACCTAATCTTAACACTTTTAGTAAAATAAAAATATAGGATCTATTTCCTCCACCTTATTAATATCTGAGTTTCAGTATGCCCTGTGTTGTTTTCTGTTTGTGAGAATTATGTATTAGAAAAAATCGGTAAAAACAGTTTTCTGGACAGAGTCCCACCCAGGCTTGGTGAAAGAGGGCTCTTTTTGGCTCAGTTGACTTCACACAAGTGTAAGAATGCAGCAGCAGAGTGGATGACTCAGGTTTTCAGAGCCATCGGCGTTGTACAGAAATTGCATGGAATACCTTCTAATTTTTCTGGGACATTTTGCGGGGATTGAGTTTGTGACTGAATTTGTGACACAGATGAACCGTCATCTGAGAATAATTCCTGTTCAGCATCTGCAGGACAAGATTTGAATTAGTAGCCATGCAAAAGTAAAAATCAAGCAAGAATGTCAGTGCTAGTGGTATAAGATTCACAGCTCTGCTAGAATTGCATCGCTCATGCTGACGACATCAAGAAGTTACAATACACAGTTTAAACTCTACAGAATTATGTATTTACACACTCTATCTGCTAACAATCATTACATATTAGTTCTTTAATAGAAAGCATTAGAAAGGGTGGCAGAGTTGCATTCCAAGTAGCATGCCCCATAGTTTTATCTGGCCGTCACACAGTTTGCTGTTACAGTAAGCTATTGTGCTATGCCCTGAATGTGACATATAGCAAAATTGTTTAATTACACAATATTAGTGAAGAAGAATGCATAGTAAGTGTTATTGTTTTTAAAAAAATTAATGTAGAATTAGTAATTTCCTATGGAAGAGTAGTATTGGAAGAAAACATAAAACAGTGAAAGTAGATGAGTTTTGGACGTTGGGAGAATAGAAGAAAAATTAAAGAAGCCAAGATCAAACATCTCAGTAAACTTTTGCTCAGCTGGGCACAGACTAGATGACCTTCACGGGCTCTTCCAAGCTAAGGTAGTCTATGATTCTGACAAAAAAGTGTTTTTGTCAACACCATTTCTGTGCAAACCTTTCACCGCATTAATTTGAGCACTAACCAAAGTGAAAAAACCCAAAACATTTAACAAAAAATTCTACCATCTCGAGGAATGATTAGTTCTAAAGTAGTTGCCAACAGTATATGCTAATAATTAACACGTATGCATTTTTTACAGTAGATATTCTCAAACTAAGAATGAACTAATTATTAAAATGTAAACCCCAACATTGAGAAACACACCACTGACCTTCCAACCCTTGCTGCTTGCGCTCAATTGTTTTCTTGTACTCTTCCAGTTCCTTTTCTGTGAGATGGCTGAATGGGTTGGGTGGTGCTGGTGGTGCGTGCTCATCATCTTCAAATTGCATTGGCTGGAAAAGAGAAAACCACAAAATTTAACAGTTAGAAAAAAAAAAAAGAAGCAGGCAAGCAAGATATACACGGTTAATGTCTCTTTTTTTTGCCCAAAGTTTGGTGACAGCAGATTGGCAGGGAATACGGAACAAAAACACAGAAGTATCCAGATGAAAATTACCCCATTTAACAGGCATTCACATAGTAATGGATACTGACCACTGAGCTGTAAATCACCATCCCTTTGCAGCAGCACAATCATTATTTGAGGTTTTTTTTTTCTTTTTTTTTTTTTTTTTATCAAGTGGAGCAGCTTCAGAGTAGAGACCTGCCTCAACAGCTTACACTTCAGGGACTAACATTCTTGTCAGAGAAATAAAAGTTCTTCAACAACAGGGATTCAAAAATAATGTTTCCCATATTTTCTGCAAATGGCCCAAATTCTAGGAATTTTTTTGTAGGAATGTGACTGTGCTCATGCTCCAGTTTAAGAATCTAACTGGAAGAGCTCTTCTGAGATGAATCTTGCAATGACAAAATTAAAATTAGTCTCATGTTGAAAGAAAACTCATTCGGAAAATATTTTTTGCCTGAAATAAATATGCAAACTCAGTGTTATCTGTAAAGAATATTGAAAACCAAAATGAGGAAATAGATTTACTAACCCGTGGATAGTTGGAAACTCTTAGAACTACAGAATTCCTATTACAATTCATCACAGTTTGTCAGATAACCTTATTAGGGATATCTGTACTGTTTTCAAGTCAGTCTATTCTATTCAAGAAAAGACTAGTGTGGACAGGTAAGAAACTGGAAGCCCTCCCTCCCAGTAAGAAGCCTGTTTCTAATGAAAGCTGCCTTCTACACGGTCCCATCCTACCTTTTAACTCAGTTATTTCTGGGCCTCAATCATTTCCTTTAGCAGAGGTTCCACAGACTGATAAAAAGATTATTTTTGGCACCATGCATTGCAAAGTTCACCACCGTTTAGCTTAAATGGTCTTAGACAGGAGGCCTACTCCAGTAATATTAATGGAAGGCAAAGTTACCATGCATATCTCCACTTGAAACTAACATTTTAAACCTCTGAAATGGAACGTAAATAGAATTTATCGCAAATCCAAAATTTGGCATTAAAATCATCAGTTCTAACAAAGCATTTAGAAAGAAAGTGACCCAAACCAGTGTTTGAAAGACAGGCAGCCAAATAACCCAAATATTTGTAAATCAATTAATTGTGTCCTACTCACTGGACTTGGCTTTTTATCCACAACAATTCCAGCGAGCAGCTGAGACTGTGGTCCTGCCGTCTTTAGGTCATAGCGGTTTTGCTCCCTTATCTATACAGAGAAAACAAACCAGGTTAGAAACAGACATTTCTCTTTAACAAATCCTATGCCCATCAGCTTTGCCAAGCCAGTAAAGCAGGCAGCAGTGAGCGGCTGGAGGATCAAGCTGTATGCTGCTGCACCTAAAAATTAAGAGCTCTCCCTCCACCTCTGAATACACTGCATATGTTGTTTAGCCCTTCGAGTACTCCCGAATATTCTTCCTAGTCCCAGTTCCTGCACTTCATGCAAGCCCCTGTTTAGAAATAAGCTCCAAGGAATAGTAAGTCTCTCAACCTGTCCTCTCCATCCCCCCAAAATAAGTGAACTTTGTTAAGCCATGAGAGAGATCTTTGTGATCACAAAGGTTGGTAAAGTTTTTCCTTCTGTGAATACCTCATTATTTTCCCCAAGCCAACAGCTGTAGCTTCCTGTTGTCAGTGCTTAAGAGATTGACAGATCAGATATAAATATAAAATACAAATACAGACCAGATAAAAACAAATTCTACAGCAGTAAAATAGGAATAAACTATCTACTGAGACAGTGACAAGCACGAATTTAAAAATCACTGTCTGGGACTTGTATTATTAATCTCTAGACGATTAGAGGGTGCCTTTCCAGTTCTAAGGAAGGGAGTTGCTCTTTCTGACTCCAGTTCAGTCCCCACAGATACTGATACGGTGCTTTCCAAGAAAGGAAAAAAAAAAGTAATCAAAAGTAATCAAATGGAAAGTGTCGTGAATATCTGTTAATATAGTTATGCCTAGGGTGGAGTATTTTGTCAGTCTGACAGTCAGCGTCTCATGTGTTGGAAGGGAAAAGCAGTGAGATATTTGTGTTTACAGAGAGGTCCAACAATAATTTCCCGTTTTCTTTTTTTTTTTACTGCCATTAGGAAGCAGACTAGACCATAGAAGCTCCAGCTTAATAAGTGCTAGGAGAATTAATACAGAACAGAGTGAGATTACAGTCTGAGATTGAATCATGCTGTAGATGACGCACAGCAATTTGGTTCATGTTGACACCTAATTATCCACTAAGTATAATGCTAAATAGCAGGGACTACCATTTCCAATCTATCATTTCCCGAGTTAATACTCATCCTTCAAACTATTGCATTCAAAATTTACATATATATATTTTGCGTATGTATCTACAGACTTCACGTGTATCACACATTTAAATACATGCTTTCAGAGCCAAAAATTACACACATTGTAAGAAACTCCTTAGTAAAATAAGAACATTTGAACATGTTATTTTACTGCTGTGTTAAGTAATTACTTGAACATATAACTTTATTCGGAAATGTTACAATTTTCATTTCATTACACTTCTTTTACCTTATTTCTCTTTTCCAACACTTCACTTGGGTTTGTGTTCAGAGGAACAAATTGGTTTGGATCTTCAATTTTGATTGGCGTTCCTCCACTAGTCTTGGAGGAGTCATCTGCTTTCATCCACTTAAAGGGAAAAAAAAAAAAAAGCTAAAAACCCCAGCACGATGGGAAGGAACAATTCTCAGTGTTGTCTTACTGTTAAAGAGGAGATATAAAGAAAGGACTTTCTGATTTTATTCTCAATTCCACATGACACCCACAAAATAATCCCGACTCCTTACAAGTTTGTATGTTTTCCCAAGAGGATTTAATTTGCCCTGCACACATATCACCAACATTACTTTTTGTAAACACTGAAAGACATTCCTCAAAAGCACAGTACTAACTGTGTACTAAATTTAGAAAGGATCAAGCCTCCTAGTAACTGGCATATAGATTCACCAGCTCCAGAGCCCTTCTTCACGCCATCGCCTCTGCTAACCACAAATTTTGTCGGGAATTTTTTTCCTTTGTAAGAAAGGTTTTACATCAGTTGCTGAGGACATTTTTCCCGAAACTTAAGTGCAGAAACTCCATAGTCTGCCAGCAGGAGGAGCTGATGCTACAGATGTACCATGCAACTGGGAGTCGCCCCACAGCAAATAACATGTTTTGCAGTCCCACGAGAGCCGCCTCTCTCCAGGCTGGACACACAGTGGGAAGCATCTTGGTGAGATGAAGGAGGAGGAAAAATCTTGATCATCATTAGAAGTAGTAGAATGAACAGAGTCTTCGAAGTCTTTTTTCAGCAGGCTCACAAACAGGGATAGTTAGAGACTAATTAGAGCTTGTGTCTCCCTTGCGTAGAGAACCACCCACAGGTTATTTAAAACCTTCCTATATTGGGTGGATAATTAATAGCACAAAAAGATATGGTAGAAAAACTGTTTTCTACTTCAGGAATGAGAAGAGCTAGTAACAACACAGAAATCATTGCTGAATTTTATCATAAATTGCTGCTCTTCCAAACAGTGAACCTCCCCTACCCCAAACAGAGGGGACCCTTAGCACTAATGTCATTAAGTCTCCCTAAAGCCTGTTTTTATTTGCTTGATAAAATTTGCTAATCCTGTTAAAGATTTCCTGACATAAACAGTGCATAATTTACTTTCTCTCAAGTGTAAAAACTAAGCAACTGCCTAAAGTATCTACCTACCGTGATCTTAGTCCTGGGACTGGTTTCCCCATTCCAGGACTCCTCAGGCACATTGACTTTCAAGTATGTGTTTGGAGAGTTCAGCCATCTTGTCTTCTCCCTCTGTTGCCTCTGCGCCAGGAATTTCAGGGGGGAAAGCGGGACTGTATCATCTTCAAAGGAAAAGGCAGTCACAGTGGCTGGGATCTCAACGTCACTTTTATGTCTGGGCTTTTCCCTGACTAATGGTTGCCTGTAGGCATAGCCAGTTCTGTATCCCTGTGGAGGAGAAAAAACAAGGGAAAAATGGTTTAAAAAATATATTAAAAAACCCCCAAACATACACAAAATCAAAAAATCAGAAAAAGGTATCCAAAGAGAGTCAAGGAAGTTTTGGACTGCTTTATATGCATTAAACAGGTCCACTGAGCTCTACAGAGAAGGGGCGAGTGGTGTCGTTCATCATTCCTAGCACTAATATTTCAGGGACCCCATTTAAAATACCCTGTACAGTAGCAGCTGAACAGGACCCCACTCACACTTCCCCTTCCTCCCATCTTTGTGAATGTGTGGCCAGATGACCTGCTCAGGTTGTGACCGAGGTATTATTCATGCAGACATTTATCTGACTTGCACAACAGCACATCCTAGCTCATGACACTCTCCCCTTCCTCACTCTATTTTTATTAAAGGCTGTTCCGAAATTCATGCTGCAGTGAAACAGACATTTCAAACAAATAATAAATTATCATCTTCTTTCTTAGTAGTACTGTTGTTAACAAAATGTAGAGGTAATCTTCTATGTCTATTTACCAAGGTGTGATTAAAACTCATTATTACTATGAGACCACTATAAAGAACAAATACATTTGTGAGATGGGTTGAGCAAAATTTAAGTTCAAAGCATTATAAATTCTTATCAGTACAGAATACTACTGTCAGATACACTGACATAATAAAAACTAAACCAAGCAGAAGAGATTTCATATACAATAAAAGTTACTCCATCTTCATTTTCAAACTCAGAAAGATACCAGGAAAAAAAATAAGTTATTCACTTTACAGAAGCTAATCCTACACCCAGAAGCTTACAAAGACTGTATGGACAATGCCATCAATGTGCTCTCACCAGGTTGTCCAGCATCCGCATGAGTGCTTCAAATTCTTGCTCCCCAACTTTCCATTTTTGTTGCGAAGCCATATTAACTCCACCTCCTCCAGTTGCTGCCACAGCATGTGTGGAAGGCTTGAACTTCTGCAGATCCAGTAGTAGAAGATTGTCTATTCCACCTGCTCCAGCTAATGCATGAACCTAGAGACACCAATGAGTATTTCATTTGTGGAAAAGCTTTTGGATTCTCTGTTTTTCTGAATTCACAGGAAAAACACACTTGAACACATGCTGCAGTTATCTCTCATGCTAGTTTTCTTCTGTGAAAAAATGTATTAAAATACATAGCAAGTGATTCTTAGGGAAAGAATGATAATATCTGCTAATAAATTGCACTTCAACAGGAATAGACTCAAACATGAGTTTTCAAGAGCACCTTAAAAAGGTCCTTCTACATCACCAGACAAAACATTTTTCATTTTCATATATGTTTCAAAATGAATGAGTGATCACACTCAAAACGAATGGCAGGCGAGGGAGGAGAGGAAAGGAGTGGGAGACTGCCATTTGCACCTCGAAAGACCGACCTGGGAGGACAGGATCACTGGGAAGCTAGTAAGAGCGAAGCGATAAGTTTCTGGGGATGGGCTTAGGAGTTATGGAAGGCGAGGACACTTTCAGTGGTCTCTCCCAACCGGTTATATATAGATGATGCCTACATACCTAACTAGGTAGCTGAAGTTAGACAAAATGGAAACAATTCATTTTGGGACTCAAGTTATTTTTAAATATGCTACCCTTTACCATTGCTCCAAAGACCTTTTGTTTATTTGGATTTACAGATCTTTGTGATCACAGGGAGAAGCTTCTTTCCTTGTCACAACATTCAGCTTTGATACACGAGCTGGATGTTGAGAGATCTTAAGTCACACTTCCACATGCAGCAAATACCACTGAATCTATCATCTGACAGATCCCCTGCCTGAAGCTCACTCTTCACAGCACGGAACAAAACCTGTACCCCTCAGAGCGTAACACCACCCGTACTCGTTCTAGGAAGAATGATACAGTATTTGTGCTGTTCCTTCTATGTTTTCCTGATTACTCCAATTTCCCTGACTTTGATCTGGCATATTATTACTGGATTCCACAACCCCAAATATTTTGTAATATTAGAGATCTTCCCATCTGGGATATAATCTATAATGCAGTAGCATAAGCCTTTGAAATTAAATACAGATAAATTCTCTCTCACCTGTGTTTCACAGGCCAGTTGCACATTGAAAATATAGTGGAATGCTTCTTCCAGTGTCTCTCCTAGCGCTACCACACCATGGTTTCTCAAGACTAATACCTAGTAAATGAAGACACTAATGTTAAATGGTAGAAACTGGCGCAGTACATGAAAATTATTTATGAAGAGCGTGAGTGAGGCTGAATACCTTGCAACTGGGTCCCAGAACTTTCTGAAGCTGAATTCTCTCTTCCTGTTCATCAAGAGATCCCTGGTAGTTGTAATAAGCAACATCTCCCAGAATCAGAGCCTCTTGTGATATGGGAAGGATGCCACACTTCATAGATGAAACCTGTTTCAAGAAAATGAAGTACTGATAATTAGGCAAGAACGAAATTCTTAAACCCCACAACTCAAGCACCCAAGCCTTAGCAGGCTGTACGTTGTACCTTTGCTAGAAGAGAGACAAACTCTCCATAGTGAAAGCTGAGAAACAATACCTTTTTTTTCCCCTCCCTAGTCTAATTTGCAATAGGGTGACAGAGCTGCTGCCACCAACGTAGCGACAGATTCATTACAAGAAAACACAAATTATCCCAACTAAGTTAATTTTTGTGAATTTTATCCATGTTTAATTCTCAGCATAAGCCTACTTAATGGTTTTTCCTTCTTTCCCACATTTATAACTTCTAAAAGCTAGTATAAGAGCCATTCCTTTTTTTGTCTATAGTCAAGGAATGCAGGTATGTGAATCTATATGTAAAAATAATACCATTTTAATTCTTTCAAGTCTCCTTACATTTTTATCATTGTTATACAGACCATTTTTAACATGTATATTAACTAGGACTTTTTAATAGTGAGGTAATCCAAACTGAACATATAACTACCAATTAAGCCACTTAAAAATGGAGCTGCATAATGGAAATGATGATGTATATAGCATGTTACA
Organism: Pluvialis apricaria; assembly: GCA_017639485.1. Classification (NCBI taxonomy): domain Eukaryota; kingdom Metazoa; phylum Chordata; class Aves; order Charadriiformes; family Charadriidae; genus Pluvialis; species Pluvialis apricaria. The sequence goes on along the minus strand of CM030013.1, from coordinate 29,690,637 downwards.
CGGCCTAAGATGCTACAGATGAAGCCTATGTAAACTATATGCTTTACAGCCGCCTCAACCTGAGTAGAATTGTATCTGAGCATCAGTTTATTCCTACCCATTTCACTGCGGTGGCCCGGTCTCCTACGCTGCTTATTTGATAACTTCACACCTTTTTTTTACTAGTGTAGAGTCAATGTTCAAAAACAAAAATAAAACTGCCATGAGCAGGGATTCAGATTCAGAAAGGTGATCTAAGTTCAGAAAGTAAATCTGTTTCCTTTTACTCTTTATGCTAGAAGGAGGAAGACTTACAGCTGCTGTTGCAGGGGTATGTATGTGTATTACACATCTGACATCAGGGCGTGTGGAGTAGATGGCCACATGCGGACTGAATCCTGCATTGTCAATACTTAGAGTCGTACTTCCCTGGTCAACTACATCTCCTAGGATGTTTACCTTAACCTGGAAAAGTCAAATAAAGGAACAATGTTGAAAAAGTTTGCGACAATTGCCATTATCTACAAACTACCCTCCCTTGGTACCAAATTTCCCCCCACATGTTTAGGGCTCAGAGGACAAAAAAAACAGTAGGAGAGCAGCCATGAATGTGTGTGTGTGTCAACAAACCATCCTGTTGTCGAAGCCCTTAACAGTTGTTAGAAGTTCAGCCATGGAAGAAACAAATACAAGACCCTGATACAACATATGTTCCTCTTTGGTCTAGCTGACCTTTCCTTGTTTCTGACTTGCAAAAATGAATCTTGTTAACATTTCCTACATTTTAAATATGAAAAAAATTCACTCTCTGAGAAATTTCCAATACGAAAACTAAATGCATAGGGAATTTCCAATTTCATGGGAACATTAAAATAATAATTCCAGGATAAACAAAAAGCAACCACAGGGTCATATCAGGTCTTGTTCTCATGTTTGTATTTTGGTTCTGTGTTTGCTGGTGTACTGCGATCAATCTCAATCTGCTACCCCTTTCAAGTGGATGTAGTTTCTTTACAGATACGTACTGACATGAAGAACATATGGTAGGTTCTGCACCAAAAGATATGTGATTTAGCAGCTACCATTGCTTAAATGCCAATCTGGAACTTCACCCAGCTCTTTTGTTAGACCTGGGGAAGATTATTCAACGTTATTTCCCGACTTGTAAAGATAAGAGCTGATTCTACTAACGCTACTCCTACAGAGTGATTTCATATGTATTACCATATTGTCAGGTTACAAAAGGTTGCTGTTACACTGTGGCTATTCGATGAGCTTCAGACGACAGGAAAACAAAACTTTGCTGCTCCACATTGAACTGAAGGCAAAGCAACAGAAAGCAAAGCTAAACCCCAAAAGAAATGCTGAAGACAAAGGATGCTAGTATCTAAGTAGTTAATCAGCGTTTCATCTGGTGGGTAAACATTAAAAAACAAATAACAGCATGATTATAGTTCAGAAGTCCATTTTAGCAGTCATGAAAGTCTTTCAGAAAGCAGGTTGAGCCTTGCTGGTTATTACAGCAGGTGAATCACGTACCAGATTAGACGCTGAAGCTTCAGAAAAGGACAGACCTCTTGGAATGATTAGAATATGGTCATGTTCTTTGCTTACTCTTACCTGCAAAGAAGGAAGAAAATGGATTACTGATCTATTTTTGAATTTATATTATTCAGGGGGAAAATTAATTTAAATGAATAGGTAAGATTACAAATAAACATTTTTATTCTTTAAAATACTTACTGTGATATAGGTATTTGGCAAATGTGCCCACCCAAACAAGTCAGCCAATCTATATAAACTGGCTAACTTGCAACGAGTGAGTTTTTCTCCCTTAACAAATGAGGAGGTATCTACCCCAGGCAGATCATTGATGGGTGTAATCATACCATGGCCTGAAAAACAGATAAAAAAAATGTTGGCCAGCTGGACAATTAAATAACTTCTAGCTATGCCATGATCTTCCACAAGCAGTGTATTTTACTTTTTAGCATAGCGGTACTGCACTGCTAGGATTTCCAAGGTCTTTACTGAAACCTCTGTTTAAGACTGTAGGAACCATACCCCAAATTTAAGTCTTCATCTCTCTTTCAAACACGAGAGAGGTGAAATACACATTTCCTTTGAAGTACCACTCGGATTTTGAGGTCTCTTCTGATTCAAGATCCTATATAGAACTGGAACTGCGCTTTAAGACATTTTCCACTAATGAAGTATTTTTACATGTTTGAAAATTACAGAACATATTCCTGCTGGACTTCCAACACCAATATAACTAATCTGAAGTCTCAATCTGAGCACTTAAATGTAGTCCTACAGAAGAGATTAGGATTAGTGCAAGAGTTCTCAAACTGCTGGACAGAAGAGATCACCTCTTCACAGAGAAAGCACAAAGATCAATTTCTCTCTTTGACTTACGACCACACAAACATACACTTCTCCCCTTCACGAATGCATGATATCCCTTTGACAGCTGCAGCCTTTGCTTACAGGGAAAGTGGAGACCAGAAGAGGAGAAATTCATTTTGGTTTTCAACAAAAAGGGTATGCACTTTGAGATTAGTCGTCCTGTCAGAGTCCCTGGGCAAATGTAGTAGAGACAGCAGTTGGACCCACAGTCTCCGTAACCAGCCAGAGACACGGAGGTAAGGTTATTCGGGCACTCTGTTGTTCTCTTCTTCCACTTGTTTTGCTAAATGAACTCTGAAGAGCCATTTTCATACCAATTCTCAAAAGATTCTGAATGCTGACAGCTGCCACTGTACTTCAGGCTTGTAAGCTCCCATATGATGTCCACCCACAGAACTTGAATTGACTTTAAAGTTTCAGTGCTTTCCGACTTGGTAAGAAAAACTTGGGTGTTAACTGAAAGATCCTAGTGACATCTTTATAACTAGAGTGCATACTACAAGCTGTTTTTAACTGTGGGAGCTGTTTGTGTAACAATTCAGTTTGCCAGGCTAACCCCCCACTTTGTTTATTTTTCTGCTCTTGCATATAAAGTATTTAAAAACAATTTAAATCGCTACATATTTCACATCTCAGTATATGCTCACGTTAAACTACTCATGAGGAACAAAATGCTGCACCACGTTGCTAATGTCAGTTAAACTTTTATTAGAAAATTCTAGAATAACTGAATGTGAGGACTCCAAACATTTTGGATACCATTATATATATCAAAGAATTTGAGAGAAAGAAGCCTAAAAAGGAAAGGTAAGGCCACCATCTGTACTACTCTTCAGCTGAAGAAAGACAAAACTTTTATTCAAAGGAGACCCCAGCATTGCTAAGCCCTGGTGATAATAAAAAAAGAAAGAGAAAAAAATGCAATAATTCACTTACTGAGTGAAGATGAGGAAAAACCTGCAAAAGAGCTTGCTGTAATGTAATCAGCAATTTGCTGTAACGCAAGCAGTCCAGTGGGGTTATTGCCCTTCTTCATCTGTTCTTGAATAAGGCATTCCAGATCTTCTCTAAAAGCCTGTAGAAACATTTGAGAGTCATCAAGGAAACCTGGCTTTGATAGAAATAAGATTATTATAGGTGGGGCTGGTAGCTTTGCCTATTATTAATGTTACATGACACTTCCCCTTAGACCTTGTTTTTAGCTGCTTATGACTTTGCCAAACTTTAACCATTTGACCTAAACTTTGTATGGTAAGTACAGGCAATTTGGGGGGCAGGAGGAAGGAGTTTGGTCACAGAGGGTTAACTATTTCCCAGAAAAAAACCCCAAGATAAAATGTATTTTTGTAAATTATAACAAAAAAACATTTTTATCAATAATTAAAAAGTTCTTCATATTTTGGAACAGGTACTTGAAATTCGATCAGGATGTGTTGCTTTTAATGCTGGATATTTCTTAACTCTGTAATTGCTCTGAAAATCCATCCAAATTTGATAAAATTATAAACAACTGGAAAAGTGGAGCTCATCCATTCCTAAGTAGTATCACAGACATGCAAAAACCAGACGAACACTGGGATGTCATCTCCTCTCTATTTCTTTCCTTCTCTCAGTGGGAAAAAATCCCTTCCCTTTTCTCCTGCATAAAATGTCTGCAACCCCAAGAGATAAACTCTTGCAGAATATATCACGAAAAAGTTTTTCACGGTATCAAATTTAATATACTATGCACTGTGGACAAAGCTTGTTCCTTCTAGATGAAGACATTAACCACTACACACAACAAACGCCTGTCCTAGGACTATTTCAATCTTGATGTTTCTAGACTAAGGAAATTCTGTTCTATCAAACTTCCCTTATAGGTTATATTTTCAAAGTCTCTCATTATTTCTTGGCAGCATCTTCCAGCTTTTGTCTGAACCAGCAGTATGCAAAGCTGCACACAACACGAGCTGAGGTGTACTGCGAATGCTCTTGCTGGTTCATTCCAGAAAGACATTTGGTGTCTTTACCATGCAGCTGACTCCTATTATAACTCTGGGCTCTTCCCTGTATGTAATTGCTCCTTTCAGTTTGCCTTCCTTAGCAGAGTACTTGCTCTCAATTAAAAAAGAAAAAAAGCTCTATATCGCAAATGTAATTTCTTCACTGAATTTTAATTCAGTCCTCCAAAACACCCACTTTTTTGGGTAAAATGCACCAATCTCATGACACAGTCTGTTCATCAACAGTTTTGACTCTAAAAGAGCGTGCTACCAGACTCCCAAAAACATCCTCAAGACTTCTACTTGATGTGGCCTCTCAGCTGGGCAGCTGAGCATCTACAACTACACCTTAATTTCCAAGTTTTCAGACACCTGTTCTGTTTCTTAGAGTAACATTGTCAGGGTCGCGTGTACCTGGGACTTGCCAGATTTCCATGAGTAAAGCCTCTAAAAACTCCTGTGGGCTGACCAGGCAGAGGTCTGTTACATAGATCTCTCGGTACAGACCGGACTACGCATGCAGCATCCCCCAAACAGCTGAACAATCTCTTGCTAGCCTCAAGATACATGGGCAAAGCCAGTTTTTTTTTTCTTTAGTGGCTGCTGTAGGCAAGATCTGTGCAGCAGGGGAAGGGAACAGATGAGGAAAAAGGAAGGAAGAAGCAGGGAATTGAGTGAGGAAAGGAACCTAACTGGGACTGGGAGCCATTAAGGGAAACTGATGGGAGGTAATTATTGGGTGGTAATTGCCAGAAAGGCAAACAAGGATTTGTGGAAAATTGCAAGTGGTTGGAAAAAAAGCAATCCTGATTCTCACCCTTTGTCTGTCTTAAGATGACCATGAATGAAACCCACTCCTCTCGATGTGATTCAGCTCTGAGGATGGCCATAACCATCACGACGCCACGTGTTCCAACGGCAATGCGGACACCACCCTCACAGGCAAAATAACGAGCTCAGCCTGGAACGCGAATGTGGCTGCAAGCCTGGACTGCTGGAAGTCAGACATGCAGATGATGTTTCTTTGCCCCTCTTGCACGCAGATAATAACCTTTAAGCATACCGCTGTCATCTTGTCCCCACGCCTCATTTGGCACACAGCGGCTAGTTCTCACTAGAAAACAAATTCAGTACTTTTTCCTCTTCTCATGGCTCAGCGCACAGCCCTGTGCCTTTCGTGCATGCTACTCATGCTCTGTTGAGACGACAGCTATTATTTATCTGACAAAATTTTCTGGGGGCAGATAATTACTGTAAATCCAAGTGCTTCACAAGCATTAACTTACTAATGCCCGAGACATGCCTTTAAGGTACAGCAGGGCCCTGTCATCGTTGCCACAGCACAGCAGCAAGGAGACTGAAGTCAGATGCTTCCACCAACTTGGGACATGGATTTTGAGAGGCTCAGAGCCCCATTTGCAGAGTACTGGGCAGTAAGTAGCTTCTTACATACTCAAAGCACAACTCTTAGTGAAAGTTCCAGTGCAGCAGCGAGTGTTTAATGTGCTGCCGTACCTCAGGGTAACAAGGGGGGGACACAGAAAATCACAATCTGAAAATCCAGGAAACAGATGATTCAGCATCACTGAGAGCCCAGTTTAAATGCTTGAGGTTCGTTAGTACCTGAATCTGAGCATCTCTCACTACAACCAAAGCGGTTTTCAATGCAGTTCAGATGCACATGATTTACACAATCCCCTGTAGAAGCCAAGGATTTTTCACATAACTAGAAGAAAGCATTTTGGTGGTCAAACAGCTTACAAGCGCATAGAAAAATGAGCTAAGGTCCAAACTTTATGTTCTACCAACCTGCTTGAAAGTGTAGAAGATGTAAAATAACAGAGGTACTTCCTTGGCCCTTTAAACACCATATTCCTCACATTACAGAAGGCTTCCCCCCCCCCACCGTAAAACCCCCAAAACACATAAAACAGACTTTCAAGCACCAGCCGTCCCAGTGCCAGCTCACTTTTCTGCTAATGGTTCACCATGAACCTATGGTTTTACAGCACTTTCCCCTTCTGTTACTATGATCTATTAAAGATTGCAGAGACAACTGGCCAATATATTTCATCAACAAGCTCTACTAACACTTATTTTCAAATTCCGTCATTCCAAGATATTAAATTACTTCTCAAATATTCCTGAAAGAGGCCCCTTGCAAGAAAGCTCTGCCATTTCACACTCTGCAAGGCTGAAATGCTCTTTCAGTCTTGTTTACAATCTGTATATAAGGAAACTGCACATTTGTAGTCTCCTGGGGGCCATGTGGAAGACAGAATTCACGAAATTTATGGAAGTATTTGCTTGGGAGGAGATGGAGAAAAACAGTTATCTGTATTGCATTAAATCACTCTCACTTCAATTCAACAAGGACTATAAAAAGGATCTGCAAAAACATTCACAGTAAACTCTTATTAGTCATATTCAAACTTTTTTTTTTTTAAACCTGTATGAGTAATGTTACTTCTATAGCAGAAAAAAAGGTAGTGTAATGTATTTTAGGCAATTTTTGACAGAAAGATTTTTTGGTTTATTTCTTATTGTATTTTAATTCTTCAGCTTCCTCATCATGCTGTTTTCATTCTTCTGAGCTTAGTTTTGCTCTCTGATGCTAACAGTAGTATATTATACACTTACTGAGGCTACTACAAAGGAGGATTTAGTGTTGTACTAACAATTTTGTTAAACCCAATAATTTCAGAAGTAACAGAACACAGGAAAGAGCCAGGGCAAGTAGCAAATATGGGAGTTTGGGATGAGCTGTAAAACAGAGGTAAGGATATGGATGAAGTGCGTAAAATAAAGTATGCAATTTATCCACATGCCGGTGCGCAACAATGTTTTCTAGCAGACAGCAGCCTTCAGTGTGTCATGCACAACTCACGTGCATTCCTTCATGCATATTTATGAATATTTCAATACTTTTCATTCACTGCTACAGACCTTTAAAACTCGGACCTTTATGTCCTTAGATAGCCATCCCACATGTGCTAACACAACCTTCCTCCGTTTCTGGTCATTCCTGATGGGCTCATTTGAGGGGCATCGCCTTCTTCTGGACAACAATTTACCTTAAATATTAGCCATTAAATGGATGATATTTATTGGAGCTTTCACTGTATAGTACTGACTTTGTAAAACCACTACCACGCAGGGTTCCAGTTTTGGGATCTGACCCATTCAGCAGCAGGAATCTGCTTCTGAAAACCTAACTGCAGCCTGGAGCCCAAGCGACTTGGTTTTGCTTTAATTCACGACTCTAATACATATAAGGCATTACACTGCAACTGCCCACCAGTGACCAAGTGAAAGTCATGCTTGAGAGAGATGTTTTCAAAAAGACGACAAAGACTCTGCTCTGGCACAAAGCAGATATTTTTCAAGCAGAAAGGTCACTAGTAATTTCAGATGTAGTATTTGACAAGAAAATGCTGACAAAGGAAAAACTGTACTGTCAGATGAATGAAAAATGATGTTATTCAGCAGTGTGCTCAGCACTGGTCAATAAAGAGAAAGTTTCAGCTCTGGGATTTAAACAGCTCTTTGGGTACACGTGGGGTTTTTTTGTTTTTTTTGTTTTAAACCACGAAAACTTTAGACATAAGATGATACAATAAGAGCAGTGACTTTTCACAGTGGGGTACCGAGTCCCAACGGGAGAAGCACAGCATCTCATGGCTGCCCATCGACACAGTCGCCCCACTTCTGGACTCGGCCAACCTGCCTGCGCCCGCACTAGTGCTACAGCACGGCTGCTGCCTGCACAACACACCCCGCCGTAGCTGAGAATCGTCTCCTGTTTGCACAAGCATCCTTCTGCCTTCACTGAGCTCACCTGCCCAGCCAAGCACCAGTGTCGCCCCCACCTTGTTTGTGCTGGAACAGCGCTTCAAGCATCCTGCCCAAAGTTGGCATAGAAAACAGCCCGTGGTGTGAAAGCTGGGCGCACAACAGCTATCGGTGAGGAGGTAGAGCAATGTTTGAGACAAGATGCACAATTAGGAGGATGCTGAGTAGAGCTTTTATTCACCTGGCAGCAGACAGCCACCTAAGCGAATATCCTGACCTCAGTCTGCAGCAGGCTGCAAACTCCTCTTCCACTACTGCCAGCTGAGGTTGTTCTCTTCAAAACTGCAGTGAGCTGAACCACGCTAAGTTACACCAGAGAGAAACACAGTTTTACATCTACACCATGAACCAAAGCACCCCCTGCACAGCCAAGCCCCCCAGCTGACCTGACTGCCCTGAATTGGGGTACCCGGCTGCTCCGCCTCCATCTCACCCACCTTCTGAATGCCTCTTTGCACCAAGACAGGATTTCCCCACAACTCACCAGTAAAACTATACAGGACAGCTCAGTCTGTTCCTAAAACTGTTTCTAGAAATCCCCTGTTTCTAAACTAACTGTTTGTAAAACTCCAGCCAGCTCTTTTACACCAGCTTAGACAGCCTTATGTGGTACTGCTGCCTGCAAAACAGATACAGCTTTTCTTGATAGAGTCATTAGTTTCATGATTAGGTCAAGGTCTTTCTGGTATCATAAAATTACTTCTCCAGAAATATTTGCAATCATCTTCCAAATACACACCATAAACTCAAGCAGTTTAGATGCAAAAATCTTTAAACTTAGAACTGCAAGGGCTCTCTGAAACTCAAGAGTGAAATTACAAGCCTCAGTTCTGACTCACTTCCATTTTCTTTCAGAAGGAAGTCTAAGTGTGAGCTGACAGTGTAAATTTGGGCTTTTAAGAATCAAAGCAACATTTGCATGTACCAGTTGAGAACTGGTATTTTTCAGTCAACATAAGCAGAAAAACTAGAATAAGCAACTTGCTAGAATAACCTATTTTACATGTATACACATCTACATATAGCACCAAATAACAACGTTGCTAGAAAATTTGGTATTAATCTCTTCATCTTGGTAAGCAGCTCTCTGAGGATGCTAGGAAGTATGCAGGCTCATAAGTATTTCGACTGTTTCTACGCTATTTGTTGACCATTGATTTCTCCATATAGTCCTTATCTACTCAAAAGAAGTAGAAATAAAATAACAAGAAAAAAGTTTTCCCTGTAAATAGAGAAAACAACGGTATACAGATCATCTACAAACACTCCACACCATTGCCAAACTTTAAGAGGAGAAAGCATGTGCTCACATCAGGACTAATTACAGTAAGGTCCAAACAGTTTGGTGTCAGTCTCCAGGAAAGTAGCTAGAAAAAGGTACGCGAGGTCCTACATTCCCCAGCAGCGCTGCTGTTAGCCTGAGAGCTACAGAACCACACAAGAAACCCTTCACCCATTTTCACTTTTGCCCATTTTTGATCAGTTTATATATGTTAAATCCATTTTTAAAAAGGGTCTAATTCAACTTATGTACATATAAATACGCCCACAAAGAGTCTCTAAGCCAAATCACCACCGCTGAAGAAAAGTTTCAAAACTTAACTGGTATTTTGTTCTCGAGAGCGAAGAGACGTTAATTTTAAGTCCTGTGCTGTACACGCAGCTGCCTGCAGAGAGGAAGACCTTCACTGAAACAGCCGATACGGCTTTGTAACAGGCTGCTTCAAGACTGGAGTTTAGATACAAACAACCGGTGCCCTAAGTGAAAAAGGGTGGAGTTGGCCACAAAAAAACCGCCAGAGAGTTAAGGCTGGCGGGGAGAAGATAAGTCACAGAAAGTGTTTGCTAACACCATGAAAAGAAAAAAGAGAAAAGGGAGCTCCTGTGTTAAGACAGAAAGAAATAGGCTCTGTATTAAATATGGGGGAATTAGGTAAAGTTATAATAATGTCTTCATTTGCAGTGAAGCGTGTGGGTATCTGGGCTGGATTCAGCAACTCGACTGACAGCAAGCTGGTCCCGTACAGAGTTCAGCCTGTGCCGGTTTTTCCAGCTCCTCTAACCTGGTACACACTAGCCTTCCTCCGTGAGCCGGAGCGGTGTGTTTACTCCTGCGATAAGCAGCCTTGAGATACCCTATGATTAAAGCAAAACCTGAAGCACTGAACTCCTTTGCAAAGCCCATCTTCAGCACACCCAGCTCCCCGCGCCAGCAACCCCCACGCTCGCACAACTGCCGTGAGTGGGGGGTCTGGGGCCCTCCCTCCTGTTTCCTCGTGGAGTAAAGCCATGCTATGCACCTTGCTAGATGGAACGCAACCAGTGAAATTTAAAATGCTAGAAGAAATCATATTTCAGTTTGTCAGGGGTCTTACATGTCTCCGAGTACAATTAACTGTATTTTCAGTAAGGGCAGGGCAGGGAGCACAGGGGTTGGCGACGCACCAGGACAGACAACGGGCAGAGCTCTTGCGGGGTGTTCTGGATGCCCGTGCTCCTCCAGCCAGGGAGCAAAGTCATCAGTCGTGACTTTCTAGGATTTTCCAGGCACTGTTAAGAGCTTGTATAAACCAAAGGATTATTCAACAGCCACAAAAAAAAAAAAAAAAAAAAAAGACTTAAAAATGAATACCGATAAGTCAGTCCTTTTATTATTCATTACTTGTATGAATTACTTCATACCCCTCTCCCTGCTCTCACCAGACCAACTCTTGATGCCTTTATTGGACAGAATTTACAAGACTAGTGAATGAAAAGAAAAATGGTGGATTTCTTTACAATGCATTTTATTTTATATCTCCCTATTGCTTTCCTACAGAATTAATTCAGTGTTATTTACAATTAATAGCTTCAAATGCATATAGGACCATAGGAAAGTTGTCAGGCAAAAGAGGATGGATCTGATTGTTTAATGATTTGAATAATCTAAAGAACATGGAGCCAAAAGTACACCAGGATCTGCAGACACTCCCTAAGATGACAAAACCCCAAACCCAAGCAGTTCAACAACCAGCAGGAAGATTAGAAATATAGATGGGGGGGGTGGGGGGGGAGTAATTAAATTTGGAAACTGTTGGCATTTGTATCTAATGAAAACCACAGTTCAAACTAAATGGAAAGCAGAAATCTGGAAATAAGACAGGAGTTAAAGGTAACTTTCATTTTTAATGCAAGAAAGCAGGGAACAGCACAAAACTCTCAATCGCACTTGCAGTGCTGGTATGCATCAGAACATGGATATGAATTGACCCTGTACCGTCGCAGCTATAGAAATGGAATTTAGGCAATGGAATTTGTTGGTTTCTCATGGAGATCTAGTGGATGGCCTTGAATTAACACAGCACTGCCCTGAGCACACATTCCCCCTCACTTAACACACCGAACTTGTCCGGCCCCCTGGCCTGCCCCAGGCGCAGTGGGATATTGTCATGGCTCAGAAGGGATCTTTTAAGGTATCTTTAAGAGACAGCTTCTGACACGTCCTAAACGATGTGCCAAGTTGAGCTCATCTCCCGTGTGAATGAAATGCTGCACAGGTCGTATGATGAATGCATGTGATTTAAAAAGCCATGGCGATGAGAGGAGGGTCATGACTCCCCAGCAGGAAGTCATGAAGATGTCAGAGAAGACCGAAGCCAGAGGAGGGAGCTGCGATGCGGATGCCTGCCCAGTGAGGAGGTCTCCAGGGGATGTAGTATAAGGTTATGAGCTCTTCCCAGCCAAAGGGTGATGCTCCCAAAGGACATGAACGGCTTTTGAACTTGTGGAGAAAGAGCAGTGGAAGCTGAAACACATGAGGAACTGAAAGGACTTTGATATTTTAAGAAAATAAACTGCCCCAAAAGGGAGTGGTGGCGTGAAAATACTGCACGTTCACACGATGCAAAACAAAGCAAGCTAGACAATTGCAAAAGCCAGGGAAAAAAATAATCAAACCATCCTTCATCTCTGTCCTGATGGTTTGAAAATAACGTAGCCAGAAAAAAAAATTCAAGTGTGGGCGGGTTTGCTTGTTTTTGAGAAGAAAAATCTGCCTGCATGCTGCATGCTAAGGCAGACCTCTGAATAGAGGAGTTGCTAAGCAGGACTGTTATCTCCCCGCTTTTTTGGGCAAGACCAGCCGGCGTGGGAGGCAGAGGCGTGTGTGCATGAACAAGGCAGGAAGGAAGAGAGGCACGGGAGAGAAGTGCATTTTTAACTTCAGCATAAAAAAAAAACAAAACCAAACCCTGATTTTGCAATCCAGATGGTTAGACCTGAAACAGTGCCCTCGCGTAACAGCAGCACTGAGCCAGAATCGCCCCGAATGCCCTGCAGAGCCACGTGGGTCAGTATGTGCTCTCTTACATCCAACATGAAATTAAAGCAAAGCATGATGAGATCCTGCCAGCAAAGTTCTCAACTTAAAATCCAACAAGCTCTGGGTGTTTTGTATGTAAAAATGGCAAGTACGTGCTCAATGGGTCTCGGCAAGCCACGCAAAACTTCCACTGGTAAATTCAAAATATAAACCAGGCATTTAAATTCCAATACATGGGCATTTTTATGTTTACATATTTAATCTGTTCAACTCATCACTTTACACACAAAATTGACTACTCCAAGTTTTTCTTACATCAGTAAAAATAATGAAATATAACTCATAACAGTTATATGTCATGTATAAAGTCAGTAAGTGAATGTATCCTCTCCCATTTCCACTCCAACCTGCAGCTTTTCTTCAAATACAGTGAGACAAAGTGGATGTAAGGTGTTCCTCAATGCAGTTTAAGCGGTGATCCTAATTTCCTGACAGGTTACACATACAGTCCTGTTAGCTAACGCCTGCAGTTAGCTTTCCTGCTGGTTAGAGAATTGTTTCACATAGTCTCGCTTCACTGGAAGCAGCGTGGCACTGCTGCCTGCCCAAAGAAACGCCCAACACCTTCCCTGGCCGCTCCGAGAGGGCTGCAGGGGCTTTCTCCCTGCTGTATGCTCATGCAGCTCCTCGATGCTGAACTGACTGTTCAGTCTTCACACGATAACTGTGCAACCGTTGCTTTTTCTTTTTTTTAAAAGTGTTTTTGAAGCTTCTGGTTGCCATGGTGAGGGGACCAGAGAAATGCCAGAAGCAAATGAAGGCCAGGAGGACTTGCATACCTTAACTGAAAAAAGGGTTTAGATGATACAGCAAGTAAACTTTTACTCTTTCAAAGAGGTAGTTACTCTGCGTAACAAGCAATATATGATTGTTTAGCATCTAAAAAGACAAAACTGTTTTTAATTTCAGAGTTAAGTTGGAAAATCTAAAAAAATCCCCCATCTTTTCAGATTTTGGATATATTATAGGTCAAGTATCTCAGATCCAATGTAAAGCAATAAAATTAGTCCACTGCATAAATGTAGTACCTTTCCTTTAAAAATAACAGCACAGTACGTGAACCTTCTGAACTTGCAGCCATTACTGAAATGAACTTCAACAGCTTTATCTTAAAGATTGGCCAGCGGTACCTCTGGATGCTATCAGGCTGCTCTGACCCTGCTGATCTTAATTTCTTTCCACCTTTCTAACAGACACAGAACAACAAACGTGCAGGTCCTACCAGATTCTCCAGGCCGTCAGATGCTCATGGGTTACAGGCAGCATTAAGCAAACATGTCTGAGAATTCACTTATAATGTCAGGACATTCTTCCTGGGCAGCGGTCATAAAACTCCTATAATTTGTTTAAGACTTGTTATGAACAGACTCCAAGACATTAGCAAGCATCAGAAGTAATGGGAATAGCTTTTTCACTAGCTTTTAAATTATTTAATTTAGGAAAGGGAAATTGCACATCAGAGAGGAGTAGTCAGATTGCACATCAATATGTGCATCAAACGGCACATCAGAGAGATGCAGCAGTTTGATGTCTGAAGATGTCTGGTCAGGGCTGTAGCCCCTTTCAATAACATGCACTGCACTATACATACCGTGGTTCCTGAAATATATTCTCTAATTTATTTTCTTGCTAAAGGATTTAGATTTTCCTACTTGAAAGAAAGAAAAAAATCTTAATAAAACAGATTAAATCAGTACCTAAGCTTCCTAGTATATGACAGTGATTAACCCTTTAGTTTTACACCATAGTCCTTTGCTCAGAGAAAGTGCACGTTCAAACAAGCTCACCTCAAGTCTGTACATGCTTGTCTATTTTTAAGAAAGGTACTATCCTTGCTGCATACACTTCATATTTACTAATACTTGCCAGAAGATGAGTCAATGCCTATTTCTCTCATCTGAATGCATATATCAAGACTGGGTGAAGATATGAATGCGTATATCTAAGACTGGGTGAAGATTCACCAGCGAGCAAACTCTTCTTTAAAATGTCTGATAACCTCTCTTCCTCTTCTTTCAAACACCTTCAAACTACTTCCTCCTTGTCAATTGGAATAAACCAGCGAAGCAACAAAGCTTTATGTAAAAAGCTGTATGCAACGTAATTCTGAAGCTACAGAATCAAACCATTACGCACAATACTTATTAATTCAATCCTGAACCTGTGTTATGCAGACTAGTAACAGGAAAATGCTTTCTGGCCCTTTTGTGACAAATATTATATTGGAGGAGACAAGGTAATCGTTTTCAGTCCTGACTCTCAAGAACACTATGGCACATCGCAGCTGGAATTTGGAAGAAATAATGCAGTTTCTATCCCCAAATCAGTTACGAAATTTGCTTGATAGACATTCAGTTACAGATGTTGTATTAAAAATGGTTTTATTTCCTCACACGACAAGTCATAACAGGGTTCCTCTAAATTTTCTATTTCAAGAAAAAAGACAATAAAAGGAGATACTTAAGCGATGGGAACCGGTAGCTCAGACACCTCCTCTTCCTGCCTGATCACACACTCAGCTCCCCCATCCCTGTTTCTCCCTGGTAGACGCCAAGAGCCGAGCAGGCGGCAGGCCCCTGGCTTATTTGGACAACTGTTCCCTTACACAACAAAAACTTGCAACTTATTGGCAGCTCCAAACAGTCACTTTCAAAAAAGTGCTGGGCTCAGCTTCTCTTACAGCAGGACACTAACAGCAGCCCAGCAGCGGCTCTTTGTCCTCCAACCTTCTGTTAAAACAGTTACCTAGACTCAGGGGTTGCCCCTCTTCATCTCCCCTCCTAAAATCTGCACGCTGACACTGCATCTATAAAAAAAAATGCTCAGAGGTTGCAGCAAAGGGACATTTATTATGTTTGGCAGATTTGGCAAAAGATCCCCCAAAATGTTTAGTTATGGTCATCAGATTCAATACTGCCATCAAAATGACCAAAAAAATAACACAAATACAAACCCAAACAAGGTCTCTAACTTATTTTTATCTGTTAGGCTAAAGATCTAGTCTTTGCTTTGAGTCCTGGCTATTGTAATGTGAGTATTTTAACAGGAAGGAGCAGACTCCGATCACATTTTACAATCAAGTGTTTAACATAACATTATCATGATTAAAGCATTATGCAATACCTCCTTAGAGTATTTTCTTTATAAAAGAGCTTGGCTGCAAAACCGAGCTTGCACAAATTGACTTGAAAGTAATAAATTCCTTAGTCAACAGGTTCACATTATACTCAGAGCAACACACAGATCCAAGAGGCACTCCACGACAACACTTTAGCAAACAATCCTGTTATTCATGGATGACTATAATAGGGTGATTACTAACAGCTGTTTGCAATCTCATTACATATGGAAAAGCTTCAAAAAAAAAATTACAGAAGAAGCACCCCAACTTACAGAGGAACTGAAGAGAGAAGGATCTGTAAAACTGCTTAACCCCTTTCCCAGTCCCGTTTACCCTCGTTACTCACATCACACCCCAACACCCCCAAAGGCTTACCCTCGCACAGTCCTGACTCACTCCCTGTATCTTCAAAATACTCAAGGCAACAGTATTACTTTCCAATGTATTCATCACGTTAAACTCAAGGAATGCATGTATTAAAATATAAATTAAAACTAGTATGAGAGTGGTTCAACAGATTTAATAGTTTTATAGGTAGCCTACACAAGTACTAAACTTACACAACCAGTAGATGAGTGCTAATATGGCCACATACGGGTATGATCACCCCCAAGGACATGAAAAGAACATATAGTCTGGCTTTTAAACAAACTTAACCCAATTAAAAATGTTAATTAAAGCATTCCTGATGCAAATGATAGGTTAATATTCAAACCCAGAAAGCAGAACACCATGTAGTGCCCTAATTTCTTCCTATTTGACCGGTGACTCCTTCACTCCCTTCCCAGCCCCAAAGTTTTAATTAAGTGCCCTGCAGCCAGCCAGATCTTTTTGTAATACTGCAACGAAGCATAAGAATATAAAAGCATCAGGAGCAAAACTAACACAATAAAGGCTGCTTGTTCATAGACAAAAAACTAACCAAACAAAATGCTGTTCAGTGACTCTTCTTAGAAGACGATCCAGAGTTATTCTAGCTAGCTGTGATGCAGATTCCTTTTTTTTAAGTTTCAAAAAGTTAATCAGGAATCTCAGAAAATAAGAGTCTCTGGTTCTCATGCCCCCCTTAATCCCACTTACAGGGCTCTGCAGTATCTGAGTGACCCTCTTCCTTTGTTCCATCATATTGAAGTCCTGCCTTAGGTCAGGAGACATGTTTCTTTCCCGAATATACTCTGGGTCATTCTCATTGATGCGATCGAAGTACCGCTCTTTGTGAGGCATCGTGGCTGAGGGAGGAGTAGTGATCACCACCTGACTGGCATCAGTACTCATGCTTCAACACCTGAAACAAAGAAAGAGGGAAGAATGATAAACCATTAAAAGCAGGGCATTGAATGTAACTTCCAAGTCTGGACACAAATAATGTTCTTTTTCGTCCCTGCAGAACAACATCTAAAATGAGATAAGAACGGAACAGTTATCATAATCAGAAAACTAAGGAAAAATTATAGACAAGCGTTTAGAAACCATTAATGAGTTCTCTGATAGTGCATAACCATCTCTACTGATGTTCAAATAAAAAACCCAACAGCATACAATTAAAAATTATGACATTCAAAATGACCATAAAATATTTTACGACAAACTTTCCTGCATCATTTTACATTGGTCTCATCACCCCCGAAAGTTTTCATATAGCTCTCCTTCCTGACATGTTCACCAAACACACCCAGAAGACGAAGCCTGTGTTTAACATCCGCTCAGAGCTCATCTCCCAACTCGAACGAAGACATTCCTCAATTACAGCATTTCCGAAGCATCTCGTAACCCCAGCTTAAAACCGAGACGCCAGGCTGCTCAAAGACTGCCAAGGGATCTCCGCAGAGCGCAGGCTCGTGCCTGCACTTCCAGGCGACACTTGGAGACAGCGAGGGAACTGCAGAAAAGGTTGTACGCTGGGTTGCACAGGACTGAGGCTGCATCCATGGCATATAGCTGAGTTTTAGCTTTTCTCCTCTGGTGTGCAATTGCATGTAAAGATTCTCACTGAAGCTCATTACATTAGCCAAAAAAAAAAAAGCCAAAACACCCTTTCATGTCTTGGTAGAAAGCTACGCTTAAAACCTCATTAAAAAACCTGATAAGCATTTGTAAACACAAACAGAACTGGATCAAAAGCAAAAAAAGCAGACACCTGAATTTTCATACAAAGAATCAGGCTCAGAAACACACTCAGGAACACTGTTCCTCAAACGGGTGCAGAAGAGGGACATTTTCTCAGGTTTGAGGAACAAAGAGAAGCAAGGTTTGTAGGAAGAGACAGCGTATTATGAAAATACATTTTAACATGCAAATATCTACATTCAATAATACATTTAATATAAATACATTTGCATGCAAATGTATTTGGTATGTAAATAATTGACATCTTCAGAGAAAAAAAAAGCGCCAAACACAAAGGAATGAGAGTTGTCAAGCAGTATTAAACAGCGTGGTGTGACCTTCAGTGTTTTAAAGTGTCCTTGTGCTGTGGCACAGTTCACCCAACCCTCATTTGGGTCAGTGCAACTACTCTTTGAGGTATTCTGAGAACTGACGTGGAGCATCTGAACTCCTCCAACTATAACCTCGCCTATTTTCCAGACGAAACATCTGGAAGCTCTGTTAAAACCAGCTTCAGCAGCCCAAGCTCTCCTCCTGCCTGCGACAAGCCCTTTCGGTCCTTGTGCTGCATCCTCTGTGGCGCAGCCACGCCACGAACCAGGCTGGCAAGAGGATGCAAATTGGTTTTCAGCCAGTTTCCCACACTGACACCCAAACGGCTTTGCTGGCACGCTGCAAGGGACAGTGTGAGACTAACACTGGGGCACTGCAGCCCTGCCACCAAATACGAAACGCCAGACAGAAAACAAGACAGATACCACCTACAGAGCTGGGAAAGCATTAGCTGATAAGGCACAAGAAAACCACGTCTATGATTTTCTTGTATACTACAGATTATGATAAAATTTGGGATTTAGATGAAATACAACTAACACCCTTCTAAAAACAATCACTACAAGTTATAATTATTTTTGTTCTTTACATGTTTTTGTTTGTTGTTGGGTTTGGTTTTTTTTTTGTTTGGGTGTTTTTTTTTTTTAAGGGAAAAAACCACATTCCAGGATGCAATATTATCCAGCTGCACGCACGGAGATTTCAGGAGGTACCTGCATGCCGGATGAACATACCAAGTTCTGGGAGGTGTGATTTGCATCCTGGGGCAAGCTCCATGAACTCCGAGGGCTTCGTTACAGAGGCTGTGGAAGCATACCGGTGAGTTTTGCAGTTGCTGCTTGCACGCAGTCCAAGTTCATTCAGCTTTTGCTTACTGACCACCAGGAAGCCTGTTATGTGCAGTCAATTTGGGGATGCCGGGGACAAGGCAAGGGGCTTGTATCAAGGAAGTGGGGGTTTGGGAAAAATCTAGTTGTATAAAAGGAGCTTTTCTAAAGAATAAACTATTGTCTTTTCCAGCTGGGAGCATTGAAGCAGAAGGATAAACCTCTTGAGACAGCATTTGGGAATACGATCACAGCTCAGCTTCGCTCTGTTCAGGTTAGAAGAGATACCTTTATAAACATACCCATGCATTACGTCCCCTCTCCCTTTCCCCCTCCGAAAAATGGTGGGGTTTAAGATGCAAAAGAAAAAAGCATCGTGAGGAAACACAAGACCATAAGCTCACTCTCCGAATATGACAAGATATGAAGAGCTTGAGACCAGACCTCTCAACCTACACTGTTCTCCACCTGCATTGGGGTAAATACCTCCATCTGAGTCACAACAGACACCTTCCAGCACCTGCTGGTAACTCAAAGCAGTCTAGAAACGCAGATGGCAAGAACCTTGCTTGCATCCGCAACCAGCTGCGAGTCCTGCTCTTCAGTTACTTCTTCCCAGGAGTTGCCTTATCCAACTGTTTTTCCTAAAATGCTCCTGAATCCTGTTAACCCCAAGTGGCAAACTTGCTCAGCTGCTGATTCACGCGGTTGGTTGGACCAACTACACGCATGTCTGAACTTCAAAAAACCTTTATTGTTATTATTATAGGTTTACAGGACATAATTAGTTCAAGTCTGTTACTTTACAATTCATTCTTACAGTGACAGAAAAGCCCATTCATCTGTAAAAAGACACAAATGTGGCCAGCAATACCCAAAATCTACAGAAGAAATTTTTCTAATTGCTTTGGACTTCATTTTTTCCTCTTTCCTTTCAGACTGGTTTGTTACCTCCAGCCATTAAGATTACAACATTAAAGTCCTTGTACTACAAAAAAAACCTCCGTTACTGAACATAATATGGGTATTGGGTCCAGTTGTTCTTATTAGGTCTGGTTCAATGCACGCTCTGTTGGGCCCAGGCTGACTCTCATATAACCCCTACTGTTCAGCTGGAAAATTTTCAAACAAATCAGCCATTCTTTTATTATTTATTTGTATCTTACATCTTTTTAAAAAAGGGACACTTGTTAAAAATGTACTCAGCATTTGGGGATCTACAAATTTGTACCTCCTTCTCAGCACAGGACTAGCAATGACATAGAAGTAATTATTTACAGACAATCCAGATCTCAAACAGCTATGAATTGTGATAGAGGTTTCTCTCCCCCTCACCATTTTTTTGGCGAGATTCTTTTACCTAAAAGAAAAATCAGCCTTGCTGTAAGGCTACTTTTGGCTTCTACCCCTTTCAATGATGTCCATGAATTACAGAAAGTGAGTGATCATCCTCCTGAGCGGCACTAGTTAATGTTTCTTATGCACGCTATACTGTGTAAGTATACGTGGTTCCAGACACAGAGGCACAGGTGGACATAAGAGGCCGTATGCCCCTATAGCAACAAGACACTATATCTACACTGGTCAGAAAGGACAAACACACACAGAGAAATCAAACCGAAACTGGGATCTGATTTCGTCCTGGTGAGGGCCATCACCCTTGCTCAGCCGAGACACGTATTTTAGCCCATATTTCAGCCTAACATGCATATGCTGTCATGCCAAAAAGAGATTCAAGGTATACAGAAGAACAGTTTTCCCACCTATAGTTCAGCTACTCCAATGGGGGGCAAAAGAAACTAAGAAGAACATGTCAGCACGTAAAAGTTTTTGCTATACAGAATCCCCATCTCTGCTGAAAATACTTTTAGGGATCTGTGAAACAAAGAGGTGCAAAAGCTCTTGCTACAGGGTAACTTGTCAATCTAACTCTGCTTCCCCCTGTCTAGTTATACCCTCCTGGTTCATGCTGAACTGAACTCTGACACTCCTACAAAAGAAAACAGGTCATGTCCTCCCGTGCTTTGACGCCTTATATAGCTCATGGGTTTGGACTCCATATTCTGTTCTGCACTTTATACCTGTAACTGGGCTACAGAGAGAAAGTAGAGCACATTCCATCTCTGTCAGGAGGCTATGCATCTCTCTATTTCGAAGTAAGTTTTGTTTATCAAAAGCTTCCAATTTATTCCAGGAACTTGGAACTTATGATCTGAAGCTGCAACACTGAGTCCTGAGCATCCCCACCTGACACTTAGTAAAGTCTAAGTAGCATGCTGTGCTGCTTTTGTTGGAATAACTGTTTTCAATGTCAAATCACAAAAGCAGCTCAAAAATAATAATGAGGTCAGAGAAACAAGGAGTACTGAAATACAAAAAAAAAGAGCAAGAGACAAAATGCAAGGAAAATTTATCTTGCCAAAGAACACCCCAGAGAGCACTCGATATATTCATATCTTTCATAATGTACAGAATGTATATAAAAATAAATACCACCATAAGAGAAAGACAGAGCAACAGAAAAGAGATGAAATCATTAGATCACCTAGCAATGAATCATTAACCTACCTTTTTGCTGATTTTTTTATGGCTGGTTTCAGACATCCCTATTTTCTCTATGCAATACAGTCCATCTGTTTGAGAGTTTCCAGCACTGCAAACCAGCAGCGTGCGCACCGCATCCTTAACCGGTACGACTGATTTCAGGTCTGAGCACTCAAGCTAGACTATACCGCATCTGAGCATTTCTTTTTTAAGGCGCACGTCGTGCTATTCTGCTCTTGCTATTTCTCGCCTGCTTGTTTTTAAGGAACAGTCTGCTCCTCCTTCTCCCCATCCGGTATCCTGTCTGCCAGGAGACTTGTTGGAAGCAAACTGGGTGTCTCTTGATCTCAGTTCCAGCCTCCCTATGAAACAGGCAGGTTCCAGTCTGAATCAAAGCCTTGGCTTTAGCCGACACTGTCGGCTACACAACTAAGCTGGCAGAAAGAAACACGCTTAAGGAATATAAGGGAACGGTTAAGAGGCAGGAAAATATGTAGGAAAATGTGGACTGAGACGAGGGTCACCATTGCTGTCTTCTGGCATTAAAGTCAACTGTCCATCTTCCCTCCTATAAATTTTAGTAATGACATAATTGAGTAATCACATCTGTTCTGGTGCAAAAAAATTTATTTGGATAAACACATCAAAATTATTTTTTTTATTCTCCTGATCAGGACATCAAATACCATAAATATCTGACAGTGTGTTGACAGATTTTTTTATTTTTAACATTAAAACAGGTTTGGGTTTCATTTATCAGTCTCACCTTACACACTGGTAAGGTGAGCAAGTTCAGACATTAGCATTTTCTAAATACAATTTGTGGAGCTAAAAATATTTCTGCTACACTAGATAGGTAGCATTTGTTCAAAATTGTATTAGCTGATTTTACTAATATGCAGTGATGTACACTAACTCAAGTCAAACTGCCAAACTACACCCTTAAATTGACACAAGGTAGTATTTGCATTAGAAAATAAAGCAGTCACACCTTCTTCTAACCTTCCCAGCTATTCAGTCTTTCTCCCTGCACCACCTCTTCAGACTCATGCCAGCAGATGTTTGTAAGGTCAGATGGTGGAATGGGTAGGAGAAACTACTCTTTGGCTGAGTTGAAGTTTTTGTTTTGTTTTAATTCGGGGGTTTTTAAAATGGATTTATTTTCAGCTGTATCAGTTCCCCCAGCCACTTAACTGCGTATCTACATAAACGTTTGTTCTGAAACAAAGACTGTGATATGGGGGTGTCTAATACAGCTTCTTCCAGCAGCAATGCAGGCATAAACAATTTGTCATACTACAGCCCAAACTGGTTGCAAATCAAATACTCTAATCCAGTGCTGCAAATTTAATTTAAGTCTTTCTGCTTTAAACAGAGTAAGCTAATGAAATAATCATAATCTCCTTTCAGACACCACATTAAAGAGACTGTGGCGGCAGTATATATTTTTCCTAAGAAATAAGAATTTGAGCATATTTGAACCTTGTTTTTGTGTTTCTGTATTAAATCTAAAGCATTACTTTTGCCCAATTATATAGTGCCGTATTAAAGTTAACATGAATATTCAAGCCGTGCAACTCACACTTTACTCAGTGTAGACAAGAACTGAGCCAGCTACTTTTTACTGTCAAAAAGTGAGATAATGTAGTGGGTTGCTGACAGCCACTTAAAATATAAGGGCTATACCTTTACC
Organism: Pluvialis apricaria; assembly: GCA_017639485.1. Lineage (NCBI taxonomy): Eukaryota > Metazoa > Chordata > Aves > Charadriiformes > Charadriidae > Pluvialis > Pluvialis apricaria. The sequence continues at coordinate 29,667,428 of CM030013.1, read as the reverse complement.
TTTAACTGACAATGTGACATTTTTTCTCTAAGGCAGGCCCCTATAACACACCCAACCTGTAGCAAGTGCAGTCTGCACCTCCACGTTTGCAGGCCAGCCTGCCAACATTTTGCAGCACAAGCAGTGGGGGAAAAGAAACCCCAGGCCTAGAAGGATGATTTGATGTATCTGGTAGTCTCTACCACATGGCCATAAATGCTATTTGCATGTGTTAAGTCTCATAAATGAACTTGTGTGCTTAATCCTGTAGACCCAAACTACCTTAATCATTCATATTTTGGTATTCCTTCACTGTTGCATGACAGTTTTTAATGATGGAGAGAAGTCTTGATAAGCGAGTTACCCAGTTACGATCATGCAGTGACACGGTGATAGAAGACAAACATCAGTCTCAAAAGGACAATCTTGTTCAGATGCGAGGTCCATCTTGCCCAGTATCAAACCTCCTGTGCTGAGGAAAGGCTGTATGTAACTGGGCTGTTTATCACTGGACTGCATGATCCTTACGCGGTCAGCAGCGTAGGGGCTTCTTTGCTTCACTCCATTAAATAACGCTTTCTTGTGTCACTAGCAAATTGTTAAGGTTGTACAGACAATAAGAACATTTTGAGATTATACAGTTCTTTACACAAACATTCAAGCCAGAACAAACCCAGTCACACAAGCAAACTGGTTACGGAGAAGTTAACGGAGGAGGAGTTCAGAGTTTCTCAGTGAAGTGATGCACGCAGGTGCTCCTGCATCGCACCAGGAAGGGGGTGGCTGCACCGCAAAAAAAACCACAAGAAAACCCTGAGATGTCAGAGCAGAAATAGGGGATTCATGTCACATGTTGATTATTCACTAGAAATCCTCTTCTGCTGGACACAGTTTGCCACACCAGTCATCTGTAACAGTATGATAGAAGCAAATATGAACTATTAATTTGTAACTTTTTAAAGAGACACCATAGATTCTACCACTAAAATCTCTCTTTAACAGGAGGTCAGTCACGCACAGATATCACACTGGTTTGTTTTTGGTTTCCCTAAACTTGTTCCTTTGCAAGAATTTTTTCTTTGAAGTAAAAAATAACAAATAAAGGAGGAAATACAAGTACCCGATTCACTGCAATTTACCAGAAACAGTTTTAAAGCTGAGTTATATTTTGCTCACGTAAGTTTTACTTACATATGTAAGTGTATGCATATATTTTGAAACAACATTAAGCTGCACTTTGGAGTGCTGATAGTTGTCACCTATGCTTGGGTACACAGGGTGAGTGGTCCTATGAAATAGTATGGAGTCTGTAGATGGAGACTATTTCCAAGGCAATTAAAAAAAATCACCTCCTTTAATCAAGTAAAAACACCAGAACAGCTAATAGATGAAATTATTTGGTGAACTGTAAATAGCTTCTGTACTTACTAGACTTGAAAAGCGTGTCCTCCTTACCTCACACCCACTTTTCCTCTGTTTTTCTTTCATCTGCTGTTATACTCAAGTTCATGAAAAAGCACAGTAAAACTGATGAGTATGAGACAGTAAAGATGAGAATGTAAGTTTCTCTTGGTTTAAGCTGTTTTTCTATAGCAGCATTAAATTAATATTTCACACACAGGATACGAGACCACTCAAAAATATACCAACACTGAGTTTAAATAACCTGCTTCTATCCAAAGGCAAGACTGTTGTCCGGGAAGCGTGTCCTTACTGTAGCAGAAAGCTAAGGAGATGTACAGGAGCTGCCAGGGAAAAGAAAACCTCTCCCTATGGCATATGCAAAAAAGCTGCTCTCACACAAAGAACAGATGCACTGAATGGCAACGATGGAAGTGAAGTTACTTGCCCCCTTCAGCATTTTTCTGCTCATTCCCACTTTGCTCCAGGGTAAAAATTCACCTGCCGCTCACAGAAAACCCTCTCCCACCTCCACTGCTCTGGAGGAGTTGGTAAGGAGCAGAGCAGCATGAATTGCTGCAGATTTTCAAGCTGCAAGCTTTCTGAAGCTGTATTCCCTTGCAGCGTTTAGGACTTCTACAAAGAAGGATGTGAATGCAGAAGACCTCTGGCAGAGGAGCCAGCCAGCACAGCGACGGCAGCAGTGTCACTGCTTTGGCGCAGCATTTGCTCACGACCACCCTCAGCCAACTCACGGGCAGGAGCAGGAACGCTCGACCTGCAAGAGTTCAATCAAGTGTTCTCTGGAAGTGTGGTGTGGTTTTTTTTTTGGCAAATCTAAATGAAGATAAAAGCATTGGCTCTTTCCCAATGCCACCTCGAAGCTTAGACATTATTGAGAATAAACTATGCATCCAAATTTAATCATTTAAGTATATTAAGAACATACCTATTAAAATCATCTCTAAGCAGTAGTTCTAGATGATGAAAGCACACAAACACGCACACAACTCCCGTGTACCGGCAGGCCACGGGACCACAGGAAGGTGCAGGCACTGCGGAGCAGCTCCCAGCAGCACAAACCCGCTTCGCAGAGCCGGCTCGTGGGCCAGCGCAGCCCTGATGGGCTCTCCCGGACTGGCAGTGCACTTTGGCTCTCACTGACCCCGTTTTGTTATCCCTCTTTTACAGATGACAGCGTTTACCCGCCCATGTCAAACCCGTCTGGATGCTTGGAACAAAAGTCTAAGTATTATTAGCAAATATTTACATATTTCAAAGAATTCATCAGTGATCTCAGCACTTACTGGATATTAATATCCCGCCTTCATCCATTCCTGATGCTAACTGATATCCCGCAGAGTTAGTATCAATATGGGATACAAGTAAACTATACTTACACAGCAAAAATCAGATTAGTTGTGTTTGACCTTACTTAAGTCAGGAAACCCATCAAAATAACCGCAGGGACCTTAAACTACAAATTTGTATTTAGGTTTTATTTTAAAACCAGCAATAAAGATGTAAACATCAGTTTTCAATAGGAATGACTGCTTGCCTTTTTTGGTTTTAAGGATTCTGATCAAATGAAAACGCTACAGCACCAAAGCAGCTTCAACTTTTGGTTTTCATAGTCCAGCTCTTATTCATGGCACAAGACAAGAGTAGAACACAAGAGAGATGAGGGGACAGGACAGGATTTTGAATTCATCTAGTTTCAGAGATATCTGGGATATTGGTAATGAAAAAATAAGGTAGTATTTTTCAAAATATTGCTACTTTAAGACAATAAAAAGCTTTTATTTAAAAAAAAATACTTATCTCTGCTTATCTACATAATCACTTGTGGCTAAGTTACCTAAAAATATTTCACGAGTCACTAGACAACAGAGAGCTAAATTAAAAGATTATGTTCTGTTAGTACTTATCCGTATTAAGCCATGAAAGTACGCAAACACTACCCCCCCTCCAAGCAATGGCTGAAAAATCTCCCTAAATCCTTTGAAAAAGATGAAACCTGGGTCCCTCTACAACATAAACTAAGAACTTATCTGTGAGAAAAAACATGTAACTGCAAGAGCTGATTGCAGTCAAAACCTTTCGCATTTTGCAACACTATTTCTCTCCCTCTCTCGCAATGCGAAGCCTTCAGCTTCCTCTGGTGACTTTTTTTCTTGGGCTTCCTCTAAACTGCACAGATGCAGGGGGAAAACAATTTCACTCTTCATGCAGACCTGCCTAGAGTTATGGAGTAAAAGAACCAAGTTTGTTATGTAAATATTTATTTTATAATCCCACCGATTTACACCAACCTGGAAAGCACCACTTGGAGTAATGAGGGCTACTCCTGGCAACCTGCAAGAGCCCTCCTCAGTCACCGGTACAACGCGTGACATTAGATAGCAGGGAGAACCCTTATTGATCCCAGGGCACATCCAAAGCCTTCCTGACTTATGGCAGTTTGATTACCCTGAGAAATGTCATGGCCAAAGCAGCTGCCTCCTGGGTTTTGCTGGAGGGTCAGAGGCTGCGATGGTGGGCAACCTGGATGATCGACACGAGGCAACTGCTGGATTTTACAAATGTTTACACGAACAACCGATCTCGTGTATGGCAGCATGCAGCCAAACCTTTTTATAGCCCAAACCCCTGGAGTTCTTCCTCTTCACATCAAATCCTGACCTTTACCACCACTGACAGCTCAGTGCAGACCCCATTTAAGACCACCGCCACGCATTGACCATACAGAATTGCAGCTCAACGCCCTCCGTAACTTGTAAGCGAGGAATGGGAAACCCAGCCAACAGCTAATCTCAGAGCGGGGACATTTGTAACTGGAGACTTGAAGAAAAGATGAAATTGAGCCAGGCCTTCAATCATAAAGTCTTCAGGACAAATTGTATCTTTATTTATATTATGCACCACACCCTGCACAATTCCCCCCAGTTCATCTTGGGATCTCTGAATCACTTCTCTATAAATTTTAAATAAGGAGCAATAACACAAGTCACGTTAAGACACCAATATCAGCTTGACCACGTCAAAATAAATTGGCTACCTTCTCAAAAACAGGAATTTTAACGTTTTACTGACCTGTACATACATTCTCACATTACACAGGAAACAGCATTTCAAAAAAGCTGATTTGTGATAGTTATAGAATGCTTTAAATAAAACAACACAACTGCATATACCGATTTCACATACGAAGAACAGGCACAGTGGGAACGCTATGGTTGTCTTAAGGTTTTTAATTGTAATTTTAAAATAGTAATTTTAGGGATCACTGAAAGTGTGAGACAAATGATGCCAGCCAAGCCCAGGCCTGACTGTGCAGCAGGCACACTGCCACTGACTGGCCATGAGAAGCATGGGAAAAAAACCTAGGCATCTTAAGAAAAAAGCTACACATTTACTCTAGTGAATGCTCCAAAAAAGTAAGCTACAAATTGAGATGTAGAGGGAAGGCTCTGTTGGTAGGACTTCAACAGCTTGTATCAGCCGCGGGTATGGCACAGAGGACAAAAACCTGTAAATCACTATTCCCAAATTATGCTGACAGTGTATTTTCTCACCTCATTCCACCTCCAAAGGATCTTGCTTTTTTCTGCATTAGCAGAATTAGTTTTGCTTTAACATATGGGACAATTTTTCCCTTCCTTGGTCCATTTGCAAACATAAATGTTAATGTATATTAAAACATAACATGAAAAAAAGTTAACAAACACGCAGAATTTGATTGAGATTATGGTCGCATGCCTAATACGTACAAAATTATCATCTTTAGAGGACTCAAGCTCACCTTATGCTACAGTTTTTAATGGTTTCCCGGCTGGCTTGAGGCAATCCTGCCCCTCCCGACTCACACGTTTCATTCAGCTGCCCACCTCTCAAAATGCCATCACCAGCTATGCCAGCACACCTCTCCATGAAGCTAGGGTCCAAACCGGAAACACAGAGATCAGCATTAAAAATAATTTGTGGGAGGAGGGCAGGGGAAAGCACGGAGCAGAGGAGGGCCACATGGAAGTTCAGGGGGCGGCCAGGCCCTCCTTCTTGCAAGTTTAAAAGGCAGCTACTTAATTAGCTGCAGTCAAAGCATGTTGCTTTAATTATCCTTCCCAAGGAAATCCCTAGGATTTACGGTGGTGCAGCAACACTTTTTCTGTGTTTACCCACATTGCTAGCATTGTCTTCAGCTTGCTTCAAAATGATTAAAAAACCCAACCAACTACGTAACTAGTAAATACAAAAAGTTTCATTTGCAGTCAAAGTTTAACCTATATAAATATGTACATTGATCTCAATTGACTTGACTTGCATTTGAACCTGCTTCTCATCTCTGCCACCCTTTGCTCATGGTACTACAAATGCAAATTGAATTTAGAGAGCCAAAGGCCTCCTACACCTTCAGGACTGGAAAATTACTCCACTGAACTTCAAGCAAGCCAGTCTGAAGCCAGAGGGTCATTTTGGACTTCACTACAGCACTGAACAGAGAATGTGCCCAGAGCAGCAGCCAGCACGTCCCTGAACAAGTGTTGAAGATTTGCCAACAAAAGCTTTGGTAGGACACACAGTGAGGGGTATTGGTGAATCAGCATTAAGCACAGTAGAAAGATTAATTTTTAAAAAAGTCAAAAGCAGAATAGATAAGTATTTCATTATTAAGGTACAATTGTTTTTTAGTGCAAGCAGGCAGTTATCTACTTTTATCCCACAATTCTCCTTCTCCATCATCACTTGTAAGCACTGAAAGTCTGGATAAAACAAAAGACACTCCACAACAGACTACTCCATCACAGAGCATGGACGCATCCCAGCATGCTACACAAAATCCCGGGGGCTTGCAAACATCTGCGAGGTTGTTTCTAGAATGCAAAACCAGCCTGACAGCGAACACTTCTTGAGATTTAAACCATCTCTATAGTCCTAAGCATAAAGCATGAATAAACTGGCAGATTCTCATGTCTAAAGAGGAGCTGGTCCAGCGTACCAGGGACAGAATTTCCTAGCAGCCAAGGCGGCACAAGCACCATCCACCACATACAGCTTCAGGAGACACTTTCTACTAAAGCATTGTCATGCAAGAGAAGAAAAGATTGGTTTCTCTTAGAGGAAAAACAAACCAGGCACTTGTATGAGTTGCAGCACCAGTGACTCAGAAGAGCAGTTGTGAAGACCACCTAGGTTACAATTCTGAAGGCAGGCGCAGCCTTTGATCAGTCCACATGTAATGTGAAAGACTCTCCCTTCAAGTTCTTCACCAAATAATTCTTCCATTTTTGACTTCTAGGTCTTTTTTTGTTTGTAGTTTCAAGAATATTCTGATGCCAAATATATTAGATGGATATTTTTATTAGATAAAGCTACTTCAATATAATTTATTATGAGAAAAATTAATAAAGTGACAGAAAAGTTGTTTTATTTGAATTTCCAAAGCTCATTTGTAAATCTGGACCGAATATGGCATTTGCCTGTTTGCAATTAAACCTGCTTATGCTTCTATTGAATGTAAGTATCAGACAAGTTACCACTCATGGGCTGGAGTTCAGAGTCTGAGTACAGAGAGATGTGGGGGCAAATTTTTCTCTCACTTATATCATTATGAATCAAAAGCAACCAATTTACAATTGCTGTAAAAATGATGTTGTGTTTTGAGCTTTGGTGATGCTTATTTTTGAATATTTTGATAACTCGTGGAACTCATCCTAAGTAAAGATGGCATTTCAGTTTGTACCATCAGAAAATTACTGATGATACAAAAAAATTTCTGAGGATACACAGATTACATCTGCTTGAGGAGTGAAAGTAAATCACATCTTTTCTATGGCTTTCAGTTATCTTGTTCATTTATGTGTTGGGTTTTTTTTTTGGTAAACATCTGTAAAAACCTAACACCGTTCAAGGAATTAAAGATCTCAGTATTAATGTAAGAACATGCCAAAAAATACCACAAAATTTGATTAATAAAGTGCTGAATAATAGGTGATTAGACGCCCGCCAAAGGCTCATTCACAACAGCTTCCACAGACACGCTGGAATGCTGCGGAGGACAACGCTGACCCAGGGCAGCCAGAGCTCTGCATTAGCCACAGTGGGGACATGAATGCACCGCATCTTTTTTGAACTCACTTCCTAATTAAGAAAGGAAAAAAAATGAATCTGCAGGACGAATCTGGTCTCAGGAGTCTAGCTCTAGTCTCAAAGGTTTCTGGAGGAGTAGCAGGGGATGCCGCTTTTAGAGTTGGACAGTATTTAGATTTTTTTTTTCTTTAAGATGCATTTTTCTAACTTGCTAACTTACTGCATTATTTTGGGCAGGGAGATAGCTGGATTTCCATTTTTTTATCTTAATTATTGAGTGGTGCTTCCAGTATGCATTGGGACAAGCATTTAAGATGCCATTTGTGGGTTACTGTGGGGTTTTTGTTTTGTTCTTTTTAATTCTCTGGCAAATTGCTATGGATTTTGATTTCTGCCTGCCTCATCAGTATTATGTTATATCGCTGTGATAAATTATCAAAACTGAACCGAGTTTGTACTGCAAAGCAGTCAGGAAGAAGTGGTGAAAAGCATGCAAAGTTTTGTGCTATTATGAACAGACTTTTTTTGAGACTTCTGGCTTCAAATTCAGAAAGCTGGAATTCATAATGAAAAACACTCCTACCTGGTGCACAACCCCAGTCTCTCGCAGAGTGCAATTATGAAACCTGAAGACAGGTTTTTGTTATGTCTATCCTGTGCTCATTTTTATGTTATATTCAAAGTGTTGTTTGTAATCAGGTAATATTGGACAAAAGACTAGCGGTTTCTAGAAGACTAAAATAGGTGGAGCTATTCCAACTGGTTTATTTTAAGTTATTTTTAACTGTCACATTAATAAAACACTGGCTACAAAGCTTTTAATAATTAAATCCAATATCTAAATAACAACACACGAGAGACAAAGATAAATAAACAAACAAAGCTGTCCCTTCCTGGCTCCTCCTGGCATGGTGCAGCAGGTTATGGGCATGCCTAGCTGCCCAAAAGTCAGTCAATAGTGCAGTTCACTTTTTCATTCTGTATTAGAAGCTATTGCCCACAACAGTAAGTACTCCAAGTCGGCTGTTTCATCCTTGTATGGGACATACACAAAAAGTAATTACTAAGTGCTGCTTCGTGTGTTGTGACAGCACAGCTGCAAACGCTTTCAAAAATACATTGTTTGGAAATGCAATTAATGCCTCTGGGTTACTTGTCTATATTATATACATCTTATACACCTAAGAGGTTTTTGTACTTTTTGAAGCAAAGTATAAAACACTTTAAAATTGAGAATTTAAATTGTCTCTTGGTTCTGCAAACTTGACCACGAGTTCAATTAATCATTCAAACTTATACTGGACTTTTTTTTTAGTCTTTGCCCTATGATCAGATGGAATGAACAACTTGTACTTCTGTTCAACCTCAGCATCAAAATCCTACACCTTTCTCTTCTAACCAGCTATCAACTTTTGCAATGCTTAAGAGAATTATTTTTTACCTTTGTGCCAAGTTTGGCTTAAAGTAACCAGTAGATTCAAAAGTTAAGCGGCAGGAGTGAATATGTGCAGTGTGATCAGGTAAGATCTCATTTTCATAGAGCAGCAGGTGAACAACAAGCAGGTACCCAGACCTCTTGCTGACATGCAGCATAAGCCCAGACATGAATGCATAACAGAGTTCAGTCATTTAAAAAAACCCCTATGATAATTAAGATGAACCTATGAACAAGCACTATTTTGCAAACAAGGACAGTCAAACAGAAACTCAGATAATCATATAAAAGAGCCAATACTTCTCTCTTTTAATAATAAGTAGCGTCTGTGCCCATGGTGGTAGTACTTCCCGAAACATGAACAAAACAGTATGTTTGGAAATTTAAATTTGTAGTATAAATTTAAAAACAGCATGAACTCTCAAAGCATACTATAGGATAGCCGATGTTAAAACTGGTATCTATAAATAGCACAGGCTCACACTTCTGAGAAGAGACAAGTATTCAAAATTCCCCAACAAGTGCCAGCGAATGACGACCTGAAAGAGTCAGTTCTACCTGAGCGATAAAAGTGCTCAACAGAATTGGGAATTGTACTAGTTGGGGTAGAATAGCTTGAAATTTTTTTTCATGCCCCGTTGTTCCAGTTCCAATTGCATCGTTATCACTAACAAAAAGATAAATCAATTCAAATCATGACATCTAAGTGATTCTATGTAAAAAAAAAAAAGAAATGAAAACCACATTTTCATTGTTATTCTTGCAGCTCAGCTGACCTCCTCAGTACAACCGTGACAAATGCTCAGTCAAGGAGGAAAATAAAAAAAAAGCCCAAACCAAAACAAAAATCTGAACGAGTTGTTGCATAGCTCAGAGTATCAGTTAAGAAATATAGCTGCTCTGAAACGTTTAAAAAGAATACAAAAGGGCCTCTACAATAGTATAACCTTTGCCTCTGTCTGCTAGCATCACAGTTTACATGGTTTCCATGGAAACCCTCTACAAACATATGAATGTTCTTGTTGCGTTAGATGTTGAACAGAAAATCCTTTGTGGCAACTCTGGAGGGCCATCGCCAGTGCCAACCTCCCAGTGGAATAATGCCCTTCACTATGCCTTGCCCAGCAGGCTCATGACACACTCGCTCACATGGCACAGCTGCTGCCATCGCTTGTTTTTTCTCTAAGTAAAAAAAGTAAAAGTAATAATAATAAAAAAAAAAGAGGTGCACATTCTAACTTTTAGATATTTCTTCCCACATGGAGGTTCCGTTTTGCCTCTGTCAAACTAATGGCAAAGTCTCCAGTACTGGACCTTCAGATGCAACCCAAGAGCTGCAGACTGAAGACGTTGACTGGGAGGCTTCCAGCAGGCTTCCAGTCAGGGTGCTGGGGAATATATTTACATAATGAGCAGACAGCTACCCAGAAAGGGATCACCACAATTCTTTATTATTATATGTTTTGAGAAAAACACATTAAAAAAATACATAAAATTCTCAGGATGCGACAGGTATACCAGTCCAGAAGAGAAAACTAGTTTCATCACCTTGTTTCTCATCATGGAAGGATCAGCTGATCAACAAGTAACTCATGTACCAGATGGGCTCCTCCTCCAGCCATGGCAGCAGGAAAACTCTACCCAAGACAGTCTGAAATGTCATCAAGAGGGCTGGTTTCTTTTTTTTTTGTTGTTGTTAAGTGTATGTGTGCAAGTGAAAGCTGAGGGACTAAAACTTGTTTCTGTTTTACAAAGGAGGAGCTACTGGCAAATAGATGAATGTTGTGTCCCATCTGACTTTCCTCAAAATGCACATCTACTCTTCTGCTCTACATATTTTACCAGCGTTGAAATAAGAGTGCTTCTAATGAAAGTGCACCTTTAAGACTAATGGCATACACAGCTGGAGCGCACCTTGTTTGTAGATTAAAGCATTCCCCTATATCATTATTCCTCTGAAACAACAAATTCCTAGTACAGCGAGTTTGACTCTAATTTCTGAGATATCAATGGCATAATTTATCTAATTGCTTACAGATGTGCACAGTCTCAGGAAGGATGACGGCTCCAAAGGCTGCGCTCAAGATAAAATCAGGTCTGTGGACTCCGCATAGAAGGTGAAAGCCTGCCTGTCCCATTCCATGGAGAACTGGAGAAGCTGGCACCTTTTTGCTTATAACTGGACACTCCACCTGCAATTCAGCCATTTCCAGCCACTCTCACAGTCACAGTGACAAAAATCAATGATGTAATAGTTTTGTCTTAAAAGTTGAAAAATGAAGGAAGACAGATTTTGTACTAGGAAGAAAAAGCAAACCAAACACTTTTACTTCGCCAACACACTGTTCTATGTTTACTTCCTTCCCTTTCGCTGGGGGCAGCCCCAAGGGGAAGCCCTCCACGCTCCCTCATGGCCACTCTCCCCTCACACCCACCACCAGCCCAGGCCCTCAAGCACCGGCCACCAAATTCGCTCCGAGGGGGACCAACCCCTCCTTTTAGCCTCCCCTGTACAACGAAGTAATGAGGGGCTCAGTTGTTCTAATACTCTAATAGCCTATTGTTCTCTTGCGGTTGCATCGGCAAGATAAAACGCCAAAAGCCGGCGTTTCCTGAGGGGAAGCGAATTCCCACCATGCGTCGCAGGACGTTGGCCAAGGGCTCGGCTTCACGGGGGGCCAGCCCGCCCCGTGACTCCACTCGGCGGGGAGGTGGCGGGTTTGTTTTTGTTAGCAGGCGGTTTGCAGGAACATCTGCTCAGCGAAGCGGTGGCGTGGCTCCTGCCCACCACCGCCCACAGGCCCTTCCCCGCAGATCTGTGCAAAACCACGTTTACTCCCTCCGCACGCGGCTATCACTGTAAAGATGCCATGCTGACAAGCCCACAGCTGAGATTTGGCTCCTACCTGATCAATGTTTATGATCTGCTCCCTGCCTTAAATTGTAGAAGGACTGAAAATACAACAGTTGGTACTGAGGTGCAGTGAGCTTCCAGGAGAGGGGAGCCACGGTGCGGGCTCAGGGCAGAGCAGCCCGACAGCGGGGCCGGAGCTCCCCCAGCATCACATCCACCAGGTCACAGGTAATAATGTTTGAGTACTGGGATGGGAGAAAGGACACAACAGACAAATCAATCCAACGATACAGGGAATGATAAGATCGAGAAGTCACTCATTTTATATTTTTCACATCCTCTCGTCCAATAAAGAAGCGCACTGAACATCATTAAAGTCCCGCTAATGAGACACCCAACTGCCCAGAATACAGCAATAATGAACGTGAGCTCTGTTTCCACCAAATCTACCAGAAAGATTTGTAAGGGTCTGCTTTCCCACTGACACGAACACATGACTCCCATTAGCCTTAATAAAGGAAGAGTGCATTCAGTGGGAGAGAAATTTCCCAAGGTTGCGTAACTGAACTGTGGCATGCTGAAAATACAGTATAGGCTGCAAAGAGAAGTGAGCCGTCCCAAAACTACAGTGACACGCTAAATTCTTTCATAGTTTTCCCATTTATTTGTTCAACTTTTGTCGCAGTTAGGACTTTCTCACTTTAGGCCAGTGAAAATACTCAGAACTTTTCTTATGCCAAAATGATGGAAATGCAAATCAGACAGTGGGATTCTTAGCTCCTATTTTTAGGCTGAGAAAAATACAACTTCAGATATGCACTTTCTTTATCTTATTGCATTGTCCCTGCATACTATTCTTGACTCCACGGTATATAAATTCTTACTTCTGTAACAATGCAAATTTGTTGACAGGATGATAGGTTAAAGTTTATCTTTCAGGCTGTTTCCCTTGCACCAGTCAGAAAAATCTAGTTATGTCAATTTATGTCTCTTTCAGTGCTCAGCGAGGCAAGGAAACCGAGTGGAGTGCCAGAATGTGGAAACAATGCAAAAAAGCTAATGCCAGAACCGAGTATCTGACTCCTAGGCTAAGCTCCGTGTGCCCTCATAAAACTTTGGGATTAATACTGCATATCTCAAAACTGTGTTTAAGAAAAACCTTAATTCCAGATGTTGAAAGCATGATTAACTGAAAGTCTGAAGCTTTTTCTTCATCTTTTCTCTCCAGTTCAAGTTTATATATTTTAAAATACCTGGGTGCTTTGACTTTTTTGGAGGGTTTTGTTGTGTTGGGGTTATTTTTTTTTTTGACACCAGAAAATGGAATTTCATAGGCAGTTCTAAAATAGTTGGTCATGTGTTTATCATAAGAAATCTGATGTAATCTAAGACATTCAATGCTGTTATAGTATACGTTAATGAAGGCTACTTCATGCATATTGCTATAGTTTTAAATGAGAACAGACTTTATTATCTCCCACTACAATGACTAATACAGGAGAATATCTCGCCTGCTACTACTCATACACATGATAAAAGTCCATTAGCACACATACTCACAGAAGTTGAACTACTTTGATAGAATAAACTGAGACAGGGAACTACAGGGCAACAATTGCTCTAACTGGGTGACTGGTGCTGTGCTGCATTTTAGAGCCACGTGCTAAAAATCTGTCTTCCAAATTAAAATTAAGATTACCTACCTATTTGTGCTCAGCTGCAAACACAAACCTAAACCAAACCCAACACCAAACCAAACCCAAGAATATTTGATTTTATTTCATAGAGTGAAAATTAAAACCCCAGAGGCCAATACAGCAAATCATGATACTGCACCACAGCAGAATCAGCCCTGTGCCCGATGTGGCTGCACTCACTTTAGCTGCCAACATATACTCAAAACTCTGAGCCCAGTCCTACTGAGGCCGGCGCTCTCCTTGACTTAAGTAGAAGCAAAGTCAGATCACATTTCCTAAAAAAAAAAACAAAAAAACCCCAAACCCCCACCAAAAAACCAAAGCACAAAACCAAAAAAAACCCCACCAAAAACAAAAAAAACCAACCCACAACAAAAGACCAAACCAAAAAACCAACCCAAAATGTAGTATGCAAAACAACTGAGGAAAACAGAGTAACTGATTTATAGATTACATACATATTAACTACACTGAAAAACCCCAAACACAGAAATTGTAACTCACCAGTCATGTCATGACATTGAAGATAAAAATCATACAAGTCTCAGATAGAAGAAAAATCAAAATACAAGACAATTTTCTGCAGCATCCATCCCCAACCGTTCTGTCAAATACACAACGGCAATAGCACAAAGCATCTTTATGACAGGAATAAAAGGCTCTTTAAATGCTCTTTTTATTTTTTATTGAATGAACCCACTCTTACACAAAGTTCACGCAACGATGTCTCGAGCTTTAGTACTGCCAAATCATGTATTTGATTAGGCAACTAAGGCTTGTAAGTCACATGCAGAACAATCTGAAATATTCATTAATAGCATGTAATTACTTCATGTAGCAAGCCAGGTGGTTGATTAAGACACTGAATTTATTAGTATACTGAGATACGTAGTTGTCAGGAAGATTAAAATCTTTTCAGTGTTTCACCGTAACTGACCAAACACTTCTCTGCTCCGAGTCACTGGCAAAACCCAAAGGGAGTTGAGAACCAAAGCCACAGACTCCTCCCAGCTACAGCATTTGTGTGGTTGACTCTTCTCACAGAAATAGTAATCTTTACTAACAGTGTTCCTCCCTCCAAGGAAGCACATTGCACCACACCTCCCAATTGTTTTAGAAGTACATATATACAAAGATCATAGTTCAAAAAGATATCATCAGATGTGGCGAGTCCAGAGAAATCGTCCTAAATATTTTTCAAGTTTATTCATGAGAAAAGGGTGGAGAAAGAAACCACAGCTACAAGATTCACACACACACACTCATTTACAGGTTTGCAAAGCAAATCATGCCACCAACCTGTCACGTAACACATAGGAAAATGTAGCTGCAGACTCTCTGGACCAAGATATTCACTGTTAGCTGAAATTAAATTGCCCAGCTACTACATGAGTTCTTAAAAACTGGTTGGGTTTTTTTGCCACTTTTAATCTCTCAGTCAGACAGGCAGTAGGTTAGGAAATAACATGAAGCCAGAGCAGAAAGCAACCAGTCTCTAAGCCTTAACAACTCCTTGCACTACGGGGCAGTTAAGAGCCCTGTTCTCATACGTTGTTTAGTGCCTTGAAATGGACACAGTTGGTTACTGGCCATAAAAACAACCGCAGCTCTGTAATTTCTTAAATATTTACTAATAAGATACACCAGGGTACAAAACCCAGAACTGTATTCCTGATATCCAGACCTTCCTGTCAAAACACAAACTGACGAAAAGACCTTCTGGTAAAAACACTCCAGAATGCTTTTACGCTTTGGTTTTCAAGTACAGATCTGCCTTTTTTTCCCCTCCACCAAACACCACCCACTCTTCCAAACAAATAAGTAATCCAATGTTGCATAGGAATTTTAATTGTTTCCATAACTTCTGTTACCTGCCAAAAAAGTACTTAGCGTGACATATACAAGACAGGGTGCCTATGATACATGTATATTTAAAATAAAATATGAACATACAGATATATACACACATACATATGTATAACGTACGACTTATGTAACAGCTAGCTTTTGTATAGCTATAAAAACGGGAAGCCTTTCAAAGAGGCAGCGTTTATTCTTTGAAGTAACAGCCACGGTTCAAGCATACTGACTCTCTGGCTCAGATTTACAATCGAGTTACTACAGCTGAACTTCCTGCAAGCCATGTGAGCCAGGCTTGGTTTGGTGTCTCCTTGTGCGATATTAGCCATGACAGATGCAAGTTCGCAGCGGAAATCCCTTGCATGAAAGGCTAAACTAGGATGCACTCCTTTGTATTCGCTGCAAGGACAGTCACACGGATCTCTGCAGCGGTCTCTACATGAGTCTGGCTGATGCAGGTGCTGTGACTGAAAGCCTAGCTCCTTTCAAGAGTTGTGTAACCCCCCCCTTGTTTTTTCTTTTAAAAAAAAAAAAAATCTTGGTCTGTCAACCCTTCCTCACTCCACACAGTGTTTCTTACCACAAATAATGGCCCTGGTTTCAGTGGGACCTTTGAAATACTCATCTTGTGGTGGAAGTAATTGCATAACACAAGCTGGCGGGGACATTTTCAGCATAGTTGTACAACTTCATTTATTTAGTTATTAGGACCAGGTCTTAAAACAACAAAAACTTTCTCTAGCATTTGTTTAAATAAACAATCCGTACTACATATCAGACTATTTATAAATATAATATGCATTTACTGTATATCAGTAAAATCCCTAGGAGAGTTGTAGTTATTTTGGCAAAAGAGCTTATAGATGTTCCCTGGAGTAAACTGCACGGCAGCATCAGCCTGCTAGTAGGGGAGGCCTAACAATTTCCGTAAAATAAAAGTACATTTAGCACAATTTAATAAACAAGGGGAAAAGTATCTGTGGAACTTAACAGGGTGGAAGCTAGAAAAATATTATCTTCAACAATAGATACTACACATTTTTCCACTGATTTTACAACTAAAACCAGCACGCTGCAGCTTCTGACACCATTACTGCTCAGAATCTACTTTTGACAGCATTTTTTCATTTGTGACGGGTGGTTTGTTTTTGCATTGTTATGGGCTGGGTGAAGCCTCGAGGCAGACATGCAGCCCTGTTGATAACATGCGTATTTTCCAACCCCGTGATAAATTTCCCATAACTGCTGGCCTGGAACATGACTTTCAGCAACTTCACTGTTTCACATTTGGCTACAGCAGCAGTCCATTTGATATAATAGCTCCAAGACTATAGGTGGAAGACAACCATTTTCAGAATGTACTACTTTCAATGCTCAACTTCAGTCAGTATCTTCTGAAAATAGGAGTCTGTTGCTTTCAGAAAGCCAAATCTCCCCTAATACATTTTTTTCAAGCTGGAAATCCAAAGCCAGAAATTACTTTTGACAAGTGCAGTTGGAATTTGAATACCGGTGTCTGCAGTGCTGGTTGTTACAGCCTAGGAGAGGTTTTATTTTGTATGCAAATCCTAGTTAAGTGTACATATTTCACTACTTTTGCTGAGGTCTGTGCTGTTTTCAAAGCCTAAAAAACTCACCTTTCACAGCTGCAAAGGAAATGACAAGAGAAGAAAAACACAGCCAGTGTATATCAGCAATTAATTCCATCCACAACTGCCCAGCTGTTTGCGCACGGAGGAACCGGCCTGTTTCCTCTCCAAGCTTTTGCCACTGAAAGCTGATACGGCGCTTTCAGAGACGCGGGCTGTTGGTAACACGTTAGGAATGCGCGCGAGATCGCACGGAGCTGAATAAGAAGAAATGAAATCCAGACCAGTGCGCTACATATCTGTGTTATGATAAAGTTATCTGGGGGAGAGGGCGGCGGGTTGGGGGGGACAGGGATGGAGAGCTGCCAGCAAAGTCAGGCTTAGTGCGCAGGATTGACACGACTGTCACTTACTGGCAGAGACAAGGTGGGACGGTCTCAGAAACCTGCGCATCTATATCAGCTCTGCCACAATGATTTTACATCGGCTGATGCCAAACAGGTAGATTTGGGGACACTTCACAAAAGCTGTTACTTTTACTTGGGATCAGCGCTTTTACAATGAGGTTGCGGGAGCCTTGGCTCCATCTATACTAGAGTAAAACTTACCGGTAAGTAAATACTAGTTATTGGTAAACAATCTTCCCAACACTTGCAGCCCTGAAGCTCCAGAAATTAAGGCAGAATTCAGCTCTTTACAGTGTTTCCTATGACTATAATCCCCTCATGCCACCCCTGGGTTTTCAGGAAAGGCACAGAGTATATAAAAGGAGGATGCTATGGGTAATATCTACACACCCCACCCCGCTGAGTGCCTGGAAATTTCATCCCACTCTGGAATAAACTCACCAGCTACACGCACAGCTCATCTTTTTCTTTTAACATATTTATAAAACAAAAACAACATGTATTTCTTCCTCCCTTAACCCAAACCAGCCCCCATGCAAAAATTCCAAATTATCTATAAAGATTCCTTTTTGCTGGGTAAAGCCACACACAGCAAGACTCTTCTAATAGATATTACTGGTGTGTTTTCTTCAGCTCCAACACCACCAGTCAGAAAGAGCTTCTTTGGTCTTCAGTAACAGCAGGTCACCTTTTCATTTGCTGGACCACTCAACCAGGGACAGCCTCTCAAACTGCACAGCTATTCAGAAGAACACCACTAATAAGAAAATATTTGCACCTGACAATTTTCAAGACCAGTACCTAAGGTAAGAAGTAACTATCCAAGGGCTATTCCCTTTACAAGAAGGCACGCCGAAGTACCATCTTGCATATTTTGTTGAATAAATTAGGTTTGCTAAAAACTAGACTTGTGCGCCAGTGTGTAGAAACAAAAAAATTCTACAGAAATAAGACTGTGATATTGTGTTCGTACAGTAATGAAACAAATATAAGAACAATATTCTTTTACCAAAGAAGATTGATGAAATATTTAAACATTACCTTTTTAAATATGGATCTCTAAATTTCAGACCTATGCTTCATGAAGATTGGCACCATCTCTGAAACACCTACACAAGACCACAGTGTTATCACTGGGAAAATACAAAAGAAGAGGACTCTCAGTAGTTCACAGTTTTCCAGGGAAAGTAAATCTAAATCTTATAGTTGACTGGAAACTATGAATTTGTACAAATGGCTTAAAATACCTTCTCTTTTTACTCCCTTGCAACCAATGACTCAGTAATGGGTAAACAGAAACAACACAATTTTTTTTTAAATCAGAAGTATAGCACGCTTTAGACCGCAAATAATCTCACCATATTGTCACAGGAATAGTTCCACTGCTGCCTGAAAGCAAGAACAGCACTCATCATTCTTCCCGTAATTTCACTGTTAGTTGCTCAACACTGGGCAAATCCATTGGGGGATGATTTCCTACATTACTTACTGTCTGCCACAGCAAAACCTGACTTTCTCATGTATTAGAAACATACACAGAAAGTTTGTGTATGTGATCAATCCAGTTTTACACTGGGGAAGACGGCACAGCGGGAAGGAGGTGGAAGCAAGGGCACACAGCAGCAGTTGCACTGAGCAACTCCGTGACCTCCAAGGCACGCAGGCCAGCTCTCCAAGACTGTTAGCTCTTTTCACATGACGTGCTGCAATACAAATAATAATATATCTTTCTCATACATTACTTAATATATTATTTATACTAAATATAGTGCAATACAAGGCAAAACTATATTTAAGCAGCAAAACAATGGGATGTTTTTAGGCTGAAAATCCCAGAGGGATTAAAGGCTTTATTAAGACCTACCTCAAAACCTAAGCTATTTTGGCAGACTAAGGGATGGTGACAGTGCTGTAGCTGCCTCTCAAGAAATTACATAGCTTAGAAAGGGCTCTCACTCCACCCACAGTTATCAGAATGGGTATTCAATCAATAGCTATCGGTTTCAACATTGTTTCCCAGGCTCAGTTTTCAGTGATGTTTTAATAGAAGGCTGTGAAAATACTGATAGATGTTAAAAGCGACAACAGGGTAAATTTCACTGCATCAGTAAAACTCCGCTGAGCACTACAAATAGGAATCATTCAAGTGTCTCTTGCAGGTGCATGTATGGCAACTGCCTAACCAAACACAACTGTTTGCAGACTAGTCTCTTCTCTTTCTCCTTTTTCTTCTCCAAAGCAAGATTCTTTCTTCTGCAGCAAACCTATCCAGACCTATGCATCGCTTAAAAGCATGGAAGATGTGTCCCAGAAATAAATACACAATTCTTCTGCTCTTAAGAATTAGGCATTTAAATTCAGGCATGATGCTTCAAGCTGGAGAAAAGTTTAAATGACTAAGGCTAAAATTCAGATGCAGAAAGGGCTCCAAGCCTGCGTACCACTTCCATCCCAAAATAGACTTACGGGTGAGTAGCAGTGAGGTTTTAAGTGGTACATAACTCTCAGATTTGCTACACAGCAAAGAATTTCACACTAGAAGAATGCAAAAGGGGTTTAGAAAATCCCTAGTTTTCACATTCAGCTGTAGCACGAGGAAGCTGCATTTACTCATGCTAAGGAAGTGCCCACGTGAATGAATAGCCAGTACGCATCACATACATTGGAATAATTACTGAAATACAGAAGGTGTTTGATAGTGCCTAGAAATACTTACATTACATAAGGGTTAAGGACAAATAGCACCCATCTGAACTTGCAAGAGGAGTTCAGTGTGTGAATTACCACATTTCATACTTTATCATTAAATAATTTGTGAGTCACTTGGGATGATTTAGGTTTTTCTCTCTCTGGAATTTGAATCAGGAACAAAGTAGCCTAATGTCTAAAAGTTCCCAGTCTGAAAGGAAAATTCCTAAGTCCTAAAGTAATAGTTTTCATTTATTATTTGTATTATGTATGAACTACTGAAACTTAACATCTTCAGGTTCAACATTTGTGTTCATGCATTCATTAGGTCAGAGTGCAATTCTTTTTGCCTGACTTTAGATATTTACATAACATTTCAATTCATTGTCTAATTAAAGTCTCTCCCTAGGATGAAGTCAGTCATTTTCTAGACTTCATTGGCTGCACTGTAGACTTATCGTGATTGCAACAGGGGCACATAATTCACAAGTAGACATCCATATCCATACTGCAGGCATCTCGAGTTATGCAAGACGCACGCTGCTCTAAAACACTAGCAAGCTACGTGCAAGACCGACAAAACACATAAGAGATCACTTAACTATTTTAAATACTAAGGGGGGGGAAAAAAAAGGTAAATGGTGGATTTAAAAAACAAGAGTCTACTTGCTAAATTCTTGCAATTCACACAGCACGACGGGTAGCAGACTTCGGCATGTATTTTTTCTATCCACCTCATCAACTTCAGAGGCAAAGGGATCTTTTACATTGCTCCAATCAACAAGCCGTATCACATACTAATTTTCTGCACGGCAATACAACACAGTATGAAATTAGTACCTAGCAGTACCAAGCAGATACCAAGGTCTGGTAACAGTAGTGCGAGTGTAGACTGAAATACCCTGTGAGAAACCATCACCAGGCACAAACAAGCTTTCAGAATACCCAATGCAGGAACTGCTAACATAACAAACATTAAGTGAAAATACATGTCTGATTCCTTAAAAAAACATAAATAGAATCAACACACAGGGAATAGAGCAGGAGGAAAAGTGAGGGGAAGAGGAAGAGGTGAAACACAGTAGGTTTAAATTTTATTGGGTTTGTGAGTAAAATATAGATTTACTTGATTAAGAAAAGGTACATCCTCAGAGACCACTGTAAAGCAAACAAGTTTAAGAGAAAAAGGTGTTTAACAAGTGCCATAAAAGATTCTTAAAGCAATGATAATGCTTTCCCTCCCGCTCCCCGTAAATGCTTGAAGATAACGTACATCTCAAAAGACTGTCTACTGTATTTTATTATTGCTGTCAAGAAAGAAAAATGAGCCAAAAAGTTAGCAAACACATTACACAACTCACACTTCTGGATGTCAACGTGGTACTAAAGTCATTTACATTTCAATGTTAGCATGACACGTAAGTAAGCAAAGTACTACTTTATAGGAGAAATCCTTTAACAGTCCACATTGAAAGCTGAGTTAACAACAAAACCCTCACATCCATCAGCCCCCTACAAGCACCTAGCTATTTCACTGCAATAAACTCTGTATTGCAGTGATCTGTATTGAGTGTATTGCACCGAAATGTATTTGGTAAAAGCTAATTTTAGTTCACTTCCTTGTACAACAGCTAGATGATCTGGGGTTGAATTGGCATGATTCATGGCAAGCATACAACACTAAGTTACAGTGAAGATGAAAGGATTTTTGAATACTTTTCTAAATCATGCAACCTTATCAGCACCCACCTACAAACATGTGCTTTCTCCCATATGACACAACGTGTGTAAAAAAAACAATGACGCAAACTTGGTGTTTTATGCTTTACAGAGAATAGCATAAGTTTATCTACCGTGCCAAAGCCAGGAGGACAGATCTGGCCAAAGAAAACGTTCCAGTGGAAGTGACCAGACCTCTCTGGTAATCATTCCTCATTTTATGATTCCTTGGTACCAAATTCGTAAATAGCTGATAGATGCAGCAGAGGGCCTTTTGGCTGGTTTAGTAAATCTGTTTCACCTTAAAGCTATTTCACCATCATTAAGGTACTAAAATTTTTTACACAACTCAATATTAAGGGGTTTTTTTTTTTCCACCATGAATTATCTTTTCAAACATCTACAGGTCATCAGCAACTTTATACACCATTGGTGAAATGCAAGTTTTTCCTGCTTAGGACAAGTAGCTGAAAAAGAAAATCCTCAGAGCACACAGCCTTATTGCTTTCTGTAACTGTTTACTCCTTCCAGGGAGGCATCAACAAAATAAGTGTATCAAACAGCTCACTCTTAAGTGGGTATTTTTTTCTTTTGCAAAAAAAGTGAAGTTTGTAAAATGCCCATTTCCTCTTTCAGTTCATGCATTTATACGCTTATGATGAACTAGTGGGAAAAACTGGTATTTAATTCCAAGGCAAACTTTCTACACTGAAGAAACTTAAAACATATTCAGTCCACAGGCAAAGTTAGACACATGGCTGTACCCATAGAATAACTTGCATAAAGCCACTACGAGTCCAAAGAATCTTTTTTCCTGAACCCTTGTCTCTGAAGCCAGGATGACACTATACCTTCCTCATTTTGTATCCTCTTACAAAGAGGTGTGTGTTATCAGCAATGTAAAAAGAAGTCACACACATGCAGCCTGACACGTGCCAATCACATATGAAGACAAGAGAAAATTCAGACTTGGTCAACTTCATAGTCATCTACTTACCGACCATGCCACATTCACCACAAACTAAGCTTCACCTTTATCTTGTGGTCAGAACTTGGCCAAAAGTGAACAAACATTCATATCTAAATTAAGGCACCTCAGCAGTCACCCATTTTGACTCCATACAGGTCATTTAGTGCGCTTGATGCAATGCAGTTAATTTCAGTCTACTATTTCTTATGATCTAATTATTTATTGAAATCCATCCAATTTAACAAAAAAGTCACTGTGGTATAGTATACTGTTGTGTGGTTATTAATTAAGTATATTTTTCACAAATTTATATGATTACAGAATAAATGATTGGTTTTTTGCATTTGATATCGCTGGCAGTTTCCGTTCTGCAAGCTGAAGGGGAGGAAAAAGAAGAGACCCAATTAACTGCATGTCTCACCATAAGGCTAAAGACCATCTATTTGAAATGTTTCTCAAATCATGAGATAAGTGATATACGCCCACGCATTTACCAGTTCTGCGGTCTTTGTTCCTAATGAAACATACCAACTTGCCTGTCCAGACCTGCTGGCCTGTGGTACCCTGACTATTCCTGGAATGCTTCTAACATATTGAAATTGTGTTTGCTTATTTTCCTACCTCTGATCCTGCGGCAGTTTTCAATAAGAGACCACAGTTGCCAGATCAGCGTTGTCACATGCAGTTACCTTAAGATCTCCTGGGCAAATGTTATCTACTCCTGGCAATTTGCTACATTCCCCACTGCCACTTTTTTTTTTTTGGAGCTTCTAAAATTTTTTTATAACAGCATTTCATTTTGAGACCAATTCTCAAAATATCACCTACAGAGTGAAGTTCCTGCATTAAAATCTCTCAGGAAAGTCAGCCTGGATACAAATGATTTAGTTTTCATTCTGCACCTTATCTTCGCTGAACACTTCTTTTACACTTCAGTCATCTATCAGCTCTCCAGTCTGTCTGGCAGGACATCTATTTCTGATGTACTTCAAATGATTCAATTTAAGTGATTTATTGTAGGCTCTCATATCTTTAGCAAATTGTTTCTCAGAATATCTTTTGGCCAGACTTATTACACTTTAAAATTTAATTTGCAAGAGTTTTTTTTTTCCCTTTCTATTTTCTTTGGAGAAAACTTCAACTTTTGAAAGATGTCTTCTTGTTTCCAAGAGATTCCTTAACTCTGCTATAAAACCTTTCTTACCTCAGAAATAAAAAATAGCAAAAAAAGTTGAAAGTCTTTGATAGGTTGTACATATTTTATTCAACTTAACAATTCACAGTCTTTAAACAGATGCTTTACTACCTGCAAGCTTCACCTTCCTTATAACAAGCATTCTCACTTTTATGAGTAGCAAAGGCAGAAGGCTGGCACAGGAACTGCCACGTTCAGTTCCCTTCTGCTCATTGGGAGCCAGGTGAGATCCAGCTTTGCTATCCCAGACCCCATATGCCACGATACAGAAAGCAATACTGATGCTTTCTGAAGTCACTGCCTTCTACAAGCTTGAGACTGGTATCAACAGGCTTCCTCCTTTGAAAACATTCAAAGTTACCTGCTTCTGTACTGTCATGGTAGCAGGGTTACTGCTCCAAACATCAAGGTGACTTGTAATGTATTATAACCAGGATCCAAACTCTTGTGAGTTACAGTATGTTTCATAATACCATGTGGTTTATTATTTTTAAGGAACCATATTCAAAGACTGAAAACAAAATGCAAACAAATGGGTTTGTTTTGTTGCTGTTAAATTGTAATATTCAGGGGCTTGACTACTTTAGCTTATTAGAAGAGTTAGCTCAATCTTAAATTACGAAGAATTAACTCAACCTTAAGTTACAGTCTATGTCAAGTATAAATAGTCTAATGCTACCCCTACAATTAAAGATGGTTAGCTGAGAATAAACAGATTTGATCCAGTGATGATCAGTCACTGATTTGTGTAGCTGTACTAATGTTAGTCCAGACACATGGATAACTTGAACTTAAAATTAAGAGAACGAATCATAGGTTACTCCAATTACCTGTACAGACAAACTTCAAACTGAACTGTTTGATGTGAAACCCTATGTGTCTTTCTCTACATGGAGGTGTAGACACCAGGCAGTTAACAGCAACTGTGCACCACTTAAAACAGTTCCTGAATGCAGACAGAGCATAAAGAAATCAGACTTGCACTCAGAGACTTTTTTCACCCCCATCCCCCTTCAACCAAGACTCTCCTCAGCCTAAAGATGACACAACACAGATCACATTTCCTAGTGCTCCATGCTGATAACCAGAGATTGTAGTGTTGGAAAGGCTCAGTTAACAGCATAAGCCCTTTAGAAGGAACAGAATTAAGAGAGCGTCAGCTGCAAATAACTCCACTGACATTGTTTTAACCTGACATGCCAAGGTACACAACTAAGCCAAATCTTAAAAACTAGTTCCACATTTAACAGATTCTTTTCTATGAAGAGTCACTGGTCATCGGCAGACAGAGAAAACCCTCGTGTTATTACAACTGAACTGTTAAGAAGTAAATCCAGCTTCAGCAGAGGGGAAACAAAAAGCTGTATGTTTATTAAACTGACTTTCTAAATATCAACATTTGCTAAGGAGGTCATCATTACTGAATACAGTTCAATGAGTGAAGGGGAAAAAAATCCTACAGGCTGTTCTTGAAATTATTAAATCAGTATTGAGTGGAAGAGTGTTTTAAGGCTTATAACTACTTTGGAAAACGTTCAATTTTTAAACACTTATACTTCATTCACTCCACTAAGTTTATGAACAAAGCCAAACCAGACTAGGTTGGATAAAAATCCAACAATCTCCACTGCAAAGCCACAGTGATAATCTGATACACATCTAGCTACATTTTTTTATGCTCACAAAGATTCAGCACTTCTAAGGCATCAAGCACAGACTTACTCCTAAACTGAGAAGCAATTAAAATTAAGTACAATGTGGTAGAGATTAGTGACATATTTAAACCCATTTTGTTAATAGTTATAATGCTAGCAAAATAGAATTATTTTGCCTTTTGGAAACAATATTTAATTATAAGCTAGATCTGCTCTCTTGTAGTTATAAGCTTATTGACTTAAAATAGGCCAGTCTGCAATTTTGAATCAGCATTTTCAGCTTTAATTCCAACATCCTACAGAAACAGCTGAAAATCTGATCATCATGTCACAAGCTACTGAGTAATTATATCAACCCTTTTTCCCAGAGCTGTTCTTCATTAATTCACGATTAACAGGATTCGATAACACAATCTGTACTACAAACTTGTAACAGCCTGCTCGTGTCAACTTTAAAAGGACAAGCTTTTTGCTTGGTGAACTCCAGAGCTCCAGCACTTCTCTTCCACGCTCAGCAGCATCCACTCCCTATAATTCCTTCTGGAGATGCCCGTCAAACTCCTCCGAACCCCAGTGCGGAGACTTCACGAGTGCCATCCTCTTCCTCCTCCTGCCTCACATGAAACTGCTTTATCACACCGACCAAGGAACGAGATATGAAGACTTATCCGCTGCCAGCAAACCCCTTCCATGATAGGGGCATCGGAAAGGGAAAGGGAAAACAGTGAAGGGCAATCCAACACTCTTCAACATGTTCCAGGCACTCATGCCGGGGCGGGGCAAGGACATCACCAACAATTCAGGATTTTACTGTAATGAAAATAATGCCTTCAAAGGATAGACATTCAGGCTTTCCCAGCTAGTGTTTTTTCCTAAATCCACAACAGAAGTAATATCTTCAGAAATTCTGCAAACCCAAGGAATCAGCAGCATGCCTGAGGAGGATCTTTGCTTGAAGCGCCTTAGTCACATTTTAAAAGGCTGCATGAATTTGGATAAGTCTTCCTTACTACTATGGATCGTAGAAGTAGCATCAATTCCAAAAGTATCCTAAGGTGATGTTTTCCTAGGTTACTTTATAACCTGCCTCATCCTCCACTACTACTCTCTCCTCCTCCAGCTTTCTATCACAACAAGAGAAGCAGTGCAAGTGCTCAAGCTCATCATGCCAGAGAAACTTCGTTTTTGGCTCTTTTGAGACAAGACAATCATCAGCTTGGTGTCGAGGATACAGAGAACCAGGTTCTATTTTGTAATGGCAGTTTATGTTGAAAATTATGGTATTTTTAAAATAATAATTAAAACCAAAACACAATCAACCACCACGCAACCCTTTCAACATGTGTAATAAAGTAACAGGAGCTATGTACAAAGCAAGCACTTTTTCAGGAGAAAGGCAACAACTGTAGAAACATTGACCAGGATCTCCCTTTGTCTTTTTTTTTAAAAAATATTCTCTTTGATTACTTTAGCTTGCACAATATATATCCGACATAGTATTTCATTTGTTCACGAGTATCTGGGCAAAGCTCCAGTGCTTTGATGCAACCAGTCACAGTGAAAAGCTCAGTTCAGCATGAGCACTACCACCAGCAGGGAAAGCTGGAGAGGTGGCGGAGATACAGCACTGTTGTCACGTCCCGTACAGGACAGGGTTGAGACCAGCCAAGCAAACAATAGCCGAGTTCCAGAAAGTTTCTTCACTTCAACAGAAAAGTCCAACAAATGACAGACTCGAGAAAAAGAGAGTTGTCTTCACAATGAATGTAGTTATCTTTTTCAAAGCTGAATGAGAAAAAGTCAGAGTGCAGACACAGTATGAACAAATATTGTCGTCTGCAGCTACAAATATTTAGTGAGAAGATTAAGTCAAAGACTCAGACTTTTCTGCACTGAAACTTCTCATGCTAGGAACAAAAAAAAAAGCTTGAAACCTGATTGCTGTAAAGAACGGAGTATCAGATTACATGGTTTAATGAAATGTGCATGAGCCCAACCGTATGTTTAGTTTTGTTTTTGTTAACAGGCTGCAAGACCAACTTCTTTTTATGAGTATTTATGGAAACAGGCATTTAAGGCAGAAATACACTTGTATCTCATATTCTGCTTCATTATTTCCTGAGACAGGGTTATCTAGAGTCACTGACATTTGAAGAGCACCACCTGGGCAACTTCAATGGCCCCCATTAAAAAACTGACCAAAATAACAAAGGTCACCCTGCCCTCTCCCCTCAGAGGGGACAATAATGGCCGATTTAGCAGGAGGATCCCAGGCCTATAGTATGTTAAAGTATGGTTCTGTCACGGCTGGTAACTGACAGAAGACAGAGAATATAACCTTTCCACGCTTGGATGAAATACCATATATCCAGGAGCAAACACTTAGTAAACAGTTTCCCTTGCTCAAGCCTAGGAAAGAGTGTGCCTCAATAGATTTTGAGCCAATGTTCATTCCAATTCCTCCTTGCTGGACTGGAAGGAAGAGATATACACTCAGTGATGGTAAAATAGACGGACATATTGAAAGATGCATTGGCAGAGGGGTGGGAAGCATGAAGAGCATGCTTAAAGTAGTTCCACAAACAATATCTAGCCTCTCTCTAAGCTTAGAAAGCCAAGGGGCTCAAAAGCACCAAAACTACAGCAGCCTGGTTAGAAACATGACCCTCACCAGTGCTGTACAGTCACCCTGCAAAACAGATATGCCCACATACCGTGTGTGTGCGCGCGCACACACACACACAGGGGGGTGGGAGGGCATGGGACACTAAGGACTGACACTCTAAGTAGGGTAGAAACAAAAATTTTGGTCAACTCTACATTTGCAATATGCAAAAAAAAACCTGGTAACTGTCGTACCCTGCCCTACCTTGATCTCTTCTTCCCCAGGACTATCTATAAAGGGATTTTAAAAGTCTAATTTCTAGCAAA
Organism: Pluvialis apricaria; assembly: GCA_017639485.1. NCBI lineage: Eukaryota > Metazoa > Chordata > Aves > Charadriiformes > Charadriidae > Pluvialis > Pluvialis apricaria. The sequence continues at coordinate 29,638,961 of CM030013.1, read as the reverse complement.
ATGACTAATGCTGAGGCACAGAAATGTGTTTCATGTCAAAGAAAGGCATTACCCATTGCCCTCAAAAAGCATTTAAAAAAAATCAACTTGACAAACTTGCCGAGTCTTAGACTTGTGAGATGGTTTCAGAAAATGGCCCCAACAGGTCCCTTGAATGTTTTAACAGTTCAAGGTCTGACCTCTCCTCACACAAACCACATGGGAGAACAGAAGCTGAAGGGAGCATAGTTTGCCCAACACCTAAGAGCCAATACTGAGTTTTATTTGACCAGGTTAAATAGCTGGGGGTAATGCTGCCAACTTCTCCACATTTCAGGGAGAGCTTGGGATTTTTAGTATTGTTTTTAAAGAAAAAAATCAATTCAGGTGATAAATTTGAACACAGATTTAGATTAATCTTCCATCTTACTGTATTTTTGTACCACTTGCTTTTAGATTGCTCCTTAGAGCAGGAAATAAAGAGGCAGTCGTTTTACCATGTTCTCCCATCATTATAATGTGATGCACCAGATTGGAGTTATTGAATGAGCTCATAAACCCCCAGGTTACATTTTTCTTCATCTGCAGCCTTGCCTTTCAAGTGAGCTCTACTCTTATTAAAAGGATCAGAAACCATCCTCGGGCATACCCCTGTCTTTGAAGATGAAGGCCCAGCTACATTTTATGGAAAAGACCTCTCAGTTCGTACCTTTGCCAAACTGCATAGCAGGTTTAAACAATTATGCAAGACAGTGGATTTCGATTCCAGGCTCCTCTTGCTCAGTCTCAAGTTTTAAAAATAATATTTTTCTTTCTGCTAGGGCACTCTTGAAATAAACGTTCCAAACAGTGATGATCCAAAGGCATTAAAGAAAAAAGTTACAGCTTAAACAGTGTGACACATTATGAATAAAGAAACCCTTCCCATATGGAAAAGTTTTAAGAATTTGACATTTCTTTTCAATATGTGTTAATCAGAAAGACAGTAGTGAATTCTGACTGCTTCAGACAGAAGAGAATCAAAACTCTTGGGATATATTACACAGAAGAGCAATTGCAAAGAAGGAAGAACAATCCTATAGTTTTGAAAAAACTTAACGATTAACAGTGTTTTCTCAAATCGCTGGGAAAGTCTGCAGTTTGGAGCCAGCCACATGTTACTTATCAATGCTTCAAATGCAGGGTGAGTAAGAAAGGCCATGTCTGGTTCCTTTTGCAATAGGGAAAAATCTCTTTTGAAGTCTTTCTGAGGGACTGGCGGGGGAGAAAGTGTCAGGAAAAGGATCTGACAGGTTTTGCACAGTGAGGGGCAAAAGATGTCTGGAGTAAAATCTCTTGTCTAAATTGGGCAAAGAGATAGAAACCTCTCCTTCAGCACTGGAGACGCCAGATAAAGAGTCTGAGACTCCCCTGTATCTTTTTTCCAGCCACACATTAATTCCTTTTTATGCTTTTTGCCAGCTTCTCATCTTACCAGGAGCCTGCACGAGAGGCCAGTCCAGCACCAAAGGGAACACAGCCATACCGGAGCTCCATATACAGCAGACAGTCTCCCAAGTTTCCAGGAAAATAACTTGCATTTTAAACACCCCAAGCATCACAGGAGCCCTCAATTTAAAGATGGAAGTGATCACCTGAACAATCTTAAAGCAAAGTCAAAAGACTAAGAAATCACTCTGTTTCTTGAAGTGAAAGGCGTTATTGATGAATATGTCACTGCCAATATCGCTGTTCCACCCCTGTATTTTCAATTCTGTGCAAATAACTAACCTGAGAAGTTCTGCATCGCCTGCAATGTAAGCATGATTATTCACCAGCAGGTAAAGAACATGTTTCATTTTTACCAGCACTCTAAGTTGCTCTGCCGTTTCTTTTAAGTTTCCACACTTTTGAAGACAGCAATCAAAAAGAAAACATCCATTAATTTTTCCTCAGTCACACAGATAAAACAAATGCTTGACATAACCAGTCTCTAAAAGCTGCATTAAAAGGAGAAATTTGAGAGATTATTGCTATATAATCTGTACTCTTATCTATAGCAAACTGTTTTTGCATGCGTTGCATGAGCAACCTGCATGGCTAAAAATATGTAAACTTAGCATTAACTTCGCAACAGGGCAGAAAGCTCCAGCATTCACTACATCATCGCTCACAAGTAACAATTTCATGCACTCTTCGTGGAGGAAAGCAGCTCAGCACTATGCAATTTGAAGTGCACAGAAGTATGAAGTAAGGTTTTTATTAATAAAGTCATTGTCTTTACATTTTGACAAAGCGATAAAGTTTTGACTCCTTCCTTGCTTCTGCCTCATAGCGTTGCAATTGCAAAGTATGAGTAGCATTTCTATTTCACAGCAAATGAAGGAGAAAAGCTTTCTCCAACTCAAAAACTTCCCCCAAAAGAGCCCTAGGCAGGTGTTAGCAACAGGATTATTTTAATATAGTCTGTTTAATTACACAGCAGGCATGAAAATGTAAATTGTAACATTCTGTCTTATTTTAATCAAGGACTGGGGAGCTGTAGAAAACACTGGTAGAAAAAAAAATACTTCAGATTGGGGATTTTAGTGCCTAATCTCTTAAAGATTGCACTGCAAGAATGTTCGCTGCCTATCAGTATCAAAATGAAGACCACAACACAATATATGCTAGCTACACCACAGTAACTAAGACATAGTAGTCAGAAGTGTCTAAAAAAGGTATGACAAAACCCCAGTTCCTCACTTGTAAAATACAGGCTGCTGCTTGGGTTTTGCTGTCTTCATACTCCTCCTTTTGCAACTTTAGGAACCATACACGTAACGGTTAAATGATGTGCCAAAGTGTGCTAATTACTGTGATGAACGTCAAAGCTGCAAGCAACACATTGACTGATCTTTGACGATACTTATCATCAGCCGGTCGGTGTAGCCAGTCCTACAAACAGGTAACATCCACCTCACTATGGCTGAAACTTGCAGGACACCGATATCCTTACACATAAGGAGTTCCATTGTGTATTTAGAGCAAGTATTATGCAGTATTGTTCAGACTCTTGCACGCACACCAAAGCTACAGTACAATTTCCAATTTCATCCCACAAAAGTATTTTGTGCAACATTAATGAGATTAAAGCTATTGTGGTTTTTTTGTGGTCTGTGCTTTTTAATAAGTTTGCCGATTCAATTCCCCTCCTCCCCTTTAAAATCATTACACTAAATGACAAGCAAGAACACAGCCAAGAATTCAGACAGTAAAATGTTTTAAGTACCTTGAATTTTTCCACAGGTCTCCTTGCTCTAGTAACGTAGTTGACCTGTAAAAGAGAACAAAGATTACTGACTCCTGGGGTAGGCTTTTCGATATTACTGGAATATACTGTACACTTAAGACTTAGGAAAGCATTATCACAACACTTAATTTCTTGACCTCTTTTTCAGAGTATTTCACTAAATTACATTTTACTTTGTTATCACATAACGTGTTTTTCCATTTAAAAAAAATTCTGAGAAGGGAAGCCCATTTAACAGCGCCTAGTTGAGAATGTTACCGTTTTGCCTCATGCACACCAGGTTACAAATCAGGAAGTAAAATCCAGCCTACCTGCTGCATTTTTAAAAAAAGCTCCTAACAGCCAGAATGCACAATTCATCTTCTAGCCCATCAGAAGTTGAACTCTAGAGCAGCCACTACACTGCTGAGTGGGCAGGCTCCAGTCAGATGGGGAGCCAGGGAAAGGAACACAATACCGCTCTTTGAATGCTGACAACTGCTGGTGTGCAAAGTTCATTAGGAACCAACTGCCTTGCTCTGACCCTTTCTGAGCAGCTATGGGTTTTTGTCTTGCCTTCACTTTTAACATGAAAGTAAAACGAGCAAATTAAGTAGTAATTGTTTGCTTCTATCATCTTTTGTCTTCTCAGTCTTTGAGTACAAGTTATCTTCAAAAAAACACTGACAAATTTATTTCCATCATCTTCCTTTTTCCCTCAACCAGTCCTCCAAGGAAAAGCAGTTATTTCCTGGGGGACAGGGGCCAGACTGCTTGATTTCATACATGCATACAAAGCATATGCTACATTTTCTTTTTTAAGATCCATACATTGCTAATTAGGCATTTTATGCACTGTGAAAGCACTGAACTCAGCCTACCATCAGGCACAGGCGGTGTTTCTCACCAACCTGTTAACCCATTTTTATTCATCAGATTGTAACAGCCTCTTTCAACCATTACCAGCTTTTCCTTGGTACTCTTCCATGACTTCAATACAGTACCCTCAAGCATCAGTGTTCAGGTCTTCTCAATGTATTGTACTACAAATACTTCACCAGTTTCAACATTTCAGCAGGCTGGCTATCCCACTCCCCTTCACCACACTAAAGGCTGGATTACTCAGCTTTCTCTATGAATTTCAGCCATAAAGAACCGAATTCTGAAAAAGCAACATGCACAAAAAGAAGGCAAGTAGAATTATACAAAACTAATGTAAGACATTATTGTCACAAGATACTCTCAAGGAAAAAAAACAAAAATTCCAGAGAACCATGGTTAAAATAAGGTATTATTGCATGTGTGCTCAAATTGTCTATTTTCCCTGGAAACTGACAGAAAGTCAGTTCCTTGCTCACTTGGAAAAATCAATGTTGGCACGCATATGGCATTATTTTCGGCAAGTTCTTACTTAGGAATGAACCGTGTACTTATACTTAGTATTAATACAGGTAAACAGGCACAAAAGTATTTCATCTACTTTTAGACCTGACAGGAATACAGATTTAGGGAACAGAATTGGCTCTAGCCAGGTACTCTGCGTGGGGCTTGGGCATATTTGCTTATTTTGCTATCCTGCCAACCGCTCCCTGGCAGAGCACACAAAGCGATGGCAGCGCCTAGGGAAAGAGGAGGAAATGTATTGGCACCAAAATGTCGTGTTAGAGCAGGAGCCCTCCACAGCATCAGGAATTTAAACACTTTAACGTGACTGTTTATTCTTGGCATGAGTACGGTTTATTTTTCATCTACTTCACACTGCTAGAGATAAGAGAATGCTATTTCTATGCAAGTTCCTGATACGTTATTTTAAGCGTAGCTGTCACCCACAAGAAGAGATCCTGTCTTGCAGGCTACCAGCTACTGTTTCTAGAAGGCATTGGTAGATCACTCTTAGACATGAAAATTTAATGTTCTCCCCAATTTTGTCAGCTCTGGGTCCAATGCACTGGTCGGCAGGACATAGAGGTGCCTATTTATGATAGTGTTTAACACTACTTTAGCCCCCCCGGAGTTGCACAGTACCCCTCACTCCCACGGGGCCAGTGTAGCCCCAGGTACGCAACGGCCAGCTTGCTCAGTTGTGTCCCCACCTCTGAGCACTGGAGAAGCTGGAGACCTTGCAGCTCTAAGCGAAAGGAGGCAGCGGGGGAAACAGCTGAAGCCAGGAGCCATGACACTCCAAACGTCATATGTTTTTGAGCAGATTTTTTTTCTGCCCTTTGTCACAAGCTCTTCGCTACAATCCCTTTCTTCTCCATATCCCTTCTCCCTAGTAGCGCAGAATACCTCAACGCACTTTCACAAGTTCTTCCTCCCTCCCCAATTTAAAATTCTCATTATTAAAAAGACCACCAACAACAAACCGCCCTCGACAATTGTAAGATTACTATGACATTTGGTACCATGACCTAATTCACCCTGCTTAATCTATCGGGGTCTTTTCATTCCACTCTACCCACCCCTTGAGTGTGGGCAAGAAACTCTTTGATGTAGGCACTGGCCAGCAGTTGTGTCCACTGCACTTAGCATTGTTTAGACCATATTCTTATTCCTTATGCATTAAATGCCTCTACAGACAAAATAAAATTATACATACAGTAACAAAGGATGCAGATCACATCAAGAATGGGAAAAAGAAAATCTGAAAAGGAGCAACTGTTACATAGCAAAGAACCAATTCAAAGCCAGCTCTCAGATGAGGGAAAATAATAACTGAAAGACATTCATGGATGAATAAATTAGGAAGAGAGATGGATGTTAACTTAAGATATGACAGCAATAAGACAAATATTGAATATGAGCAGCTTCAAAAAAATTTGGAATAAATCTGAATGCATATGTCAGAAATCAGACATACTACACAAATCCTAATAGGATACTGAAAATACAAGTACAAATTAAACATTAAATGAGGGCTTCAACCTGTAGAACAAAAGGATTTGTGTGTCAGAGATACTATTTCTCTTCTTGAGAATTAAAGTGCAAAAGTCACTTGGTTATTTAAGAGCTAGCTCTCCCCTGCTCAAAGCAGCAACATTTTAGAGCTGTGTCCAGAAAGTATGAGTAATCAGTGATGCATAGTCAAGGAACTGATGGGATACCCCCAAAAAACACCTCCTGGAATGAAAACATGATCTTCTTCAACTACTCATATTATAATGGCTGATCAGCATATATTAGGAAAATACAGTTCTGGTTTGAATCCAAGAACTTGAGTAGAAAAAGCAAAGCCCTAGTAAATATTTAAGAGAATTTTGAGTTCCAAACTGAAGAGCTGGTAACTAATTTCTTTTTTTAACAAACAAAACCATCAAAAGATTGTGCAACTCTAAGAGCCCTTAAGGAAACAATTGGGAATTTTTCATAACATGGTATTTCCTTATACCACTGACCACAGGAATGCAAACAGTTCCACCAAACAGAGATTTCTTCATTGGAAACAACTGACAATCTAACCATGGTCCCATCTTTTCCACTTTCTGCGCTCAGCATACAAAATAGATGATATAATAGGATACAGAAGTGTCGTACCAGAGCCACAAGGTATCTCTACTAAAACTCAGCACCTGAGAGGCTTTACAAGAACATATTTCCTGAGGGTTAGAGAGAGACAGAACTTAATTATTGAGCATCAAAATTTGTCTACTGCGATTTCTACTTATTTGTTGGATTTTCCCAAAATACTGTTAGGAACCCTATCAACCAGAAACAGATCCCTAGCCCCAACCGTAACTCAGTATGTCAGTAACACGGTTCAGTCCTGCAGCGTTCCCTGACAGTAAGACAGGCGATGCTAGCAAGGAGCACTGGCACGAAAACAGGGGTTGTTACTCAACTTGCCAAGTAGAAGAAAAAGCCGCACTACTGGTAGTGTACCCCCCCTCCTTGTACCTTATACAATATCCCCCACGTTAGTCTAATGAATAGATTTTCTCCCTAGCTTCTTCATTTCAGATTATTATTTGAGCAATGCCAACTGATACTATGAATCCCCTCAAAGGAAGCTGGGAGTGTTGGAGTATCGGTACGAGCAATGGCACGCTTAGTACTCATGGTCTACCATGGTCTACCAGCCTTCAGACCCTACAGGAGGAGACTAAATATCAGAGATACCCCAAGGGAAAGGCAAGACAGGCCTTACAAAGGGACAATTTTCTTGACAGCTAATTAACAAGTCACTATCATGAAGAAAGCAATTTACACCCTGTACCCAGCTTCATGCTGCGAAGAGAGAAAAAGAAGAAATGAACATAAGCAACAGTAAAAACAGAGTATTGTCAGAATTCAGGAAGGTACCAGGAATGCTAAAAGGTACTAATCATCGGCACCCTGACAAATATCTGTCATTGCAAATTTGCAACTCAATTAAGCCAAGATTTTAATCAGGGCTACAACTGTACTTAATTCTCTCCACTGCAGCTGAAGGAAAGCAAGGGGAACAAGTCATAAAAACAGAACAAAACTGAAATGTGCTACAAAAAGACCAAATTGTTTTCAGAAGGAAAAACCAAAACAAACAAAACCCATGAAAGACAAAGCTTTATGGAGTTAGTGTGCCAAACAAGTCAAGAATTCTGGATGGTAGAGAAGACAAACAAATGTCTTAACTTCAGATAGAGACGTTAAAAGACTTTGCTTGTGTGGGAGGGTGTTTACAATCTATGGCAGAGGGATTATTGCCCTGGTAGTCAAGGAAACCACTCTTACAATTACAGACTTCAAGTTTTGGAATTCCCCATTTAGGAGGGAACATGGAAAAGTCCTCCATGCTCTTCAAAGAGTAGAATGAGATAAGTTTCTGGTGTCCCATGTGTGGATAAACAGAGCCACAAGGTTTTGACAAACTCATCCCAATGGCACTGCGGAAGAAGAGGTCATCATCATAAATGAAGTGTCTATAATGTGCTTTAATCTTCCCAGATGTCTAATGATAAAATAGACATTGCAAGTCCCCTACAATATTTTCACATACAAAACCATTTACCAGAAGTTACTGAACAGGAAGCCAAAAATTTCAAGCTAGGCTTTGAGTGATTGCATGTCCTGATCTGTTCTTTCAGAGATGCACACTAAACTCTAAGCACTTCCATCACATCTGACCTTTCATCATCCCTGGCCTTTCATCACAGCACACTCTTGGAGAATTCAGCTTTCCCAAAGTCACAAACATGTGAACGCTCCTTCCTTCTTAGCTGATGCTGAAAATCTAAACATAAATTAGACAAAGAAGCAGCTTGGTTTAATTACAAGTAGTACAGCAAAAGTTTTCCCTGTTATTATCTTAACTAGATAACCAAAAAAACACATCAGCTGATAGGCCAAAGTCTGCGCTGAGCTTTAGAAAACCACTCAAACTATTTTTTATTACTGTCAGCATCCTAGAGAAAAACATGAACCAAAAGCTTTTCAGTTTAATCTTACTGGTGGCGCTACAGAGAACTACTCAAACTCTGCAGACTGTAAGGCAAGGCAGTAGTTAGAGCACACCACATATTTCCACAATTAGAACATAGTAATATCAAGCTACACAAGAAATGATTTGCTGTTTTGCATTAAAATGCACAGTTCGTTTTTATATTTTCCTACAGTCAGTGCACCAAGATGCATATTCAGAATGGCAAGAAACTACTGGGCAGAGTCTATCTAACATTCACACTCAAGTTTAATGGCACTACAATCAGTGGAAACTTTGGTGTTGATAGGGAAGCAGAGATTGATTTTAGAAAAATGTTACAAATCAGAACTATTGAAGAATATCTGAAAAGCTTTAATTATGACTTCTGACTGAACTAAATACATATGAAAGTGAAGATGTTAATTCACACTAACCTTATGGTTTATAGTTCACAATAGTACTCGCTATTCTATTTTAACTTTGTCATCTGATAAATCCCACTACTAAAGGCTCAATGCTCAACAATTCAGTGTTGTAAAGCACATAGCTGCTGTCTGGTATCTACTCTAATTATTAACTGTTTCTCAGCATGACCATAAAATACCCTACCTGAAAATATTTAAGTACTGCATTATTAAATCTCCACATAAATACAGTCTGAGCAGTGGGAAATGGCAGTTTCAGAAATCATCTGATTGGCCTTAAGTATGTGGATGACAGGTACAGTTCTGAGCTACAGGCCTCAGGAAAATAATTTCAGCATTACATACCTCTGTTCCCCTCGCCCCCTTAAAATGAGGTGAAGTCCCTACTGAGATTGGCATTAGTCAGGCTGTATTCTTTCATATTTGTTAACATATTGCATCTCTTTCAGTGACAGGTACTTCAACTCAGACAAAATACAAGTGCTAACTATGGCTTCAAAGCGCCTGTCAAGTAGAGGTGGACAGTGCTCCTTTAGCCTTCATTATGAAAGAGGAAAAAGCGTATGTTAAAGCTATACACAATGCAAAATAATTTTCAAGCTATGCCCAAGGTTTGAGCAATCGTGAACAAAAAAACCTAAACAAACCACCTAGCGTTTTCCAGCTGCTATTTAATGCCCCCGAACTTGCATCCTAATCTTTTCTCCCCCGTCTACTTCTTTTTTCCCCAGGCCACATATACTCTGGTATTCAGATTCTTCAGCTTTTAAATTTCTACTAGAGGAAAAAATATAATCTTATGTTCCTTTTTAAAAAGAAAATGAAATGTGAAAGCCCAGCATGGCTCCTTTCTCACCTTTTGTTAGTACAGGTTTCCTGCTTTCTTCTTGTCCCCGAGACTACATTTCTTTCTCCTTTTCTAACAGTCTTTCAGTGTAAATTCCAACTCATAAGCTTTAGCTACAAGCTCATTACTGTCATCAGACTTCACCTACTAATATGTCATACTCACTCCACATTTTAAAAGTTGCTCTCAGCTTCTCACCAGAAACCATCCACTCCAACCACTCCTACCAGGTAGTCTGCAGGATCCCACCCTCAGCAGCACATAGCTGCTTGAAAATGCCAAGACTGCTAATGGCTGTAAGAAATCCCACCCTCCACCCACTGCAGCTCCCTCCTTTCATGCTTCACTTCTAATTCTGCATTCCATTTTCAATGCCATACCCAGCACTTGCAACTTCATCTTTAGCCTGCTCCTCCTCTTCCATTGCCACATGCGCTCTTGGTATGAGAGCTGCCCTTAAGCATGGCTTTGGCTAACCTCCTATAAATCAGAGATATACTCGTTTACCACTAGGAACCAGTCCTGCACCTGCCTAGCCCATTTTATTCTCAATCTGACATCCACAAGAGCACATTTTTACGTTTTCAAGCACCTCAAATTCACAATTGGAAGCAACTTCTTGGTGCTGTATGCAGACCACCCATCTCCTACTCGGCCCAAGACACCCAGGACAGCATCAAAGCTTCAAGAATGGAATGGGCACTTCGGAGAGCAAGAGTTCTGCTCCCTTGGGCTCCAACTCTCACATGAGGAAACAAGGCCAACTCCCCAAATAACTCAAGTATGAGCATTTAATATGCCATTCTCATTAGACTTGCACATAAAAAGTATACTTAAACATTTGCAGTTATAGTACTGGTATAGGGGTAGCAGTCTGCCTGAGGATAAAAGGCAGGCAAATTTCATAGGGAATCTTCTCATACAAAGTAACAATAAGATCTAGCACATTCTCACACTACTTTTCATTTCAGAGCATGTTTTTTTCAAACTGTCAATTCACTCCTAAAAATACCATTCAGGGTGTTTTTACTAAGAAGTCCTGCTTGCTAACTCAATGCTTCGACCACCTAAGCAACCACTGATTCTTCTCTAATTTCGTCTTTTCCTTTAATACTATGTTGTTCTTTCTAAGCTATCAAATCTACAACACTTCTACACCTGCTCTAGCACAGTTTTCTCTTTCAGCTACAAAGCTGTAGTGTTACTCCTATTTTACTTCAGTAACATTACTTCCGAGCATTTCCAGCAAGGTTGCTGGCATTCTGCATCTCTTTCCGAGACTGTCCAACCTTGTCTCATTCCGTGCCCAAAAAGGAGAGGAGAAGCATGGAAGTAAAAAGGAAGCCCTGCAGCTGAAGTTGAGGGGCTTGAGAGGATTTTCCCCACACTCCCCAACAGCAGCTGAGGCAATCAGCCCAGTTGCATCAAGGCACAGCACAACCTCCCCTGAGGAATCACTGCACCTGATGACAGATGATCAGATGTTTTATAACATAAATATAACTTCAAATGTATGGTACTATTTTCTTCCAGTATTAAGTTATGGATAAAGCCATAGCTTTCTGACACCACTCTTGCTGCAAAACTATAATGACCAGCACACAAACAAGTCTTTAAAAATCAGTGCACATACAGATCTTTAAAAATTTTTCCTCAGCTACAAAGTACCAAAATCCTTATTTACTGAAACAAGCTGTATTCGGAAGTTAAGATTATGATTTGTTCAAACTGATCAACTCTATTGGTGAAAGAAAACCAGATTTTTATCAGCGTTCTTTCTACTTTATTCTGATATTATAAACAGAAACCTTGCCTCTGCATATTCTTTAATTTAATTACTATCACGAAAGGCTCAATCTATCCCTCAAAGCTGAGAAAGAATAGAAGCCAACTACACTTTAACTTTTTCTTTTTAAACTTTCTATCTCACTTGTTCAGTTTTGACTTCTACAAAGCTTAATTCATCCAACCTCCACCCTAACCCCTGGGAGCATCTTGTACTTTCCAGCCATCTGGACTGTATTTACTTTACTAAGAAGAAAGTTAAATTTGTTCATGAACAAAGAAAATCCCCTTACTATCTTCCCTTCTTGAATGCAGTCATTTTCTAAGTTCTTATTTTCTCAAAAAAATTATGCCCTCTGGGGAGCGCGCACAATCTTTCTTGTGAGCTCTACTGAATTCATACAACTTTTTCATTTACCATTTTCTAGTGTTGCTTTTAAAAAAAAAGGAGAAATTACCATTTCCCCCCCAAGATTTCACCTTATCTTCACAAAAGTCCTTAAAAAGATCAAGAAAGTTCACATATGATGGATTAGGATAGTAGCAATTGTACCAAAGTGTTTATTTAGACAGTAAAAGTGACAGTTCTGCAAATAAAATGAACTACTGTCAAACTAAGATATAGATCTTAAAAGGAACATAGACAAACATTTATTTTTGAAGTCATACCCATTTGGATCCCTTCCCCTGGTAGGGCATTGCTAGCACAGGACTGCTACATCTGTTTCTCCATTTTTTGTCAAAATACCTGTGCCGCAACCCCCCACCCCTGTGGATACAAGTGTGCTGAGGAAGACTTGCAACAAAGTGCAAACTGCAGAAGACAAGCAACTACCTCAAACTGCTTTTTTACTTCCAACCACCTGTTCTTAAAACCCACCTACTTTTCCCTGGTTTTATCTGAGCTGCTGTATAATGCTTCCCTTTTAGTGCATTTTATAACACTATTTTTCAAGGCACACTATCTCTTTTGATCAAAGGTAGTGAACTATAGCTTATCATTAAAAGCTGTTTTGCAGCTTTACTCCTCTCCACTTGACACACACCAGAGATCTGCAACAAGTGTCAATGAGAGCCAGATTGGCCCCTTTCTTATGGAGAAAATTAATGAAAGCAACAAGCAATGAATGCATGACATGCAGCTAACTTTTTAATTAGGAATTGACGGTTCCTGATGCTTTGTGATGCTTGACCCAAACATTTGATTAATTTCAAAAATTAATTCAGTTTAATGAGTAATTTAATACCTGTGATAAGGGGAAAAAGCTAGAACTATATGTAGAACTATACTGTAACATGAATTAGAAAACACGTACTAGAAGAAAAATACCTTCCTAGAGGGATGATTGCTTAACAAGAACTACCTGCTGTTGTTCATTTTAAAGTTGAACCTCTGAATGTAATTCAAAGAAGTGACCTTCAAAGGCACAATGATTTTTAATGATCAAGTCAAGTATCTTCTTGTCTCTTCAGCAGCTCTTCTGGAATACCGGGGAGTGGAAGTTCTGTTACAGCTGTGCAGGAGGCTGCATGCCATCAGCACGGTAAATTCATTAGAGCAGGAAATACACAGTATAGATGCAACAATGAATTAAAAATGCCCACATGAACATGCCCACATGAAAAATAACTACTGAAGTAACCCGCCCAAATACCACCACATATAAAATAATGCAAAGTAGATACTTAATTTTGCTTAAAGCTCTGTGGCCACACAAATGCTTGGACCAGCATAATTAAGGGGACAAAGCTGGGGCAGAAACATTTTCCTTGCCAACTTTTACCTCTTCCCCATGTACAAAATGAGGACTTTACGTGAAGTTCACAAAACTACACATTCTGCTTCCCTGCATTTGTAGTTGCCAGTTTCTAGACTGATTCAACATTATCTGTTCCCAGTTTTTTCTTCCTCATCCCCAAAATCCACAAAGGACCATCTGTGTGAATAAACATGGTTTGTCATTAAAATTAGCTGAAGCATAGTGAAGACGCAACACATCTCTGCTTTAGGGAAGCACTGCCAAATTATTTATCAGAAACAAAACCCCAGGAGATCTGTTATCAATTGAGCAATACCTCCACTAACAAGGACTGTTTTTTTCCCTCCCCTTTATGTGATTTCAAGCTGTTCAAATTTTCCCCAGAATTTGTAATATTTTTTTCTTTTAGAAGTGAAGATATGGACAATGATCAATTAGGCAACTGAACTTCCTTTTCTTGAGACACAAGCTGAACGTTTCATGCAAGCTACTAAAAATACGTTTTACTTCCAGCAACGACAACTCCTCGCAGTTTAATCAAAGGAATAGCAATCACAGCCCAATGGGTTCTGTTCTCTAGAGCATCCGAGTTGGAAAAGGATCAGGAAGAGAAGATTCACTGCAGACAAGAGAGGAATCTGCAAGGAAGTGAGGACCAATATATTTGCACTTAGTGCGCATCAATTTGATTTTACACGTTTCTAACAGAGAGAATGCGAAGCGACTTGATTCTCGGTTTGCAGCTATGGTACGAAGTTACTTTCTAAGGAAACGGGGCTGAGTCTGAGGCAACAAAATTTCTGTGTTTGTGCTACTTCTGTAGCAAACACAGCATCAGGTGCAGGAGGTGAATGAAGCAAAATCCCTCCAAACTGATTAAGGAATTGACTATTGAGCATCCTGAACTAGCAATTTAACTAGCAACCTCGCTGGCGGGGCACACCCATCCATTTGGGGAGGGGGAGCACAGATGTGTAAGCAGGATGCACACCCACTCACCACCAGTACCAACCTACTCCCAACAACTGTGCAGGAAGAGACAGTAAAAATAACCTATAATACAGCTGGCACTTAATATAGTCTGCTCATTCATGCGTGCTGCAGTTCCTCTAGGACTTTAAAACACCTGACTGCTCACATCTCGTGGTTCCTTTTTCAGAGGGAAAACAGATTTTTAACCTGTGAGGCAGCAAACATTTCTTTCTTTCCAAGAACTCAAAGGGTAGGTAAAAGGTGCTGATTTTCAGGAGGGGTCCCCACACCGTAAACCTCAAGTGGGTTTCCCTGCTGTGATGAGTGCTGCACTTCAGCGAGGGCTCCCCAAGCCTCTCTGCCAGCAGGGCTGATGGCACGGCACTGCTTCGGATGCTCTCCCCAGACAGTGCTGCGCCCCACGTGCAGGGATCACGCTCAGGACGCAGACAGACCCAAAGGGCAGCTATGCCAGGGAAGTCCACAAGATTGGTTCCTCCAGGCCAAAATAATCAGAATTCTTTGGGGAATTTAAAACTTCAGAAGTACATGGTGCACTTCTGAAACTCTGAAATGAAACATTCCTTTTGCCAACCAGCCACGTAACCCACTGCTTAGAAATGGAGGTTGCACGTGTGTATGTATCTGCAAGAGGCAAAACAAGTCATCACCCATCGTTCTCACAACACAGCAAGACAGTTTCTTTCTGGGTATACACAGGGTTTTAAAGATAAAAATTATCTTAAATTCACATTTCCAAATAAATCCAGGTCTCCTTCACATTCAAATATTGAACCATAAACTGAAAATAAAATCTTTTTAAAGCAGCTTCATTACAGGTGTCTGAGTGAGGCTAATGTCAGCTCCAGAGAGAACACTCTTCGGTTTGCATACGTGCCGTGTTGGTTTGGGCAGGGACAATTCTTACTGCACAGCTATCCACTTTTCAAAAGGAAAATCCCAATACACATCAAAACAGTGTTAAGAACCTACTTCCAAAAAGTATCTGCATGAAGGCCAGCAGCCCAGAGGTAACAGCCCAGCCTGAAATCCCAAATACATTTCCATAGGCCAGGATATTATTTCACTACGCTATTTCACTGTATGTCAGTCTATAAATCAATGGAAGCTATTTTAGGCATAAAAGCTTCAAAATAAATCCTTCTGACCAACCTCCCAAATTAATTATGCAAATGCAGTATGAAAGTGCACAGATCATTATTACTTCCAATTTTCAGACTCCTGCACAGATACTC
The DNA here is from genome assembly GCA_017639485.1 of Pluvialis apricaria. Lineage (NCBI taxonomy): Eukaryota > Metazoa > Chordata > Aves > Charadriiformes > Charadriidae > Pluvialis > Pluvialis apricaria. The sequence goes on along the minus strand of CM030013.1, from coordinate 29,623,289 downwards.
TGAAAGGGAAAGAAAGTAAATGCCTAATTATACACATTGAATAATCCAGATAATGGCCTGTCACATGCATCACTGAATGCAAATCAGAATGATGGCTTTAGCTGTAAACACAATGAAGAAACGTAAAATAACTTTGATCTCATCTTTGGCAAGAAGACACTTCTTTAAGATACCATTTTGTATTTAATGGGATATATATATTTAGCATTTTTTTTCCTCTTGAGTTTCAAAGCCTTTCCTTACAAAGCGTACCCTATAAGATATTCCAAGAGATGAATACTATTATTTCCCCAAACAGAAGAATGCTGCCACTTACTGCCTCACTAAAAACACTAGAAGCAACAATACTCTATTTACCACATTATTGTTGTTCAAGCAAAGCGTGATTGCTTTTGTATTAAAAATGTCCATAAAAAAGGCTGCATTCAAATATTCTCGTGCTGAGGGGCACTTACCACTTCAGAGAGAGAAAGAGAGGCGTACCCACAGCAAGTAACTAACCTCCTAACACCTGCTGTGGCAATGAGTCCCTAACACACTCCAGGCGTGTTTAGCAGGTAAGATTTTCTTAATTTCAACCTATGTCTTACACAGCAAACAAACCATGCAGAAATCTAGAGACATACGAAAAAAAGGGCTAAAATCAAACAGGCAGAAGTAGATGAGAATGCCCAAGTCAGGCATGCCAGGGAGGCAGCAGGAACCACTGCTTTGCTTTCTAAGACCTTTTGCCACTTACAGGTAAAACACAGGATACTAAACCTCATGTTGAGATTAGACTAGTTTTAAGTTATGAAGACTTTCTATAAAAACAACAATACAGGAAAACAAACGTACAACTTCTTAAGTGATAGATAACTGGAATAGATTTAAGGGTCAGTCCAACGAGAACACTGCCGCTGCACGGTTTTGCCTGGTTGGGTCACAACATTGAGACAAAAGACAGATCCTGTCGGATATTGCTGCAATAGCTAATATAACAAAGTTTACTGATGCAATCCTTGTTTGCAATTCACCATAGGGATTCCAGTTTTCCAAAGGCAAAAACAAAAAAAAAAAAACCACAACCACTAGAACTACATGTAAGTGTTACAGTCAGTTTACAGAAGATGTAAACAAGAACAATACTCAAATTTACTTACATTCAGAAGACAAATCCCTACTTTGATGAATGCCTGGACCGTGCAAAGCTTCAGAAGATTGCTCAATTAGTTTAACTTATTTTGCCACCAAAAGCAAAAGGAAATTTTTACGTTTTGACTTGGAAAGAGATTTCATTTCACAATACACATATTATTGTCCAAGTCCCATAATCCCAACTCCAAAGCAGTATGAACATTGCAATCTACCACAGGTCAAGCATTCTCAAAAATAGAAGTTATCAGGGTATAAGACATGACCAGTTAACATTTCTTTCCTCTTTAGAAATCAAATTTTTTCCTTTTTTCCTCCAGTTGAAACAGAACTTTATTTGTAACTTATTAAAACTGACTTAATTTCACAGACTCCTCCAGCACACTTCTAGCAAACCCCTTTTGGCAGGGGACTGTTTTTCCTCCTTCAAAACCATGAGTTGAAATGATACTCAAGTGTACAGTTAGAACAGTACAAATATAAGTTATTACTATGTAAAAAGGATGCTAGTTTTACATGTTCCTTCCTCAAAAAAGGAAGGATGAGACCTCATTTGGTTTTGATTCCCCCCTCCCAGCTCTTGCAAAGATAAATCAAACCACGCCACTCCCTTCCTCACCTCTCAGTAGCCACCTTTCTAACAAGATCCTCAACTTTGGCAAAGGGCATTTATTGTACACAGTTTAATACCTTCAACAAAAGTTACTTTAAAAAGGGAAGAAAACAGTGCTACATAAAGTGGTGGTGCAAGACTGCACGAGATATGTTGAAGGCCACCAGAATTAATCCAAGTCCAGGTCTAAAATAAAACAGTACTACAGAAGCGTAGTATTTCCTGAGTATCTGCACCTCAGTCAATTTACACAAGCCCTTACTGATCTTGCAACTCACTTGCTTCCACTGCTGAAACTGCTAAACTCAAGAAACAAAAACAAATAGTCACTTTTACAGGCTGCTTCTAAAACTGCCATGTTGAGAACTTGTACATCAAATTCAGTTACAAAAGAGAGCAAAACTAGGATACAATTAATCAACGTCTTCAACTTGAGTCCAACTGTTGAGTGTTTTAATGATTCAAGTCTAATCTTGAGGTTTTATCTAAGCTTTTCTTTTACTCTTTTATAGTAATATTTGCCTATTCAGATTGGGTTGGGAAATGTAAACAGAGGCTTGTTACCCAGTTAAACAGAAATTGTACCCCGTGTAACATTTTATTAAGTCAAGACACTACTTAACACACCATCCATATTCCCCCCTCACTGACTTCCCGGCCATCTGCTCCTTCCTCATTTCCTGTTCCATTCAACAAGCTCTTGTTGCTTGTTCCGTTTCTGTTCAGAAAAATGCACAAGTTTGGGTTTTGTATGAAAACATCCATAACTGCTTGACAAACACCTTAGGAATTGCAAGTTGTAATATCATAACATCTCATGAACTTTCTCCTGAGTTTGCATCAACCTACATGTTTACTAGCAAAGCGCAGACATGTACTCAGGTTTCCTGTTTTATTATTCCCCCTCCTCCTTTTTTAAGCAAGATTATTCTCATCCTTAGAAACAGGAAGTCATTAAGTTCAAAATGTTTACACTAAATGAAAACATACATATTGCCATGACTGCTATTCAGTGCCTATTGGGTGGTCTCAATCTGAATCCACTTTCTGACAAGCAAGTGCTTCCCTTGGAGAAATTATCAGAACACAGCCTCAGAGACCAAGGATTGGAAAGGTATAAACGATCAGCTATTATAATTACAGTTCAGGATCTTTTTAATTTTTTTTTTTTTTAAAGACTTTAACATACCCACAAAAACCTCCCAAACATCTGTTTTCAGTAAGTATTTAAATAAATGTTTTCCCTGGATTATATCAGAAATTGGCGAGTGCTGTACGTTTCTTGGGATAAGGTCAGTAATGTCCATTAATGCAGCACCTTTGTTGCAGTAATTAGCATGTTTATTTGTGCCAGAGTGTGGTTGAAGAGGGAAACTGATAGCCCACTGGCATCCTCCACTGATAACGTTCAGAGCACCACCTGCAACTGCCTGTGATGAGTATCTCCAACATGCCAACTTCCGGTCATACTGTTCTTATTCATAAACCCCTAAACCATTTCAAGGTTCCTCTTTGATTTGATAAGAATTAAAAAAAAATATCTTCAATTTAGTACTTTGATAATAATACATTAATGGGTGGCCCACAAAGACTTCCCATACGTAGAACATCTGACTGTAAGTCTCCCCAGACTAAGAAAAATCTGTCACTTGTGCTTTAAGTTTACTGTCATACTAGTCCCAATTTACTACGGCTCGCCTTTTGTGGGTATAAATTAGATTCCAGGAGAAATCAAACTCCAGTACAACACCAGAAATTTTCAATTGCTTTTTTCCACACCATCTGTCCTTATTACAGGAAAGTGTACTTCCTCCCAACCTCAAGATTTTAATTATTAAATAATATTTGGAATAAGTGAAGAACTGTCTTCTCAGACGAGAGCTGCAAAGCAGTTCCTCAGTAATCATGAGCACTTTCAGGAAACTTGAATGCTCCTCCAGCACGCCCACTTGCTTCCCATGAGCAAGCAGCATTCAGAATTATCTGGAGAGGTCTTCCAAAGTGTTGGGAACATAATTTCTGGGCATTTTGATGTTCTATGAATCACCAAGAACAGAACACGAAGCCAAGAAACAGTAAAACATGCACACGTACAAACAAAGAAAAGCTGCTAAGACTAATATTAGACCTACCAAAATATATCCTGAACATATCAGGAAGAGACTAAGAAGAACTTACGCATTATGCCACTTCTACATGAGACTCTTTACTCTTGTTTGGACCCACAGATCAATACAAATGTCAGGAATTAATAAAGCTAGCAGTACAGATCAGCTCTCCAGAGACCAGCCACATCTGTTCAGCAATGCCAAGCTGCCAGCTGGATGGAGTCCCAAAAGCCTTTAAAGGGTCATCATGCACAGCAAAAGCTTGTACTTGGCTAAAAACCTCTTAGCCTAGCAACTAAAAAGGTAATAGGTATTCTGTTAATTACATTAATTAAGATGTTTAGCTCTGTTAATTAGGATGCCTAATTTTAAAAGGTCTGATAGCCACAGTATTTAAATTCCTGTTTTGTTACGGTATTGCAACAAAAAAATCTTTTCTAAATCACTGCCATTCTCATGACTGAGTCAAAAAAGTTATGGTGTTAACAGATAGGCTAATTGGTTGAAACGGAAAGAGTGAAAGAAAGCATTACTTGTTGAATACTGCATATTCCAAGCAACTTTAATGTGTGAATAATCATCAATTAAAACATCCAAAATGAAAGACAGCCAGGATCTCAGATGAGACCGTTAACAACACAAGGATATTTTAGCTAGGTACAAACTGTCAGAATGTCCTTTCCTTGTGCAGGTTTGATCAGAGCCTGTCAAGGGAAGAAATAAACCCTACAGTAGATGACATTTGCCTCCCTCCCCAGGATGTCCCTCACTGACACCACAAGGTCTTGCAGGGCATAAAAGCTGCTATGAAGTTTTTGACACAAAAAACCTATTTCTGAAATTACTGTCTGCTGGCCTATATGGAAATTGCTCCTTCCAAATATTTTAAAGTCAGAAGTACAGTACTGTACAGGCTCAGTTAAACACTACTTTATCTACAGCTTTTTCCACAGCTGCAGGTGGCCCAACTTTCACGTGGGAAAGACACAACTAACACCCTTAAATACCGCGGTGGGCCCGTGCTGAAGAGATCTGTTGTTTAGCATTACAGCAGCCACTACGTAGCTCCCCCTGCTCTGAGGGCATCACAGCCCAGCACTTTTTATTACAGGAAATCATGCCTCTGATGTTTGCAAGGTATTTCCAATTCTTATCTTTTGGCTGTTTCCTGAGTTGAACCCAAAGAGTGAGTCCAAGCCAGACCTCTTCAAAAGCCCCAAAGTCAGACCTCATTTTGTAAGCAAAGAAGCCACTTTTAAGAGCGTAATTAAGATCAAGCTGCTGAAATGAGTCTGAACAACCCATGCGACTGACTGCTGTGCAGTCTATTTTATTAAAAGCAAATCATTGCTCCCAAATTTTACTCATGGCAGTGAGCAGTACCAGGGGTTTGCTACTAGTCCTAAAAGGCACCACATCTGTTGAGGTTTGTCACTGCGCCGTATTGCTCTTTCTGATCCAACGCAATGCTTCAGGAGCACTACCAGCATCGCAGGGGCACTACAGGATGCAGGACACAACCCATGAATAAGGCACCTGGAATTATTAGTCCCCATTCGATTAGCAATTCGGCTAATTTTATATCCATTTAAGCAGGGCTTATTAACCACACTACACAGTACCCCAGACCAGCCATCTAGAAATGCAGATGTCATCTGCTCACCTTTGTAATCTGCTGTAAGGTTTTTCAGATGAAGGCATATTTCATCTCATGGTGCTATATAAATAAACAAAGTATTATAAACAATCATTTTTATCTGACTGGTGTTATGTCATATGGTTTGCTTTCTCTATGAAAGAAAACATGTACATAAAGTGCAACCAGATGCTGTTGGCAGAGAATCAATTTAATATGGACTCATTTCTAAAAACATGATTACAGATGTGGCCTACATCTTGAACCCAATGTTTAAGGAAAAATTTTCTCTATGTACAATCATTTCACTCATCTTCTATGTTTTCTCCAAGTCTCTTAACTCACAAAAAATGTTTCCTAGAACTAAAAGTTACACACCCTCCCTTTTACGCTTCCAACACAAGAATAATTCAAGCATGCCCTTACCAAAGTAAAGCTGAACACCTTACTGAGAAAAACACTGCTTTGTGGCAGGTCATCACTATACCAACTGTGAGAAGGCAACACTGAAAGTTAAAACTAAGTCTAGACTGAGCTTCTTTACTACAAACAATGCTTACCTAGGACTGCACCTTACTTGTAATTTGATTTTCAAAGTACAAAAATAGTTACTACAGCTCTACTCACAGAAGTAGAGAAACTTAAGACACTTTAATCAATTATTTTTAGTGTTCCGAGTTGAAAAAAAAAAGCAACTGATACATATCCAAGTTTTTGATCACTAATAACATCCCTAAAATCTCACCAATTTATAGAGCTCAAGTAAGGTAACTCAAATATATGATAAAGATTTGTGTGCTCTAGTATTACTTAGAACATAAAAGGTAGCTTAATTCTGGTAAGACCCCAATCAATCAACAAAATGAATAGAAATAACAAGTAAGTTTTAAATTCAAAATCAGTAAGGTCTAAATAAGAATTTGGTTTTTTCATGCTTGCTGATTTAGAAAATCCTATCAACTTACCTCAAGAAAGTTTGAGTAAAACTCAAAACTGTTTTCAAAACACGATAGAAACAGCACAGAAAGACTGACTGCGTCATTCCACCTCTAAACCCAGAAGATTTTCATTATATTTGATATTCAAGTACTGAAGTATTTAAGAACAGTTCTCTTAACAAGTGCACTCCTGAAATAGATCAGACAAATTCATATTCATATGAATAGAGAATTCAGTGCTTAAGAAAAATTCTCTCTATATGTAATCATTTTACTCTCACTCTACATTCATGCTCACATAAAATTAATCTAGTAAAATCCCCAAATGGTTCATGGTTACTGAGGTTATTGCCTTAGCAATGTATTTATCAAAGGAACTGAAGTACTTGAAGCTAGGTTACTTAACCACCGGTGACATCACTTAAAATCAACAGTTCAAAAGAAAACAACCTCCTTCCCTATATTATGTTTTGGTTGCAAATTTGAAAAATAAAGCTAAATAACTCTTTCAGAGGACATTGCCACTTATGAGCACCTACATTTACTGATAAAGCTCAGGTACTTGATTAATCTGGATTATCTTTTCTGAGCAAGGTATTAAAAAGATCACATCAAATGATGAAAAAGTTGAAGAATAAAATCAAAGCAGGGAAAAGTCCTATTTTCACCTAAGGAATGTTGGATGGTGTGAATGGAGCTTCAGTTTTAAAATCCTCTCATGACCAGCCAATTTCTTATCAACAAGTACACAACCCCATTTACTTCGGGAGGCAGCAAGATGGGACAACTGCATTCTTCCACAACTATTTAAAATGTCCCAAGCGACCTTTAACAAGGATTTTAAACATCCATTACATCTGAATTGAGCATAATTTGCAACAGGATTAAAATATATATATATTTGTATAAACAATTTAATGATGGAATCAGATTGATTTAAAGTGCGGTGAGACCTAGCGGCTTGTTCAGAGAGGAAACTTTGGTGAGTATGGATTGGATAAACAAGGCAATCTGAGCCCAGAGGTGAGCCAAGCACTTGTTTCTGCTCTATGAGGAAAAGGTTATTTCAGCAAGAGAGGCTGCTGGAGCGTCTGAGCACTGAGGCTCAGCGGCACTCTCACCCATGCTTTTCCAGCAGCTTTGGTTAGGGCGAATGATACATGTGAGCAGCTCTGCCCGCATGCAGTCTACCCAGTGCCTAAAAATTACTCCCAAACTTCGACTGCTACAGCCTCAGTTAAAACAGAAGAGACATGCTAGCAGATGCACTTACTTACTATTTGTAACAAAACCTGCTAGCAAAGCTTTTTCTTCACACATCAAAGAAACCCCAATTTGAGAATATTTTGATTTGACTGATTGTGAAGCCTACCTATGGATTGGGGGTAGGAGAAACAAGTGAGGAAGAAGGAAGGCAAACTGAACCACTGGAGAACCCAAAACATACACGTGGTTTCTGGACATATTAATAATGCTGCAGTGGCAAAACCTTCATTCATTTACTAGATGCCAACTATTTCACATGAAGGGTTTCACTGTCCCCAGAAACAGTGAACACCAGCAGCTGTTGCATCAGTACAGGATAAAATATCTTAGAAGGAGAAAGATAACATACTGCAGCATTTACATGACATTGTTTGTTTTTTTTTTTTAAAAAAACAATCTCACAGCCCAAATCTTTCCCAAGGTTAAGCCAATATGAAGATGGCATATTTAAATATGACAGCAATCTGAGTAATGAGCTGAGAACTAAAGAGAGAATTGTTGTCCGCGTGTTATCTGTGTGGAGCTGAGAGGACCCACAGACCTAGGCCCCATTGTACAAAGAATTTGTATGCAAGCCTAATAACCAAAGTGTGCTATTCACACTACTCTACCAGGGCACCGTAATTAGCCAACCAAGCCCGAGCTGGGTTTGCCTTGTTTTAAGGCTTCCGGCATCCGTAGAGAGTTCTCCAAAAAGCAATTCAAAGGAGGAATGTGATTAAGGGGAGAGCCTCAGCTGGCAGAGCTGAGTGGTGTGAGTACCTCCCGCCTTTCCTCTCCCTTATGGACTGAGCCAAAGGAAGATGCTGTGGCTCAAGCGGAAGTCTGGGTAGCTGTGGATTTGAGTCCAGTGCATTTCACAACCACGATAGTTCTACTTTTATAATCCCCCCAATCTATCAAATATCCTAAAGAGAGCACTCTAATTAATTAGAAAGCTGCATAATTGCACACTATCGGTCAAGTCTGTGCTAGTTCAGTTTACTGCAAAGAACAAACAACAAGAAAATCAGATCCTCATACACTAAGTTTTTCTTTTTTGCCAAGAAAGGTTGGCCCAGATGATCCTTGAGGTCCCTTCCAACCTGGTATTCTATGATTCTAAATACTGTCACTCAAACCTCTCAGGAAACAGTTTCACACAACTGCAAGATAAATAAATAATTTGAAGATGTCAACTATAGCCTTTTATGTTTTCCCACACCAAGTTACACAACCTTGCAACCCTCAAAATCCACAGGCTTCTGTAGATGACTGTGATTTTACAACACATCCATACTCATCTCGCCTCTGGTTAGAAGTGGACATTGCAATAAATTTCTAGACAGACGAATCCTACTTTTACAAATGCTTTAAGAAAAGTTTGCCCTGAAGTGCCTAAATTATTCTGTCTTACATAACACCCATTGCTGTAATCCACAGAAATACTTCCCAAAGTTTATCCTTGGGGCAATATGTAGTTTTACCCTTTCTGTCAGTTTTCTTTTTTCATCCAGCAGAATCCTATTTATTGTACCACATGCATATTATGCTACAAAAAGAGACTAAAAATGTCACGATCATTAAATTTGACCATAATGCACAGCGCTAATGCACTGCAAGTGCTAATCTCAAATCATATACAGCTTTTTGCTCCATGAAGAATCCGGTTTTCATCTTCCAAAGTGCTACACAATTAGCCACTGTAAGGGCTTTCATTTTTACCAGAGAGCGAGTGGCTTCTAACATGGGTAGTAAATAAGATTAGAAAAGGAGTTAAACTTATGCACTTGAGCCTGAATAAGAAGAGAAAGAGCATTAAGAAAGTCTCTCCTAGATTTCTATGAATAAAGAAGTGGATAAGGTGTGTTGAAAAGCATGTGCAGAAATAGATGGGGAGAGGAAACAGTTTCGTGTACTGGGTATGATTCAATTGTTGCACCCAATTTCAATGCTCAAAGACACAAAAGTTATTGAGAATAAAAAAGGGGGAAAATACTCCCAAAACATTCTAAAAGAAAAGGCCATTAAAAAGTTGGCTACAGTTTTGACTTCAGCAGCTTTACTGTGGTATCTATTAGTTTGTAAATGTCAAAGCTAATACTATTTTTTTTCCTTCTCTTCTCTCCTTGAGAAGTATCTGTAGAAAATTGCAGTGCCGCACACTCTCTACCCTGAAAGACCAATGTTCTGGCATAGCACAGGCAGTGAGAAACAAATTCAGCATCATTCCTCTTCTGGCAGTGCTCAACATCAGAGAGAGAAAACCACCAGCGCTCTCTGCCTTCTCACTTCACACTGTATTTCTGGCCAAGATTCTATTTATTTATAGAAACTCTCAGCAAATTTGCTTGTATACTGAAGCACGTTTTGAGAATTCTATCACAATTAATAATATTTTATAAGTGTAGTAGAAGGCAAAAGATACCATTAACAGCTAGCAGACAGTTGCAGTAAGTCAGAGGCAGCAGCAATGAATGTCAGGTACTCACTGTGCCAGAAAGCAGCACCGCTTGTCGCCGAGCACGAGCTGAACACTTGGAACAAGGTTTCAGGAACCTCAGGCACAGCCAGGTCTATTATACTGCCTTCAGTTATAGTCCTTTCTGTAAATCTGAATGTCTCCTGTTGAATTTACTGCTCTAATGGCATTTGAAGCAAGGAGACTTCCTGAATAAGCCAGAATTCAGTATAAATGCATGAAGATAGGATACAGTGATTAAAAATATTGCCCAAATCGTCTGCTATTGGTCTTTCAGTTACTTCAGGCACTCAAGCTGCCTCAGTTTTAAACTCTGCTTAAAGCAAAATGAACAAATGCCAATAAAAAAAATGATGGAAAATTTAACATCAGCCAAATCTGGCATTGTTTGTTTCAATTATATAGAATCATTATGTCCGGTCCTTGGATCCTCTTTATTATACCCTCATTTCCCCTGACTGAAGAAACCTCTGTAACAGAAAACCCTCAGGAGCCATAATTTAACAAAGACAGCATCTAGACTTGATACAACGACCGTATGAATGAAGCCAGTAATCTGGGTATGGTTAGAGTTTAAAAAAAATTCCAATGGACAAAATGAAAAACTACATTTGATAATAAATCTTCTTTTTATGAGTAAGCTTAATACCCTTCCTCTTGGTACAAGAATGTAATACTACCTTCCTTGCCAAGAAACAAAAAAAGGACAGAAAACCCACACAGAACAAGAACTGTAGGAAACAGAATAAACATCAGATACACATAGTATTTTAAAAACATTTTACTTTTTTTTTTGCATATAGCATTAACCAAGATTTTTAAGAATACCAGTGCTTGAAATGAGTCTTCAGAAAGACAGCAGAAGTCAGAGCCAAACCAGGGTTGGGGTGAGAAGAGACAATTGCATGGGAATTACTAACGAGCTCCTCCACATACTTTACTATCACAAGAAAGCAAGAGCATACACGTGTGCAAGCACGGCAGTCACGCAGAGACAGACCCCGGGCTGGTACAGTACACACACCACCTTTTTCCTACAGAAATCAAATGGCTGAGAACCCAAAACTACTGAGTTTAGATGAGGATGGTGTTCGCACCCAACCCCGGACACCACTGCTTTGACAATTTCAACGAGAGCAGAAGTGCTGCTACTCCTGTTTGCGCTTGTAAAAGATGTCCAGTACAACAAGCTCTCTCTGAAGCCATTTGGCTAATCGCATTTAAAATTCAGGGGCTCTATTTTGGTTCATCTAACACTGAATTGTTACCAACAGAAAACAAGCTCACACCGGGGGCAATACATGCAAAAGGCAAACTAATTTTCAGAAGCTCTTTCTGTTGAAAGTCAGTATCAGGTCGTCCAACACGCTGACACAGCCAGAGCTGTTATTTTTAAACACAGCCATAGTCTATTTAGCTAAAGCATCTTTACTCTGCCTGAGCCAGTATTACTTTGATAAGACTCCTTAAGTATCTGCACTGAAGCCTGCACACCATATCAAACAAAGAAAACACAAACTTTTGAAGACGATGCTTCCTTGCAGCTAAGAAAAGAGAAAAAAGACAAAGGAGAGGTCCAGGAAAAAGCTAGGAGGACCCAGCACTGAAGACCATGAAGTGCATCTGCAGGACCGCTATTCACACTGTGAATTTGTATCATTCACCACCTGCACAGAAACTAACTGGAACAATTTCAGTCAACTTAAATGGCAAACAGCTTTTTGCTGTTGGAAACTCTTACATTACATTTCTAAAACAATTCTTCTGCCAAGTTTGTTGGTAGCAACACTAGGTTTTCTTACACATCATTTAACTGATGAGAACCTGGATGGAAGGAGAAGAGAGGGAATACCATTTTCAAAGGCATGTAAGCGACTGCAAGTTATAATTAAACAATGTTTTGGGAGGCAGGCTGAGCTACGCTAAACAACTTACTTGCATACACTCTCCTCAATGTAATTCTTACTTTATATATATGAAGCTGTATTGTAAACATATGCATAAGTTCATTACTTCTAGTAATGCGCAACCCTGTTCCTCTCACCAAAGAAATAATTTGTTCTATGTGTTCCTGAACACATAGACACTGTGGTCTACCCAACACAATGAAGTTTTACTATGGCAATAGTTAACCTCCATTTCTTATACGTAACTATGAAATAGAACCAAAAAATAAGAGCAGCAATGGTACACACTGTTCAACAGTGAAAATCTTTTTATTTTACAATAGAAAATTTAGTTGTGTGTCTTGTGCTGTGCACATATACTGCAGGCCCTGGAGACAAGGGAAGGCTGTTACAGAAAGCAACCCCAAGCACCCAACACCTCCACACCCCCCAGGACTGTCACTCACCAGCAGCTTCGCAGAGCTGGGACACGGGTGCGTGACAAGAGCCAAAGAGCAGCTCAGCCCAGCATGCTGACATTATTATAATTAAAAAATAATTTCAAGATTTACATAGTTTCTCCAAAACATTGGATTTATCCCTAAAACCCTCCCTTTAAAACATGACTGTTCCTCATCAGATTTTGAGAGTACCGGAAGTACACCTCGTAACCTAGTGGCTGCCCCATCGTCTCTCAAAGCCTAGAGAAACAGCTTTTTCGTTCTTACTTTCCTACAAACAAGTCACCTTGCAGAAGGCTCAACTCACAAACACCTTCCACTTACATTTTCACATTGCCGTTAGTACTGCAGGCGGGACCCTGCAGAGCTGTCACCACTGAAGGATTAAGGACTGGAGTCAACCTGAAGCTCAGTACTGACGGTCCCCATCTCCCTATTCCCCCTCTTTCCCCACAGGTTCCCACCGCTGCCTGTGACACCTCGCACCCTCCCCTAGTGTTCACTCAATCGTCTCTTGAGCTAATTCAACTTAAAGAGAGTTAATGCGGACAGCGGGGAGAGGAAGTATTCTGCTGCAATCCACGGTGAATTGGAGAAGTTCAGTGAGCAGCAAGGCTTACACAACAGAGGATGGGGTAGGACCACAGGGCCAGAAGAGAAGGATATCCCCTTTAGTTTGGTTGTAACCTACAAACCAAAAATTTTAATCAGATGGAAATCAGAGTCTGAGAGAGGAGTGACTGTATTAAAGAGGTGATTATATTTTTTGGAACAGTGACGTGCGGACTTCTTATTTGACTGGGTTTTTAAATAGGATTACAGGGTTTTAATTTGTTTCTTTAAATTGGTTTTGGAGAGAGAGAGAGAAACCCAGAAAAAGTTTAGAGAGAGGGTGGAATAACCTCGGAGGGAGTACTCTACATTATGCCATGTAAACCATAATAGTTTCCCCAGCACAAATATATGCTAGTACACATTCTTCAAGTTAACTAATAAACAGAAGAGTCATAAAAAGAATTACTTACACTATGCATTTGCACATTGTAACTGGTAATTCTGTAGCTTTAATTTAATCTTTGAACTATCAGTTATATTGACAAGTAACAGTGGCAGCAGTGTATGTTACAAAAGGGGTAAACAAATGACCTTTATCTCACTTTATTAAAGTAATAAAATGTAGACTTTTTTTTAACTTTCTTCAAAGAGATTTTTATAGCTAACTACCAGCAGGGTGTGGACTGAAGCTAAAAACTTTGAAATAGGTCCCTGTGAAATCTGAAGCCAAAATACAGCAAAGGTCACCCTCTGAAGAACCGTCTTGTCTGTATGTATACTATAAGCAAAGCTCTGTTAGCCCAGCTTCAGTAATAATGTAATTCAACTAACCCCCTGAGAACAGCAACAACATCAGGTTTCTACTACAAAGATAGATTTACTGCACACAATACCTGTTACTATACGTTTGCAGCATGTTTGATAGTAGCCAGACACTAGCATTACATGGTATACCTCAAGCTACTTTTTCTTGTTAAAGGCTAACCCAGGTTATAAAAAGGAGATTGTTATTCTTACTCCCACCATTAGCTAGTTCTTTTTAGTCAACATTGCACATACAGTAGAGTCTTCTACAACACACCAGCCAATATTAATAGGAAAGGAAGCAATACATCTGATTTCTAAAAGTTTCTACTATCTCCTCCCCTCTGAGGAGAGGATTTCAACCCTTTTCAACAAGGAAACAGAATTTTTCCAATGGAGAGACAGGGTCTCCTAAGACAAGTATCGGGACAATAAGACTACTATACTTTGTTGCGTCTTGTGGGCTCCTGTGAAACGCGTCTCTAAGCTTGGGTCTGTGAAGAGTGCTATATAGCAAGTGAGGTTCTTGAAAAGGGTTGCCCACATTGACATTGCTCTGCAGATTCATATGGGCTAGGCAGTCTGTTTTTGCAGCTATAGGAAGAGATCAGGCAGCCAAAGCTGCTGGCACTGGAACCACTGGGTGAGCTTGGGCTCCTGCTCACCTTGTCTACAGAGCAGAGCGCTCCTACCTCCTGCACCTCCACTCAGAGCTCTCCCTCCCTTTCGCTCCAAGTTACATTGTACGTTTGCCATCTGAGGAGAGACTTGGCAATCTCTACATCTAAGCAGAGATTTCACAAAGCATAGGACTGAAACCTTGACTGCCCTTGCTGGTATAGAAGACATCCCACCGCAATTAACAGTCTCCACTGGCCACTTGGGATCCATTGCTGAAGAGATGGTGTCTTGATCCAGGCAATTGGAGACTTTCAGATTTAAGATATTTTGAAGGACACAGGATCTCACCTGGCAACACATTAAATTTGATTTGCTTAGAAGTACTGACATGCAATAAAACACTCACATTAGGAACAGCAATAAGGGGAGCATCTTCTGCTGACTAGACAGCAGAAAATTCCATTTTGAATGGTGCAGTGCTTGAGAAGAACTAAACAGTCTTTGAAATCTAGCCCTTAACCAGGAGTTGTCTTAGGGCATGTAAAATTAGGGACACTGCTGTTAAAAACCACCTAAGCTTAAGTGAACACACAAAGAGAGCTTAGCATGTATGCAAGAACCATTTAAAGAGGAAGCAGTATTTCAGTTTTTACCCATGTGCTTGGCTCACAGGAAGACATCTGATGTAAAAAGGGAACCCACACTGCCTCTCTGCCACCTAAGGGCAAATTATCCAGGCACCTATAAAAAAAACCTCCTGATGTTTTACAGCTTAGACGTTTTATATAGTTAAAGCATGTGAACTCCAGACAACTCAGTTTATGTTATTTGATATGTTTTAACTAGGAAGCTACCTGGATTCATTTCAAGATTTTATTTTTTTTTAAAAAAACTAACCTGGTTTTGAGTACAGACTCCCTCATGCTAGCCTACACAGATGTATTCAATCTCTTTGCATGCTGCAAAACTATTTAAACAAAGTTCAAAACAGAGTAAAAAAAAAAAAGGAGGGGGGGACCTGACTGCCAGACCACTGGGTTTGGTTTCTGGTTTTGGTGAGGTTTTTATTTATTTATTTTAAAAGGCCACAAATTTCAGTGTATTTGCAAGTTCTTCTGCACATTTCTTATTTTTTTGCTTAATACCAGACCCGTTATTTTGATCAGGTCGATAAAGAACAAGCCAACATATAAAAAGGGGTTCGCTGGTTACAGGCATGCATCACTTAACAAAACATTGTACTAGCCATTATTAAAGCATGCATCACAACTTCGTTTTTCTTCCTCAGCTGCTCAGGATTAAGTCTTTGCAATAAAAATATTTATGAAAGTTTGACTGAGAGATCTACTTTGGACACTCTGTCTTCTAAGATGGAATTTTTTGTTCCAAATCATGCATATGCAGAGGTATCTGCCAAGCTCTCCAACTGTGTCACTCCAGTCCTTAAGCCATTTAACACAGAACATGCACGTGTCCTTTGAGTGCCAAGTCAGCTATGCGTCAAAGACAAATAGCTCTGGATAGTCGATCCATAACAATCAGCACGTCAGTAAACAACCTAATTTGTATTCAGTATTCTATCCATCGATGGGAATGGAAAAAGGAAAAAAAAAAAATCAACACATACATACAGATTCTTTCACAACCTCAATAGTTTTAGTAATTAGAAAGTTACACAACCTTTATCATGAAAATACACAGTTTGCCTTAAGAGACAACAGCTACCATTTAGTAAATGAATTAAAGACCACGAACATCATCTGCTTTCCACCCTGACAGCTGGGTCAAAAAAAACATTTGAGTCACCAGAAGAGTTTAGCTTTTGCATATACTTTTAGACAAACAGGCATTTAAAGCCAGCTGTCATTAAAGCCAGAAATTGTACAGATTAACTGTGAACATTACACAGACAATTACTCCTTAGCTGGGTATTCAGTACAATGCTTCATATGCGATCAAGATCTGAAACAAGATGATGGACTTCTTGTGGGAACCATCACAATTTAATCATGATAACAGAAATATCTATTTGACTAGTTATTCATTTATTATGGCAGTATTACTACATCAGTAGGGCTAATATTGTATTCCGTTAACATGGGATTGCCAGGTATTAATTTCATACACAGCTTCTTGGGTCCTAAATTTCAGCATCATCCTAGAAATTGCAGATAATACTGGTAAAAACGATCATAAGAGAATACTCGATCTTACCCTCCATGGGCTACTATATCATGCAATCTCCAAATAGAATTTGCATGTTCTAGGAATTAAGTTTTTTGGTTTGGTGGTTCAGGATGCACAGCAAATACGGTAGGTGGTCTGCTGTGTAGCAATGATTGGTATATTAAAAGAGAGCTGGCTTAAATTGTGTTTTACTCCTGATTCAGCATTGACCAGGAACCTGGAGAAATTGTTAGGCAATTCATTAGCACTCCTGAAAATGGTTCTGTATCCGAGTCAGGAAAACACAAAGGTACGTGCAAGGTCACTACTTTTGTGTCATTGTATTCAGTTCTAGACAGAGCTGGTTGTACTGCCTAGTATTGTCTGCTGTTTCCGTCCCAAAATCCTACTTTCAATTTCACTTAATTTTTCATATGTTAGGCTGAATGTTGCCTCTGCTAAGTGTCTGCTAGATCTGAAGTACCTGAGCCTAAACACTTCCCCTCTTCCTGACACAAGGGCTCACAAGTATACTTTCTAACACTATAGTTTAATTTTCATTTTTAAATCCAGGATATTTTGTCTGGAAAGCACTACCCAGCTTTCAAATACTTGATTTTGTGGCCTTACTGATGTTCTTTATAAATACAGAGGGTTTTGTATATAAATCCATCAAGACTAAGATGTCATACAGGTTGCTAAGGAAGTACGGGGATAGTGGATTATATGAAACAATTTATGGTAATATCAGCAATCTCACTGAACCCAGCCAACTTATAATTTTCATTGATCTAGAAATTATTTATTTGAATCACACAGACAGCCTCAGTACCAAATCACTTCCACAGCATTCTGTCAAGACTTCTAGAGCTGTCCAAAAAAGCATTTCTTCAATGAAAGCCAGTCCACATCCGGGGAGGGGGGGGGAATATTTCAATTTTTTTTTTTCTTGTTTTCACTGTGTTAGAACAAGTAAAGCAAGCTTTATCCAATAAGTAAGCTTTTCTATTTTGCATTCTATTTACTATCAGAAGGACGTGCACAGGAACGCTTGGTTGGGTGGTAAACACCCTGCTTCCAGAACTGACATTTACCGTGCATCTGCAAACACGAGATGCAGATACAACTGGCCTCTGAACTATATCGTATTTAGTGTAATAGCTATGGATGATATGCATAGGAAAGCTTGGTTTCTACAAAAAAAAACCAAAAACCTCACATCATGTATAAATTAAATACATGCAACAATAAAAAAAGTCTTGAGACCAACTATGACAGGTATAGATGAAGACAGCAAGCACAGATTTTCAAAGCAGTTCAACAAAATCCTCTTGCTTTGGCCAACACAGCAAATAGTTCAGCTCTTGGTTGAAGTGCCAGCTACTATTAACACCAACACTGTGCTAGGTACTCACTCATTCAGGGCAGCGCAGTGACACTAACAGCAGTAGTAAGCTGCAATCAACTCTACAGTATGCGAGATTGCCACGTACTTCAGCTGGAGCAGTAACTTCAGGAGGTATGAACTGCACGAGGCAAAAAGGATTTACCAGCTGTTAGCTGCTGTGGGTTGAGAAGATACAACATGAAAAGCTACAAAGCAAGCTGGAGCTCTCACACCAGTTTGTGATTTACTGATCTTCCCCTCAACCTGCTAACTCACATGAAAGCCACCCCACCTGCTGCTTTGATGTCACTAGGATTTTAACACATTAAACAATACAAGGCCAGAAAAGAGTTCCTTTACCTAGCCAAGACCAGAAAAGTTTAAGAGACTGGAACAATGAATGAGGCTATTATTGTATTTCCCTAATTAGCACTTCGTAACAGCTGATTGCATCCTTGTCAAGGAGAATTGGTATTACCACCATGTGACACATACTTCATTTAATATGCTCCCAAAGTCCTAACCAAATACACACCTACATCACATTTACCAAACTGTGAAGATCCAGGGGGTGAAAACCAACCAGGACTCATCACCCTCACACTGAGTTTTGAAACTCTCGAGCCTTCTTTCACTATCTAACTTCAATGAATCCAAAGAAAATCTCAACTTTTTAGTAGTAAACATTTTCCAGTTTACTGATGCTTTTGAAGTGATACACCCCCCCCCCCGTAGCCTAGATTAAGGGCATGCCATAACTAAAGATACTTTCTTACCTTACCAAATTATTCAAATTGGTTTCTCTTAACTAATAATCCAGACCACAAATTATCCACAAAACAGCCATGTATTTGCTAGGATATCTTTAACAGAAATACCTCAAAATCTCATTTGCAATGATGTACAATGACTCGTACATCAAAGAAAAGAACCAAAAGCGTTTCCCCATACGCCAAGTGACTCAAAGTCAATATAGGAAGCAGAGTAGACTCTGTGACAAACAGATCTGACATTAACACACAGTAAGTTACTGCTTGTTTCCTAAGGGTCAAGTAGCTTTTATTCATCTTAATCTGCCAAAAAATGCTACAAAAAAGACAACTACTCCCCCCCCCCCCCCCCCCGAAACAACACCACTGCCTACCACCATGTCTCATATGGCAACCAGCATTTCAAAACATAGCTTGAAGAAAAGCCTGTGATGTAACGGGAAGCAATGTTATTAAAGAATATAGATTGCATTCTTCCGAGTCAATACCAAAACAATGACCGACTCAGTTTTTCAAACAGTAGCACTATGAAAATGCAAAATTGATTTACAAGGGAAATAATAGCCAGAGGTTGCTAAAGTTATAGAACATTTTTTAAAGAAACAAAAATTTTTACCCACTTTAAAAAAAGCTGGCAAGGCAATTTTATGCACCCGCTCAAAATCACACAAGTTATTCTCCTATATTAAAATTGTTTTTTAAAGCATTATCGTTCCAACACCATCCACAGTGTGGCAAGGACATTTGTCACTGTTTTAACTAGCAACAATGATTTTAACTAGGGAAAAGCTAGCAGCCTGCTACCTTTTTTCATTTCAGTTTCTGATCCGTAAAACACCCCACTTATGATAGGAAACAAACCAGCATTGGCCTGTCTCAAAATATTTTTCATCTTTCTTCTCTTACAAGTGCTAATTTCTGATTATTTTCACTGCAAAGAGTGTCTTACGCCAGGTCACTTGGCCTGTAACAAGTCAAGCTGAACAGAAGCAGGCAGCCCCGCGTGCAATGTCACCTCTAACATCACATGCAACAGGGACAGTTCCAGCACAATTACACTGAACCCAGCTCAGTTCATCCAGCCCTGTTGAACAACCAATGCTCATTTCATAACCTGCAGAGGTTCAACAGAAGAGCTGCAGTACACCTGAAACATCCCCATTCATCCAGATCTCTCAAGTCCACCCACTCTACAAGCAACGCAAAGTCTCTGGTGAGAGAGGCACCACCTGGACCGCCTCTTTGGGTTAGATGATCACAGTACACATGACAGCCTAACTACACCACCCTAAAATCATCACTTCCTTAAATAAAAATGTCAGCTGCTTCAATCCTCAGGCAAGATTCAAGGATAATGACTGATTTAACCAAGAGACCATTAAATCCCTAGATATCCTAAAGCGTAGCAGCACTCCATCTATTGGTCAAGAATTAAGGACGTGCTTAATCATCATCATCGTGCACTAACCTCAGTCATTAAACACTCAGCCCCTAAAGAGCACACCCCTTCCTCTCTGCTTAGGGCTTCATGTTCTCCCAGCGAAAACTCAAGGCAAGTAATAAGGTCTTCCAAAAAATAACATGAGTATCACTAAAAGTGTTAACATGAAAATTTCTAGATTTAAAACTAGTATATGCTATTAATCACACAATTATCATTTTGTTTCATTGAGGAGCACACGCACTCCTTACTCAAAGTAGCATTGAGGAGCTCCTCTGATAATGGCCAAAGAGCCCACGGCATTCCCAGAGTTCACACCTTCTTCGCCTGTAAGTTGCCACCAAGGAGACTCGAATGAGAAGTTCACATGTCGTTTTCAGCCAGCCAAGGCTACTTATGTGGCAGGGTGCACAGACCAGAAAACTCCCTGGTACAAAAGCCGTGCTGGCAAACCCTGGCAGGGAAGCGAAAGTGAGCCTTTCACAGCGGATCTGCTGCCAAAACAGCCACACGCTGAACTGCCCCGTCTTGGACTGCTCCCCCCCAAAGCCACCACTGCCCCTTCCCAGCAGATCACACACAGCCGTATGCCCGCCACACCTCTGCTTTATTCCAGTCGCCAGCAACTGGACCAGGAGCCTGAAGCTGCCCCAGGCATATCAAAGCCCTTTTTTAAAGGCTGAGGTTACATTTATCAGCTTTATTCCTCTGGTACCAAATGTGATTTAAGCAACAACTTTTCCCACACAATTAGTAATGCAGCAATTTCATACAGTCATGCTTTTATAACCCCTGGCCAATTATTTTTTTGTCCAGATACTCACTGCCGTTGATTTTATCTATTTGTTTTAAAACTTAACTCCTCCACATAGTGGCACCACACAGATGAGGCATAATCCTACGCATCTTTCCTCTGCTTCGTAGCACATCACTACCCTCCAGACACGAATTCAGGACCCGTGGATGGAAACCAGCAGAGACAGCCCCAACCCACCTGTAACGTAACAACGCTGAGAAGACAGAAACAGAAGCAGCCCACCTCCATGACCGGCTGCGGCGGTTGTTGCTTTTGAGGCACGCTCTACCCTCCTCACACAGCCAGCGCAAGGCTTCCCTGCTAAAACCATGCCGCTTGGCCACGCAGACCCTGCCCGCCTGCCCTGCAGTCCAGACGAACACCGACTGACAAAACCCGCTCGGAATTCCTAAATAAGCTTTTTGATGCGAGCTGAAAATTGCCGTGGGGCGAGACCAAAACTGAGGCAACAAACTCCCCAGAGGCCCGCCGTAATCCCCGCTTCTGGAGCCTGCAGGCTCGCGGCACCACTCTTGAATTTTGGCCCGGCTAATTAGAGAAAGGGGGAATGAAAATAACGCCGAGCTGTTCCCGGACCGGGAGCGGACGCCGCAGGAGCCGGCGGCGCGGGGCAGGGGCGGGCCAGGCCGGCAGGTTGGCATCGCCGTGACCGCAATGGCTCTGCCCGCACCGGGGAACCGCATTCCCGGGCTGCCCGCGCCGCTACCGACGGCAAAGGTGGAGCCCTGCGCGACTAACCATGGAAGAAAAAAAAAAAAAAAAAACCAACCAAACAAACGAGAGAATATGGATTTTAAGAAGTTTCCCGAGACCCACAGGGACCCAGGAGCCTTGCGGTGGACCAAGGACGGTCCGTAATTATAATAATTACTTTCACGGTGTTATTTCATTAGCGGAGTTACCGAGCAGCGGCGCATTATTTAAAGCCCTGCGCTTTTCCCAGCAAAGCGCTGAGGCGGAAAGACAGCACTGCAGCATCTTCCCCCCGGCCGGAGAGCTGCCGTATAACCCACCGAGAAGTTGCCCCCTCTTTAGCCCCCCACGGTTGACCGCAGGTCGTCGTCGTCCCCTCTCCCCTCCCTCCCTCCACACCGCCTCAGCCGCGGCCCCGCGCTCGCCTCACGGCCGTGAGGCGGCTGAGGGAAGGGGGAGAAGAGGGGGGAAGCGCGCCAGGCCTCCAACCCCCCCCCCACACACACCCGCCCCTCCTTCCCCAACAGCGGCAACGGCCCCGCCACAGCCGCCTTCGGCGGGAAAGGCGAGGATTCCCCCCTCCCCTCCCGTCCTCCACACACCGCCGGAGCGTTACCTCAGCGGGCCCGCGCCTTTGTGCTTCAGTCCATCCCTCTTCGCCGGCGGCGGGAGCCCCAGCACCACCGCGGCGGGCGGGCGGGCAGGCGAGTGAGGGAACGGGCGGGCGGGGAAAAAAAAAGGGGGTGGCGCACTATGTGGCAGGAAGGGACACCTGAGCTCCTCCTCCAGCGCCCGCCCGCCCGCAGTGGCTCACTATCTGGCAGCCCGCGGGGGACTCGCCCGCCGCCTTTCCCTCATGGCCCCTCGGCCAAGTTTGAAGCCGGGGGAGGGCGAGGGGGGGCGGCGGCCGCCGCCCCCCCTCGCCCTCCCCCGGCTTCAAACTTGGCCGAGGGATCGGCGGCAGCGCCAGCGTCCTCCGCCCCTCCATTGTTGAGGAGATGGACCCCGCAACGCCCAGGGCACAGCTGAGTGTGTGTGTGTGGGGGGGGGGGGGGGGGGGGGGGGAATAAAATAAGGTGTCTCTGGGAAGAATGAATAAACCCCGCCCGCAAACAGCCCCATCAAAAAAAAAAAAAACAAACCAACCAACATTTCGGAATGAAATTTTGAGCGATTTAAACAGTCTTTGGGGCTGAAAGGCAGCAGAAGTCTTCTCCAGATGGCTGGTGCTGCTGAGGCGTCTCGCCCCATCCCTGAGGAGAAAAGCGGTCCTGGCTAAAAAAAAAAAAAAAAAAAAAAAAGCTGTAGAAAATGCAAAAACTGTCTTTTTTTTTTTTTTTTGGCTTTCTGTAATTGTTTGGCTTTGCAGCTGAGAGAGCTGGGGTTGTTCAGCCTGGAGAAGGCTGCAGGGAGACCTCATAGCTCCTTCCAGTATCTGAAGGGGCCTACAGGAAAGATGGAGAGGGACTTTTCACAAGGGCATGTAGTGATAGGATGAGGGGTAATGGCTTCAAACTGGAAGAGGGTAGATTTAGATTAGATATGAGGAAGAAATGTTTCACTATGAGGGTGGTGAGGCACTGGCCCAGGTTGCCCAGAGAAGCTGTGGCTGCCCCGTCCCTGGAGGTGTTCAAGGTCAGGTTGGACGGGGCTTTGAGCAACCTGGGCTGGTGGGAGGTGTCCCTGCCCATGGCAGGGGGGTTGGAACTAGATGATCTTTAAGGTCCCTTCCAACCTAAGCCATTCTATGATTTTATGAAATCACCTCTGTCTTGGTTTTCCACCCAAAGTTACTGGTTTCTGGGTTGGGGGCTGGTTTGCTTACATCTGAGCGGTGCTGACCAGCCGTTTGAAGTTACAGAGGCACTGGGCGATAGTTGTCCTTTATCTGAAAAAAAGTCTGTATTTTAATTACATTTTAATTATTTATTTTTAATTATTTCTAAAACTCAGAAGTTGTCTGAAATATGCTTGAACGTCTTAAAAGTTCCCTTTGAATACACTTACAGGTGTAAAATTACTTGCACAACGAGCTTCATGTAGGTTTGCGGACAAAACCTTTTAATTCTGCGTACTGCTCGCTTTTAAAGAGCCCCTCGGGGACTGTGATCACAGGGAAATGAGCAGGGCTAGAGCAAGGGCAGGGTGAAGACACCGCCTGCCCGTGGCCCTCTTCTGATGGAGCCACCAAAGAGGCTCCAGCCCTGGTGGCTGCTGCCACCACACCAGTATAGGAGCTGCACGTCCGTCACAGAAAAGCGAGCAAGGCCCCTTGGGAACTAGAGAGGTCTTAGGAGAAAAAAGTGCTTGAGGAACCAAATTACCCAGCCATGGGATATTTGATTTGGATAGGGAGAGGATGCAGAACATGTTTTAACTTTGCAAATTTATACCCAGCACTGAGATGTCTCCACCTGACTGGACCAGTGCTATGGGAACCTGTAGGCACCGGCCAGTAATAATGGGATGAGATGGTACAGCATCTGTTATTTAGATGTTGTAATACAAGACCTCTAACTATCTGGTGGTTGTAGGAAATGAAAACTTACTGTAGGCACAGGAAGAATATATACCTACGTGAGCAGTGCGCTATGAAGGTTGAAGCAATTGGCTTTCTCCATTTTGCATATTTATTCAGTATAAAACTCATGGAATTAGTAGGGATGTTCCTTGCATGTTCATCCCTTCTATTTTATTTCCTTTTCGAAAAAATTACAGCTGTATCATGTTTTAATAAACTTTCAACCTATAAAGGCTAAGAAATTACAAACTGTGGTTTTGAAAGTGAGGGTGGTACTGTAATGAAATCAGCGGATTGGGACTTCTGTGCTCTGGTCCAGACAACTGCTTAGCTGGAGGTGGTGCTGGCCCAAGAGCAATTGAGTATGAACTGGCCACACACAAATTTAAGCTGGAAATTAGAGGCAGCTTGTTAACCATTAGAGCAATCAAATTCCGCCTCTTCCAGGGGGAGTATTGGGGATGAAAAAATCTCACTGCTTTTGAGATGAAGTTTATTAAAGTCATTATATGATGCATTGTCTGCAACAGCAGGGGACAGACTTGATGTCTCAGGAGCTTGATTTGAGTGCGAAGGTGCTGCGTGACATTGAACACACACGTTGAGATTTGAATTTCAGAGGCAGCAGTTGTTTATCCCAGCAGAATGCTTTCAGGCATGTAAAGATGCCTTTCGTGTTTATTGTAGGGTGAGTTTTCTTCTCCTGGGCATGTGGATGAGTTTTACTTTAGTCCTGGAAAGATTATGGAGATGACAAGTCCTCATGATTCAGGCCATACATGGATTACAAGCAGGATCAAGAGGGAACTTTCCTGCATGGGAGACACTTCTCCCAGTAGTTCTGGAGGTTTTGTTCCCTCCTTCAAAACAACTGCCAGATGCTGCCGGAGAGTCACTGGCCTCGGCCAGCTGTAGTTAGGCAAGTCCCTGTGCTGCAGCTCCTGGTGCAGCAAATGGAGATCTCTGCCTGTGCTGCTGGCCTGCAGGCTCCCACGGTGCCTGGGGGTCACCGCGTAGACACCCTTTTGTGGAGCAGGAGAGGTAACATTTAGAGCAGGGAGGACAGATAATAGCTAGGAGTGGTCTTTTGGGGTCAGACTGTAGCTTAGTGTTAAAAAAAACCCCACTTAACGAGTGAAACCAAACCCACAGCAAGCTACCACAGCATTGCATTTTTGGAGTGTGGATGCTCAGACATAGATCCGGCTCTGTTACTCTCTCTGGACCTCACAGCGTTGCTCCCTGTCTGCCATGTCAACGAACCCCTCTCTCTGTACATTTCCTGCTAAATACATTGCAAAAAATCCACACAACAGGTAAAGCGTTTCCTTTTTGAGGACCCAATCTGGCAGAAATACTTTGCCACTTTACACAGTACTGCAGCCTTTTCACCCTCTGTAAAGCCATGTGTCTAATCAGTGGACCTAGCTGAGCTACTCATTAGAAACTTGGCCAAACCACAAACATTTGTTTCCTTGCTTTATGCCAAACTCTGAGAAAGGAGGAGGGAGTGGCACGGAGCTCATGTTAATGAGTTCTTCGTTCCCCACAGAGAGATAATCAGAGCACTGCTCAGAGATTCATCAAGATTTTTTATTAGCACTTTAATGACCTACATGTTGGGGGTTTTTTTTAAGGAGTTACTTCAGCTAAGAGCTAGATAATTCCTCATGCAGCTGTGGTTTAGGAAGCAGCTCAAGGGACGTGCATGCCAAATTACTTTAGCTCTAGTTAAAAAAAAAATATATACCACGAGGTTTCCTGGGTGCCTCCTTTTTCAATCAAGGGCATTATGTCCTCAATCCGTCTCTTCTGGGTTATGTGTGGGGGTTTTTGGTTTCTTTTGCAATCTTTGCAGCTTCAAGAGCCATACAGCAAAACGCCGAACACTGGTGGTACTGCATGTTCCCCACAGACAAAGGACCGTAACAGCTCCCTGACCCCGGTCACTCCGGGAGGCAGGCTCCCTTGGGAGCGATGAAAGGCATTTCCAGGGACCAGCACTCATCCTACAGCCAACTTCAGCTTCAGCTGCCTGTATGAGGAACAGAGTTTCTAAATGCTGAGGGCTGGAGCCTTTTCCACGCTGTTGCAGGGTGAACCTCTAGCCAAGGGATTCCCCAGTGCCTGCTGAGGAGTCTGTGGCCCCGTGCGTGTGGTGGGACACCTCGCCGCAGCCTTCTATACGTTACGGTGAGAGCCGATGGTGAGCTCTCACAGGCTTAGCGGAGGCTGCTCAGAAATTACCCAAAGTTCAGTATTTACAGCTCTCCTGCTGTAAGGAACCACCATGGTGGCAGTCAGTAATGGCAGCTGCTCCAGAGTCCCTTCGGTTTGAAAGGGAGAGAGCCGCTGGAGTTTTGCTGTCACTTAGGAGGGCCATGGGCTGGAAAATGCTGCGCGATCTCTTCCCATGCCTCCCCCGCTCCCCAGTGGCCAGATTTCCTTCTGGTCTTCTGGAGACAGCTGTGAGAATATATACATTAAAGACAGCGATGTAGTCAAATACTGCAAGATAACTGGGGTTATGAGAGTATTATAAAGGAATACTATTTACTCTTTCCTGAATCGAACCCCAAGTGTTTCCTGTCAGACCTCAGTACAATGGGACACGAATGTACAGTCCATTACGTTCACATTTCCTCCAAACAGCCGTCTCTTTCCTTCGAACGCAGGGGACAGGAAAGGATGCTTTCTGCCCCCACTCGTGTCTCTCAACTGACTTTATCTCATTTGAAAAGTGATTTGAGACATTCAGCATTTGCTGTCTTCAGTAGTTTGCCTCCCTTCTAATGCCTACAGCCTCAGGATGGGAGAGGTTGTAAATATGGAGGAATTCCTTTGAAATCAAAGAGAGCTTCACTGGGGTAACATCAGCATGAATGGAAGCAAAATGAGGTCCATGAGGAATAAAATGCTAAGGCGGGGGAAAAAGAAAATCAAGATTCACAGCACTAGTCCAGAAGAATAGTAGTTCATATCATATAAAAAACCCATAGTTCTCATTTCCTCCTTATCCCTTCAGGACAGGAAAGAACATCCTGCACTTCTAATATGAGCAAAATACAAGTTATTTTTGGAAGCAAAAACTCATGTTCAGAGCACATTTTTAAAAAGACATCTCTAATCTGTGATTCTGGTGATGCGTTTGGAGCACAGCACATCCTTTTGCATCAAGAAATCCACGTTTGTCGGCTCAGCACCATCTACGCTTGGGCAAAAGGTTTATGTTGGTTGAACAAGTTGGGAATTCTTTGTCATCACATTAACTGTGACTTGAAGCTGAACTGCCACCTCTGTCACCGGACCCACACCTGGTGGGAAGCCCAGTACAACTGCCTGGGGGAGAGCAGCATGGACGTACCGGAGTGTAAGGTCATGGGCTGGGGGATGTGAGTGTTGATTCACTAGCTCTGAAAAAGGCTTTCTTTACCTATCTTGGACTTCGGGGCAAGCTTCCACTTTCTTCTTTGTTACCCCGAGACAAATTGGACACAGGACAAAGCTAGAGTCACCCCCTGCCCTCAGCGGTGATGTATCTTTGCACGCTGTGCTTGTTGTTCTAACTCTGGACCCACAGAGGAGCATGTGGCGTCATTTCCTGGACAAAAGTTTTGAAGCTTAGAGCATCAAGTCAAATTTGGGGCCTTTCGGGCAAACTCTTGCTTTTTGTATTTGATGGATCACTTGAAAGGACAGCACAGAGATGAAATCAGCCTGAAATTTGTTAATATGCATAAACAATATTAATTCATGAATAATGTTTGATTTGGGATTCTGCATAGGTAACTGTTACTCCCAAAGCCTCTTTTGAAGCAAATAAGATCGAAGAACATATGTTAGCGCAATCTCTAATGATAAGGATAAACAAATTTAGAGGAGTTAATCATTTACCAATTCAAGATTAACAAACAGCTAATGTACTATAAAAAGAGTTCCACTTTCCCTTTAAAAACCATTCATAGAGTATAAGATTTTAGCTCCTCTCAGTGTCAAGGGCCCCAAATACCTAAGCAGACTCTTGGGAATGACCTCATCTGTAGTTTCTGAGTGTATTCCCAGGGATGCGTAATGCTAGGAACGGCCGGATCGAAAGCCGGGGGGGGCAGGAGCTCGCTGCCCCAGCGCGGCAGGGCTCCCCAAAGAGCTGCAGGGGCCAGCAGCGCCTACATGGAGCTCGCTGGCGCTCGCCGGCAGCGTGCAAGCGTGTGCTCAGCGCAGCGTCCTGTCGCCGCAGCCATCGAGAGCACGCGTAAAAAAATCCATCCAGAGATATTCCTATGAAGTCAGTGGATTACTCACATACTTAAAGCACTGATTTCCCTGGCGGGACAAACTGTGTTCCGTGGTTTTCATACTAAAGGACGTGAGATTTCTTCTGCTGACTGTCTCGGTTTGTTCTCAGACAGGAAGCAGAGAAGGGCAGCGGGACCGATGATCGGGTCTGTGCAAACAGACACTGGAAACTCAAAACAAATCAGTCGCAGAGGTATGTGGATAGTGTGCGAGAGAAAAACCTTTGCTTGTCTTTGCCCGGCAAACCCTGGTAATTCTTCAGAATGTGTTTTAACCAGCTCCAAGTCTGTCTCTTTCCCTGCTGATGACTTACCATAAATTGCGAAGTCAGTGGTTTTAACTGGGGGTATCTGAACTCTCTGGGACTCCGCAGGGGAAAGATAAATGAATCTACACAGCAGACTTCAGTGCCACAGCTGTTTTGCTAAGGGAGATAAGGAAACTGTGGAGGAGTAAAAGCACAAATTCCCTTTAACAACAGTAATGTGTAATTCTACATTCCATCACTTATATACTAGAAAATAATACACAGATCCACTATCTAAGTAGAGTTCTGAATGTGTGTTCCACAGCAGAAGAAGCAGCTCTGACTTCTGTGCAGAGAACAGACCTTGAATTGTCTAAAGATAGATGGTGAAAAGATATCAAACATAACAGAGTTCCCTAGGCTTCACCAGAGCGGGAGATACATCAGTACAAATTGAGTCTCTGGCCCCCTGTAGCTCTGCAAATCATCAAAAAAGACATTAATGTCATTAGCAAAACCAACAAACGTGCCTATACTTATTACTTGTTTGTAATAAGATTTGGCTAGTGTATAATTAGCAGGCTGCAGAAGTCTTTTACGACCTCTGAGAACAGTCTCTCTGCCATGCTGAGGTTCACCGGAAAATTCCCGTTCTTTCCATGTAGCTACAACTTCCCCATCAGTTTCTACCCCTTCGTATGGACTGAGATTAGCATATGCAACATGTTGTATAAATCCATGTGAACTATATCTATACACACATACACATGCATTAGTTTGGTTTGATTATTTGTTCTGCAAAGATAGTCTTTGATCAGGAATGCTTGTTTCCCAAGAGGCAATAACACTCTTCTGCCAAGCAGGACAGTGAGTTATGTTGTGGATTTGTGGTACATACACACAGGATTACCCATTAGCTGGTTTGAACACATCTCATTGTGTATGGTTGATTGAGCCGGTTCCCTGTCCTTCTGCTGGGATACTTTTTCTCAAGGCTTAAGCATGGCTGTAGTGAGTTATTTAAACATGTGCCTAAGGATATGTACAGCCCAAAGGAGGCTGGATTGAGACACGTCCTTGTGTAGCTGCTGAACTGGGGTCCTGATTTGGATCCCAGTGTCAAAAATATGAATTGGGTGACAGCAAATGGCACTGAACAAGACTGCAATTTGTGGCACCCTTCCGCAGAAAGTTGGGGAGAGTTCAGTCTTTAGTATAGGGTTGGATAGTGCCAGGTGGGAAAATGGCACACAACTGTTCAGCCAACATTAAAGCAGATGAGAATGGTGGTGTTGGAGTTGGCCCTCTGTCAAGCCAAACTGCAGCGACAGATCCAGCATCCTGCCCAGCTCCAAACCTTGCAACTCTGCTCCATTTTTCTACAATCAGGGGGGCTTTTCAAAGCTGTTGAACGTATACATGAGAACCGTCTGTTTCACTTCCTTTTCCAACACCAGAGGTGTAAAGAGGCCAGCACACAGCCAAGAAACGGGGCCGTGAGTCAGCTGGGAGTTTCTGAGCATCTGACTGATACCCTTAGTAGGATTGAGTGCTCCAGCTGCTGGGGCCAGGAGCTGTTGCTGCTGCTGGGGGTCAGGTCTCAGGGAAACAGCTCAGTTAATGGTGTCCTCCGAAGCTCAGATTAGTGACACGGGTGCTTTGGAAAGCCGTCGGGAAGGGACCTGTTTCATGATCCGCATTCCATCACTCGCACCGGTGCTGTGCTCCCCACGCTTTGAGCAAGCTGCTCTTGGTTTACAAAATGTGTAACTCAGACCCTGCCCCTCTGCCCTGCGAGCAGGCGCTCGGGACGGCGACGTGCTGGAGCTGCGGGAGTGGTTCCTCCCTATCTCATGAACGAACAATACGGTCCCTTCACTTGTGATGTTGTTATCAATGATTCAAAATGAGATAGCAAAAATACTTTCCAAGCTGTGTAACTAACTTCCTAGCAGAGAGATCCAGCTGCAGATATGATACTCACGCTCTGGTGCTTTCAAGGATTATCAGTGTAATTTTGGACGATAACAGAAAGATAATACTGAGTGTTTAAAAAAAAAAACAACACCAAAACAACAGATGTAATAAAATGGGACTGTAGTTCTGTCACTGCTACAAACTTTGTGTATGAACATAGGCAGGTCTTCCGGAGGAAACATCAAATTTGCATCCCCATATTTGAGAGTCCAAGTTTTCAGATGTCCTGATGGACTTAATATATTGTCTTTCAAATCACAGTGCAGCAGGTGTTGCCATAATTCATAACCTCTCTTCCACTTGGGTGTTTGTTTTCCCAACCCTTGACTGAAGTGTCCTGAGCCACTGATTTCTCCAACTGGATCCAGTACTTTGTGCTTCTGTTTCGAAGCCTGCTAGCAGGCAGGCAACACCAGCCAGCTGTACTTGCAGAGTCCTGGTTTGTGGTGAACTTTCATTTCTCTCAAACAAAGTAAAACTGGTGATTCAAGACTAATGAACTGCTGTGAATACTCTGCTTTATCAGAGGAAATAGTTGGAGGCTGAAGTCTTGGTCCCTAACAAGTCTTTGCGAGGATATTAACATGTCTTGCCAAGACCTAGTAATTCCCTCGCAGCCAATATAACATTCCTCAGAGGCCATAAGGCAAGACTGGAAAAGGGGATCATGTGGCTTGGTCCAAGCTGAATTAGTTTCTTCAGAGAAACACCCTGAGCATGTGACTTCTTTGCAGACACAGATCTAAGGTAACAAAACCCACCAGATTTTGGTGAATCCATTCAAGATATCGATTGTCAAGATGTCTCATGTAAGAAAGAGGAATAGATTTTGAAAAAGGAAATTAAAAACTGCCCATACTATGTGATATTCTTAGGAAAACCAGTAGCCTTGGTGATTGGGGTTAAACAAAAAGAATTGGAGAAGAGGATATTGCACAGCTAGGACTGTATTTTGTTTGCCTGCTCTCCTGTGAGAAAAGTGTCAGGAGAAGGAAAACAGAGAAAAGCTAAACATATTCCCTGCAATGTAACTGATTATGCAAAATACTGTCCTTCTGGGAGCTGCCTACAGGAGGTTAAACCTGACTTTCAGAAGATGAACAGCAGGTTTTCAATTATGGCATTTGAGACCTCTGGAGTGGGGATTATGAGAAGATAGTATCAATCAAACGGCTCTTTTAAGACGCGCTTTTTATTCAGCAACAGGACGAGCCCTCAGACTGGTACTCTTGCAGGCACTCACGGTATGTACAGTGAAGGGCAGTACAAAGATCCCCCGAACAGGCTCCAGGAGCGGTGGTGCGTGGTTCGGGCTGGGGGGGAGGTCGTGCCTTGGCTGTCAGGGTGTCACCATCCCTGTGCCCCTGCTAAAATGCCGTGCAGCTAATTAGCTGTGGGAGTAGCCTTGCTGCCTGCTAGTTTGGTTGCCTCTGTGCCACATGCCTTTGCTGGGCTATTTCTCCAGCCTGAAGGGTAACGGGAATTTTACCAGCAGCTTCAGTGAAAACAGGCCGGCAGGCAGTGCTTTGCATCTCCTACGCTAAGGATCTTTACTTGGTTCACCACTCATTGTTCTGACAGTTGTCTCATTTATTCACTTTTTACATCAAAATCCATTCCTCTAAAGCTTATGTTCAGCCTTAAGCTTCAGCATGTGCTAATAGCATTAATCATTCTGGAAATAGCTCTGTCTACCCTGCTATCAGTAGCTATCTTGATGACACACTGTCCCGGCTCCACATTGCTTCCCTGCTCTCTGGGGGTGGCTCTCGAGCGACTAAATGGGTGCACAGCAGGGGAGAGGGGTAGGAGGCAGAAGAAAGCAGAGGGGGATGCCCTTGGGTTGTGCCCCCCGTGTTTCGGAGCGTGTGCCAAGCTGCACTTAGCGGCAGTGTGATTCAGCAGTGGTTTCTTCTTGGGGGAGGGTGTCTGAGCTTTCCCTATGCATCCCATCTGTCCTGGAGGAGACATCACACAACACGCTCGGCGTGGTAAAGATGGTGTAGAAACCTTCCAAGAAGGGTCCTACTCTCACAGGCATCAAGGGCAGATGGGACCTGCAGATAGGAGAGCCAGGTCTTGGAAATGCTCTGGGATCCTGCAGATCGAGTAAGTGTCGATGTTGCTGCGTGACCTGCCCATATGGTTTTGCCTTTTTACTAGCCAGACTTCTGTGTGTGCATCTCTTCAGAAAAAGGAAGGATATTCTCGATGGCTTTGAAATCTCCTTCTGGATATATTAAGAAGTAACACCACGTGTGGAATCACCAGCAGAGAAATTCAGCTAAGACTAAAAATAGTTTCCTTTTCCTTTCTTATTAAAAAAAAAGAAATGCTAATGCCCAGTTCTAGGATTTTCATGTTTCTTTATCTAATGGACAGTCTTCAAATAAAAGCATCCTCTGGGGCAATGTCATGTTCCCTTCACAATTGCCTGAACCAGGTTTTCTCTTCTTTCTGATCATATAATATCCCACAGCTAGCTATGGCGACTGTGGAAAAATGCCAGTAACAGTAGCAAGGTTGCAAGTAACACATTGCTCGCTTCTTTGAATATAATTTAGCTGCTGAAAAACAAATGATGGTTCCAAGCATATGACCAGTCACCTGCCTGCTTCCCGGCCTTAAGAACTTCAAATTAGCACAGAAATATTTCACAGCTAATAAAAAGCCTTACTTTTATGAAGGTCAGTAGGGATGGCTCTGCCCATGATTGCACACAAAAAAAAATTCCAGTCCAATTGGCAGATCAATTCCCATGTCTTAGCTTCTGATTTTTAAACAGTACAAAGTACTTGCAGACCTGACAACTTTGTCACCATCCATAGCAGGTGCCAGGGGAACAAACTCCACCATGGGGCATTTGGTGGTCTCGGGTATCTTAAGTGTATGCTGCTATTGTACTGCAAGATGCACTTGTTGAAATAGTCCTTGAATAGGAAAACGTGAGGACATTTTAAGCTATTGATAGTCTGTGAAATTTAAAATGCATGGGACATAAGTAGGAGTGGATCAGAATACTGCTATGGTAATTGTTTAAGAAATATTATGCTTTTACTCACAAATCAATAGACAAGTCAACAAGTTCATCTCAGATCATTGTGTATCTTTTTGAGGCACTTCAGTAGTACCTGCATTTTAGTACCACAGTATCCCATAGCACATGTCAAGATATTGTATTGATACTTGAAATTAACTTAATTACCTGACTTCTTCAGCATTGATCATCTATTTTGACTCTGTGGTCCTTGGGGTAGTACTTTTCCTTCAACTCAGAGCATACTGTCATCATTAACTCTGAATCATAGTCAGGAGAGAGTAATCAACTTGCAACTTCATCTCTTTTCCATCTAACATTTTGTCATGAAGTATGTTTAAAAAGGCTGGAAATGAACATAGAATTGAAAATTAACTGAGCTACTTTATGGTTTTTACTACAGCAGCAACAATACTCACCTTACACAACAAATTTACCGAGAAAATGATTTTTGCTGTCAACACGATTGGGAAAAAGCCAAAGCTCCCATTCAAGTTACGTCAGTACTGCCCAAGTTAAACAAATGTAAAAAATGACAATTTTGTGATTTTTTTTTTTTTTGACTCGCTCCAAAAATGTGGTGTGTTTCTTGCATTACAGGCTAAGCCATCCTATTCAGCCACATCGCTTTCTAACCAAACGCTTTCCTTTACCTGTTGCTTGACGTTAACCCGCTGCTCCTCCTCTGGATCCTCTCCTCCATCTCCGTGCTCCCCTCTCCCTTCTGCTGCTGCTGTGCTGTTTAAGCTAACATT
Source organism: Pluvialis apricaria (assembly GCA_017639485.1). Lineage (NCBI taxonomy): Eukaryota > Metazoa > Chordata > Aves > Charadriiformes > Charadriidae > Pluvialis > Pluvialis apricaria. The sequence goes on along the minus strand of CM030013.1, from coordinate 29,588,699 downwards.
ACTTTCAAAAGTTCCCTTTTAATCAGACCGAGCCTGCTGGCACGAGCTGTCAGCAGTGTTCATTTCTCTAGGCTCTTGCCTTATGTTGCATTGCCGTGGCAACAAGATTTAGCAGCAAGGCAACAGCCTTGAACTTGTCAGAGTCTGTTGCAACGCGCCGAGCATGTATTACTCTCCGGCACCTCGGGTTGCTATAACAACTACTAACAATAAAACTCATCTCCCAGCTTTAAATACAGGAACTTTTACAGTCTGTTTCCTGGCAGAACTGCAGCAATATTATGTGAATCCTGGCTGTGCTTGTTTTGCCGTCTTCTTCCTTTTTGCACCATAGCAGCCTCCAGGAGCGAGGCGCCGAGGCGCGGGACGGCGCTCGGCAATGGGCGAGCGTGGGCGCTGCCGGTGCCGAGAGCGGGGCTGGGCGAACAAAAGGCCGAGTGACCGCAGGGACAATGCGGGGCACAGAGCCCCAGCAGCAAACCCCAAACGCTCCGGACTGCAGGCTGCGCCCGGTGATGCTCAGCGCCTGTCCACGCCAGGCTTTCAGCTCCAGCATTTTGGTTTTTCCCTTGCTCCAGCAAAATACACCCTGCGCGGCTGGTTAACGGCATCCTGGGGAGGAGGCTGCAGCCATCGGAGAGGCACTTTGGCGCTCTCTCCGCACAAGTGTTTCCTCCCACTCCTGCTAATACTCAGCTGGCATTACTGATGAGAATAAAGGAGCAGTGCTAGCGTGGAAAGACGTGCAAGGGACCGATGATTGTCCCCATGTCATCCAGCCCCACTCAGCACAGGTCGTCACGACACAAATGTCACAAATTAGGTCTGAATCACTGGTGTTAGGTATTAAAAAAAACCTCTCTTAGTAGAGAAAAAAAAAAATCTCTTAGCAGAGGCAAGGCTTTCAGTGCCAGAAGAGCCCTTTAATTAATGAGGAACATTTTCAGTCAATGAAAATGCAGGGTGAGGATGTAAATTGAGCCAGTGCAGCATCAGGAACCGTGGAAGTTTCCCAGCAGCTCACCCGCTGCCCTGTCACACCTCCTTCCTGTGGGTTCATTCATGTGGACAGTACAAAGCACTCATCCTTTTCCTGTATGTCACAGCCATGAGTATCTCGTGCAGACTTAACATCATTCTCACTTTTCCATAGCACAGGTCATATTTCTTCAAAGGGACAGAATTCATAACCAGTGAGTCGAACAATGGGAAGGCTTGTTTAAGAATAACTCAGGATACAGCACATTTCAAGTGTGGTGAGGGATGCAAACAGGAACAGGAAAGAAGCAGCAGATCTTTCCTCCTTTATGAGCAAAGCCCAGCTCCTGCAGCCAGGAAGCATTTGCGGTGATACCGCACTTGGGGAGATGCAAAAGGAGGCAGAGCTCTGCCTGACCAAAGGTCTGTTTGCTTAGACAGATTTTAAAATGTATAAATGGCACTTTTCATTTTCCACAACTGCTGCCAGCCGAAGGACAGTGGTTGCAGATGGCAGGAGCGATGGGTTTAAACCAGGGGTATTTGGCTGGAGGCCTGGTCTCACGCTGCTTTCTGGTGACTGCCACCCTGCGGGGTCAGAGGCTGTGATCCCCGAGCACAGAGCGCTGCTCAGACCCCCAGGTCTTTTAGAGATGACCCCAAACAGGACCCACGTAGGCAATGATTTCCTGCTGATGGTAACAGAGTCGGTGCCTGGCAAGGAGCATCCCTGGATATGCACTGTCTTTCTACAGGAATGCTTTTCATGGCTTCATTTGCTTTTTCAGGCTCATGCTTTCTCCTGCACAGAGTTTTGAGTAGACGTTGCCCACACTGAGTTGCGAAGAGCCAAGCAGCCGACCTGACAGGGACGCCCCAAACCCCCAAACTTCTCTGGAGCTCCTCGCATTTCATGTGTCATTTGGAAAAAAAAAATCAGCCTCACTTTTCTGACCCCTAATCTAGAGTTTTGGTTACACTGATAAAAACAACTAATCAAACATAATGAGCCTTTGTTTTAAGGAAAACAGCTCATTTGAAAAGCCCAGGGCTCAGTTCTGCAGTTAGATCTTGGAATGGCAGTGCCCAAAGACCTGAAATATCACAGATGAGGTCTCAGATGGTCCCAAACCTCTCATGGATATGGGTTACAGATCACCCTCCCTTGAGCACGGGAGTTAAAAAATGTGGCCAGGCAGCGAACTAAAGCACTCAAAGAGCCCCAGAGTTCGGAGGAAGGTGCAGGGCACGTGTCAGCGCCCAGGTTTGTGCCTGAGTGCTGATCACGGCCTGGGACTGCCACACGGCAACTGCGGGGTTCACTCCCGTTACACCAGTTGCGGGACCTGGGCTACATTTTTAAGGTTTACCCTTCCTACGTGGGACACATGTAGAACGCTTAATCCCAACTTTTCCGCTTTGTCCCGTTATCTGAGACAGTCAGTAACCCAATATTTTGTGTCTGGACTCCTGCACCCGCTGGAATAAACATCTGTTTCTTGTACTGTGATTTGTTTAATATATTGCAGAGCACGGGATGCCAAATTGTTTCAACATGTTCAGGCCCAAAGGATTTTTCGGCAGGTGAGTGGGCCTCGCTCACAAAGGTGGTGACTTCGGGTGGGACTCAGGGATTGTAGAATGTTGCCTTTATATATATATATTTTATATATATATATATATATTTACAAATAAATCTCTACTATACTGCAGATGTTAACTAGAAACAAAATCCATGTCTGGTCCCTCACTGGCAATCCCAGATGCATCTCCAAGGTGTGGCGAAGCAAAACCAAGTATGTGCCCGGTTGGTAACTGGCTTCCTAAGGAAACGAAGCTGTGCACATTGCCCACATCCATTTGTCCATCACCACTTCCCCAGAGACTCCTGAACCCCTCACACAGCCCCAGGCAAGCCTGGCAGCAGCACCGAGAGTGGAGAGAGACTCGGATTAGCGTTGCCCGGAGGAGACGTGCTACTAACCCAAGCCCTGGCAGGAGCTCGCAGGAGGGCGAGGGGTTGTCCTTGTCCCTTGTCCCCCGAGGAGACGGGGTGAGGAGTGGGACCTAGCAGCGTTACAGAAAGTGGAGGCACTGGATCCAGGCCACGTGTGTGAAGACACCTGGTTCCATTAGTTTTATGGCCGGAGCAGATAAGGAAGCCTTGTGTACTAAAAGTGCTTCCCAGGTGTCAGGCCAAAACACAGGCAGGTCACTGCACCCTGTTAACGTTTGTGCTAGTGAAGACTTTGAGGAAGAACGCCATCATATGAACTGAATAAAAGCCTTTGTTGTGCAAGAAGCGTGATTTTCATATTTAAATATCCATAATTATATCCAATTCATCAGGTTATACTTCCTTAGCAGCATGGAATTTTATGCAAGCTGAACAAATGATCTCCTAAAGCACTTAACAGGGCACTAGTGACCACCGAGGTCTCTTTTGCATGCATGAGAGCTAGCTTTTCCCATATTTTTTCCTGCTAGAGCAGACCAGGGGAAACTAAGAAGCCTTGGAAATCGCCGCGAGGCTCACATTTCACTTGCAAACAGGCGAGTGCAGGTGAGCGGGGATGTGTGTGCATTGTTTGGTGTGGAAACAGAGCCAGGCAGAGAACTCAGCAAACATTTCATTTTCATCCTTGTCGTTAAAGGTTTACAAGCAAAGTCCTAACATCTGGTATTTAACTGAAAAGAGCAGACGTGGAAGTACTCGGATATCTACCTGGCCTGCTGCTGCCTCCCTTTCCTTTCCAAATGCAGCTGCTGGGAACCACCCAACCATGATCAACTTCCAGCGCTGGCTGGATAAATTGTCCTCCCAAGAAAAACTAAGATAAGATCTCTAGATAGGCTTGTTCCTTCTCTCCCTGCTATCTCTTCCCCCAAACACACCATTTGTTGTTGCAGTTTCTAGTTTCAGTGTTTCCAAACACACAAAATTTATTTTAAATGTGATCCAAAAGAACTTGTGCCACGTGTTTGAAACCTCCATTTAACTCAGAGATAAGAGCTTAAAATAAAAGCAATTTTCTGCTGAACTGTTCTCAGGCCCTTCCTTGCCTTGGCACGTTACAGCGCTGCTGTTATATCCTACCAAAACACTGGCGTTAATTGTTGTTAGGTAATTTTCTAGGGTGGAAATGGGAAGAAAACCGTATTTAGAAGAATTGCTCTCTCCTGCGTGGACACAGGCGTGCCTGCGGGCTGGAAGGATGTGACCTTGACGAGCCAGCGCAGAGGCACGACCGCCACCAAAATCACTGTGGGGCTTTTGTGAGTAAAACAACTTGCACGTGACAGGCTGCAGGACAGCCCCTGCGGAACACAAATACAAGTGGGCTCTTTATTGTCTGGGCAATCCCAGCCCCGTCACGTGGATGGGAAGGGCTGTTTGGCCATGCGTGCAACCTTGTAAAAGCGTGTTTTTCCTCTGCTCCAGGGAAAGTGATCCCCCTCCCCGCCTCTAACTCTCCACAGGTCTCCTAAGATGTTCCCTGGCTTGCAAGCAGTGCCGGAGCTGCTGTAAGACCATGGCAATGGGAGAGCCCAACAGTGCTGGCAGCCCCGGTCCCCGTGGTGGGAAAGTGTGGCTGAGAGCATCCTGTAGGCTGTCTGGTGTCCAGACGATGTCCCAAGCCACTGGCAGGATGCTGCGGTCCAAAAGCTGAGCTGTAGCATCCTGTGTCCTCAGTGAGAGCTGTGCAGATGCTCAGCCCCCTGCTACAAATCCCTGTTTCCTATTGCTGTCTCCTACAGCACCCTGCACCGCGACCAGTGCTTTAGGGGGAAAACAGATGTGTCCCGGTCACAGGTTGCTCCCTGGGTTGGCCTCTGACGCCGCGGTCACACCAAGGTGCCAAACATCTCCTGCCACAAAAAGGCTGTGGGCTTGCCCGGCGAGCAGGGGGCGTCTCGGGAGACTGGATTGCAAAACAGGAGGCTAAATTTCACAGGTGCCCGAGAAGAAAAGGTGAATGAAATGAAAGTTACAACCGTAATAAAGGTATCATGGCTATAGGGGGGTTGATAAGATAACAGGTGTTCTTTTATGGCTTATTTCCCGGCCTTGATCATTTGATACGGATCAAGATTACAACAGAGTTAATGGCTCTGTCGCTTGGTGAGGTTGGTCTCAGGCAATTTTGGTTGCTACTTCTGGCCCCTCTCTTTTGTAATCTGATGCAAATACAGTGCTCTAAGAACATAAAAGATAGCCCAATTAGGACAATTTAGTTAAAAGCAAGGTATATTGAAGTGCTTTCCTAATACATCTTTGCAACAGAACTTGCACCATTGAGATCAAACAGGTGCTTAGAAAGGACAGTTTCATCTATTTAAGCATTTCAGATTATATATCATAGACAGCACTGCCTGCTAAATTAATTATTAAAGTATTTTACATTATCCACATTGGCAAGTTCATTAGGGCCACTTCAAAGCTTCCCAGAGACCCAAAATGCCCAGGAAACAAGCATCAAACATTTTGGCTTAACCGGAAAGCTCATTCCACTTTCTCTTATTTAAGTTATTAGTCATGTATTATTCAAATGAAATAAATAGTACTGCCTCCCATGCTCATCCGGGCAAAGCCTTTAGCAGCAGTCCTCCGCTGGCTCGTTCAGCCTGGGCATCCACCAACCTCCACATGGACCGTGACTCAGCACCAGTCCCCCATGCACCCCAGACCCCTCCAGGGCTCATCCATGGGCTTAGCACTGGTCCTGCTGGGTCAGGCCACTGGTGGTACTGGGATGCTCCCGGTGTTTAGACCTAGGTGTCTGCAGACAGGCAGGACCAGCCCACGTGGCGCCGTCACGCCTCCACCTGTAAGGTGGCTGTTTACTGCAGAGGACTTGTCACGAGCATAATCGGGAGATGTCTGCAAAATGCATTCTGGCCTGAATACATCTTTTTTTACAAGACCATTCCGCTTCTGGAATGAGGTTCCTATGCAGAATACCCATCAGTTTGTCATTATTAATTTTACCAGGAAGGGAAGGAAACTAGTCTAAAATTTAGTGCTCAGTGAGTCAAAAACAGTTAGAAGTCACCTCTGGGTACAGAAGCTTTCACAACACGGCTCTGCAATACCAGGCGCTCAATAGCAACTAAGACTCTCTTGCAGACATCAATATTTACCCTTATATTTTCTGCCTCCATTAGCACATTTTTGGGAGATGGGAATGCAGACTTTTTTTTTTTAACCTTTAACCTATCTTCCTGATCTTGATCAAGAAGACAGAATTGGGACACATTTTGGTCACCAAAAAACGCAGTAAGGTGTTTTCAGTGGTGTCTTAATTTATTTCATTTTAAAGTACAGAGAGACGTCAATACCACATTGATAGTCTGTCCACAGCAGCACTTGTTATTTCTGCCCTGAGCTGGGACCAAATAAGAGAAAGTTAATCAAATTCAATCCTCCTGGTTTGCTCCCCCCGTGCTCCAGGGCTGTAGGGTAGCTAGAGGAGGCAGGACAGATCTGCTCTACGCTGTAGCTGCTCTCCCTGGACCGGCTCCCGGCAGGCAGGATGGCATCTCCAGACCTGGAGGAATTAATGAGGCAAGTCTGATGGAGATGCTGAGCTTTCCCCTGCTCTGTCCTTCCCCTGGTACGTGGGGTTCTGCGAGCAGCCTGGTTATTTCATGCAGTGGATACTCCCCAAGTCACACTCCCACACAGGAGATGTATTTTCTTTCCTCCCTGTATTTGATTGTCGCTGCTCCCACAGTCCGTTAGCTAACCCAAACTGATTTAATAATGATTCACTGGCAAAAAAATAATCAAACAAACAATTTCACTGGCACAGGCATTAAGATTGCCTTGCATTTAAGCCACTGCGCTAAATTCAGCCAAACCGAAAGCTCTACCGAGCGGGATGGGAAGAGGACAGACACCCTCAGTGCTGCCCTGAGAAGCCAGGGTGGAGCGTGTGGACCAGGGCAAGGGGGGGTCAGAGTCTTCCGTTCCCTTGGGTACAACGTGCACAAGCCGGGAAGCACGGGGCAGGAAAAGGCATCTCTGTGGCGCAGCACTACGTTGTGAGCTGGAGAGGCACGTGACAAACATTTGAAATGTTTCGGACCGATCCATCCCCTTTCCCTGAGCCAGCACAGAGCTCCGGCAGGTGCAGCTCTCCACAACCCTTTATTAAGAGCCGCAGCCAAATGCAAAATCTAACCCCAAATTATTATTATGAGTCAGAGGAGGCTGAAAGGACCATTTCACAACCCTGATTGGATTCAGCTGCAGGGTTCGCCACGGGCAAACGATCTCCGTGATCGTCGTGCCAATGTTGCAGTGCTTTTAAAATATCCTGACATGTGCTTTAGTATGAGCATCGCTGGATTCTGGCCGGTTTCCAAGAGATGAATCTTCTCAGCAAATATTCTGCAGGGTGAGCATAACGTGGTCTGTAACACAAATGCAAAACACGCCTGTAGTTTAGCCTGAGGGGGACACTGATGTGATGATCTAAATGGGCCTTTCCAGCCCAGACTGCCGGGATTGTATAGGTCACTTGTAGGCAGAGCTGGAAGATGGGGTGACAATAATTGGGAAAGAGCAATTAGCTTCACCCAGGGAGATTAACGAGGAAAGAAAACTCTTCCTGCTATAACAGCCGTGGTCACCCGCCTCCCCCTCCTCTCTCTCTCCCATCCCTCTTCAGGGACAGCCTGCAGCCCCGGCCCCATCCAACGACCCTTCCCAATGCCGGGATGCTGGTTGCAGGACAGACCGTTTATTCTCTTCTCTTGGATTACAAGTTTTGCTGTGCTGCATTATGCCCTGGATTTTATTCCAGAAATGTATGAGAGAGAGCTTCACAACGTGGAGAGAGCTGCGGAGGGCGGCAGTCACTGGCTGGGGCTGGCTGCAGAATTTTGGGGGTGGCGGGGAAGCTGGAATTGCTCCGCTTGGAGAATGGTCAGAGAGAAGAGGGAGCCAGACCCTTTCCAGCTGTGCACAGCAAAAGGGCAAGGGGCAAGCTGCAATGAGGAAATTCTGCTTGGATATGAGGAATAAACCATTTTGCTCCAGGGTGGTCAGCACTAGCACGGGCTGCCCCTGGAACCTCTATTTCTCTTCTCTCGGAGATACTCAAAACCCAGCAGGACAGTCCCTAAGCAACCTGCTCGAGCTTTGAAGCTGGCCCTGCTTCTAGCAGGGGGTTGGACTAGAGACCTCCAAAAGTCTCTTCTCCCCTGAAATTTTCTACATTTCTCTCATTCCGTTTTTGCTTCGTGCTTCCCCTGGAACTACCTGAACAGTCGGGGAGACCCAGGTGGTTTGGTAAAAGCCTGGCTCCTGTTGGCAGGTTGGATGCAGCAGCAAACATTTCGCAGTTTGTGAGCAAAGCTCTGCAGGCTACAGCAGTGGTGTGGACTGAGGGAGAGGAAGGGCACAGCAGCTGCTGGCTGCACTTCTCCTCTGGGAAAACGTATACGGACTGAGGCCCAGGGACTGGTGTCGTGAGCTGGCCACGTACCCCCGGAGGCTGCTTTACCAGTGGGGTGCCAGGTGTAGCGCCCAGCCTGCGCACCTCTGTGGGCCCGGTCCCGAGCACCATGCACCCAGCCGAGCATCTCCTCTCCTACCGAGCCCTCGGGACGCGCCGGAGGCCCTGAACTAAGATGGGTCCCACCGAGCACCACATTTTCCTCCTCTCTTCATCCTCTGCAGAGCCACGGTTACACTGGGCACAGCCACGAACCCTGCGGAAGAGGGGCGGCTGCAGCTGTGCCACAGCACAGGGGCCGGAGGGTCCCCAGGGTACCGACCGCCGCGAGCAAACCCCTCCAGCCTGGACGCAGCCACCGAGCAGCGGTTTTGCTTTTGGTGGTGACCTTTTCGTGTTCCTGCAACAGCCCCCCGGGTTTGCCCGCAGGGTCCGACTCACAGCCCACCCGGTAAACCCTGCCGCGGGTATGGGGGGGGACCGGTGGAAAGGTATTTTCGTGAGGGCGCAGGCGTGGCGGACGGCCAGATTTGGCACGAGCTGCACTCGTGACCGAGACACGACACGACACGACGAGGCACGAGCTGCACTCGTGACTGAGGCACGACACGACACGACACGACACGACACGACACGACACGACACGACACGACACGACACGACACGACACGACACGACACGACACGACACGACACGACACGACACGACACGACACGACACGACACGACACGACACCCCCTCGCGCCGGTATTTTGGGGGCGGGGGGTATTTCATCTCGAGGAGCGGATGGTTCCCCCTCCTGCCGAGGCATTTAAGCCGAGCGAGGGGACGCCGCCGCCTTCCTTGGAGCCGCCCTCGGCACCAGAAACGGAGCTGCGGGGGCACCAAACACCCGCACTTTGGTGCGAGCCGCTCCCCGCTCCCGCCCCGGCTCCTTCCCCCTCCGGTTCCATCCCGCCGGCCCCGAAGCCCCCCGGGCCGCCCGCGGGGGGCTGAGCGGCTGCGGCGGGGCGCCGTGTCCCGCTGCCCCACAGCCGCAGGCCCCGCTCCGCGCTCCCCCCGTGACGTCCGCCGCGCGACGTCAGCGGCGGGTGGCCGCGGCGGCCCCACGTGGGCGCTGACGTCGCGGCGGGCGGGCGGACGGCGGGCGGGCCGGCGGCAGGTGAGGAGCGGCGGGGCGGGGGCGGGCGCAGCGGCAGGGGCAGGGGCAGGCCCGGGCCCGGGTGGGTGCTTCAGAGTTAACGGCGGAGAACGCGAAACGTCCGCGGGGGTCGCGGCACGGCCTCCCCCGCCGGCCCCTGTCAGCCGGGCCCCATCGGGGTGACCAGGCCCTGTGCCGGTAGCCAGGCCCTGCCGGGGTGTCCAGGCCTAAGTGGCCCTGTCAGCCCTGTGTGAGGCCGGGAGAGGCCTTTGGCTCAGGGGAGCAGGTCGGGCTGGGGGTTTTCGGTGAGTGTGGGGTGCAGGTGGGAGGGCAAGCGGTGGGGTTTTGAGCCGCAGTGCGTGGCTGCGAGTGCTTGTGGGGCCGCCCTGCATGCGGCCAGCCCAGGCCAGAGAGGCCTGGTTTTGAGGTGATGTGGCTGGTTCCTGACAGTGCAAGCTTACATGCTTGTTTTCAATAAGTTTAGTCGTAAAGGAGAAATCAAAGAGGAAATTATCGGAAGGATGAGCGTATCTGAAGCAAAACAGGACATAAACGCTCAGGGTGGTCTAACACAGCAGCCATGGGCAGACCCAGATGCAGCCTGACCCCCCGACCTCCCGTCCCTTCTCCACCGTGGCACTGACGCACACCCTGACACAGGGTCCCCTGCCCTCGCCATCGAGGGTGCCTGGGATTGCAGCAGCCCATCGCTCTGCATGGATGTGGGAGCAGGAGGAGGTGTCTGGTTCCTCCAGCAGCATTTTTGTGGTCAGTCTTTGCCCCATGTGTCTGATGGAGATGCTGTTCAGGCAGGATCTGGCCTGGGCTGTTGGAGAACTGACTCCTGTGGTCTGAGTGAGGTGTAGATAATGTACGTCTAGGCAGTGGCAGATCTTGGGATCCAACCCTGACTGCCATCATGCTGCAGTGATACTTTGCTTTGCCTTAGTTTCCCCATCTGTAAAATGGGGTGTGGCCTCTGATAGAATGATTGCGAAAACAAATTGGCATAAAACAGCACACACTTGCAAGTTTTAATCGTAAGTCTTGACAAGCAAATGCCTGACCCTTGATGTTCCCTGCTCCAGCGTGGTTCACCCTCAGTGCATCTCTAATCTTGCCAGTAGAACGCGGTGTTAATGCATTTTCAGCTCTTTGCTGGAGGATGAGAACGTTTTATGGGGGCCAAAGTTTATTAGCCATTTCAGTTTTGCCCTTTGCTTTCTCAGGCACAGAGGAGCTTATGAAGGCCAAGCAAAGAGCTGAATGGTATTTTGTGTGAGCAGAGGCAAGAGGCGTCCAGACGTGGGGAACTACAGAGGCAGGTAACACAGCAGTCTGATACCTTTGAAAAAGTTAGGGCAGGGACTGGGTCTGTTTCTTGCACTGCTAAATCCACTATCTTCATTTCACCTGTGCTTGGTTTTAATCACTGGAGTGATGAAATAATGATAGAGAAGCTGTTTTAACTTTGTAGAGGCTTATAATTACGGCTAAGAAAGGAAAGGTCACCTGTTAAAAATTATAGGGGGACCAGAGTAAATGACTACCCAAGGTCTGGGAGAAAATGGCTTCTCATTCTCTGGAAATTGAAGACAATTTTATTGGAAAGTTTGTGGAGGATTTTTTAAAAGTGATTTCTTACACTGTAGGGGTTATCTAAAATAGGTGTCCTCCTTAATATGGGTTTTGTTGCTAATCTAGCCGAGTTGTGTTTTTAATATTGCAAGGAAACCTTTCAACAGTGAGAGTACTTCTTAAATGATTTTTTTTGTGTCCTTGAGAGAATCTCTTGCTTGCTTAGAAGACCGTGGCTTGTCAGCAAGGAGCTTTATTAAAAGGCAAAGCCTTGTCATTCCTTGCCTATTTTAATGAGACTTTCAGGCTCCTGGAGACAAAGCCCAGGTCAAGAAAGGAAGCTGTGTCCTTATGAGTTTGTAGAAAGAGATTCTTTTCTGCTGGCTAGTTGCTGTGTTGTTGCTCTCTCTCCTTTGTGTTTGTCTGAACATAAATCAGCAATGTTATAGAATGTTACAGCAGCTCGTTACAAAGGACAGACAGAAACAATCACAGTATAATAACTGTATAAAACTATGAAATTTGTCCTAGAAATAAATCTGAGGTGTAATCTAATCCCAGCAAAGGCACTGGAGTCAAGATACCAGTTTGAGGATTTAGTGTATGATGCCTTTGGAGCTTGATTTGCTTCGTGTGGTCTGGGTTTTAAAACACAGTATACCTGTGGGCAGACAGTCAGTCACACACAAGTCCGGTGTGCTTTAAACTTCCTGTCATGAGATGTGTGAATGTTGGTCTTGGGTTGAGATTTTTCCACCTGAATGCATCAGATCTTGGTTCAGTTCCTGACGTGGTCAAGGCACTCCTGTGTGAGTTTGCTCAAATCATGTCTTCCTGTGGCTTGTGAAATGGAGGCAGCTTTTCTGCCTTCCCATTTAGACGGCAAACATCACAGGGCAGGGACTGTGCCTTACTGTGCTTTGGCATAAGACCCTAATGTCTCTTGGGGCTCCTGGTAGTTACTGAGGTGTGAATAGAATAAGTGCCTGGATAAGCAAAAAATGTTTGACTTGCATGCTATTTGCTTCTCCCATCTATGATCTGTTTGTGGACATGGCTGTGAAATGAGCTGGTCAGAATAAAATACTGCATAGCATGGCATCGAAGCAGCACAGAGCCTACCCGCCTTGCCCTGGAAAGTGACAGCATTAAAGTTGTAAGATCCCAGCGTGTTCTTAAAAAATGTGAAAGGAATTGGTAGAGGACCAGGAAGGGGATTATCCCACTTTAGGCACCCTTTGGAGATGTGAGTGAAGCAAAGATGGAGAGAACCTCTGAAGAGGTTCAGGTTACTTGATTTTTCATAGGCTTTCAGGCTAGGCCTCCCCCACAACCTAAACATCCTCTGCGGTCAGCTGGTGCCTTTCTCTGCAGCCTTCGCTCATGCCAGCACAGCAGCAGGGCCTGACGCACCACAGTGCGTGGTGCTCACAGCAGGCCCCGGCTATTGGCGGTTTCTGGGTAGCAAACTGAGAGGCTGGTGTTCACTGCAGTGCCAAGGATACATCCAGAGCACAACCACAGCAATGGAGGGTGATTGGCCTGTGCCCTTTTTTCCCCTCTGATCTGCTGTCCTCCATCCAGCCTGTGTGCCACCCCTGCCTGCCTGACACCAGCTGAGATCTGCAGAGCATTTGCCAAAGGTCTTTAGAGAAGGTTCCTTTCAGCCTCCCTAGTTGTCCCCTGGCGGTCACTTGTGAGAGCTCAATGGGCTGTTCCTACTGTTACAGTTGTGTTCTTGCTAGGTGAACTAACGTGCAGCCCAGAGGTAAATATGCCCAGTGAATGCACCCTTGTGTATGTTGCTGGGAGCAGATTTCTTTTGTCTGAGTTAGTCCGGTCACCAATCCACTATGAAATCCAGGGCTATAGTGAAACTTCTGAAAATTGTGTTCTTAACTGGTCCATTTCTGAGTTCCTGACATGCATGGCTTCCTCTCCGAGCAACCTGTGATCCTGTGGCATATAAGCCACAGTATCTTTGCTCCCAGAGTGAAAGGACTGAAAGTTTCTCTCTGCGCACGTGATGGGTGGGGTTACATCTAATCTGTGGGTACTTGGGACCTTTAACATCCCATGCCAAGAATTTTCCTGGCTGTCACAGGGCATGTCTGAGGTGCTCTGGTTCCTGGTCTGTCCATGTGCAAGAAGGGCTGGCAGGTGTGTTAAGCGCGTGTGTATCACCACTGGGCACGCCAGTCCTTCACCAGGTGGGAAAGGTCCTTTACAGGATAGACCAGCTTTGACTGTCTGGCCTCAACCTGATCCCTCATTCTCGAGGAACATGAATGAAGTGACAAGACAGGAGAAATTTTGGGCTGAGAGGGGTGACATTGACACAGTTGTCCTCAAGGGGAGTTTCCAGTGGTGACAGCCTCCAGCCTGTGCACGTGGGTGGCCTGGGATGGCTGGAGAAACTCTGAAGTTTTGTGCTTTCTTTTAGTTGCAGGTAGGAAGATGAGTCCAAAAATTACAACAGAGCTGCTGAAGCAACTGCGTCAGGTAATGAAGAGTCCCAAGTATGTCCAGGAGCCTGTCCAAGCCTACATAGTGCCCTCCGGAGATGCCCATCAGGTATGCATGAATGGATTATGGGAATGACTGGACTTCCCTTCCCTGCAAAAAATACAAGCCAGGGATAACTAAAATCATCCTTCATTCACTTGCTTTAATGGTTCTAGCATAAAAGGCAGGGTAACCTGAGAAACATCATGTTGGAAAAAGTTTCTGGAGTCTATTCAGGAGACTGAGGTTTTTATGTTCTTGTAACAAATCAGTGTTGATGTTCCACCAGCAACGTCTCATCAGATTGTCTCCAGGGAGCTCACGCTGCAAAAAAGGGAGCTTGCCAGAGCACTTGCTGTCTCCATCCTGGCTGTCGGGAAGAATGGATTTACTGGGGGAGGAAAAGGCATTATCTGGGCTTTAGTTTCTCCATTAGCACCTCCCGATCAACACATACTCTTAAGCAAGGTGGCGAAGGATTAGTTGCAGAGTTTTCCCTTTGCTAGATCCAGTTCTTGCTGGAATTTGCTGCCTTATGCTGAAGGCCTTCAGATCCCACTCAGGGGGGCCTTTGGAGAGGCAGGGGAGGAACAGGCCACACCGACACTTCCCCTGAAGCTCGCATCAGCTTGTTCTGTGCCCTAAACACAGGGGGGGAGGCTGGGCCTAGGATGGTAACCCATGGTGGTAACTGGGTTGTGCGCTGCTTCCACCGTTAAGACTTTTGTAGTCTGTGACATCAATTTTAAATTGCTGAACTGCCTTTTATCTCCCCTGCCTGCTCATATGCTAGTTTCATTTTTCTGTCCGCTCTGTTAGGAGACCCAAGGACTGCCAAGGGTTTTTCCCTCCTCAGCCATTTTCAGGAAACAAAAGACCTGAAGCTTTCCTGGCTCACACCCAAACCTCTCTTTTACCCCAGGATGTATGAGACCGAAATGCAACTGAATCGGAACCTTTGCCCTTGACTTGGCACTGGGGTGAGCTGGGCCCAGACTTGCCTGTGCCCTGGGACCGTGTGTGCAGCATCATGTTTCTTCCTAGGGAGATCCAAACTTGGGCAGGTAGAGGGAAGGCGTTTTCTGCAGCTGCTATTGTCTGCTGCATTCCTGCCTCAAGCTGCCTCTGTCCATATATAACTCTGGTTTCATTTTGCTAGACGTTAAATGCTGTCATGTGAGTTGAAGAATGTGACCCTCAGGACTTCTGGGTTTTTCTGTTGCTCTCTTTCCTTGACAGAGTGCAGTTAAGCAGAGAACCCCATGTTGCTATTTCCTGCTGGGCAAGTTGGTCAGGTTTCTCTGCAGAGCGACTCTATCTGGATGGAAACGATTACTAAAAGCTGCTGATTCTGGCGCCTCCTGACTAGCTAGTGCAGGATTTTGTCTGTGAGGTTTGGGAATTGGTGCAATTTTAGGCATCGATGGAAACCTGTTGATCCCAGAACAGACTTACTGATTCCAGGTAAATTGTGATGAGCTGAGATTTGCAGCTTCCCCATGTTCCCAGCAAGGATTTGTTTCCTGTACACAAATGAGAACTTTACAGCCCTGCAGTCAGATTTTGCTCTAAGGCAGCTCCCTCCATGACTCAGAAGACTGTGGTTTAATGATACCCAAGCTTTTGGTGGCTTGAGCCATTTCCTTCGCACAGCCCAAGCTACTTGTTGCTGTCCTTGCCTCTCGCAGCTGTTCCTGAGGCTGTCCTGGGATCCACATCAGAGAACATGTCAACAAAGAGGGTTTTCTCTCCTGTGGTGTTGACACAGGGTTTAGGTTGGGGGGAAACTTTATTCCCTTCTAGGTTGCAAAGGAGCCCCTGGATTGGACTGGTGCTGATACACCATGGTGCTGTAACTTGCTGACTAATTTTTCTTTGTAACACTGGGAATGTTTGAGCTCTGAGCTCTGTGATGCGTTTAATATTGGTTTCCCTGCCAAGGCTAGAAGGCTTAGGTTATAATACTGCCAGGAGGCTTGCCACCAGTTGTATCCTTTGCTTTCCATGATTAGTTGTGTAAGGAGCTGAAAGACTTGCAGAGCTTCTCAAACACAGCTGGCTTTGACTCTGGCTTAACCAAGGCTGCTAATGCCTTGGATTTGTGGCTCTTGCAGCCAGCCCTGGATATTGGCTGCTTTGATTTTTGAAACTTGATGCTGGTGCTAAGAAATGGGCTGTTTCCTTGGGGACCTGGGTGGTCCAAAGGCTGGTGAGAAAGGAGGGAAGTCCCGGCCAAAAGTGGGCTGAAGTCCAAACAAAGAGCCCCACTTCCTTTCATGAGTGCTGGGTGGAACTTGTCACTGGGGGTGTTGAAGAAACACGAAGGGGTGAAAGGCCATGCGTTTGGGAATGAGGCATCTAGGTCCTTTGTGGTTCTGAGCTTTTGGGGTGTTGCAATGGTAAATGCAGGATCCACTTTTATGTTGAGTTGCCCAACTCCATTGAATTTGGAGTTTGCCCATATAGGAATATTCAGATATTTGAGGAGCTTTCTTCTTAATGGGAGGGAATTATATTTGGATTAGAGCTTGGGTTTGGAGCCAGCCACAGCTTAACTGGGGCTGGCTTCTACCCCCAGGCCTTGACTCAGTGAAAACAAATTTGGTCAGATCTGGCTGGTCTTCCACATCAAGAAAGCACCTGCCCAGCTGAGGGCCCCGTGTTTGGGTTGGCAGAGATGCTGTCTTCTCTCAGGGCTGTCTCCTCTGACACACGCTTATTCAGAGCCGAGAAATCAGCAGAGTTATAAAGGAAGAGAGGAGACGGCTTGTGCACAGGTTGCACTGACCTGTTCCAGATCTTACCAATGCAGTTAGGTTTTTGGCAGTGAATTCTGACCTCCCTCCAAGTACACAGCAGTGTTTATTCTTTACTGGCGTCAGTGTCAGAGCTCTAAGGGCAGCGAGCTACACTTTTCATTGCTGATCTTGGTTGACATTAAAATAGAATGAGCTTTAACATGTTAATGGCCCAACCATGCAGGCTCTGGTGATAAGCATCTGTGATTTTTTGGGGTTCTTCCTGGCTTAGCTGAGGGTTTCTGTGTTGCAGCCCCCAGTTTTGTCCGTGTACCAAGGACTGACAGGTGTGGTGGAAAGCAGACGTGAAAGGCCTGAGGAGGGCCAGGTTGAAGGCCATCAGAGCTGCGAGACAAGCCCCGGGGAAATACCTTGTTCTGACTGTGCTGTGGCCTGTACTTTGTGTGGCGTACGCAGGTGTTCCCCTTGTAATTTTAGCTCGTGCAAAACATGGGTTCATCTTTGCACAGTAGGGGTTGCTGCATGGAACAGAACAGGTGGGTGTGCAAGAACTCAGGCTGACAGATGAATGAGCCGTCTTCCTCTCCAGATCCCTCGTAGTCCCTTTTAAAGCCCATCTGCTCATTGTAAACTCTGAAAACATTCCCTGGATTTGTCTGTGAATGGGACAGCATGAGATATTTCCCACTCAGTCAAGGTCTTTGTTAGTTTAGGTCAGCTTTTACCAGATCTAAAACAGGTAGACGACTTTTTTTTTTCCATTGTAGATGAATTTTGTTTTAAAACTTATTTCAATCCATTTCACTGTTCTGTGCTGTTAAGGCAGCTAGCTCAGGGTTAACCCTTCCTATGAATGTGAGATTGCACAAGCAAACTAGCCTGTAGTCTCTGCTGGGCTGGCCAAGAGCAAGGGAAGAGAAATCACTCGTCTGATTTGGGATGTATTTAGTGATATGATCCACAGTGGGAGATTTCCAGCATCCCCTTCGGGCGTCGAGCCTGGGACATGGTGTCCCGGCTTTGAGTTGGGAAGTGTAGGAGAAGGAGAGTCATAGCAGTCAACAGGCTGAATAGTCATTAGGGAATGTTGAAATGGGGAATCCTTTTTAGGTCCGGCATCACCCTGCCTTTATGTTCTGCCCTGCTGCCGTGAGATAGGCAGCCGAGGAAATGGACGCTTGATTCTGTTCCCAGAACGACTTTGACCTCTCTATCTGCTGATGCCCCTGTCCTTATTTTAAAGGGGGTTAGTGGTGATGGTGGTGCTGTAGTGGGCTGAGGTGAATTCACCCCGTCAGCTAGAGGTGTGCAGAGAGCAGTCATCCCTTCTCGAGGTGGACATTCTGACCCCTCACCTCCCCACAGCTGCTGAGTATGTCACAGCCCTGTGGGGCTCGACAGGAAGAGGCACAGGCAACTGGTCTGGCTCAGAGATGAGGGCACCTGTGGTGTCAATACCCGCCCTATTTCTGCCAGCTTTCATTAGTGCTTGGATAAAACAGAGGATTTCTTGGGAGCATAATCCAGGGATCTCCCCTGGCAATCAGGAGCAAAAGATCCTCTGTTGGGCCATGGATTTTGCTGTCCCAAGGCTCAGTTTCAAAACACTAGTGGTGAGTGGTTGGTAGCTGCTGCCGAGGGTGTCTCCCAGGAGGGGAGAGCCATAGCTGTTCTGGAGGGGTTTTGGCTGTCAGTGTTTGGGAGCAGAAAGAAGTTGTTAGTCCCAGGTGCTGCGATCTGTGCTTCTCACTCACTCCTGCGCGTTGAGCCCTCTGCCTTCTTTAGAACAGTGAAGAGTAACAGATTTGAAGGGAGTATTTTCTAACAATCAGGTGATTTAAAAATAGCCCTGGCTAGAGACAGGGAAATGCAGTATTTATCACAGTAGGAACTAAAACCACCTGAGGATTGGGCTGTGATTTCTCAGCTCAGTCCCCAAAGTTTTTCTTTTTCCACAGCACAGCTGGGGACAGAGAAACTTTATGGGCGGAGGAACAGACTTTGGTTTCAGACCATTTGTAAGGTACAAATCCAGGGGTTTTGCGGCTCAAACATGGGTGCTGTCAGCCTGGATTAAGCTGATTTGCTGAGTTGCACTAGTTAATTAACAGGCCAACTCAGCAGTTCTGACCTCCGAACTTGCCAGAATGGGATCCCATAAAAATGGTGTGTGGGCCATTTCAAGGTACAATCGTTCTTTTAATTTTGGCAGCTCCTGTGGATGTCAGGTATCTGTGCATTCTCAGGCTCTTCTGTAGTGTTGCCAATAGATGTGTCCACAGACACAGGTTGTGATGGGTTTGAGATGAGGATGGACTGGTAGTCTTTGATTCCCTCTCGTCCACCAAACCACGGTCAGGTGGTTTCTGGTGCAGTTGGATTTTGAGTAGGCAAGGAAGAAGTGAGAGGATCAGCATCTAATTATGAAAGGTCCTAAGGGTTAAAGTTTTTACAGTTTTACCACCTTGATGATTTTCTTTCAACGAACATCATTGTTGTGGAAAAGAAAGTCTTAAAGGAATGCCAGTGAGGGGACTTCACTGGAGATAGTGAGTGTTACAGATTTTATGCACTGATTACTCTGGTCTCCAAGATCAAGGGGTGCTTCTGGTTTCTCTTCCTTTCACATTGCAGCTTCAAAGGCAGCATTTGTTTGTTGCCCAAAGGGGAGGCTGAGTGTGAAATAAACATCTGCAAACTCTGAAGCACTTCAGTGTTTACAGACGTTTGTGGGAGAAAAGTGCTGCAGCTTATAAAAAAAACCAACCCAGTTGGACATAAATACAATATAATCACAGATGATTAAATGTTCCAGTGGAGTAGAGCCCAGGATTTTTTAACTCATTTCTTTCTCTCTGTGGCGTCCTTTAGGAGAAAAAGCTTATCAAAGTATTTGTCATCAGCTGATTTTTTTTTTTTTTCCCTGCTGCTATAAATAATTGCTGCCTCTTTTGTTTTCTAGAGCGAGTACATTGCACCCTGTGATTGCAGACGGGCGTTCATCTCTGGATTTGATGGCTCTGCAGGTACCTTTCCAGAACTTGGGTTCTTTCTAGTGTACATAATTCCCCTGTAAAGAAATAGTCTCATTCATGGCATAGAGGCAGGATGGAAAAAAAAACCTATCCAGCTTGTTTGGACTGTTTTCTTCCCATTTCAGCATCTGCAGAATTATGTCTTGGCTACCCGCTGGAATTATGTAATATCAGCGCAATAACAAGTTTTCAGAAAATGTTTGACCCCTGAATGAACCGCTCGTAAAGTAAAATCCTGTTAACTCTTTAATGTGGTGCTTGTAACCTACAGTCATTTCTTTTGATGTGCAGCCAGTACGAACAGATTTTCACATTGCACGTTTGGGCTGGGTGAATAGTAGATGGACTTTAGCTAGCCTTTCTGTTTGAACAGAGCCAGGGCCAGAAACACTGCATTTGGAAACCGAACACTGTGGAAAAGTTTGCTTATCTTGCTGAGACAGGATGTTTTCTTGGCTGTAGGATAGGTCTGTGTTTCAAGAGACATAGTTTTTACCCCTGCTGTACCCTAAGTTCTGCAACTTACTCTGCTGTGTGATTGTTGGAAAGTCACTGTAGTCTCTTGAGGTCTTTTTCTCCCCCTAATTGTAAATCGATTTAATAAATACTGCTACCTATGTGTTTGGAGGGTCCATTCATCAGTTCCTATGAACCACTCTCGGACCTCATGTAGAAGGTGATAAATCCAGGGCTGCAGGCTGCTGTTAATGGATAACATGAATCCTATATTAATTTCATGCCTTCTGCATGGCCTCTTCATAACCTTCCTCTCTATTTTGGGCCCTTGTTATATACTTGGAAGGTCTGTGTTCCCAGCCTAGTGCTCAGTGAATCAGGGAGGTTTCACACAGGGGCTCACCTTGTGTTTCTTGCTCCATCTTTTCAGACTGAAGCAGCTTAAAATGAGGTTTGTGTTGGGGGTTTGGTAGAAGACAATGAATTAAAATTTGGAAACTCTGTTCTGCTAATCCGGGCTTCAGTTTCTAGTGACCAAGAGTATGGTCAAGATGCAGAGACTCAAAAGACTTGGATTCTGTTTCTGTTTGTGCCTTGGGTTTTTTTGGTGGTTTTTTTTTTTTTAATTGCCAAGGGCAAGGCAGCTAGAGTGCCTTGCTGAGATCTCACTGCCCTTCAGCTGTCTGCTTGCATCCCTCCATCTGGAGTCAGTGGAATGGGACAGACACTGAAACAAGCAAAAGTTTATGTTTGTATTTCCTGTTCAGCCATCTCTGCTGGAGCTGTAGCATTTGGGAAGGGGTGCAGCTGACAGCTGGGAGTGATACCCACGTCTGCTGGCCTAGGACGGCTGTTTCTTGTGTATGGCCAGAGCCCAGGCTTACTCCCCATAAGAAGGTGGGATGGAGTCCAGGGATGTACAGACTGTGGTACTGTGACAAATTTCCAGGTGGAGACCACAGTCTTTCTTACAGAAGGTTTGGAAAGCCCCATTTACCCAGTTCCACTGACTGGCTGAGATGTGCTTAAGTTGAATTCATCTGAGGCAATTCATTAAGCTGCATCCTTGTGCATACTGTCTCTGATAGGATTTGCAAGGTGGTAGTGCAGGAGGAACGGTGAATATCTCCCCTGAAACGGGACTAACTTTTGCAAAGTGAGCAGAGCTGCCTTTTGGGGTATTGGGGTGCATTTCAAACACTCCCTCAGCTGTCTGTGTCTCTGCAGGGTGGCTGACCACCTCTAAATCACCGCATCTTTCTGCCTTCCTGCCTAGGTACTGCCATAGTAACTGAACAGCATGCAGCTATGTGGACAGATGGACGCTACTTCCTGCAAGCTGCACATCAAATGGATAACAACTGGACACTCATGAAAATGGGTATGCAGAAGGCTGGGGTACTGCTCCACTGATAAACAGAGAACAGTCACAGGCTATTTGGTCACTTCGCACATGTTACAGCTTGTGCTGTAGGGATACCCCATCATGCAGGGGCTTAGGGACATCTTGGATACACTGCTGCTCCAGCTTTAGTGTCCTGTGTCTCTTCTTGCCCATGGGTCTAGTATTCATTAGCAGATGTATCTGATGTGTTAACTTGGACTTTTTGGGTGATGTGGGAATGCTTCAGTATGACTGCTTCTTTGAAACTTTTTTTTTTTGCCCCCCCAAATCCGTGGAGGTCTGAAAGATACACCGACTCAGGAGGATTGGCTAGTGAGTGTCCTCCCAGAAGGCTCGAAGGTGGGAGTGGACCCTTTCATTATTCCGGCTGGTTGGTTTTACTTCAATTTATAACTCTGGGTTGGGCAATTAGATTTTGTTTCCTTGCTTCTCTGGCTAAGCTGTTGTGTGATGGTATGTAGCTAACCATGTTTCAGTCCAGACTGGGTGGTGGGTTGAACTTTTAGGCAAAACAGGTTGGATTTTGGTTTTAGGCATGTGTTGCAAGAGCTCCACAGCAGTGCATTGACTCCGAAACACAAAGGATGAGAACTGCTCTCTGGGCTTGCAGTGACCTTGCCTGAAAAGCAGAGTCATAGAATCATAGAATAGTTTGGGTTGGAAGGGACCTTTAAAGGTCATCTAGTTCCCCCCCCTTGCAATGGCCAGGGACGTCTTCAACTAGACCAGGTTGGTCAGAGCCACGTCCAGCCTGACCTTGAATGTTTCCAGGGATGGCACACCTACCACCTCTCTGTTCCAGTGTTTCACCACCCTCATTGTAAAAGATGTTTTCCTTATACATAGTCTAAATCTTCTCTCTTTTAGTTTAAAGCCATTACCCCTTGTCCTATCGGAACAGGCCCAACTAAGAAGTTTGTCCCCATCTTTTCTGTAGGCCTCTTTTAAGTACTGGAAGGCCACAATAAAGTCTCCCTGGAGCCTTCTCGTCTCCAGGCTGAACAACCCCAACTCTCTCAGCCTGTCCTCATAGCAGAGGTGCTCCATCCCTCTGATAATTTTTGTGGTCCCCCTCTGAACCCGCTCCACCTCCTTGGAGCGTGGAGTCCCAATCTGCCTCCTTTTGTCTGTGCTGTGGCTTGTCACGGGCATTTCAGTACAAAGTTGCCGAATGCCTTGGCTGGTATGTGAGCCTGAACACTCAAGCAATACTCACACTGCTAGTCCTGCTTGGTGGTCTTGGCATCTCTGCAGCTCTCCCTGTAGGAAGCGCATTCCTGGAGAGGTACCATCTATATCAGATGAACAAGTATCCATCTACTCATGTTTCAGAACATGGGTCCCAGTCCAAAGGTCACTGGAGGCAAGGGGAGACTTTTGCTTAATTCAGACGGGCTAACGACCACTCTTGTGGCTGTGTGGAAGCCCATCTCATGTCTTGTCTAGTTTAGATCTAGCATGGTACTGCACTGGGGTAGAGGGCACCCTTACGGCAGCCTCTGGGATGGCTTCTTCTAGTGACTTCTGTCTCCTGGCTGGAGCAGTTCTTCTTCAGCTCAAGCATGAGGCTCCAGGGCTGTGAGGTTCTGTACCTGCTGCTGGCTGTAGTGGCTGCGTTTGTGGAACTATAATTGTAATAGCTTTTGCTTTGTTTTTTAGGGGAATGGGAAGAAGGAGAGGCTGGAAGGAAAGGAGGAGACTCAGATTCTTGAGTTTGCCCTCTGTGAACGGGACTATTGTTAAGCCAGTGTGCATTCTTTAAAGCCATCGCTCTTTACTCTTTCCTTCTGGCAGACCAGTGGAAGAGGATGTCCAAAGCCTTGAGAAGTGCTGGCCACGACCTTGTGCCTGTCAAAGAAAACCTGATTGATACAATCTGGACAGACTGTCCTCAGCGCCCCTGCAAGCCTCTCATCACACTCGACCTGAGTTACACAGGTGAGAAGCTTAACTCCCAATAGACAGGGACTTTTTCTACTGCCCTATCCCCCTTTGCTTTCCTCTTACAAAGTAGTGAGAAAAACAGTACTACAGTGCAATATGACCCACTATGAATAGATCAAGAAAGTGATTGGACCTCAGCTAATGACCACTTTGTCCTCAAAACTTCAAATAACCATTTGCTAGAGGCTAGATAACTTCAAAACAAATCCATGGATGTCTGGAGGGCAGGTTGTTTGAGATAGTTCATATCAGTTATTAGAAAGGAGTGAGGAGCACAAGCCAAACACGGTGTGTTTTGGGTACTTCCAAAATCCAATGCATTGGTCTGTGTTTACGTAATAATCCCCAGTAAAGTCGGTGACTGTAGCTTTTCGTCCTGTGTTTTGCAGGGGTCAGCTGGAGAGACAAAATTGTAGCCCTCCGTTCAAAAATGGCTGAGAGGAAAGTCCTGTGGTTTGTGGTTACAGCCTTGGATGAAGTAGCATGTAAGTCTTTGCATCTTCTTCCTCAGTTCTTCCTGCAAAATAAATATCCTTCCTGCTTTGGAAAGGAAGAACCCTGCCAGGGTGGGAGGCACTCATGAGAGCCCATGTGTTTGCTAGAGGTCAATTAACTCGTATCGAGTGCAGTGGTGATAACAGGTCACAAACAGTGAGCCTGTATTTCTACACGGTGCCTTTTTACACCAGTACGGCTCCTGAGTACATTTTTTTTGCCCAGGAAATGCAGCAAATCACCACCTTTGAAAAACAGCCCAGGCAAAGGGAAAGGAAGGTTATATATAAAGCCTGAGGCACTTTGAAGGGAAAAAAAAAAGACCTGTGAGATTTTCTGGCGATAAAATATCCTGATGTTGCTTCACCCTATGGAAAGATGGAGACTGTTTGCTGCTGTGGAGGCTGGGCAATAAACAAAGCAATGCAACGTGTGGCTTTGTATACATAAGGCCAGGGTGGGGTACACAGCGTTCGCAGTAGTCTTCCTAATTGTCACGACTTTTTAAGTCAGTCTCTACCTCTGTGGTGTTTGGCAAATGCTTTGATTAAAACAAATAAGTCAGGGCTCAACTTGTATTTCCAGACCATTTCAACCCAGAGTCCCACTAGAAAGTCCCCTCTACGTTTGGGGCCCCAGGATGACTGGGTCTCCACACCCTGGCTCCCAGCCCAGTGCGTAGGAAGGGAGAATGGCCAGAAACAGCAGTGGTTCTCCCAGGGCTGTTGTTACTAGTGCTGTGTATCCTTTGTGCAGAAATCACCAATGTGCAGACTGGTGCAGTGGGAACATAGTGCTGGCAGGGTGCGAGTGCAGCTAATGCCTGTGCCCTGTGTCTGATCTGAAAAGGTAGAAATGAAGGTGGCGTGTTCCTAGCTCCAGCACTGCCAGCACAATATCTCTGGCGCTGAGAGAAGCCAGCTTGCTGAGGTCTGTGGGCTCTCCCGGATCTGGGACACTGAGCAAAGAGCTTGTTTCATGAAAGAAATACTTCTGAAAGTGGTGATATGACTCCTCCCTGGGGAGGCCTGCGTGAGCAGAGATTGAGTGTCTCACCTTTTCAGGCTCATCTCCAATTAAATTAATGATAAATTGGTGCCCCGAGGTGGTTTCAGATTAAATGTCTCCAGCAAAGCCAAGCTTTGTTATGAATTGAGGGTTTTAAGATGGACCAGAGGAGGTTATGAGGGAAGCCTATTGCCGGGTGCCTGGTCAATTCCCATCCTAAAGGGGGAAGAGAGAGAAGATGTCTTTAATTTTATCTAATGCAATTTACTGTATTAAACTCCAGATGAGTGTCTGGGGACAGAAAGAGAGCCACAGAGGAGACTGTTGCCTCCTTACTTCATTGGGAGTCGGCTGAGCAAGGAAGTTTGTACCCATGCATTAAAGATTTCTTTGTGGCTCTTTCCTGCTTTCAAATGACCTACTCCTTCCCTGGGGAGAATCAAACTCTATTTTTACTTTTGTGGCAGAATTTGCACAGTTCGATGAATACAGTGCTGGGTTGTGATTTAGGACATGTTGGTTCTTTTCCCAGCTGTCCTGCTGGCTGGCCTTATTGCCTTGAGTAACTCATTTCAGCTAATTGGATACCCTGGGGTTTTTATTTGACCCTAAAATCAGGAGTTTGGAGATGCTGAACATCTACTTCCCCTCTTGACTTTGCCTGGAGTTGTTAAAGGGATGAAATCTCTGTGAAAAAAACTAAGACTATGCAGTCTGAATCTGAGATGTTGGAGGCACCCAAATGAGAGGCCTTTTTGGAGTATTTTGGTCTTGCCTATTGTGTCTCCCTCTTCCCTCAAGTATCAAAAGAAGCATTGGAATGAAATGGTAGCTTGTAACTTTGAAGTCTTCTGGCTGTTGAGACGTGAGCTTTTCTTGCATTGCACAGACCAGAAAGGGCAAACACTAATTTTTTTTTACACGTGTCCTTATCTTTTTTGCCTGTACCTGCTTTATTGCAAGCCAGCCCTCCTTCAGAAGTTAAACCCCAATTTCCTTGCCTGATGGGAGTGTTTAAACTGCAGTTCTGGTGCCATCTCCTGGCAGAAACTTAGGATTGCCGGAAAAGGAGCAGACCGTGGGACAGCTGGGTGGGAGCTGGACCCACGGCCTGCACCCATGACGACTTATTGCTTGACTGTGTTTTGCTGAGATTATTTTTGGCTTTCTCTAATGTTGCAAAAGATGAACCAGGACTGTGATTCTTGGCGTTCTTATTTTCCAGGGCTTTTCAACCTCCGAGGCTCTGATGTTGAGTACAATCCTGTGTTTTTTGCATACGCCGTCATAGGAATGAACACAATCAGGTGCTTGTATTCCCCTCTTCTGTCCCCCAAGATGCATTTTTCTGTGGGAGAGCTGTTGTAGCAAAGCATTTGTCTTTTTAAAATGCCTACACTTGGGCACTTTGATGTCTCTTCTGAGCACTTTTGTCTTTAACGTTAATTACTCTCCTCCCCTGATCAGACCTAGAGAGGCAGCCAAGGGCTCTGCTGTGCTTCTCAGCACCTTGGCTGACTTGCTGGCTGACCTTGGCCAGGATGGCTGACTCCTCTGTCTGTCACCCTGTGGTAACGTGGAGGGCCCTCAGAGCCCTGGGTGAAATGTGGGTAAGAGACAATGCTGGCCTCGACATTGGAAAACTTTTCTCTAATGTCATTGATGGGTCACTGTGCACGGACTGTGTAGAGAAGTTTCAGGGCTGGTTTATGACAGAAGGCTTCTTTCCTGCGACTGCCCGTACAATAAGCCTCAGTAAGCACAAGTCTTTTAGAGGCGTCTCCAAGCTGCTGGCTAGATGCATCTGAGGTAAAATCTGGCTGTGTGAGTACAGGTTGTATGTGAAGATTGAGCTGAACTTTGCAATTCAGTGAAAGCAAGAACAGTGTGATACTTGGAACAATAGTAGCTTTTCTATTTCCAGATGTTGCCCTTAAAAAATAGAGGATAGCCATTTTTTGCCTCTGTTACTCTCTCCTGCTTGATGCGCAGTGATGGGATGCAGCCGTTTTGAATGTGTCATACAAACAAGAACACTATCAGCTCCTTTGCTCTCAGCAAGGTGGTGCATCTTAATTTCAAAGCAGGATTTAAGCTGTGTGAAGGCCAGTGGTTAAAACAATATAGAACAAAGTATAGTACATAATTAACGAACTCCTTTCTCCCTGAAATGTCACCAGAATGGTTTCTCCTTCCCTCCTTTACTCCAACCACTGTCAGGTGTGGTCCCGCTTATCTGCTCTGTCCGATTTGTTTCTAAGGCTCTTCATCGATGGTGACCGGATGATGGACCCAGCTGTGAGGGAGCACTTACAGCTCAACTCCACCCTGGAACCCGAGTTTAAAATCCAAGTGATGCCCTACGGATCTATACTGTCAGAGCTGCAGGCTGTTGCTGCAGGCCTCTCACCCAAGGAGAAAGTGTGGCTCAGTGACAAAGCCAGCTATGCTCTGACTGAGGCCATTCCCAAGGTTAGTGGCCCTTGCAAAGCGAAATACTTTTCTCCCCTCTGCTCAGCGTTGTCAGGGATGGTGTTAATGAGGGCAGCGGGCTTCAGCTTCCCCTGCGCGAAGCATGATGTGGACTGGAGGTTGTACGGAAGGGATCCAGCCGTGCTGAGGTATCGAGGGGTTATTAATCCTGGGGTTGCTCTCGCTGGAGCTGCCCTTCCAACTTGCTAAGCCGATTTACCCAAAGAATTGTCAGCTTAGGATAAGACAAGTACAGTGAGGGGGGGAGGGAGAGAGGGAGCAGGGTAAACTTGGGTCACTGTGCCCATGGCTGGGACATCAGCCTTATGTGGACCAGCAGTAAGAGCTAGAAACTGAATCAGGGAAGCTGTGCAGGACTTTTGGGATGGGGCATTGGGCTTGATCTGAGTGTCTGAAGATGGTTCCCCTTATTTATTTCAGTGGTTTGAGGATATCAGGCAATATGTGATGTCTTGTATCAAAGATGGGAGGGACAGGGCAGCAGAGTTGTTGCAGCAGGGGACCTCGTGAGGGCACGGATAACCTGCAAGCGCTGGTTGTCCGTGCAGTGAGTGCATCTGCTGAGGGACAGTTGTTAGCTGTACTTGCTATATCTTACCCTTGTACCTGAACTTGGCTGTCTGGGAGTCCTTCAGTCCGCCTAATATTCCAATAGTTGTGAAAGGAGATACTCGGGGAAGGACACAGCAGCAACTATGGACAAATAAGCTGTTTTCCATGCATCTTGTGTATGTCTCTTGTTTGCTACACATTCTCTGGAACGCAGAATGCAGTTTACAGAGCTATCTAGTACTAACAGATACTGTGAGTAAATATGGCTGGGAATCACGGACCAGTGGGTGTTTTCCAGATGTTGCCTCAGAAGATCAGACCCACTGAACAGAATCTGTGCTTGTGTTGGGTTATTAAACAGTCCAGGTTTCCCACATGAGAATCACAGGGCTAAGCTGAAGGGGTTGCTGAAGGAAGAACTAAATTGTAAGAAGTGTTTAGCTGCAAGTCTGCATTCACCCACCACCAGATTTCTGCCTCCATCAGGCAGGCAGATATCTCCCGCCTGTTCCATGTACTGCATGGTTGTGCTGCAGGCGTACGTATGATACAGCCCTACCCACGGCAACAGAGCTAACTCAGGGGGCTTGAAGGCTTTTTCTGTATTCAGGAATTTTAAGAGTGGTCTCAGCTTTGTGTCTCCCAAAAGGCAAAATCTCAAGAGCAGGGTCTGTTTCTATATCCTCAGGCTGCCACAGTTTGATACCACCACAAATCTCTGCTTAAACTCTCCAGCTGTCATGGCCAAAATAGCAGGAACCATGCACTATTTTTCTCCAATGATGCCATTTACTTATATACCTTAATAGCTTCACTGCGCTTGGTGCATCAGGACAGAGGGTAAAACCAAACAGATCTGGAAAGTTTTGTTGCTTTCAACGTATCCCTTTAATATGGAATGTGGCACTCTGTGCTTTTGCACTGACTTGAGGGAATATGCAGTTTAAAAAACAACAGGATATGTGCATGGGCAAGATAGTTTTTTTTCGCCCCTGCCCAGGATTAAGTCTTCTGACACTATCAAGCCATTTCTAGGTGCAAATCACCTGTTAATATCGAATACTGAAACTTTTCCTACTCTCTTTTGTTCAGGGTAGCAGAAAGTATAGAATATATGGAGAATTCAGGATAAATTGTTGTTGCTCTTTTGACTTCGGAGTAGAATACCCCTTGCTGTAGTTGGAGTCAATGAACTAACCCCAGTTACTGTAGATGATTTATGCAGAGCATCCCCATGGAGTAGTACAGCAGGTCTGGCCTAGGTTAAGGAATGTAATGAGTTGTAGTGACATTATTTACCCCTTTAGCACTGGAAGTTTTGGCTGATAGTGAGTCATTAGAGTGCTACGTGCTCTTGGTATGCAATGTGAGAGTCCCTGCCTCGAGGAGCTCTGTTCAATAGAAAGCAGGAGAGGAGACTGAAATGTCTTGATTAAAAAACCACTGAAAGAGCCAAAGGTTTCCCAGTTCCTCATTCTGGGTATTTTTCTCTAGCTCTACACCACTTTACATCAGCTGAGCAGCTGGCCTGGGGTGTTTTGAAGACCCACAGTGCTGGAAGTCCATCTCCTTCCATCAAAGCCAAATATTGACATTGGCAAAAATCCAGTCCATTATTAAACACAGATCTGCAAACCCTTTATAGATTTGCCTACAGTTGCATGTAAATATACTTTTCGCAGAAGTTTAATAGAACTTACCAGTATTTGTAAAAGGCAAGCCAATCTAAGAATCTGACCGTTGAGGAGTTTCGTCCTGACTCTGATAAAAGGATTTTCCTGACTTTCTTGTGGCAGCTTCAGTACTTTAGTTTCTGCATAATGCAGTGTAATTGTCTTGCTATTTTTAAAAATTTAGAAACTGCAAGCCTGTAGGATTTGTGTGAAATTGGTCTTTGCTGAGGGTCTACCAGGCCTTTCCCATGAATTTGAGTGGTGTTTATTTGTATGCTGATGCATTGAGAATAGGAAAACAACATGTTGCTTGTGCTGTGCTTATGTATGTGCTCATCCCATCTCCTGGTATATAATGGGTAGAACAGACAACTGTGAGGCAAAAGACATTGTTTTTGTTCCTTCTTCTGATGCTAAGTGTGACAAGGCTTGGGAAAGTCGCTTCAGTTGGTGAATTTCTGTAGATGTGCTCAGAACCAGCCAAGCATTCCTGCTAATTTAAGGACAGCTGATGTTTGGGGAAGTGCATAGTGGTAAGGGATTGGTTACTAGTTCTTAATGCAGGGCCACTCTGTCCAAGCACAGGAAAACTTTGTCTCAAACCATTGATGTGAGCTCCTTTCAGAAGTGGACAGCATGTAAAGCTCAGGTTTGCAAAGGCCTTTCATTTGGGGAAGGACTTCTTACACGGGCATGTAGTGATAGGACGAGGGGGAACGGCTTTAAGCTGGAAGAGGGCAGGTTTAGATTAAACATTAGGAAGAAGTTTTTCACTTTAAGGGTGGTGAGGCACTGGAACAGGTTGCCCAGAGAGGTTGTTGAAGCCCCATCCCTGGAGGTGTTCAAGGCCAGGCTGGACGTGGCCTTGGGCAACCTGGTGTAGTGAGAGGTATCCCTGCCTGTGGCAGGGGGGTTGGAACTCGATGATCTTCAAGGTCCCTTCCAACCTAAACCATTCTATGATTCTATGTTTCTTGGGCCTGTGGTGTGTTTGTGAGAGCTGCTGATCACTAGAAGTGGTGATGCTCAGTGCCGGAGGAGCCAGAGCCTTGGGGGAACCTCCAGGTTCAATTCCAGTGCTCAATACCTGAGCAGGGTACCCTTTGCTCCCTGCTGCCTGAGGGTAATGCTAAGGTGACAAGTCAAGGTGACTTTTTAGGTCTGTTTGCACAGCCTAGGTTCCACCTGAGTCTCTGGGATTGGTGTTTCTCATTGACTGTTGCTGGGCCTTTAGTGTACAGCAATAACAGGAAACCGGTAGCTCAGACATTGATATATATATAGTATTTAGGATAACCAAATCTTCACCCTGTTTCATGACAAGCTGTTGACCCTTTAGTTCCTTGGGTTTCCCTGTGGCTGTTCTTCCTTCAGTCAGAGGCTGTTTCTCCTCTTTATTCCCCAGTGCACTTAGCTGACTACTGGCAACGAGTATCTCTCAGCACTGAAGGCTGAGAGAGACTGCCAAAGTACAAATTGTGGCCAGGCTGAGTTATTAAACCTGTAGGATTATGTAGTCTGAGTAATCTACAAGTAATCCCTGTCCTTCTGCTGCAGGCTTACAGATACCTCACCCCATATACCCCCATCTGCATTGCAAAAGCTGTGAAGAACGCATCGGAAACAGAAGGCATGAGAAGAGCACACGTAAGTGAAGCCTTGAGAGCCATGGCAAGAGGTTTGCTTTACGTTTAGGGAAACAAATTGCATTTTCCTTTCAGTTTCAGTGTTTTGGATTAAAAAGCAAATAAGAATTTGGATGGCAGGATAAAAATGGTTTTCTGTCAGACATCTACTGCTGTTGAAGCAGTTTTTTTGCTTGCTTAGCATTCCCTTGGAGTGAAGAACAACACTTGTAATAGCGTGAGGAATCAACCTTGCTCTGTTGGAAGACTGTGCAGACTTGAGAAGTGTTGTTTAGAGTATAGGCCCTCAAAGGGATGTTCTCTCCCCTTTGCTAGTTCTGTTGTCTTTCTCAGTGGAGTCTTCAAATTGTTATCACTTGAATAAACACAGCCTAAAGAACACAGAGAAATTCTTTGACACATGGTGCAAAACACAGGCCAAGATGTTCAGAAGCAGCCAGTGTCCTCAAAGCACTCTGTTTTTATGTCATCATCATGACACTCTGGAAATGAGGCTGATTTGCCAGGAAGTTTCATATTTTCAGGCAAAGCAGCTGCCTGAGAAACAGGTTTGTGGTGGGGCTGAAGTTATCTCTTGTTTATTTCCCGTTAATTTTCAAGCAGCAGTTTTCACAACAGGAGGGATGTGCCAATTAAAGCAGGGCTGGCAATTCTGGGCTTTTCCCGTGTTTTCTGCTAGTTTCTTGGGAACTGCTACTTTCTATTTCAATGCTTTTCTTTCCCTTTTAGTTAAGGGGAAGTAAAAATACTTGTACTGAGCAGAGATGCTTTGTCACCTGCCACCTGAGGACAAAATTGTGCCTTGCTCTTGTACACTTGTCTCCTGCTTCTTGCCCCTGCATACTGCAAGCATGTAGAAAAAAGGAAGAAAAATGGGGGTCATCAGGCAAGAGAGAAGGCAGAAGCTGTGTGACAGAGACTGCGTGGTGCCTTTGTGTCTGAAGGGCGTATTCCTCTGTCACATCGCCATATGTGTTGTGTCGTTACTTTCCGTGGTCTGAAACACAAGATCTTGTGTGCTGAAGCAAAAGAAACTTGAAGGTCATGTGTGGGGTAAAGCCAGTGTTTTCTGAGTTCTTGGTAATTTTTCACAGTAAGATACTTTCCAGCAGTAAACTTTGATTAACGTTTATTTAATTGTCCAGATATGTTTCCCGTGCTTGTATTAATTACAGGATGCAGAACCTGGAAAGACCTCTTAAATTATGTCTTAGTTTGTGTTTCTGAAACTTGCAGGTCCAGTTCTTTTGCATCAAAAACTGTTTATACTGAGGCTTGATAAATCTTTTTTCTTCTCAATTCCCTTTTCTTGTGCCTGTTTTAACATAGGTTAAAGATGCTGTTGCCCTGTGTGAGCTCTTTAACTGGCTGGAGAAAGAGGTAGTGTATTAATTTTTTCTAACTTGGTGATTTTATTGCTATGTAAAATTCTTCATTAGCATAAACTTTTTGGTAGTCTTTATAGTGCCTTAGCTAAAAGTGCAGAAACAGTTGGGGTTTTATCTGTTTTGGGGTGGGGGATTTCAATCATGCTTCCATCCATGGCTCAATGAATTTTTTTGAAAACGTACTCCTATTCGTTTTACACAGACCAAAGCTAGAGTAGGTAAGAAATTACCTGAACAGGCTTAATATAGTGTTAATACTGTCTTGTGCTGGTTTGGTAGTGTAAATCATGAAATAATACCCAGTTTGATGCAATGCTTTGGAATTATTCTCATGATAATCAGTGTTGTGTGGCAGTATGGGCAGATTTGGTGTCTATGAATGGAGGGGTGCAGTCATGCCCATGTGCAGCGTAAATGGGATGAAGAAAAATTACTTGTGTTTGCTCTGGGTTAGAGGTACACAGCGAAGGTGCGGAGTTCCAGGTGTTACACAGCAACTTACTGAGCTGTGCTCCTTCTCTGCTACTGCATGTCTAAGTCCATTGACTTTACCTATGGAGATGGCTTGATGACTTCCAGAAGGTGCCTTTTTACATGTCTGAGTAGCTCAAGAAACCTGCCTCAGGGGTTATGAGACCTAGCTCTTGCTCCCCTTTGCCTGTTGTCCAGTCCCGGGGAAGCTGTGTCACAGATTTTAATTTATCGAATGCCTAAAGTAAAATTTAATGTCCTTTGTTTTTCCTGCAACTGCTTCCATTTCTGATTTAAAAGCATAAAAATTCTGCTAATACTGTAGGCTGTTGGAAAGAACTGTTTAAGCTTAGCATAACCTGTCTGTGAAGAGATGTTGCCTTGTGAGATGTTAACTTCTGTGAAGTTAATACTTCACTAACTGCACAGTCCTGCAGTGACCGTCTCTGCTTCCTGCTTCTCGCATGCCCTGCACAATATTGCTAGGTTTATGTTTGTCATTACTGAGGAATGAGGACAGAAAACCTGGAAAGATGCCACTTAAAGATTGGGTTTCATAATGCACAGACGAAGCCCAGTGCTTAAGCATATAGCGTTTTCTTTGCTGTTGGTGTACTAATTCAACCTTCCTCTTTGTCCACTAGGTCCCAAAGGGAACAGTGACAGAAATAATTGCCGCAGACAAAGCAGAGGAGTTTCGCAGGTAAAAAGTAGATCCCCTGTGAGGATGTTTTCTGGGTGGCATTTTTATCCTTCTTTTTTATTTTATTCTTTAGAAATCCATCTCACTCGCAGATATATTTTACCTGAGGACAAACCATTACTACAGGATTTCTTTGAACACTTGAAAGAGTTGGGGAAGAATTGGGTCTCATGGGAGATACAAGTCCCAGCCCACTGGATCCTATCCACTTTCCTTTTGAGGTAGCAATGAGGAGTGCCACAGGTTAGGACACTTACATACAAGACAGTTGCTTTCTTGCCACAGAGGAGTTGATGTAAGAGTTAGATTTCCTCCTCTTCTGATGGAGAATGAGCACCATTTGTATTGACAGATGCTCCTATGTGTACCTCAACAGAACTTCTAAAAATGCCTTTGAGTAAATAAGTAACAAAGAAGTAGTTGTTCAGGACATCTCTTCCCTGGGTGGTCAGGGTGGTGAATTTTTCACTTGTACGGAAAGGGTAGAGATGGAAAGCAGGTTTCCACACGGTTGGGAGGATAGGGCTTTGATCTGCACAATTCTCCTACCCGAGTGTGCTTGCGCAGGTGACTTTCAAGGCTAAGGGGAAGTCTGGGGTGTTGTGAAGTTGAGGATGGGGCACTCCAGGGGCCTGGTGTGCTCCTCTTGCTTGTGCTGTAGTGATCACAATCTTTTCTTTCAGCCAACAGAAAGAGTTTGTTGAATTGAGTTTTGCTACCATATCAAGCACAGGGCCAAATGGAGCCATCATTCACTACAAGTAAGAGAACCACAGTTTCTCCTTTCATCCTTTGGCAAACATAGTTGGAATGAGCTGTCTAGCTTCTTTGGGGAGTCACAGCAGAGTGCTCCAGGGAGATGTAGTCACTGTTGATTGTCACCTTGTTTTATTCCACCAGAGCTTCCGCACTTACTAAATAAAGATCTCTCCCTGCTAGCAGCATGTATGTGTTATGATGGTGGTCTGCTCAAGGGCCATAGAAAAGGGCTATTTTGGGGGTGGAAGTCTGGGAAGGATGAGTATGAAGCGCAAACTGTTCTGAAATATGTCCAGGAACAGATGTTGAGGGTTTTGCTGGAAGCAACAAAGCTCTTCTCTGTACTGTAGTGCTATTTACTGTAGACAAATACACTCCTCAGTATGATCCCTGGCTCAGCATGTGTGGGATTTCCATCACTGCCACAAGAAATCAGAGCCAACACATCCAAGTTTGCACTTAATGATTTCTGGACTGCAGATGTGGGCTGGAGACCTTAAAACTGTGGAACAAAAAAAAATTTGTGTTTAACTGAACAGGCCAGTTCCTGAGACCAACAGAACGCTGTCTGTGAACGAGATCTACCTCCTGGACTCGGGAGCACAGTACAAGTGAGTGGGATGAATGGTGCTGAACTGCTACATTTTCTGCTCCCAGTGACCACTTGCAGGGTCGGCTCACAGTTGCTGTGGCAAGCGTAGCAATGGGTGGTTTCGAGCGCAGTGCCGTTTCACAGAGAGCCTGCTTGTTGTGTCCCCTCTGGAGATAGTTTGCGGGATTCTGAATATAGCCAAGTGCATCAGTCAATGGGTGACAGATGTGTGACAGGACCCTGAGCTAGGCTCGGGACAGCACACTGGGGCTGCTGACAAGCCTTGTCTGGGGTAGGAGACAAGATCTAAAAGTGCAGTTCCCATCAGAGTCCCATTACCAGCGTGGTGGTAGCTGTGCTTTAGCTGGTGGTGCGTGTTTCTGTCTGCTGCAGCTCTGCTCACCTGGCACATGGGTGTTGGAGCTGCGGGGAACAGGGAGCAGGCCTGACTGCCCTGGTGTAGCCCCGGGCTGCCTACGCAGCCGTCGGCACAGCTGAGTGAGGCACCTGCCCTGCCAGGACGTGAGCAGATTTGACTGATGTTGAGGTCAGAATAAGGTAGGGCAAAGGAGCAGGACATCACTGCCCTGTGGTGTTCTCTGCCTTTGCAGACAGTCTCAGAGGCAGGGTTTCTCATCTCAGCGGCCACTTAGGTCTCAGGTGTGGTTTTGGGAAGGCATCACGTGTGTTGACTCACTCGTTTTTGACAGTGCCATTCAGTGGCCTCAATCTCTGCAGCTGTTTACTGTGGAACTCTGACTCCATGGAAAATGAAAGAAGTGATGTTTTTAACCAGTGTAAATTGATGAGAAGTGGCTTGTTCAGAAAGATGCTGGACAGACCTGGCTGCTCCTTTGAGATGTTTTGTCTTTGGAGCTATGCCTTTTTGTTGTGTCATTCAGGAAGAGCTTTGAAAAGGAACCATACAGACATCCTTTGATAAGATTTTTTACAAGGAGATCTTTTTTTCCTCCCCTCTGATGGCCTAATTAACAATTTCCTTAGTGCCGCTATGAAAAGCAGCCCTTTGAATACAATGTAAGCTGGACACCAATGGCATTGTGACAGGGATGCTCTGCTTGTCCCTGCTGAGAAGTTAAACCGTGAGTTCTTTGTGACCGTGGCCTGTGTGTGCTGGGGAAAAGCGTAGGCACAGGAGTGAGTGTTTCAAAGGGAACTCATTATTTCAAGAGCCTCTGTGTTTTTGACAGCAAGCTCAAAATGATATTTGTAGAAGGAACTTGGAGTCAGTTTCTGACGTCTCAGACTGAACCCTATCCAAATGCTGGATAACTTTGAGAAATCTTAGCACAAGACATCCTGAGGATGAAGGGGACACTATACCCCCTTATGCTTCCCTTTCCTGAGCTGGTAGCTGTCATTTGTGCATAAGTATATATTTTTAAGCTGCTAATGAATCATCTTCCTTACAAATAGTCTAAATTTGGCCTTCTCTGTTCTGTTCTCAGTGGGCGGGTACCAGTTGCTAAACCTCAAATTAGCATCATTTTTATGAACAGTTTAGATTCTAATTTGTGAGGAGCTTTGGGATGCTTATGGATGAAAGATAACATTTTGAATTGTAAATCATTATTGCCACATCTGGGACATGTGTGTTCAGGAATTTTTGAGATTAGGAACTGTTACATCATCAGTCTTGTGTAGTACAGAGCAGATGACTGTACCCAATTATGAGTTTCGTTGATTTACTGCAGTCTGACTGGGTTTTCTGTGCATTCTCACTTTGATCTTTCTTTTTCCCCCATCCCTTTGCTTCCTGCATCTTTGTTTGCCTCTGGAAGAGATGGTACCACAGATGTGACCAGGACAATGCATTTCGGAACACCGTCAGCCTATGAAAAGGTAAGTTGGCATCTCAGTGTGGTTTGTGATCTGACCCTTATTATTAGAGATGCTTAAACAAATTAGTATTGTGCTCTATTGCTATATAGTCAAAGTGCTCTATCAAGTATCATTTATTTAATAGTATGTGACAGCATTTTGGTAAAGGCTGAAAAGGAAGCTGTCAGACTTCCAAAATATAAACTAAGTGATTTAGAAAATGACACCTTTCTATCTTAAAATGCATACCTCCCATCTGCAAAGTGACATGTCTCCTCTAAGAAATAATAAAATCAGTGGGCTGAGGATAAACATTACTGGCTTGTCCAACGTGGGAGTTAGGGGGGTTTAATTTAGTGCAAAGCTTAGTGGCTAATGCAAGGCTTGTGTCTAGTGTACCATATCAAAAAAACAGTCTCAGTCTTATCTGAGAAGGTCCATTTTGGAAATTCAGCAATGTAATTTTGTTTATTTTAAATTGCTTCTTTAATTAAAACTAATTTCATCATTATAGTTCACTCAGTGATGAAAATATGCTGTAGGGTATGCTCAGGAAGTAAAACTACAGCCACAAAGAAAATCAGTCATGTAGGTCAGGTGAATCCTGCTGCTAAACCTGCAGTCTGAGTTTGTGACACACTCTCCATAATTAGCAGAGAAAGATCTTCAGAGTAATTTAAACTCTTTCTGCTCATGGTTTGCTTTGATACTGCCAGCTATAGGAGAGCATGAGCAAATCTTTCCAGATCCTTCACAATTTACTACAAGATGCAGTCTTTCTGCCCATTCCTGGGAAAGACAAAGTTTTACCTCTCCCTGTTAACTTATGGCGCACACTTTTTTTTTTGGCAGGAATGCTTCACCTATGTCTTGAAGGGACATATAGCTGTAAGTGCAGCCATCTTCCCAAATGGAACCAAAGGTAGGTTAGTGAGCTGGAGTGTTTTCACCACAGCAGTGACGTCTGAAGTACCATTAAGTGGTCTGAGAGCAAAATTCTGGTTGACAGGTCCAGATGCGTTGTTGATGTTAATGTAACTGTCCGTGTCTGTTTCCATCACAACATTTTGGATTCTTGGTTAGTGATGTCTTCTCTCCTGGCATCAAATAGTGCTGACAGTTCTGAGGGGGGAAGTCTGAAGGGTGTTCAAAAGTGCTCTGGTTCTAGGGTGATGGTGCCTTTCATCAGTCAATGGCACTCTAACACATCTGTGGACTTTCTATGTCTTTATGCTTTACTCATGACCCTATCAAAGTGAGAAGTCACTTTCTAGCTTCTAAAAGACTGACTAATTCTCTTCTAGTTAATGTAGAATCTCATCAGTGAGCAGCGGAGGAGCTGTTTTGATTTTGTGCAGGAGAAGCTGTGACATACATTCACCCCTGGTGAATTTATTGCAGGGCTATTTTCTCCCTGATCAGACACCTTACACAAAGATGCCTCTTTTTAGAGTTTTCTCCAGATTGCATTCTTGGGTAGGTGAGGAAGAAGCAGCTGTGTAGTGGTATGAGAAACCCCAACTGAAATTGGAGGGTGTCTGAACTTGGACATATGGGATTGGTGTTCACATGCATTCAGTTCTCTGCGGTCTGGTTGAAACAATCTGAAACGACTGGCCGTCCAGGCAAGAACTCTGGCTGATAAGTTCACCAAATACAGTTGGCAAGTCTTCTTGGTCTTCTACCTTTAAGAAAGGCACTGAATTCTCTGGGGGAGATTTAACCACTAGATTCTTTCCTGAAAACCCCAGTGGAGCAAGCAGCAGTGCAATGTTTCTGTTGCAGACCGTCTTCTGAAGAGCTGCGTAACAGGAGAGAGAGAGGGGCTCTTTAGTTGAGAAAAGGCTTGAATGTCAGACTTACCAAATCTGCTCTGTAATTTCTAACAATCCAATGACTTGCTTGCTTTGGTTGTTGGTGGGTTTTTTTGAGGGGGGGTGGTGGTTTTTGTTTTATTTGGTGGGTTGGGATTTTTTGCATGTTTTCCAGGTTTGAGCCTTCGGTGTGACTATCAGCGTCTCTGAGTGAGCCTGACTTGATCAAATTCTCTCTCCATGTCTGTCTCTTCCCCTTGGCCTGCAGGTCACCTTCTAGATTCCTTTGCCCGCTCTGCCTTGTGGGACTGTGGTTTGGATTACCTGCATGGGACAGGACATGGAGTTGGCTCTTTCCTAAACGTACATGAGGGTCCTTGCGGCATTAGCTACAAAACCTTTGCAGATGAGCCCTTGGAGGCTGGCATGATCGTCTCTGATGGTATTTAGCATTGGTGATTCTCTCTGGTTACTGGGGGAGGGACCAAGCTCTTTTAAGATGAAGAGGGAATAAATCTGACAGTGGTGTAAAAGAAAGGTGGGATCATAAGCTCTGGCCCTGCCTCCTCAGTTTGTTATTTCAATTGTTGCTTTAAGCTCTCTAGGTAAAGACCCACTGATTTTAGCTCTTTGAGCTTCCATAAAGCACCTTTGCAGTCGAATGCTGCACGCCTGCTTCCTGCCCTCTACAGTGCAAACCTCAGCAGAGCTGGACTGCTGACCAGCCCAGCTCTGGCATGCTGCCTCCCATTCTGCAGTTGAAGAGCTGGCTACAGTACAAGGTGGACACCAGGCTTTCAGGAGCTAATCCTGTCTTTGCTATGGGCTATTTGAGGCAGCTGTTAAATCTTTACGTGCCTTATTCTTCCAGTAGTAAATTAACAGCCTGCTGGGGTTTGCTGAGAGACTTCTATTCCTTCAGGGCTGCAAAGTCCTCTCAGGGAGTTAAGGGAGCACTCTCTGAAATAAGTGTTTTGGGGAAGGTGTTACTCACCTGCTTTCATAAAGATAATATTTTCAGAGTTTCTGGTATTTGGAACACATATATTCTGTGCTCTGTCTTGACTTGGAAGGAGGCTCTCTGAGCTCGAGGGCTGTCTGTCTTGTTTCTTCTCCCTTTGAGAACTTTTGCGGTCACCTTGCTCAGGGCTTCTGTGCAGATTAAGTAGAGTCAGAAATTTGTTTGCCTCTGTGGATGCCTGGTGTCAGGATTGCTTAGTGACTTCAGTGGACTAAAGCCATGGAAGGGAAGTTTGGCCATAGGGAATAAGTATTTGCACAGTGCAGCTATGTTGTGGCTTAGTTAATTACTGTCTGTTTCTGCAGAGCCTGGGTATTATGAAGATGGGTCCTTTGGGATCCGAATAGAAAACGTCGTCCTCGTGATTCCTGCTGAAACCAAGGTGAATGACCTGCTCAAGATGCACCTTTCTATATGACTCACTGGTTGTAAAACTTGAGTACTGGAACTTGAGGTGGGACCGTGCTGTAGACAGTTGAATCCTACTCAAGACTCCTGGTCTCTAAGACCCCGCTTTGGTGAAGACTGATTCTAAGTCTCCCTTGCTAATGGGGACACAGAAGACGGTTCTGCTTCTGCAGAGTTTCCATAGGTTGAAATGTGTATGTGAGAGTTGTTTTAAAATGTTTTCTGTCTGGATATCAAAGACCAGAAGCATCTTTATTCAGCCCCTTAGAGTCATTGCTGCAGAGTTGGTTGATCTTCTCAAGTTGGGATTTTCTTCTCTGATAGAGAGTCTTCAGTGGCAGTAGAAATAAAACTACAGACAGATTTTGACTTTATAATTGCCATTTTGGCTGGGTTATGCTTTTAGAAATGCCAAACTGAAAATGACCTTATAGTCATCAAGCTGAGTCATGTACAGTTGTGACTTGGGACATGACCTTTAAAAAGCGACCATTGAAAGAAATAACTAAGGTTTATATTGATATTCTTTGCTTGAGCTATAAGAAAAAATGTTATTATAAGTTGCTACCCTCTCATCTGAGTGTTACATGGGTTGTTCTGTAGTGATGACATGAACCAAGGAGTAACTGTGATCTGGCTAGAGCCGTTTCTAAAAATTTACAACCCCGTTTGTCTTTCTGCCGTAGTACAACTTCAAGAACAGAGGGAGCCTGACTTTTGAACCCTTAACCCTGGTTCCAATCCAGACGAAAATGATTGATGTTAATTTGCTGACAGAAAAAGAGGTGAGTGAAGCAGTAGGTTTGCATTGCCACCTTCACAATGGAACCAGCTTGTTCTGTTCTGTTTACAAGAACCACTGGCTTCTGTTCCGTTTCGTAGCTCCAGAGAGTAATCCCGAGCAACCTGGCTTGATTTTAAACTTGATCCAGCTTTGAGTGGGAGGGTGGACTAGATGAACTCTCCAGAGGTCCTTCCAATCTAAATTATGGTGAAGGCAGCAAGGACCCCTCTGATGATGTTGTTTTGGTAGTTCCCTTGATACAGTATTTGCCGCTGTCATCTCTTCTCTTTTCCTACTCTTGCCTTAACTTGCTTCTGCCAGACTATCACGCAGTCTCCCTGGAGACTTATGCTAATGACAGTCTCATGTTGTCATCTGTATCTACTTGTGACCAATCCCATTCAGCCACAGCACATTCTGCAGTACGTACAGACTCTGAGCAGACATCAGTGATACCCGCTCAGCAGCATTTGTTTCCTGAATAGCTTCATGCTCTAAACTTTCTGTTTCGGTCTCCCGCTACCTTCACCGTGATGTGTTTCATCCTGTTTTTCTACCATACTCTTTATTTTGCCTCAACCCATCCCCCTTTTCTGAATGATAATCCTGCTTGCATTTCCTTTTTCTGAAGAGGACTGTGAAGAGTACCAAGATCTGCAGTAAGGTTACCTGTTCAGATCAATAGGGCAACTTGTGTGTCAGCACTGCATTGTTCAGTTATAAATTTGCAAAGCTATTTACTAGACTGTGCCAAGGTAGCTAGTCTGATTTGCTGGAGGCAGTGATTTGCAGAGACTTTAAATACTTGTCAGCTGAACTGAACCTTGGATTCTCTGAAAACCCAGGAAGAATTGCTTCGGTTCCTACCCTCATCAAATTTACAAGGTACTTCCACGTGTTAGAGGCCTGTCTCTTTGGGACAGGATCCCATTCCAGCCTAGCAGCTCAATCCCAAAGAGCACAAGGGCCTACAAATGTCGTTGGCTGTAGACAACTTGTAAAGGCACCAACTCTTCTGTGCTTACGCTGAATGTCATTCCTCTCCCTTTCTCCAGCGTAACTGGGTGAACGACTACCATCAGAAGTGCAGGGAAGTAATCGGAGCAGAACTGGAGAGGCAAGGCCGGCACGAAGCTCTTCGGTGGCTCATGCGGGAGACAGAGCCTCTCATCAGAGTTCAGTAGCACCACAGTGTCTTTGGTGTGTAGAGCATCAGGACTGCTTGGTGTCACAACAATCTGTGTCTTCTCGGCCCTTGACACCACTGGGAGAACGTTCTTCAGTAAACCTTTCGAAATCAGGAGGGGTTTCGTGTAGCGTTTCTCTCCCCCCAACATGTGCGGGTAATGTGGGGGTAAGGAGGGTCACTGTCTGAACAGTTTTTTTGGGGGAGGGGAGGGGTTGAGAATGGAAAGCAAACGAAATACATAAGCATGTTGCCTTTGAAACAGGGGTCTTATTGAAATAATTGTTCTAAGAGGCAATACTGGAATATTTTATACTGTCTGGTTTTTCACTGTGAAAACTCAGTATTTTTGCATACTTGGGTTCCAGTTGCTAAGTTGCTACCCACACAGCAGGACTGATTACTGAATAAAAGTTTCCAACCCGCTGTTTGCTTGGTCTGCCTTCTCTTGCAGTCAGTGATGTGTTGGGTTTGACGACTTGAAGATGGGCAAGAACCGGATAATTCCACCTTTATGTGTGCATTCAGTTCAGACAGCGAAGAAGGATGTATAGTGCTGCCCCGTGCTAGGCGCTGGCAGATGTTGTGGAGGGGCCTGAGAGGAGCCTCTGACAAAGCTTTGTGACAGACGGTGGGAGGGATGTGGTGACACTCAGCAGAGGTTTGTATGCGCGGAGCACCCAGGCCAGTGCTGCTTCTGTCTGTTGTCACGACTTACTGAGTACTCGTATAACCCTCGGCAGTGCAGGATGCGTGGGCAGCGGCGTGGAATTACAGCTCTTCCTGGACACAAGGCAACTATTAAGTTTAAAAAAAAATAATAATCACATACAATGGACAAAAGAAGGCCTCCGTGCAAGTTTGTTTCAAAAATCAGCCTGGCCTGGGCCACCAGGAGCTGTGCTGGCCATTGCCAGGCAGTGCGCAGACATCTAGCGGTTAGGCGAGCTGCTGCAGGTTAAACACAGGCAGGGGAGCTTCCCAGCCCGGCGGGGGAATCTGCTCTGCTGTCTTCTGAGAAGCACTGCGTGCAGGTGCATGGAAGCATTGTCCATAGCGTTAAATGATGGGGTAAGAGTACGTTTACTAAAAGAAGCGGTCATTCTTAACATTGACACTGAAAAGTGTTTTTGATCAAACTCGAGTTCAATATTAGATGTAAAAAGAGCAATCGGGTACCAGCAACTCAAATGCCCGATACGTTAAATGGTCTGTGCAAATGGAAATGTTTGTATACGTAACTTTCTTCTCCTCCTTCCCCCCCCCAAAAAATTCTGAGAGGGAACTATTAATCTCTGCTAAATGGCATGAAATTAGTATTTCCCTCGAGAGCTGTGGAAATCGGAAGCAGTATCGTGTAGCCAAACAGAAAAGGGCCGGGAAGTGAACCAAAGTTGCCTGGCCTCCTCGCTACGTTATCCCGGTAGGTGGTAATGCAGAAGTGCAGTCAGTGCTTTAAAAGGTCATTTTTACACCCTGACCTCTGCAGGTAGGTATTTAAATATCGAAGTGGCTTCCCACCGCTGCCTGGAAGTACTGGCTTTCATCTCAGCTGTGCCTACAGGAAACCCAACTCACACATCGACCGGTCCGCTGTGTCTCATGAGCGTGTGCTACCGACCAAACCACATCGGGGCGAGGAGCCCTTCCAGAGGTGCCCGTTGCCTCTGTAGGTACTGACTGTGCCACGGGGTCAGAGGACAAGCGGGGCATCTCTGAACAGCTTGTGCTGTGACAAACCCGCGCTTTCCCAGCAAAATCCGATGTGCGCGCAGTGAGGCTGAACGAGCAGGGAGTTGTTGGCCGAAGGCCGTGGCCTCCCCCGGCCGGTGGGAGAGCTGTGGGGCTGGAAGGCAGCTGCTCTCCAGGCTGATGGTGGAAGTTCAAGCAGATGACTCTGGCGGTCGGTGTAGACCCGCGGGGGGGCTGCACTGCTGACCGCAGATGTTCCCAAGCACGGCGTCCCGGATGTCCTGGCAAAGGCCCAGCCCGGGTAGGTCTCTCCTCAAACTCAAGGGCAAGTGTTTCCCACGGGAAGGCAGAAGAGGAGGATCTCTACCGAAAGGTGAAACACAACAGCCAAGACAGCTTTTGTCCTCTTGACCCAAAGCCACTGTGTTCAGCTCAGGCACCTCAGTGGGGAGGAGGGACATGACGCCGAAAGCGATTTGCGAGGTTTGCATGGCCTTTTCCCACCTCGACTCCCTCTTTACAGTCAGATGCCAGCCTGGGGGCCTTCCCACCCACATCCCAGAAATTCATGGCTCCTTCCTGTCCCACACTCCCCTGCAGTGCACAGGGACGGAGACTGAGGTGCGGCAATCCAAACTTGTCTTCTTTTCTAGGCACCAGCCCGGGTACCCCCAGCAGATACCTCCTGCCCTTCCCTCCCCAGCTCGTCCCTCCGTGCCACCTTAACCCTGTGGGCTTTTGTTGCAGGGAGTCTGCCACTGCCTCTTGGAGACAGCTGGGCGATCTTTACCCCTTTCTCGGATTTTGGCACCTCAGCAGAGGGAGATGGGGTGTTTCCCAGGGGAAGGGGGGCTGGTTGACATGTATTCCCAACTCTAAGGCATTTGTCTCTCTCCCTATTCACTAAAACACAACTACGTTTTATGCTCTTTCCTGCCTGAGCTTCAGGTTTCCAATGGAAATTAAACGTAGCTTGTTTGGTTTTCCTTCTTCTTCCAGGTTTTGATTTATTTCGTCAGTGCCTGCTTTCCCTGGGTGGCTTCTC
The DNA here is from genome assembly GCA_017639485.1 of Pluvialis apricaria. Classification (NCBI taxonomy): domain Eukaryota; kingdom Metazoa; phylum Chordata; class Aves; order Charadriiformes; family Charadriidae; genus Pluvialis; species Pluvialis apricaria. Next base: position 29,543,863 of record CM030013.1, on the reverse strand, counting down.
TCTTCTCTTCTCTTCTCTTCTCTTCTCTTCTCTTCTCTTCTCTTCTCTTCTCTTCTCTTCTCTTCTCTTCTCTTCTCTTCTCTTCTCTTCTCTTCTCCTGGTGGAAGGAAAAAATTAAGGAAGAGAGGAACAAGGAAAAGAATGAATGGAAACCGAGTTTCTGACAGGTTTGGGTTTTGTTTTTGTATCAGTACCGTCCACAGAAATGACCATAAAATTATGCTGCTCAAGTGAAATTTATGATTTTATTTGATTGGGTTTTTTTTAAATATTTTCTTTCCATAGAGGTTTTTTTCATCGTTGTTGTAGGAAGGAAGGGGCACTCTCAATAACAGCATGCTTAATGCCACCTGCTGGTGGGCATCTGATGCCTGGAGAGGACCTGTCTTTGTCCCACACCATTCAAGCCACTCAGTTTTGCAGTATTTTTAACCTGGTGTGCGTCTCACAGTTTTAGATGATGCTGCAAAGCGCGTTTCTGCCCCTCCTACAGGGACTCTCCTACCTCTCCTACAGGAGATGGTTCCTACAGAGCCTCTCCTACAGGGATGCTCACTGGGATAAGCCCGTCTGGTCCTATAACTTCATCCAACCCAGCAGCTCGGCGGGTAGCTGTACTTCACCACCAGCACCACCACCTGATCCTGTTTCTACCCACAGGACAGGAGTTCAGCAAACACGAACCGTAATCAAGGTCCCTATGACCACCCTGATCTATGCCACTAGGCAACTTCCCTCACTGTCCCCAGCCCAGCTGTTTGTCAACGTTTGTGCTAGAAATCTCTAGCTGTGCTATTACTGTGTTTGGGGGCTATGCAATTCTTCGGTTCCCTTGGAATAAAAATGTTACAGCAGGAGACAGACCCTGTTTTTCAGTGAGGTAAAGTCCACATCGGCTTCACCGTTCAATCACAAATCATGACGTGTACGTTGGCAATGTGCCTGCTGGTGTACAAGGCTTTTGAGGCAAATAGACCATTTCTCCTTGAGCAGAGGGATTCATATTCATTCATCACCAGCAACAAATACTCCTTCTCTCGATAAGGCTGGTGACTGCTTGGCTTCTCCACAGACACCCCTCCTTCCTCAGTCTGAGGGTACTACCTTAAGTGTGCCTGGCAGCAGTAAAATCCAGTTGTTTTTTAACTTAAATGGCTCATAACTCACCTGTAATGGAAACCCCACTATTGTTCGCATGACTATTAAACCCATCACTTTCCACGAGAGCTATTGGAGCAAATTTTTGATTTACAGCCCGGCCTTAGAGTGAAAAAGAAAACTTTGGAGAACATCGTTGCTGAGGAACTCCTCAGCAAATCACCAAACCAGCCTGACGTTCAGGCTGCGCACGGTGAATTAACTGCCCAGTAACGACGAGGGGCAGGGGTGTGTTGTGGGGCACAGATGCTTATTCCTGTGGTTCCTTCAGCAGAGAGCGACAGCAAGAGCCACGTCGTTGGAGCAACCAAATATTAAAGCTCTCCTGGGGATCAGGAGATGGCAGCTTTCCTTTGCTACTTCTCTTCCCTGTTCCGTGCTGCTCTGAGGGGTCTCCTCTGGGTGGCGTGTGGCTGAGGACAGCATGGAGGACACCTGCATTTTGGAACATGCTCACGAGAGGCTGAATGAGGCTCCTCAGTCATTCAGGCAACTGTCTAAAAAACACCTGCTGGTGGGCATCTGATGCCTGGAGAGGACCTGTCTTTGTCCCACACCATCTCCTTTTAGCACGCAGTGGGGGTGAGTTGGCTGCTGGTGCTAAGGATTATTGCCATTTATGTTTGCTGACTTGTAGCAATTCACACCTCATTCCCAGAGTCCTCTATCTTCTTTTTTTGGGGGAAGAAACTGCAGGCCTGAGCATCTGGCGGAGGTGTCTGGAGATCAGGAGTTAAGTACGTTGCCTGGTGTCACTGCCCTCAGCTTGTTTTACATGATTAGGACAAAACTCCCCATGGCTTTGGATGTAATAAGAAAAAAAAATGAAACAAGAGCCTCTGGAGGGTAGAAATATGAACTGGGTTAGTGCTTAATTAAGTTGCCTATTAACAGTTGTGTAGCAGCCTGGAAGAATTTTAATGTACCAATTAAAGCACGGAGCTATCTCCTTGGCTTTCCACCACCTCTGGGGATGCTGTCAAGAAAGGGGAGCTTGCCGATCAAGTGCTGTTTATTTTGCTCCTTCCAGCTTGTTAAAAATCGTTCTAAATTTGGGATGTGGCGGATGCCCACAGACACGTTTGCTTCCGCGAGGCAGTGGAGTGACGTCTGCCTGATGAAGATTAGCATGGGAAAGAAATGGGACCGTAGTGCCGTCTAACCCCCTAAAACCCCTCCTGTTCCTTTACGGTTTCTGTGTGTTGCTGCAGGAAGAGGAGAGAGGGTTGGCAGCCGCGAGGCGGCTCCACGCTGACGGTGGGCTGCGTTGGTTTGGCGCATCATACAGCCTGGGCAGCCGGTGTGGGCTCACAGCAGGCGTTTGGAAGGGACGTGATGAGTTATCCTGCCTGTTCGCTGGCTGTCCCATCACCATGTCACACCACCCTTCAGGAGCTCGTCCAGCTCCATCGTAAGCAGCAGGTGAGGTGGTAAGAGAGCATCGCTGCTCTGATGACTAGGAACCTTCTGACTGACAGCCAGAAGGTACTTGAGGCTATTTTAGAGCTATTTGCTGAAATCGCTCTTTCTCCCTGGTTGTTTACCCTCCTGAACATGCTGCCGAGGAGTGGTTGTACCTCTTTCTTCTGACCAGCCCAAACAAGCTGACCTTGTCCTATTGCTGGGCCCAAGACCCTAGTCACCATTATTCCTCCAGGAGGAACTCGTGAGAGGGCTTGTTGGCAAAACCAGCTGGGCTTTAACCCTCACATTCCTTGAGAGGTGGCTTTTTGGAAGAAGAGGAAGAAATTTAACCCCAGGGCTGGTATGTCATGTTATGTTCTTGGTCATATGTAATGTATCTTGAATTTGGACAAGCCAAGCTCAGCCACAATGCACTAAAAAGAAAAGACTGAGCAGAAAGGGTAAATGAAACCTCACTGTCTGGTGGAGATGGGGCTTAAGGACAACAGGAGCCATCAGCCTCCTCTCTTCTGAACAGCACATGGTCTGGACCCCTCCATGGTGTCTCTTGGAAGGGGGGAAGGCAGCAGAGGGCAACAGCTCAGGAGCTTGGCCAGGAGGGGAAGGGCAGCCGGATCGCTTCAGCCCTCAGCAAGATGGCAGGTGATAGGGCCTCTGTGTGTGCGTGTCCCTGGCACTTCGGATGGGAGACAAACAGCTTTCCAGCCACAGCCCTTTGCGGTGGGCTTGGCCAGGGGGACAGGGACACTGGTGGAAGGGTCTGAGGGACATTCACGGTGAACAACCCTGCTGATGGGCAAGTCAGTCTGTGCGATCATCTCTCTCCTGCTGGCGGCCCAGGCAAAGGCTGCAGGCAGAGGGTAGGAGAGGCAGTAGCAGGGTTGAGAAACGGGGGTCAGAAAAATGTAAAGACAGAGGTCTGAGCTCCTCTAACGATCCTTCAGCCTGATGAAGAGGGAACCCCACGCCTCCCCACCCCCAGCCCAGGGCTTGGTCCAGGGGTGAACGTTAGCGCACGTAGTGCGGACGGTGATCCTGACCACAAACACCCAGGGAGCACACAGAGCCAGCAGAGAGCAGCCTAAGTAATATCCACGGACAGAGACAAACCCTTTTGTTTTTAAATTTGAATTGCTTATATTTTACTAGCCTGAGGGCTGGTGAAGGCTGCAGGGGGGTTTGGTTCCTCAGGGCTGCCCGTTGCCAGCTCTCCCGGGAGCACGGGCTCCTGGCGCATGATGCTGCTCCGCTCCCGTGATGCACTGTCTGCAGAGCAATTTCCACACTCAGATGGCGTTTGGAGAGAAAAAAAAAAAAATCCAATCTCATCCTTCATCCATTTTTCATGTACCTGCCAGTGGCTTGCTCTGGCTCCTGGCGTCATGGGAGCCTTTTGCCCACAGAGCCTGGAGGTGGGTGTTCTCCCCTGTGCGTGCTCCGCTGTGAGCCCTTTCTCGCAGCACTCTCTGGGGCAGTTCATACGGGCTGGCAACCAGGCGAACGCAGAGCCTGGCCCCTGCCACTGCCACACACACAGCTGCATTGGAGTCATCCTGCTTAAAACCCAGTCTAGGGCCAGCATATCGTAAACATCTCCCAAAATGGAGCATTAAACAACTGGAGAGGGTCTAGCATCAGCTTTCGATAGCCTCCCCCCCACCCCAGCATCGTGGCAAGCAGCCCTGGCTGGGCGTCTCCGGAGCTGGAACAAGCCCTCGGCTCCTTGCGCCCTGTCCCTCTGTGCATCCTCTCTCCCACGCAGCTGCTCATCTCCCCTCTGCGGTGGTAGGGGACTCGGCAAGCGTCTTTCGTTTCCATTTGCATTTGGAGCACATCTTCCGATAAACACCACCCCGTTCCTCTTGAGGTTTGAATAGAAAATGAGCTGGGGAATTTCAGACGAAGGTAGCATTAGTTTGGAGCGCCACGGTCTTCTAGGAGGGGATTTAAGGAGCTTGGAGCGGTTGTGAGAATATCTCTGCTCAAATCCGAACAGGCAGCTCGGTAAGTGCAAAGTTGAGGAAAGTGTCCTCTTCCCCTTGTATGCTATTAATATTTAGGGCCGGGCTTCAATTATTCATTCCTTCAGGGTGTGCTTTTATCATCTCAGTGCTACAGGATTAGCTTGCACACCTTCTCTGGGCACTCAGAGAAGACCTTTTCATAAGATTTGCAAAATTTCATATCTGAGAGGCCTTTTGCAAGCAAAATATATGCCATGCCATTAGTCAGAAAAAGCAAATCTTCCCCATCCCCACCTGCAGCTTCTTTAAGACCACAGAGAGCTGAGCCTTAGCAGACGTACAGGATCCAGCCTTGGCTGGAGGTGGGATAATCCAGCATGGCTTGATGAGAGGTTGGGTCCATTATTTCTTTTTTTATACAGGAACAAGGAGATATCTAAAAATATTAGGTAGACCCAGGCCAGCTCCATACTCATCCATGACCCTTGGCACAGCCAGCTCATTTGTTTGAGCTGTGGTCAAATCGAAGTACGCTGTGATTAAATGCTCCAAATTATTGACATCTGCACTATAAATACCTGACGCGTTAATAGCCCATCTTCCCGCTGGGTCGCAAAGCCTGACAGTCAGTTTGCTAAAATGAGGATAATCGGATTGCGTGTTTCTGAGCACAGCTTGATCAGGGCAGGGTCTGGGAAGAATTCTATTTTATTTGCCCAAATATTCTTTTTATTCAGTTAAGCAAAGCCAACCATGGAATTAACATGCCCTTTCTCCCTTCAGGAGCCTAAGTACCTGTCGGGGCTCAGCACCACAGCAGTCACTGCAATTTCAGAGTTGGTCAAAACAGGGGGCAAAGAAGAAATCTTCTTTTCTCTGCCTTTAGAAAATATTTTGTAGTGTTATTCTGTTCTGGGGTGAAATGATAAGGCCATGATAAGGCCATGAAAAATTTTGCTAACCAAAAGCCTGGAAAAATTATTGAGCCAAAAATGTGCCATCCATCAAACCATTTAGTTTTCATTGTTTTAGAAGACGTTTTGTAAATACTGGCAATTCTAATTAAACTTAAAAGATTGAATTAATTTTTAAAGCAAAAAAAAAAATAGAGGTTGGGAATTTTCTGTTTAAAACTTGTTGGAACAAGGCAGTATGACAATTTTTGAAACTGTATTAAAATATTTTTTGACATAACCCTGATGAAACCTGGTCCTAATCCCCTGTGCAGATTGCATTTTGAAGAACTCGAATTTTTCAGATAAGGAACACAAAACCATAAAAATCCCCTGAAGTCAAATATCTTGCTAAAAAATTCCTGCTGCAGTGATTGCACCACTCCTGAGGAACAGGAGCAGCAGCTGAGACACATCGAGCTGTGTGTTCATCCTATCAAACAGAGCTAATACCTTGTGTTTGCTTTCCACAGTCAGGGGACAGACACAGGTAACCCCAGAAATGATGGGACACACCTGTGAGCTGAAGCGTCCTTTTGGGGTTATGTCCTTCTCCACCAACTTGACAAGCAGACAGGGCTTCTCTGGCAGCCATCTCAGGCACATGGTTACAGCTGGGTGGAGTAAATAAACCTGTGTTCAAGTGACATGACTCAGGATTGACATGCAAACCTCTCCTTCACCTTGGGCAATGCTTCCCACTTAGGACCTTGACCACCCCCCCGCTCTGGGCGCAGTGCTGTGTTATCACTTCCAAAGTGATCACACCATTTACAAAGTTCTCAACTATTCAGATTTAAAAAATGTTTCAAATCCAACCCGACGGCACTGGGCAGGGCTGAACCAACCGGGTTTAGAACGCAGCTGGATGAGAAATGCCACGGTAAGCGTGGGCTGAGTCCCACTGAGCAGCTTGGTGGACCACACTCATGGCTAGTGGCCGTTCGGGCATCCTCGCTGATGCTGAGGCCTGCCGTGGCACATGTGGGCAGGCAGCATCGTATGCCAGTACAGACTAGTGAGCAAATTGCATCCCGTCTCTGCTACCCACAGCCGAGATATTGTAACACGTGTTTCTTCTAACCTCTTGTCTAGATTATGGCAGTTTAAGAGGACTCACCACCCAGGGCAGAGATGTCAGGTGCTGTTACCGTCTCTGGGTTTCCCACAGGGGAAAGAGAACAAGGCTTTCCACTTGGCAAAGCGAATAACCCTGGCCATTGATCCTTTTGCACTTCCATCCCTGAAGGCCGTGGGTGACAGTATGTGGGCGCCTTGCGGTGCAGGGGCTGTGACAGAGATGTCTCGTGGAGTTCAGCGCTCCTCACTGCTCACTCGTCGGATGGCATTGCTTTGCTTCTGCCGCAGAACAGAGGCGACAGGAGGCAGGTGCCTGGGCCATTGCTTAAAAAATAGCCCCTCTCCACGAAAGCAGGGTTTAAAGATGGTTGTTATTATTACCACAGGAGGAAAGTGGGCTGTTTCCACACCACCGTAATGCAGACATCACGTGTTCGCCCCACAGCAAGCAGCGAGTCAGCAACACAGGCTCCTTCCTGGGCAGGAAGCAACAGGTAAGACTGCCACTATTTTGGGATAACCACCCCCTTCTGAAGCCAGGCTGAAATGTAACATCTCTTGCAAAAAACTCCCCTGAAAGCATTGTTAGTTGTGACAGCGTGAGCAGCCTGACGGAGAGGTGCCCAGCTCCCTCGCCCTTCCTCACAGGGTCTTTCCACCGAAAGCCACAAACCCATTTTATATTAAAGGCCCAGCGTAGCTACAAGGAGGCTCAGTACGACTCAATTTTTAATTGTGAACTATCGATAGAGACAATGGCTTTTTGCGTGCTGCCTCTTGCTCCTGCAGCACTGGTTATAATTTCTTATCAACTCTGGATTTTGCGAGCGACCCCGTCTGAGCACCGGGGAGGTGCTGGCATTAAAGAGGGGCCACGGCGGGCCCTGAGACGGCGTGAGGAGCAGGAATGGTAACTGGCAGTAAAAGCTGACAACCAGAAATTAATGTTGCTTTTAACTGTCAACTCTCAGTAAAAATAAACCTTGAATCCTAGCAGGCCGAGCTGTAAAATTACACGGACCTTGCTTTAATCATTGACTGAGCACACTGCACTCCGCGTCTGTCTCAAAGCGGACGGCGTAATGCCTGTCTGGCTCATTAAACATGATGTGGGCTGAAAGATGGAGATTATGTGAATCCAACGCTCCAGTGAGGGATGTTGGCACTGTCAAAGGGTGGGCTGTCCCCGGGGAACAGCCTTGTCCAGGAGCAGCCCTACTCATGTCAACGTGGTGCTACCACTTCTGTCCTGGGGTGGGAGGTGGGCTGCAGGACAGGGCTGACCCACCTGTAGCCTTCCTCCTGAGTGGTGTCAGCCGTCTTAAGAAAAGCTGGGACACCCGTCTTTTCCTGAGCCTGAAGATACGATGTTATCCTGCAACACGTGTGATCGCAGGCTGTTGTGTGTGATCTGGATAAATGGTAAAGCTCCTGAAAAAGTGGGAGGCTTTTCTGCCCTTGCAGAAAAGCACTAATAGTATGGAGAAAACTCCATTTATTCAGTTCTCTGTGTACAGAGGGACATTGCTCACTTCATCGCAGGTCAGACAGTCTTTGTAGGTTGAAATATCTGGGACACAGTTAGACTTACAGCAGGAGAAGAGGGCAACTCCCCAGCGTAGGGTGGAAGAATAGTAAAAATCCAGAAAAGATCCAGCTTCTGAATCAAGAGAAGACAGGCAATGGCGCGAGAAAAGCAGCAGTCACAACTAGCCTGGTAATCACCCCGCAGTACAGCAGGCTCCTATTACCTTTAAAGAACAAAACAAGTGAGCTTTATGCTGCTACGGCCAAATGTTTAAAAGTGCGTTTCATAAAGACAGCATTTTTAATACAAGCCACCCCCCCATTAATAACAGTCTGCTTAGCATTAAAAATTGTACCGCAGATGCATGATTTTACCAGTTTTGGAACATCAGCAAATTTAGTTTTAATCTGCTGTAGAGCTAGAAATAGTCACTGTAAGGATGATACTGTTTTGCATTCAGTGCATTTATTGACATGAGAAAACCAGCAAGCAGTAATTTAAAGTGATTAATTCAGGACTATGCAAATGCAAGGGCTGAATGGAAGCACATAAACCACGTGTTGCAGAACTGGAGTTTGGTTCCTTGGTTTCCCTGGGTTCAGCACGTCCCAGCAAGGTGCCTGTGCGCAGGGAGAGAGAACACAGTCTGAACCAGAAGTGCTGGTACCCATGAAGGATCCAGGATGGGGTTGGCACTCAGCCACCTGGGTGGCAGAAACCCAGCGAGGGAGGAGACCTGCGGGTGGCAGAGGGCAGTGAGTTGGACATGAGGTCCTGGCCAGGTGGGTCAGTGCGGTCCAGAGACTTTTCACGCACAAGAGGCCTGAAACAAATCCTACCCAAAGAGAGTGCAGGGGAGCTGCTTGTATGAGGAAGGCAGCGTGACCTATCCCTGCTCCGTACATTGCATATGGAATAAGACTCTCAGCTATCCATGACATTTTTCACAGCACTTGACAGTGTGAAAGTGCTTTTAAAAGAGAGGAAACAGCCCAGGGAGAAGAGCCTTCCACAGCCCCCCTCATTTGCTGGAGAATGGTCAAGGGACCTATGCAAGCTCTGCCCCAGTGAATGGAGCAGGAGCAGATTCAAGCCCAGCGCAAATTGCTCTCAATTACCACCTGTCCCCCAGGCTCAGGATGACTTTTGGGAAGATGACAGCCGTAAGACTCCTCCATCTCACTGGGGACCACCCACCACGTTGCCATAAAGAAGACACTGGAGCAATTTTCTCTCCCCTTCTGAGAACCAAACATTGCCTTGGTCTGTAACACACACATCCCAGCTGACAAAGACAAACTAGATCATTAAGACAATAGAAACAGTAAGTGTACAGAGAAACATGACAAAATGACTCTGAGATGCATTCCCATTTTATGCTTTTACTGGGACAAAACCTCGAGTCTATAATATTAAATCAGAATGTCAGAGATAGCTTATGCTAATTTAATTAAAGGCAGCATCCTGGTACACATGGGTGAGGAGCTGAATTAATATTGTGCACCACCCACTAATTTTGCCTGCCGTGGGTGTGCTTAATCTGGGACGTCCTGATGTGCTCATCGCTCTATTTGTTTTTCTGGACAGGATGAGTATCCCCCCCACTACTCTACCAAAATTTGGCAGGATCAAATTTTATGCTTTTCAGTCTCAAAGCTGGCAAACTGTGTGTAAATGCCATCTCTAGGCACCAATTCATCCATCTGTGCGAGAGAGATGGGAGTCCTTGTCCAACTTTGCTACCCATGGGTGGAGAGAGGTTTCTCGAGGAAGCCTGAAGTTGTGTGCTGCGAGCACCCCACCACCCTTTTTCTGAGCACAAAACAGGACTGAGCTCTACTGGAAAACAAACCAACTTGTTAATGGAGTTTGGGGCATCATAAAGGTACCACAAGCCTTCAGCGTCACACTTCATATGTTTATATCCCAATTTTGTTTTGGGCATATTCTCTTCCTCCATGTGTGTGGGCTCATCCTCCAAGAACTATAGTAGGGTGCAATTTCAAAAAGCTTCACCTTTATGTGAGTGACACAAAGTAGCTTCACTATGTGGCTGGCAGGAACAGGGGATGGTGAGATCTGTCTGCTGTTTGGGTGGAGAGATGAATTCAGCCACTGCTGCCCTCCCTTCCAGCCGTGTCCTACCGCTCCTGGCAGTTAGAAATGACAGGGGTGGATGTCTTAAACAGGAACATCTTAAATCCTCAAAGCAGAAACAAATACCTCACCTCCTTATGTGCTGGACCATGGCAAAAGCTAAACGACTCCTTGGGAAGTTGTCTCTGGGCCCAACTCAAACCTCAGCCAAGCTGATGGGAGAGTTTTGGTGGATCTCAAAGGCTTATGGATCAAACGTTTTGCTTGTCCAGAGTCAGATGCAGTAAAGAGCTTACGGCTGCTTTGTGCAACACATTGTGACATGCTGAACTTGGAGAACGTGTTGAAGTCCCCCAAATTTTCTTGGTAGCACCAAAGCTGCCAGACAGCATCTGAAATGGTATGTCCTTCCTGCTTCACCTTTGGCATGGCAGTGCTTGTGAAACAGACTTCTGTTCTTCTTTCCCAGCTTGGGCAGGGAAAGGGGAGAACGGGCAATTAAAACATCTTTGGGTAAAATCTGGTATCAGTCCATAATACTGATTTCACACTTAGATCTTCAAATCTTCTGGCAGGAAGCTGTTTGAATGCTTTTGCCCTCTGCAAATCAGGCAAGGAGCCCGGGTCCATTGCATATGGAACTACACAGTTTGGGGCTGAAGCTGTAGCTTAATTTGAGCCCATCAGAATCAAAGGCACTCTGTCTGTCTATCTGTCTGTTCGCTTTAGTGAGGCACCGGCTCTCTGCTCCAAAGTGCCTGGTGGCTAAGGGTGTCAAGAAAGTGGAGAGTTTCATTACTAACTAAGAATTGTGGAGGGAAGTGCATCTCTGAGGGTGTGAGGATTGCCTTGCTGGGGAACAAGGCTGTCATTATAAGCAGGACTAGATGCAGTTTTAATGTGAAGAAAGCAATATAGGAATAAATTGCAGCATAAAGTTTCTTCCTAATGCTCTTTTTCCAGGCAGAGGAAGCACGAAGCACGAGCGCACTGAATGGGCAACAGAGCTCTAAGACTGCAATAATACCTTCTGCTGGTAAGTAATAAGAAGAGCAAAGTGGTTGCTGGGTGGCACCTCTAACTCCTCACTGTTAGGCTAAAAATGGCTTATGGAGTGTGTGAGTGCCTTTGCAAAGCAAACTGCTGAGATGTCTGTGTCCTGCAGCACACTGAGACACGCGGTGCCGAGGCCAGCTCTGCCCATTAGCTGTGAACATACTCAAAATAGTTATCGTGGAACAGAAGTGCCCAGTCCCACATGAGGTGACAAGACTGAGCTCTTAGAGAGTCCAAGTATCAGGGAGAAAGAGGGAGCATCGCCACCGTCCGGGATATTCAGACAGGACCTTTCTAGAGTGTGTCAGCGCCGAAACACAAGCAGCTCCATGTGTGGTCTGTATAAGGGATGCTTCAACAGGGTTTGCTGAGCCACCATCCTCACCGGTTTATAAAAGAACACCTTGCTGCTGCCTTGTAGCACCCTGCCCTCTGAAAGCGTGCAGCTGCAAACATCTGTATTCTGCGTACAGGAGGACGAAAAGGCAGACTTTTCTTCTTCTGTTAAAGCTGAGCTGCTCAGGTGATAAACACCTACTTATGAGAGCTGGGAAAACCTGAGACGCCAAACTAGGCATGAAATCTGCAAATAGTTAGGACTTGGATTTGCACTTAGTTCTGCTTCCTGCTAAAGGGCATGAATGAAGCAAGGTAATAACTAACTTGCCTGAGGAGTATGTAATGTCAGACCCCCAGAGGAGTTGGAAGGACTGCTCTCACCCCTTGAAATTTCCCGCTGGCTACCAGGTATTCTTTTATCATCACACTTTAAAGTGAAATCACTTACATTTTTCGCTATGACTGTATTGCAGAACAAGACTTGGGAATGACCTGAATTGGAAGGTCTGACAGATTGCTTTTTTTAAAGGTTCTTTAGGGAAAAAAGCAGACATGACCCTCTACTAAATTACACCTGTGTTAAAGTAATGCATTGCCACTGCTATTGACAGCATCACACCTGGCTAAATGAGTGTGAAAGGAGGACTGGGACCAGCATCACATCATTTTCCACTTAGCAGAGCTGCTACGGTCTCCCCTGAGCCCAGGGGTCCTAGAAAAACCTCCTTGGATCTGACCCCCTTCCCCCAGGTTTGGCAGGTTGTTAGAGATGGGGAATGAGCCATATCTTCAATCTAGTGATTTGGGACACTTGAAATGTAAATAGTGGCTGGATTTCAATTTCTAAAGAAGATTTCATTATTCTGGTCTACATCAGTGGGAACACACTGTAAGTGATTTTTGAGAAAGGTATTTGAAGCCAATTCGTTGGGTGCGAGCTGCTGAACTGCAGCGGTCAGAAAATCACTTTTGGTCCATCTTTCGCCCACTGCACTAAGCTTCTCCATCCTTTCCCCATTCTGTCTTTTCTCCCCAAAATGCTGCACGTGTGGGAGTTTGGGTTATGTGACTGTGTCCCTGCTTCCCATGTTGAGGGGAGGGACTATTGATTCATTTCCTTAAGCCCAGGGAGGAATAGTGTTTCTGGTTCATTAAAGTTCTGACTCCGTTAGAAGACAGACTACCTGGCAGCCTGAAGAACCCGAGCGCAGGCGGTGACTCGCTTTGCCTTTGGGATGTGACTTGCTGACCCCGTCCCTGCGCTGAGGTGGAGGAGAGGGAAGGGGGAATCATGAATCACGGAATTTTCAGAGTTGGAAGGAACGTCTAGAGATTGTCTAGTCCAACTCCCCTTGGAAGAGGGTAGATTTACATTAGATATTAGGAAGACATTTATCACTTTGAGGGTGGTGAGGCACTGTCCCAGGCTACCCAGAGCAGTTGTGGCTGCCCCATCCCTGGAGGTGTCCAAGGCCAGGCTGGATGGGGCTTGGAGCAGCCTGGTCTGGTGGGAGGTGTCCCTGCCCATGGAGGGGGGGTTGGAACTCGATGAAATTCAAGGTCCCTTCCAACCCAAACCATTCTATGATTCTGTGATGCTGTACCGCACCCTGCACCGCTACAGGGGCGGTAACCCCACGTCCCCTGACACGGGGTTTATTACCATCGGCCCGGGGCGATGCTGCCCGACCCCACGGGCCATGCACCACCGTGGCATCAGCTCCCACACGTACAGCCCATGTTGCCGGGCCGCGCCGGGGGGGTCAGGGCATCCCGGAGAGGATGCGCGCCCGGCGGGGGGCATCAGCGGGGCTGCGCCGGGCTGCCCGGGACACAAACCTGCCCGGGGCTCGCCGGGCTCTTAAACCTCCCTAAGGACGGAGCCGGAGCAGCCCCTGCTCTGCTCCCGGCCGCCGCCGCTTCCCATCGCCAGAGGGACCCCTCGGACCGGCCATGGGGTCCCCCAGCTCGGCTCGGCTGGGGAACCGGTGGCAAGTTGGGGAGAGCCCAGCTGGGAGCCGGGGCTGCCCAGCCCCGCAGCCGGGCTTGTCCGTGCCTCCCAGAAACCCCTGTGGGGGTTAGTAATAATAATTAAAAAAAAAAAAAAAAAAAAAGAGGCTGACAGGAGCGAATAGAAACCAGCAGGCTCGGCGTGGGGGTGGGAAACGAGCCGGACCTCGCTCCCCTGCGCCCGCGTGTGCCCGTCAGGAAAATCTGCTGATAACGACCCAGCGGCGTCCCGGGTGTGAGAGCTTCGGGGGACCCAGCGAAAATCACCCGCCCCCTGCCGTGGCGAGTCACGGTGGGAAAGAGATATGGCCGAAGGAAGAAAAAAGTGAGGGAAAAAGGAAGAAGACAATAATCAAGTCCGTCCAGTCCCCTGCGGTTGGCTTGGTGCTATTTTGCTGCTGGCGAATATTTGAAATTAGGAAGGTAGAGGAGCCTTGATAAAATTAAGGCCTGTTGCTACCAAACTTGTTCTGTAATTGCCTTGTTGATGATTTTGTGGGCAGTCAGACACAAATAACGTGTGATTATACGTCATTTTAGGTGAGAGCAGGAGTTTGGTTTCCTTTCTTGGGGGACATCATATGCCTCTACATACGCTGGTGGCTCAGCATGAGAGGGTGAGTGTCACTGCTCCCCTCCACCCTCCCCCTCCAAAAAGAAAGAAATGCCCCATGGATTTTTCTTGACAGAGTCATGAGGGTAATAAATTAGCAATAGGAAAAAAGCAGAACAACCAAAGGGCATCTGCTACATCTTAAGAAATTGCTGGGTTCCAGTACGCTAAAAGCTGCAATTATTAATATAACAGACAACGAGGCTGGTTTGAAAGCTTAGTGAAGTCAGCTGTAGCATTTTTTTCGCCCTTATCAGGGCTAAAATTTGGATTAGGGCCTTGCAGGGAACAGTTTTCCCCAAAGTGAGTGCAGGTCCTGGGTTTGTAGGAAGACACAAACTCCGTGGCCCCAGCTCGCTCGCAGGGAACGGCCCTTTGAAGAGGAGTTTGCTGGGCATCTGCGCTTGCAGTGCGGCACGACGGCTCTGCGCTCACGCTGCGCCCAGAGCTCCCTGGGTATGAGTTCTGCAATTGAAGATGCTTCAGAAAGTTTTTGTCTTTCTGCTGTCCTTCAGAAACTGCCAGCTGGAGGGAGAAGACTTTTTAGTGCATTGATAGAGATTTTTTGGGGGAAATGAAACACTTTTTTTGTGTTTGTCGCTCCTTTCTTTTTGCAAAGGATTTCCTTCCTTTCGGCAAAGGATTTCCTTTCGGCAAAGGATTTCCTTTCGGCAAAGGATTTCCTTCCTTTCACAATCACCCAACACAGTGCTGCAGGAGCATCTAGGAGATGCCAAATATGGGTAGACAGACCTCAAGCCAGAAGCTTTATACCCACCTGAAATGGAAGGACGGGTCCCTGCCCTGGCTGCTTCGGTCATCTATATTCATCTTTGCTACAATAATCCGTCCTGCAAAGCCAGCCGCGTGCCTTCGGTACAGCTGCGTGACTAATCTTTAAGTAATCGTTTATTTGGGGAATGTCACCTCTGGGTGTGCTATTTGTTGGCCCATAACGGTACATTTTGAAGGCAGCAGGTTGAAATAATCCAATCAGCATTTCCTGAAGGGGGATACGACCCCTTCCCCTTTTCTCCTTGTCCCCAGCAGAGTACAAGAAGCACACGGCGTGCACGTGAAGAGATGGGAACGTGCGTCTCAAGGAGATGAGGGGTGTCTCAAGGCTGACTGCAGTGTGAACGGTAGACTTGAGAGGAAACACAGGGTAAAACAGTTTGGGAAAAGATGCATTGCCTGGCTGTTGGAGCTGCCTGCTGTAGGGCAGAGGAGTCCCACAGCGCTCTTTGAAGACGTGGTGGGAGCCATAACACTGTGCCTCGTGGTGGGATGCTTTGTGGCTGGAGAACATCTGGGCTTCCATGTCTGAGGTCACGTCATGGCCACACTGTGCTGTACGAGTTAGAAGCAGCACAAGCATTTCTAGAACTCCTGAAATGTCCAGGTCATGATCCTCCAGGGTGCAGAGGCCGCTAGTGCTGGTCCCTCATGAGCTTTGGTGGGCTGGAGGAGTGTAGTTGAGGCTACCACTGCAGCAGTGAAGGAAAAAAAGCTGGTTCAAACAAGGACCAAGATCTGGATGTCTGGTTCCAGCAGCATTTTGAAGGCAATGCAAATGTTTCTTAAGGCTATTTTTTTGCATTCTAGTTCAAACTGCTGTCTAATCCTGTCTAGCATCTGGTGCTTCAGACGAAGGAAAGGAAGAATGAAATGAAACCTCCCTGTAGACCCAGAACATCCAAGTAAGCTGCAGTTTTTCTTGTCTTAAACAAGATTAGCGATCATTAAAAAAACAACTCACAGAAGAACAGTGCTGGGTTATGGTCATTTCCATGAAGTTATCAATATGTCCTTAGGCATGAAGTCTTCATTTTCAATGCCTTCTATTAAACACCAGCTCAACAGGGTCATCACGGGGTTGCTGACATTAAGTGAATTGGTTACTTTTCCCAGCTGATGCTACTACCTATTTTTAGCTTTGCCCTTTGGCTTGCCTTTGGCATTTGAACTGTATTAACCACTAGCAATATGAATCAGTCCACAGGACTGACAGTCTTACAGCCGCTCAGGCAGGCTGGAGATGCGCCGAATAAATAATCAAAGCTACTAATGAGGCTGCATAACGCTGGGGGCTTGCAGGGAACTTTCTCGCAGTGTGGTCATGAGTGTCACAGTTTTTTGAGAAGACGAGGGAAAACATAATGTTTGTTACAGCAGAGAGGAAACCCAACTAGAATATTTTAAGTGAGTAGCAGCTACGGTGTTGTTTAGATTTGCTTGTTGCACGGTTGAGTATGTTCATTATTTATTATGGCATTGTTGGAGCTGCAAGTGGTATAAGGAGAAGGGCAAAATGATTTTTGTAAGGAGAAGTAATAGCTTTTGGTTGTAACAAAAGCTATTGCTGCTATCTAAACAACCTTTTTTCATTGTTGCCACGTAGGTGTCCACATCTGGGGAGTGATCGTGCAAGCTGCAAGCTCTGCTTTTTTGGCTAGAGGAATCGTTCTTCAGAGTGCTTTCAAGCTGTAGGCTTAGCTCCTCCAGGAAATTCCACGTGTTGATCAGCTGGGACTCGTGGCAACCTACTGATTGCCAGGTCCATGGAGGAAAACGCTGCCTCTGTGCCTCAGAGAGAGGAAAAAAGGGAGACGCAGAGCCCACACGCAGCACTGGGAACAACCTGTAGCAATCCTCAGCAACCCTTGATGCCAGAACCTGCTGTCCGTCCTTCCAGCTGTGACAGCATACTTTATGTAGGGCAAGCATATCAAGTCTTACTGTTACAAACTTCCCCTGAGCACATCTGTCCTCATCGGGCCAGCCAGCTAATCCCAGCCTGTCCTCAGCTTTGCTGCAGGTCATGGCCAGGGGAGGAGGAGTGGGTAAGGAGCTTGTCCATTTCTGGCCTGTGCTGTAACCTGTATCTTTAGCCTCTTGGTCTTTCTCTCCCCCAGAACTCGAGGGGAGGGTGGAAAATCTGATTTGATAGAGATAACTGGAACAGTTATCAGGTAAAAGCCTGTGGGATCTAAAGGAAAGCGGGAGCACTTCACCAGTTCTCTGCAGGAACTTCTCATCACATTTAGGGTATTTCTGAGAATCTTTTCCTCCACCACCACCTTTCTAAATGCTGCATTTGGAATTTTTTGCCCCCCCCCCCCCCCCCCCCCCAAGAAAAAGAGGTGTGTGATATTGACCCTTCTCTCAATCTCTTTCGTTTCGCAAAATTTTCGTCCAGTCACGAGGGCCGTTGTCCCTCCTCGCCCACCCTGCTGGGGTCCTGCTGTGGTCCTGCTGCAGTGCTGGGACCGCTAAACCCACCTCGGTGTCTCCGCGTATGGGGAGGGGATGGGGGACACAGCATTTGGCGCAGCATCCTCGGTCCCTCGCAGCCCTGGTCTCGGAGGACCGGGACACGTTTTACCTGGCTGCCCCAGGACACGCTGCTTTTGGGAACGCCTCGCGTAGCCCAGACAAGCGAGGCAGAGCTACTCATAGCTTTAAAATCCTCAGGCACCTTATGCAGAACTCAATTCATTATGCCCCAGCCTCCAAAATCATTAGTCAGCAGTGGCCATTTTTTTCAATTATGGGGCTTAAGGGATTATTGTGAGTCATTACCCGGAGGTATTAATATCTGCATCGCTTCTGAAACAGCTCAGGTGAGGCGGCGGTACAGCAGCTGCACCCAGGGCGCCGGGCGCCGGGAGCGCGACCCTTTCTTTCAGTCTCCAGAGCAGAACTGAAAGGCAAACGTGCCCTTGTGTTAAAAATTCAACTCATTCCACAAGCTTTTCACTTTGTCTCTCGGGGGGTCAATTAAAGCTTCACGGTCTTTCCTGCCACACTGGCAAAAAAAGATCTTCATCTCCCCTTCCTTTGATTAACTATGTTGTTATAAACAGACGATGCAGCACAAGCAAAAGAAACTAATATGCTTTCCCCCTTAGCCGAGGTCCTTGTAAATGAATCAATTAATTTAAACCAGTGCACCCCTGTGCTCGAAAAGGCGCAAAGCTGGCACACAGCTAAAATCCTGCTGAAGTCTCGGTGTGGCGGGGGGCGAGTGGCCTCGGGTGCGGAAAGCCACCCCTGCGCGCACGGACTTCACACACGCGCTCGGGCACGGGCTTGCTGAGGCTGTTTACTGCTGCAGATCCCTCCTCCAGTTTAAGGGATTTTCTTGGCCTCTTAGTTCCACAAAAAAGAGGCTCGTAGCAGGCATTTAAATTTTTATGAAGTGCTTGCTTTATTATCTTAATAAATCCTTGTTTGGTTTGCAGAATGCATCCCCATTGAAGTTAAGAGTTTATATGAAAATTAAAACGGCACTATATCTTCTTAATTAGACAAATGCATAGATAAAAAGAAACATGTCAGATGGCAGTGGAATTTAGCTTTGCTGGGAGGGCTCTTTTTATTTCTCTCTCAAGATGCTCGCCGAGGTTAATGCTGGTGCTGCAGGCATTCAAAGGGACAGCAAAACTCTCCCTTATCAGTAGGCAAAACACGGGCACAGCCCATTCTTCTGTGTTGTGCGTCTCATCCTTCCTGAATTATTTACTTCCAAAAATAAGTCACATAATTATTATCACATAAAAATTAAGCAGATTTTATTTTTCACAGGTGAACAGCCAAGGCTGAGCCCATGCACTCTTTGCTCTGGCATATTTTTTAAGGCACACTAACTTACAGGCTTAATTGGCAAAAAATGGTGGGAGAATATTGATCAATGAATTTTTTATTTAGATTGTTTTTGGCTTTCAGAAGCAAGACATTTCAGAAACAGGTCACTATTATTTCTTACATCTCCTAAAGACTGTAGCTGTAAATCAAGAGGAGTCATCCAATGTTCTCTAAAAGACAGGGTCTTTTTTGAGAGAGAACCAGAAGAAAATTTTAGCTGGATTGTGGGAATAGTTTTGTTCTAGCTCAGAGCTGGCTGCAGGGTGGACCTCAGGGTGCATTTGCTTTTTTAGCTACACATGGCAGAAGAATTTCTGGTTCTCATCATGAAATACAGTGGGAGAAACTACTGGGTTTTGAAGTAAACTCTTGCAGTTGCTGGCTCTGATGTCCAGGGTTTTGGTAGTGGGTTTTGTTCCATGTAATCGGTTGGGATAACTGCTGCCCTGCAGCAGGTCTTGTGCAGCAGAGACAGTCCTGGCTATAGGGCTCCTCATCATCTTTCTTGTCTTGAGGTGGATGGAGACTTAGCAGGAGGCATCAACCTGGAGATCTCCTGCCAAGGTGTTTCAAGATAGATCCTGTTTCTTTTGAGACCGTAACATTGCTGGCTGCAGCAGCTGCCTCCCCTTCCCTCCCCCTCTTTTCCTGAGCAGGCCAGTACACAGAAAAAAGTATCTGCTTTGGCTTTGCAAGGAGACCAGCGGTTTCACACCCTGCCCTGCAGTGTGATGAGTGGGACTTGGCAAAGCTGTCACTGCAGTGGCTGCAACAGGGGCACAAAGCAGAGGACCAAAAATGTGATGCAGAGTTTAAGGATCTCTTCTTAAAGCAGATCGGATACTTTCTCTTTACTGTGCAGCTTAAAACACTGTTGCCAATGAACTCTGCTTAAAAGGTTTTTCATCTTGACTTCTCATGCTTCTTTTAAAACTTTGTAAATTAGGGAATTTGTTCTACTTTTAAAGGGAACATGACAGCCTGAAGGAGACTTTCACGCTTATTGAGCAAAACCAAGACCAACAAAACAAAATCCTGGGTTGGGGCAGTCTTTTTGTCTATGAGAAACTGCAGGTGGGAAGTTTGAAGGAGCGCTGACATTGGCAAGGCGGGAGGAGACTTGCAAACTTCGCTGTGCCACGAGGTGCCTCGCTAAATCGTCAGCCTCTGGGGAATGGGGTACCAATGCCACCAGCACTGTGAATCTGTAGGTGCATCTCATTAACCTGCCGGTGTCTGGGTGCCTCTCGCTTTGCTGATGAGCTCAGTCGCTGCCGAGTGGGTGAGCAGGGGCCGGGTACTGCTGCGCACGGGCACAGTGCTGCTGCGGGACACGCCGCTAGGCTTGGCTGTGCGTTTGGGTGACGGTATAAACATACTCGAGGAGGTTTTTGCAGGAAAAGAACCCAGCTCAAATTTTGAAGCACTGAGCTGCGACTGCTTGAGATGTGGGTAGGGGCTGGGCAGGAACTGAACTTCTTTGCTGCCTGGGTTATCTGACCTTCACCTCCCCTGGGAAAGGCAGGATGGGACCAGCAGGCTTCCGAGGGAGAACAGCCTTTTGGGGGAGAATTCCTCTCCCAGGCACACAGCAGCAGCCATCATTAGTTATGTTGCGAGTGTATCTTCCAAATGCAGAAATCAATTCTGAATATTTTATGGCTTTAATTACACCTCCCTGCATGTGCTGCAGAGAATGGGTTATTAGGCTACCGGATGCTAATTTCCTTCTGGGATGAGGGTTTTTTTTCTCATGCTTTTCCTGCTTTGGATAGCAAAATATTGTATGCAAGAAGGCAAAAGTCCATGACAGCATTGAACTAGCAGTTAGACTCAAAGCAAGAGCTGGCAGAGCAAAAAATCTCCACTCTTTTCCAATACGACTCGATAGCTGGGCGGTTAGCAGCATATGGATCTCAAAGGGCAGGGAGGGAGCACTTATCAGAAAGTCATTCATATCTGCTGCCAGGTAGATTCTTCTGCAGTTTGATGAAAAAGTACTTGGAGTCACTGGGATTTGGTCTAACACCCAGAATAGATGGGTGGGTGTTCAAGAGCAGTTAATTCAAGCGGGGGGTGTTGCCTGGCCCTTCCATATCTGGTTCAAAGAAAGGGACCAAACTTACTGCTGTGGTGTGTCACTAGACTCACTATTAGTGAGCACTGTCAAAGTCCGGGTGTTGGAGATAAATGTAGGGCTTGGTTTCCACCAGTGAAACAACAGCAGTGATAGTCCAACGCTCACAGGCAGGGTCTGGACTATCTCTTCATGCTTTCTAAGCTCACCTGCAGGCAGGTCTGTTTATGCAGGCAGGTCTGCGAGACTCTGAAAAGTCAGGTCTAAGGAAACAATGAAGGCACTATGAGCACAAATCAGAGCCTCGATGAAGAGTTTGGCTTCTCCCATCTAAGCCATCTGTCTGCCTCTCCCCTGGTGTCTCTTACCAGTATTGAGCTTTCCAAGTCATTTGTTTTGACAGTCTGCATGATGACATGATATAACAGATGCTGTCTGCTCCAGCAGGTAATGAGTTCAGATATTTTGTGTCATATATGGATGCAAAAGGCCATAGTCCTCAGGTTGTAAGGCCTTGGCTTATCATCACTTCAAATCTCATAAATGAATTGGGATTGAGCTGACTTCATCTTAGCATCTTCCGAGGGAGTGGGTCTGGTGATTGAAGGAACCATATAATCTCTGTTGAAACCGAATTCCAGGTCCTGGGCATCCTGGGAGAGGCTATGCAAACACTTGCATTTGTTCTGAGATTTCCAGATGTTAAAATATATCCATACATCTTTGGGCAATCATGGGCTAGGGGGTCAAACACATAATGACACATGTTCTTTGCCAATGTGTGAGTGCTTGAGCTGCTCTTGTCTCTAAAGCAGATTGTGCTGCTGTACTGCACTGTTTAAAAAATCCATGTCCTGCCCCAGCAGAGCCTGCATTTCAGAGGACGTTGCTTTCAGCCATGGGTTGCACTTGGCTGAATTCAAAGGAACAGGTTGTAGCTGGAAAATAGCTCTCCTCAGTTCCATCATTTGTCAATGACAGAAAGTACACACATTGCACTTATCTTCTTTGGGACTGGATTTATAGTCTGAGAAAGTCATTGGCAGCCTCTTCATTGACTTAAGAGGATTTTTGGGTTAGTTTCTCAGTTACCACCCAGTACAGTGTAAGTATAGTGCCTTTGCCAGTCAAGGAAAAATAATTCATGTTACACCAAATTTTGCTCTCCTAAATGTTCTGCATTCCTTTTATGGCACTATTTCCCATAACTAGGCTGTCTTAGGAAGTCTATTTTGTTATGGTGCAGAAGAGATAGTTCTCTTTTTCTCCAAATAACGTCCAAATACACATTTCAAATGTGTTTTTTGCGCTTCCTTCGGTGCAGCTGAAGGCTTAAAGCACGTCAGCTTTTAGCAGATCTGCCTTTTTAAGACCTATCTGGCCTCCTTTGTGAGTATTCTTTATGGGGCAAGGATATGGCACTTTTCTTACATCCCCTCCCACATCAGGAATTTCTCATTCACCTCTTAAAATCCTCAGCTTTTTTCTTTTTCAAATAGTATTTTTTTCAGGAGCTCTTGACACTCGTGTGAATTTGCTGTGCATTTGGAAGTTGAAAAGCTTTTAGTGAATAAATCTCTAACAACTCCCAGTCTGAGGTTCTCATCACGGTTACAGTGTCGTTGGGGGTAGATTACAAAGAGTCTTAGCAGAAACTTGGGAGGTTTCCTGAGAAGGAGCCGGAACCAGCCTCTTCCTCCCATCCCTCATCTTACCTCCATAGGGCTTGCTACTTTGGTGCCCGTGGGAAAGCCCTGGTTATTATTTCTTACAAACCGGGAACCAAGGCAAGAGGGTGGTCTGGCAGTGTTCCTCATTGCCAGAATAATGTAATTTGTCTTGCGTGTAAAATAAAAGATTGTCTCTCCCTATAACTCTTCCCCTCTCTTCATTGATCTCCTGGGGAGAGGAACAGCTGCATTTGCATTACTACAGATCATCTTCTCATCTTGAAGATTTTCCCATCCCAGCAGAAGAGATGATGTCCATCTATGTTTATCTTTGATCTTATTCCATTGCTTATGCTTCCTTGTGTGATTTCATTAAATGTACCTTATGCTTATCTTGGAGAAATTTAGAAAAGCATGGAAAGATCTGTGTGATGAAAAGGCGATGAGAAAGTGTGCTCTCAGAGGTACGTAGCAGGTAGGAAAGAAATAATGATTGCAAGATACGTGAATGTTATTGCTATGGGGGTCAGAGTTAAGGTTAATTAAATGTCTTCAGTGTGCATTGTCTTCCCCTTAAGGTGTTTGAGAGCCTTCTAAGAGAACCATTAACTCTGAACAGCCAAGGTTTTTAATGAATATTTTTATTGATTTTGCTCGCAACAGGTTTGCTCTTAACTTACCTACATGTACTCTTCATGTATTTTACCTTGAAATTATTCAGTATTACTAACTGGCAAATTTTTAATCAGATATGGCACGTAAATATTCCTACTTTTTAAGACAAAGCCATCAAAGTGCATATAATCAATTTTTTCAATCTTTCTACAAATATAATATGAATAAAATAGTCTGAAAATTACATGCAGCTAACGAATGTGGCTCCTACCGAACTAGGCAATTAAACCACCTGAATATGAATGACTTGAAAAAGTATGTTTTAACATTTCATACATTATACAGGATTTAAGATTAAAAAGAACATTCTTCCATCTAGATAAAGATCTGAAAATTGTTAGGTCTCTTGCTTATAACCTGCATGTTAGTGTGAGATATTTAAACGAATATTAAGCATGAGCATTTGTGATTCATTCCTTCTATATGTATAAGCATTTCCTTTCAACATGCCTGCTTCTCAGCTTGCATGAGAACTACTGTTTTGCTGCCATGGAAATGAGAAATTGTGAGAGTTAATGGAATGATGAATTTCCACTGCTTGAAGACTTTCAATCAAGGCTGGCTGTCTTGGAGAGTTATTGTTCTCATTGCAGCAGGAACTAGAGGAGGTAGTGACCTATGTCTTTTTTTTAAGGCCCTTTTCTGGCCTTAATATGATGTCTCTGATGCAAATTGCTTCTTTTTGTACTCAGTTTAGCCAGATCTTCAGGAGGTCTCAGCTCCTGCTGATGGTGCTGAATGTGTCCTTGGGAATGCTCTTGACCTGACACTGGTTTGGTTAGAGTTCACTTGGGGCAATGCTATGGACCTCCATGATATTTTGGTTTCTCACTTTCTGCAAATGTTCAAGTAATTGTAGTCTGTGTTTGGACTGTGGGGGAGGTGATCCACACAGAGGTCTCCAAAGTCCTTGTCTCTGATTCCCCAGATGAGGGATCCAGCTGGACCACCCCTGCTGGTCGTTGTGCCTATTCAGAAGACAACCAGACTGAGTGTTGTGTGCTGACACAGAGTTGGGGCATAAACTGGGAAGCTCTCCTGAGTGCCTCAGTTTAGTCACAGTCATGACTTAAAAACACTGGCACCATCTTCTCCATGCAGTGGTGGCACCTCTACTCCATGGGCTTCAGGATGGTGGGAGCAGCTGCATGTGTGTGCGGAGTGGCTCTCAGGATTGGGGTGCTGCAGGTGCCATATGCTACACAGATATGTCCCTTCCCCACATATGGATGCACCTGGATGTGGCAGCAACTTAGTCCTCAGGGAAGCTCCTACCACTCATAGATGGGGAAGCTTACTCAGAGATGTACGGGAGACAGGATCTTCTACCCACACCCTTCCACTTGGGCAGGGTGGAAACCCCAAGCTGTTAGCTGGGTGCTGGAGGAACCCTTGGAGGCTGGTAAGTGTTTACTGCACAGTCAGCTGGTCCCTCTACCATCTGCAAAAGAGTGCATCCTCTAGGCTGCAACTTCTCATGTGCTGGTATGGCCTCAAATGGACACCCCCTTCAGCCCCTTTTAAATGAAGTACCAACACTTTGAGTAAGGCTAAAGGATAAAGTAGTCCAACAAAATAAACACAACAATCCTGTGCCCACCGAGAGAGGATTTACTCAGCCACTGCTTACAAGGAGTGAGAGTCCAATCTCAGGAGCGATCACTGATCTTGCTCTGATTCTTACTCTTCCCATGAACATCTGCTGCTGGCCACTGGTAGAGACCAGAAACTGTGGGAGACCAAACTGTGTTCTGAACTGTAATGGTGTTTCTCATATCCATACTGGGAGTTATTTTTGACTGTTCGCATTTTTTTTTTAGCTTTAGAAAGATTTAAGCTTTCTGCAGGTCACAACTCATTTCACCTACGTCATGGGATATTAAAATTCCAACTCTAATACGTGTAGACCAGATGATGTTTAGCAGCAGGTGGGAAATGCCCAGTAGCTTGATTTTATAGCTCAACAGCTTCTTGGGAGTCAATCCCAGTACTTGGAATAATGACCTACACTTCACATATAACCTATGTGAAGCAGTGGATTGTCCACCTCATATTAATAAACAGCTGGAGATGAAGCAGGCAAACTGGAAGGGTTCAGCAGGACACATGACTTAAAAGCTAAGCTGGTTGTCCATGTGGTTTTTATATTTTTCCTGCACCAGTTCAGAGATGCCTCGCTTACAAGAGACTTAAACTCACTAGAGGTCTTGTGTGCCTTACCACTGCTTGTTACTCATCTAACAAAATCTCTCAGGCCTCTTTTGTTTTTTCAAAAAGAAATGTTCAGTTCTGCTCCTGTTCAAATGATCTATCAACTCGGCGTTATAAAATACAACAGTACAGATCTAAGACCATTAGTTAAAGACATAAAGAATCACGACCAAACTTGTAAACATAAATTTTTCTGAATTATTTTTTATTGAAGTATGTTCAGGAAATTTACATATAGATTAAACCTTAAATATACCAAATGTCAGTCTGTTTACATCCTGATGCCTTCCCATTGCTGCTGTGCATGGACTGGGTTCAGAGCTGGAGCATTCTCACCGCCTCTAGCTAAAACATTACAGTGACGAGGGTTAAAAGAGATCCTTATAGGCCACAGACATGCTGGGGAGATAGTTGAGCTGTTTGGACTTTGGTATGAACTTGTCAGAATTTTAATGTATGTTGCCTAAAAAAGCTAATGAGCCTCCATCTGGAGACATGTAACTGATTACAGCCTCAATTATTTCTCCTACCTGAACAGCTCAGTCCTTTGTTCATACTCACTTCTATAAAAACAACAGCAGCAGCGACTTCTCCTTGTCAGAAGGAGGTAATCTTTGCTGAAGGCTGTTATTCCATGGAATTGTACCCCATGCAGGCAAACACCTAATTTCTTTTTGGCTTTGTCTTTTTTTCCCTCTAAATTTCATTTCTTGGGCATTTTAAATGCCTCCTCCTTCAAGGTGATCTTGTAGTGGTTAGCGGTTCATCAGGATGGATGTATAACTAATATTGATATCCTTGTCTTCATGGATGGGGCCATATAATCTAATAGCTGAGGCACCTGAAGGGTCAGAACAGTGGGATAATGTGGAGTGATCACTTCTAACTAAAATATGATAGCACTGAAGGAGAAAACAAAAGCTTATGGAGCAGAAGAAGGCAGAAGGTGCATTTGAATTGTTTGGATAGTGATATAACACTGCAGGAGTATGTCCACAAAACCTTGCCGACAGAGCCTGTCAAGGCAAAGGAGTTGAAATCTGCCTTCTAGACTCCCTATTTCCTGGTGCAATCCCCTTCTCTCATCTTTCTGCCTTCATCTGGAAAAAAGAAATCAGATTATAATGTGTCTAAATAAAGATTGTGCACAGCACCTGGGTCTGTGGGAATTCAGCGGCATTTGGATCTCCGGGTCACTGCAGCGAGGTTGAGCAGAGGTGATCGCTGTACTCTGACTATCCGGAGTGCCTCGCTGCAGGATTTGGAAACCAGAGGAGATAAGAGGAGGTTCCTAAAAATGGAATAACTATTTGTGAATGTCAGTTGATGCGTTTATTCCTCCGTCAGTTTGAGGGCTGTGTTTTCACCGGCACTCATATTTTACAGAGTACCCACCGTAACATTTTTCTTCCTCTCCCTTTTGCTATATCCTCATGAGGTGACGCCAGCCTGTTGGGGTGACCAGGGTCCTCTCCAGTTCAGTGGGGCAGAATGAAGTCACTTCTGTAATGAATTGGGCAGGGCTTGTGTCGGCCTGCTCTGCTGGATGGCACCAAGACCACTGAACCATGGGTGATATGCTGCAGTTAGCATCTGCTTTTAAGTCAGGCAGTGAAGATTAGATCTGTGTCAGTGAGGGAGGAGGATATAAACCCTGATGAGACAACGGATGCAGCCACATGATGATGGGGGCATTAAGGATCTCAACCCTACTTTGCAAGAATGTAAGATCCACTTTTTTGACTTGCCAGGGACTGGAGGAAACAATTCTGCACAAGCAGTAACTACTTTCAAAGAGATGCAAAAATTTTTTCATTGCTTGGCTAAAACATCCATCCGAGATGGTGACTACCTATGCCTGCCTCTTGCACGCAGCCGGAGAAATGTCCCCAGGTCTTCAAGGCAGCTGTGAAATGAAAACTTTCTCCTAACAGATGATACATTCCCCTTATTAGTTACAGCCCGGTGGCCACTGTCATACACATATTAATTATTCCTCTGTTTTTTCCTTTTTAGCACCTGCAAGAAGCTTTTGCCTTCCATAAGCAGCTCTTTATTGACCAGCAGTTTGTTATTGATTTCTGTATTCAATAAAAAGTGTGGTAAATGGGGACATTAAATTACTCTAGAGCTCTCACTTTTAAAAATGCCAGGGAAAATAGGACACTATGATGTGTTTTGTACACATCACACAAAGCAGAGGGAGAAACTTGCTGCCTGAAATTTGTCTGCTTTGGTTGCAAATAGGCAAAATTTGGTCTATTCCAGCCATGGGTGAGCACATGTGCATGCGTGTCCACACACACATACGTGAAGTGAAGCTCTTCCTCCTGAGACAACTGGGAGTTATTTCTCATTTGAAGCCCAAGTCCATTCATTCTCATTCTCAATTGTAAGGCCATATTATGGCATTCGCTAGGCAAAACTCTGGGAACAGTCCCTCTGGCTGTGGTCAGACCAGTTGCAAAGCATGATGTGGGGAAAGACTCAGAAGTAAATTTAGTTTAGGTTTGTGTGGGTTGGTAGGGTTTGCACAAATTGGTGGAAAAGTTAGTCTCTCTGCCATTGATCCCCTCAAAATGAACACATGTGCACTTAGGTGTGAGCTGAAGGCCTGGGGACTGGATCTTTGGCCACAGAAAAGGTTGTGAGATGTGTGAATCAGTGGGATATCCAGGTTTTTTACACTGAAGTCAGTGATCTTAACTTTTAAAAGGCTTCTCATTTTGGCAGAGGGCTTTGGGCTTCTTGCAGACAAGCATCTTGAGGTTAAGCATCTTTCCCTGCTAGAAGTAAGTGTAGACAATAATTTGCTCACACAGATCTTGCCTTGACCTACAACAAGCACGAAGTTACAGTAGCTTTAAAACAGGTGTGTGTGGTTTTAACCTAGTTAGTGAGGGTGAAATCTGGTGCAAGGGGGAAGGTGGGGTGAGGTTAAGTCACTGTGAAAGTAAATATGATACCAATCCCTTTTGTAAAGGGTGAAATGAGGTCTCTCTTTTGCTCAAGTTTCCTTTCAATGTGATTCATAGTCCAAAGCCTCCCTAAGTGCATCTGGGCTGTGCCTGGTTTTCTGTGTGATTTTGTTTTCTCTTCTAACAGGGAGATGAAAACTGGGTCAGGTAGTGTAAATGCAACTAAGCAATCTGCTCAATGGGGGAAGTCAACTGCAGGACTGGGGTGTCTCTGGAGGGTTCCTTGAATGCATGTCCCAATAACTTTAGGGCTGGAGAAATTAAGAAAAAAAAAAAGCCATTGCTTTACCATCTGCTTGATTTCTTCCCTTTTAGTGCTATAATAAATAGATATGTGACTCCCGATTCTCCTTCCACGCTTGTGGAAATCAGGACAAATTGACTTCGAGCTCCGTGGAATTACATGGAGGTGGGGCAGGGGAAATGAAGTGTTTCCCTTTCTGCGTGCTACGGTCTTCTGTAAGTCTCCCCAGTTGCTGGATGCTTTGATGTGGTTTAAGGAACAAGCCATAGTGACCTGGCTTTGCTGCTACTGCTCTCTCCTCTGCAAAGAGAGCTGGCATGGCTGTTCTGGGAGTACAGTATTTATTCTTTATTATTTATTTTATTATTTTTTTCTGTGAGTACAGTACATAATTGGCTGCTATCCAACAGTATGAGCTTCTTAAAGCAACTGACCTACCCTATTGTAGATTATGTGTATTTCTAAATGGAACTAGATGGTGGCCATGATCATTTTTCCCAGTGGGTCTGAAAAGTGCCTAGCACAGTGCTATTGGGCTAATGACAACAGTAAGAACCTGTCCAGTCCAATGCCTCTGAACAGTGATGGCATTGAGCCTATGGATATATGAGCACTTCTCTCAAGGTGCTTCATTAACTAGCTACCTCCACCCAATATTTCTTGCACATCTTTCCTCTCTAGGCAGCTACATCGCCGCAAACCCCAGAGGTTTCTCGGGGCAGACAGTGGAGCAGTTCCTGGTGCTGTGTGAAAAGCGGTGGGGACCATGGTTGCAGACATCTGCCCACGTTGCCAATCTCCAATGGTGCACCCTGCTCCGGTGTGGCTCTGCCCTGGAACTGCCTCTGCTGTTTGGGTGGGATGTGATGCCATACGAGAAGAGCAGAGCAGGGCTGAGCAGGAAGAAAATGTTTTTCCAGGCAATCTCTCTTCCTCTGGGGACACTCTCTGCAGTCTCAGAGGTCCGTGCCTCTAGGCTTGTGAATGACACTGTGCCTGCGCTGTCACATCACGTTGGGATTTGAGCACACCGAGGCTCAGACTCCCCTGTTATCCACCCCACTTATGTGCTGGCTTCGGCTTTGCACTAGTTCCTTAAAGGCCAAGGAGAAGCGGGGAGGGACTGGGTCAGACTGGTCTCCATACAAACCCTCTCTCTACAGCCAGTAGGGATGGAGCCTGCTGAATTCCTGCCGTTCCCTGGGCATGGATGGTGGAGGCACAAGAAACAATGCTAAAGCCCATCTGAAGCTGTAACAACGGAACTGGGGAGAACTGAAAGAGGAGGAAAAAAGGACAAAAGGCTGCTCCATTGGTCCTGCACTACGTGGTGCTGGAGGCTGTGGTGGGCTACTGAGGGACTTACTGGGACCAAGCTGCTCTCTCAGCAGGTGATGAATGCTGTATGTCCAGGGTTCACCCTGGCAGCATTTGGAGCCTGAGGAAGAAGTGGGGGTAGACGCCTGCAGCCCAACTACTCCTTCCACCGCCAGGAGGGACCCCAAACAGCCACGGGAAGTGAAAGGACTGGGGCTTCCATGGCAGCACCACTGCTGTGGTGTTGGTACCACGGACCTGTCTAGCTGGTGCTTCTTCTTGCCCTGGAGACAGTTGTGCCAGGAGATAAACAGGCTACGGTCCTTAATCTTGAGAAATGCCTGTGTTTAGACCACTGCCTGCACAGAAGTGGAGAGGAAAAGTGGGGTTTGTGCTCTGGGAACTCCACAGGCTCTGCAGCCCCAGCACATTTTGACCGCCCCCCCGGTGCTTGCGCCTCTCCTCTGTCTTTCCTGAATGAACAGGGACCTTGAGGCTTTTGGGCCATTTGTCATTTTTTATGAACACACCAATTCACTTAAAATTCTCCCACACTATCTTCCTCTCGGCTCTCGCTCGGTCCATTTAGTTGATTGCCGCATACTCCTGTTAGTGCTCTGTTGGGCTGCTGATGTATGTTTAGTAACTCTCCATAGTAGACTAGTTCTAAAAAAATACAGTGTTAAGAATTTTTGACACAGGGAGCTGGAAAGCCAAGGATACGTATTTCAGGGCAAAGCCCTGCTCTTGGCCTCCAGCCCTCTCGCTGACATTGCATGGTGAGATTGACAATAGAAATTTTTGGCTCGTGTCCCTGCATTAAAGTTAGTTAAACAGGGCTGGGTGTTTGTTTTTTTTTCTTTTTTTTTTTTTCCCCCCTCAGTTAATTATAGTTTGGCAATCGTGCTTTGTGATGATTGGAGCAGCTCTGCATATAATAGATGTACTCAGGTAATTACCTCGTCTGTTTAAAAAGGCCTCATGGACAAATAAATTTCCCTTTCTCGTTTTTTTTCACCTTTCTGAGAGGAGAGGAGGAGAGGAACGCTGAACAAACCATGTATGTATTCTGAAAGAGCCCTGACATACATCACACAGAGGAGCAGGTCTGGCTCCCCTGCGCTGGCGGGGCATGGTCAGACCTGGGATTCCCACCCTGCAGTATCTTCACGCTACAACTGCCCTAAGTAATAGCAAAATCTTTTAATGGGTTACACTGGGTGCTTTCATGATACCAACCCGTCAGGCTCCATTTCCTTCCCGCACACACCATGCTGTTTTACAGCTTTCTCATGCCTTGGTTGAGAAAAAGCTTCCTCTTGCTTTCAGTTCTGGCTGGAGAACTATTTTATTTTTCCCTCCCAGCTATCCCTGCTTGGCTGGGAGCTCCCTGCTGGCGTAGGGGCAGTCCCGCGGCGTGGGGGGATGCGACCACCTGCAGCAAGAAATGCTCTTGGCTGTCGCTTGACCCGGTGTCGTCGGGGGCACGTGCACACGGGTCCGGGTCTGCAGACACTAAACGAGGTCATGCTGTAGGCTGCTCCTGCTGAAATGATTGCTCCGCTGGTGGTGGAGGGAAATTGCTCCAGCTCAGATTTAAAAGCAAGTGAGCTCCTTGCAGCCGTGGGAAGGAGCGAGTGCCTCATTTTCTGAGGTTTCCTCTGAAAGGACCGACCTCCACTGGCAGGGGCTCACATCTGGTCACATTCCTCCTGCTTGGGTAAAAGGCACTGCTGAATGACAGTGGTAGTTATCTGCAGAGGATGGTTTACTACAGCAACTCGTGTGTCTTGCAGCTACGGCACTATACGTGTAGGTTGCCAAGGGAGTAAATCAGCCACAAAATTTTCCACTAATTAATGCAATATGGTATTTTCTACATACAATATAAACACAGATCTAAAATTTTATATCTGGGGCTAGAAGGAATTGTTTGCTGGATTTTCTTTGCTTATGATTAAATTACTGGTCTTGAAGTCTCCTTAGGAAAAGGAATAATTATGAGAGGTCATTTGTCAAAGAGGGTTCATGCATATGATTAATTTATTACATTTCAGCAATTTACCATGGATCAGCTGGGAGATGGAGACTGTTTGTGCGTCCCTAGCCCTAAGCACATATAAGGAGCTAGGCTAACATGTATTTACAGATCAATATATTTCTATAGGACAAATTTTCAAAACATTGGTGAAAAAGCCGGGGATTTTAATGGAATTGCTTGTATTTTTGCAAAGCCTGTGCTATAACTGTACTGCGACTGTATCACAGAGCTCAAACTGTAACCTGGCAATATATCCTAAAGGTGGTAGTACTGTTGTTTAAGTTAATCTTCCCTGGAAGATGCTTTTCAAGCCATATCTTATTAGCAGATAAGGTTTTGCCCCCAGCTATCAAACATTTCACCCTTGGTTTCATGAACTCTCCATCCAGAGAAATTGTTGGTCATTTACAGAGTAAAATCTTGCCTTTGATCCAATTAATTTTGTTCTCCTAAATGCTACCAGGTCTCAGTACTCTTCTCAGTGTCTAATACTTAAGATTTTTTTCTCATTTCACTGACTTTATTTTGATTATGCTTCTTCATTATGTATCAAATGTACTGAAATGCCTCGTGTCTTCTCGTACAGGGTCATCCTGGGAGAGTTCTGCAGCGAATGAGTGAAGACATTGCCGGTACAGTTCCGCTGAATTCACAGAAGTTTTGGAGCTCTTCCTAACCTTGTGTCCAACTCAACTGACTTCAAGGAATTCCAATGGTTCTTTGATTTTACAAGTTCATTCATTGTTTCCAAGACCTTCTTTTAGCTATGGTTTCTTTGCAGAAGGGAAAATTTTAGTGTGTATACACACACACACACACACACACGTATGTATGCACACACACTCACACAAATTTTCTCTATATATAGTTTTTCAGACTGAGAGGAAAAATGCCAGGTTAAGATGGAAATGCCGGTCCTGATTGATACCTGGCGCTGATACCTGATTGATACACCACAGTTCACCAGACCTGTCTTGCAAACTGAGAGCATTGCATGGAGCCTGATAAACAAGCAGTGTTGTCCTGTCACCGTAGGTGCCCCACTTGACCTTCTCAGGTCAGGGCAGCCCTCGAAGCTGCCCGGGTGGCCAGGAGCTGCTGGACAGTTCATTCAGTGTGGACTTAGAGCCATAGTGATGGTGAGGAATGAGAGAGATTATGCATTTCTAGCAGATATTTTATTGCTCTTATATATTTATATCACAGCAATGACTAAATACCCCTTAGTATTGGGAGATGACCTAAACAATTTACATTCTAATAAGCAAAACAGAGAAAAGGAAATATGGTTATGCATCTTTTACAGATGGTGAACTTACTCACAGCAAGTTTAAGTGGCCTTTCCAATATCAGGCAGAAAGTGAATAATGAGCAAGCAGTAAACCGAGATACCCAGAGTCCCAGGCTGGAATTTTAATCACAAGATCATCTTTCCTGGCCTGGTTTGTCCCCAGAGGTAAGAAACTTTTGCTTGTATATTTGGACAGAGTGCAAATTTGTCCTTGTCGTCACTCCATAAAGGGAAGGATTTACACTCAAGGGCTTCCCTTGTAGAGAGGAGGTGGTTTGGATGGGCAGAGGAATATCAGCCTAGGAGTTTTTGCATCATCCTCCCTGAATTTCTGATACGGGAAAAGGAACGAAATCCCCTAACTCCGCAGGGTTTGCCTCTCCATTATGAGGATTTAAAAAGCAGCAGTGCTGGGTCCTTATAAATTGGTGGAGCTTCATCTGCTGGACCTGCCTGCAGCCCTGCAGGGTGGGAAGCCCTGGCCTGAGGGCTGCACAGCCATTGCCACCAGGGCTCATGAGCTCCAGAGTGTCTTGCTGCAGGTCTCCAAGCTATTATTGCTCCAGTCATCCTCCCTGTGCAAAAGTACCCATACTTCTCAGTAGGAAAGTACTCGCCCCTGCTTTAAGCCAAGATGTTGTGCTAGTACTGAAATGTCAATGAAACATGGGTTAGAAGATACCTGTTGGAGAGATTATCCTGTAATTGTCCACTTCACCTTCTTCATAAATGACCGTTACTGGATATGGTAAAAGCCAGTTGAGGCTCTCCTGTCACCTTTGCTCCTTTTGCCATGTTCCCTTCAGCAACCAGGGGAGACAGCTTCATTCCCTAACAACAAGAGGACAGAGAAGCCTCAGGTAGAAGCCTTCTTGGGCTCAGAGCAGCTGTACCTTTTCAAGCAGGACTGTAAGATGTGGGTCATCTTCTTTTAAACTTCTCCAAGCTTGACCTAAGTGGGAATCAACTTAAAGTGTTGTAAGGAGTTTCTCACTGACAGTGCTCATACTAGTTTTTATTATGAAATAATTTTGCACCATTTCTGAGCTGACCAGAGTTAGGACAGGACACCCAGTGGGAAGGTGTTAGGATTTGATCCCGATTGGCCAATCCATGTCCTGCAGTGTCAGAAGTCACTTGCATAAAAAGTGCTGCTCAGGGCTTTCAGACCTTCTCTTAGGGCTGAAAGGCCAAGAAAAACCATGCACATATGTGTGTATGTGGGAGGCTGAGAGGATTTAGCAGAGACAGAGTTGAGCCCTGTCATGGTAAAGACTGCCAAGGACTCTCTTGCCAGGACAGTTACCAGTTCTTGCTCAGTCGAGCCACTAGGGATTGCTCAGGTGACAGTGGCCTTTTCTGCTGTAGGAAATGAATGCTTCCCTGTTTATTGCCCTTCCTTTTTTATGAAGCAGAAGCCAGGTCAATTAGTTGGAGAAGGCCGGCAGCCTGCTGGGAAATCTGCAAAGCTAAAAACAGCGTTAGGAGAATACTTAGATAAATTGCTGAATCTGCACTCATTAACACATAATAAAAATGCTTAAGCATGAGTTTAGGCATGATAAGCTTAAGGGACTTGTTAAATAACGTAAACTCTAGGATTTCACAAGCTCTCTCCCTCTCTGGAACAAAGATGACTGTAAAGATACCAAGTAGACAATATTATTAAAGTTCATTTGTTGCTTAGCCTAGCTTGTATCAGTCAGACCATTTCTTGAAATGAAAAAGAGCAAGGAATTTCAGAATCTATTGGTTTATATTTTTTTGCAATTCAGAGGCTCAACAATGATTTCCCAAAGTAAAATTTTGCCTTCTGAAGCAAAGTATGTGAACAAAAAGAGAGAAACCCACAGTCAGGATTTGCAAAAGGTCTTTTGAGGACATCAGAGCTAATGACAAGCTCAATGGTTTTCAATTTCCAGTGCAATTTTGCAGATTGAGGAAATAGTTCAGAAGTCCCTGCATTATCGCATTATTATTTCACCTAATGCAAATCCAAGACCTCTGTAAGCCTCTTCTATCCCTCTCCTCAACAAACAGGAAAAACAGAGGGATGGTCTGAGGTCTGCAGTTAGGAGCAGATACAGACCAGCAGGGCTAGAAATGAGGTGACTCTGTTAGCATAAGGTTGTACCCAGTGCAATAAGCCCTTTCTTTTTCCCCTTTTCTGGGGAAGGGATATCCTCTTCTGACTATGAGTGAGTGGATTGGCGCATCATTGTCTAGGAAAACTTGCAGGCGAAATGGTCTACCTGCTGCTGTAGTTCCTAGGCATGAGCTAACCACCATGGCTTTGCCTGGGTTGACCAGTCCCAGGAGGGGGCTGGTAACCACGCTAGCTTTTTTTCAGGCCAGCAAATGCAACCAATGAATCATTCACTGGATTAATGATAAAGCAGGAGAGGACCAGTAAGGACAGCACATAGGGAATGTTTACAGGTCTGGCTGACCCCTTAACATTAGCTTCTAGATTCCTGGCAGTGTTGCTTTGCACATACCTTCTGGGACTATAAAAAAAAAAAAAAAAAAGTGTGAAAAAGAAGGGTTTCTAAGATAATTAAAAGAGACTACAGAACTTGTTTTCCAAAACACAGTGAAACAGCTTCAAAACATACTGAAACAGCAAATATGTTCATGCGTATCTTCCAGGATTAACTAATGTTCTCTTGCCTGCTCATTTCTCTCATAGTCTCACCTCTACAACTTAGATGATGATACAAGGTCTCATCAGGAAAGAGGATCGCACAGCTGTTGGAAGTTACCATCAGTATCTTTTCACTGCCATAGATTACAGTTCTGAAGGCAAAGATATAATATAACAGGTGTGTGCCTTCATTTTTATCTTCAAAATAAATAAAACATTTATGGAGTAATATTTACAGGCCTGCAATTTTATCTTATTTCAGTTACCTGCGGTACAGGAAAAACCCTCTGCCCTCTATGTTACATGCAAGGAGCAATGACGTACCTGCTCGTGATCAGAAGAGACATTTGTCTGTTTTATTTCCCAATAAGCTCATAAAATAGCAAATATTTTGGTCTGCCTGATATGTCTCTATGTAAAGACATGTGTGCATATTTGTTTTTAGAGCTGAGTAAGTAATTGGAAACAAATAATTTATTTAACATGTTTTCCTTCAGCTGAATCTACAAAGAAATGCAGCGTAATTGGGAAAGCAGCTATGTGTCTCTCAATGCAGAGAGCTTTTGAGTAGGATTGATATGAAAGTTGCCAAAAAGTCATTTCTGAAGGAAATGTCCTTCACTAAAAATGAGGGGAATGAAGAGTGCTTTCTGTTTTTCTTGCATTCAAGAAAAATACTTTTAAAAAAATTTAATTTAT
Organism: Pluvialis apricaria; assembly: GCA_017639485.1. Classification (NCBI taxonomy): domain Eukaryota; kingdom Metazoa; phylum Chordata; class Aves; order Charadriiformes; family Charadriidae; genus Pluvialis; species Pluvialis apricaria. Next base: position 29,507,146 of record CM030013.1, on the reverse strand, counting down.
TTATTGACAAAAGCATCAGGGACAGAGGAGTGGGAAGCATATTTTCCAAAACAATTCATTTTCAAAGTTTGGGGCAAGGATCTCTTGCACCAAAGAAGAAGGGGCCCAACTCCATAATGAAGCCCGAGATAGCCTGGAATTTCTGGGGGTTCAGGATAGGATTTAGATCTCTGCTGCACGGTTAACAACCTGCCAGCGCCTCGTCAGAGATCCTTGTACATGTATGGTGGGGATGTGACATTTAGCTCAGAATACCACTTCTCTCTGATAAAACACAACCCAGAGAAACACCTCCCAAAATACTAAATTAATTATAGAGCTGAGGATGAATATATTTGAAAAGAAGTCACCTTTTATCATCGGTGCCTTATGATGCACCAAAGCCAGCCTTTTCTTGCAGATCTTTTTAGCTCGAGTAGGTCATTTTATGCTGGGAATTAAAACTATCTATCCCACACCAACAAATATCTGCCATTCTTTGGTAACAGGGCCACTCTCCTGTTTCACTGCCAAAAGCTGCTGAAGGAACCGTTGGCTGTGTGGTCTTATCAAGACATTAAATGTGGAGGTCCACAGTAAACTCACAGGCTAAATGTAGTTTCCAATTGAGTATCTATTCTTGCTTTGAGCTTCCTCCATGTTGCTTTTACCTGGTCATAGTCCTTCTCATCTAAATGGTATCAGATCGTTACAACAGAACAAAATACATATTCATATGTTTAGGAAGTAGCTTAGCACTGAGTGTGTTTTCTGCATCTCACTGAAAGTTAATGGCCATTGTCTGAAAAATTTATTTGGAGTGATGATTATGATAATGTCTCTTGGGGTGCATTTATCATTCATGCTTCTGAAGTGAGTCCTGTGGAAAACAAAGGTTGACATATCTGTTTCCCTGTTCAATTAGCAGCATTAGCTGCTCCTAAAATATTAATCTTCCAAGCTAAGTTGCAAAAGAATTTGGGGAAAGCAGACAGTCCAGGGCTACAGGGAAGTGGGAATGAAAGATCTCTTTGCAATGGTGCTGTAATCCAGAATGAAAACATTTTTAACAGTAAGTATGTTGCAGTTCTTTGATACCTCTTGTCTTGGGATTACAAAGAGTCTCACAAGCCTCAAACCAGTGCTCATGTTCTCCCTAATGTTACAAGGCAACATAGAGACAAATGATTGATTCCAGATGGTTGGGAGGATCAGAGGAGCTAGAGAGAGTAGAGTCTGGTCTCCTTCTTCATCAAACTCACTTTTTTTGCACTCCCTGATCGATTTATTACTTGAAAATATGCTTGCTCCCTTGTTTCGTCCTAACTTGTTCTTTGTCCCTTCCACATGTGGGACTTTCTGGCCAGCTATTCAGTTGACTTTCCTGAGGGTATTGAGGGGCCACAGCCCCCTGTGGGGCTGCCCACAGCTGGGACATCAAATGTCAAGTTTGCTACTCAGGGTTTTGGGACTTCAGGATGTGGCACTTTTTGAAAATCAGATTGATTACTTATAAGACCAAATATAGAAACACATTGCTTATATTAACACTGCTTGAATGTATCCTGCGAGACTCAGATATGTAGGAGCTACAGTTTACTTGAAGACACACACTCAGCTGGTGGGTGGCAGCGATGTTATATGATTCATGTCTTCTGAATCCCCATGCTCATGTCTGCTGGAAGTGTGTCTCCACTCCAGGAGCCACTGGCAGTGGCAACCTCAGCATCCGAAGACACAGGCAATGCTAAAATCAAGATGCAAGTGCTGAACTTTGGGTACATTTCTTTGGTTTTGTTTGGTGGAAACATGACAGTAGTTAGGATCCAGATGTGTTGAAAGCAATGTATCAGTGCTGACCCAGATGGTCCCTTTTTCTCCTTATATCCCGCCATCTTTTATCTGATGTCTTAACAAGGAAACCGCTGAGGGCAAGATACTTTTTTTTGATTCTGCATTTGCAAATGATCCAATAAGGGCACGGCTTACAAATGAGCCCTCAAGGCACTGCTGCAGTAACATAAGTGATAAATAACAATAATTATGATAATAACAGAGATGGCATCTATTAGCAGAGACACTAATAGAGTTCTAATAAGAATCACAACTGGATGATGATTTTTAATCAGAATTAATAACGTGTGTTGAAATACGTTATAGCAGGGTGCCATTGATTCAGCAGCTGGGTACTAGCAGAATCTCAGACCTTTCTTTAAGTAAGTTTGGGCAAAGGTAATTAGAATATAGGTAAGGAAATTCTTTAAAGCTGCACTTTCCTTTGGGGGAAACATTTATCTCTTTCTCTCTCTCTCTTTATTGTTTGAATGTTAGAATGGACACATGAATGCATTATTCGCCATTTGGGCCTGTCCTAGTTTCAGCTCGGAAAGAGCTCATTTTCTTTCTAGTGATTGCTGTGAAAGGATTGTCAATAATGTGTATTGTTTTAGATATTGCTAGGTGATGTTTATACTTTTCAAGGACTCTTTTCAGCTTCCTATAGAAGCTGAGAAGGAGCATAGACAGGACAATGGAACGGCCAAGGGAATATTCCATAACATAGATGTCATGCTCAGTATATAAATAGGGATTGGCCAGATGAGGGAATCCACAATCACTGCTCAAGAGGGTGCGAATTCACCAATTTACCGAGTGGTGAGAGTGACTTGTGTCATTATTATTATTAATGTTATTGCTATTTTCCTTTTCTGTTATGGTTCTATTAAACTGTCTTTGTCTCAAACCATGAGTTTTTTCCCTTTCCCATCCTTTTCTCCCTGCCCTTCTGGGGGAAAGGGGGAGAACTGCGTGAGCAGCTGCGTGGTCCTAGCTTACAGCTGGTGTTAAACCATGACATGGCCATTAGAAGGTGCGAATATATGTGCTGCTTTTCTGAATTTGTGCACATGTATCAAGCACGAAATGTTTAGGCATGTTACCACAGTGTCATTCTCCTCTTAAAACACTGAAACAGAGGTTGCCCTGAAAGCATTGCTAACGCGAGCCATGCACTAAGAAGATAACAGTCAGGACCTTCTATATCAAAGGAATCACCTCTAGTTAGTAAAAATAGCAGTGATAAATACAAACCCCCATTTTACCACAAGCTGACCTCCGGCTCGTCACTTAGGACAGGGCTAGGGAGATGAAAGAAGCTTTTGCCTTGTCCTAAAACCTCCAGTATTTTGTGAAAATGTACATTCAAGGTCTGTTTGTGGAGAATGGCCTACCAACTCCTCCCTCCTCATATAGATGGGAGTGCAGCTCCATCTTCACCTATCCTGGAAAAACTGTTCCTGTGTGGTGCCTTCCAGAGCTAGTGACTGCTGGGGACATTAGCAAGGTCAGAAGGACTCCTGGCTCTCACTCCCTTTGGTTATGCTGTCTTACATGGGTGCCCATGGGACAGCACCTGTGGCTGATCTAGGTATCCTATCTCTAGGGGCTGGCGGCAGGGCTCTGACTAGGAGGTGCGCTCTTCACTTTCATGGCGCATGTTCCTGGTCTCTATGCTGGTGGCTGTGGTCACCCCTTCGCTCATGCACAGATGAGCCATCTGTGTGCCCAGGGACTTGCTGCCTCCCACGCTGGGAGCCCCCCTCAACGCCAGAGACTAGGAGCTGGTGGATGATGTTTGCTGGAATGCGTGGTGCTGGAATGAATGAAGAGGAGGTTCATGGTTCAAAAGCAGTCATTGCTGGAACAATCGGCTTCAGCAGTCACCGCGGGTTTCCTGGAAGTGGAGGATTTCAGGGGACTGAGGACAGGCCAAAAGGAATGATGAAGTATCTTTGGCAGACAGAAGTTCACAGTTCATCTGGAAAGGTCTAAGAGCAAGGGACGTGCCTTGAAAGAAGAGACCAGTACCTCACAGCGGTATGATAGTCAAGATGTTATGTGTTTTCTTCTGAAACTTGCTCGCTCGCTCTAGTAGCCTATCAGCACCACACATCACTGTTGTGCAGTACCATTAAACAGCAGTATCAGCGTCAGTGGAAGGTGACAGAGAAGTGACTGCCTGTGATTGATTCACCCTTCCCTCCTCAGGGTTCCACCTCCTGGTCTTGAATGCAGAACACAAGGACGAAGCAACAATTGCTCCTCCTCTCCTTTGCCAGTTGGGCTACCCATGCAGTAGCCTCTGCTCTCTGGTAGGACTTCCCTCTCAGAACGGAGACTGTGTCATCAATGGATCACAATGCCTCTCTGCTGTGTCTCTGCTAATGAGCAATCATGAGTTTCCTCATGTAAATCTCCTTGCATCCCTCCTTAATGATACAGAGTTTGTTATGATCATTGTTCTTCTGACATCCCATCTATTATGGCACCATTTATTTAGCGAGGGCTTTTTTTTTTTCTAAAAAAAAGAAAATAATTATTCCACTCTCTTCTTGTTCCAGATGGCTTCTATAATTAGTTTATTACTTTTGCAGATGTTGTATGAAAACTTCAGGATGTGAGCCAACAATGGGGAGATGAAGCTAATGAAAGTGAGTTTTCAGTTGATTATTCACAATGTGGAAATAAATATATTCTGTGTGTCAACTAAGTGCAATGCAGAATGCAAAGCATGCATCTGGAGCATTTGATTCCAAATGGAGTGTGTTGTATCAAAGCCCCTGGCTTCAGGTCATGTTCTTGTCCCCTGCTTCTATGGGCAGGAGGCAGAGAAAATCTTTTCTGACCAAAAGACTAGGGTATCACGGTCAAAAATAAGACTGCAGAGTCCCATTTCAAATCCCCAAATGCTAAATGTTTTTTAGCTTTACCTGGATCCTTTCTCTCCCTGCTCTAGTCCCCAGAAAGGAGGCTGTCCCTGTTTGGTTTTCTCGTCTACTTTCTTATACTTCACTAGTTTTCACAGCAGCTGCACCGCAGAAACAAACCTCCTGCCCTCCGTTCATATGGTAATGAGATGATCACATATTTACTAATTTTCTGGGATGGCAGTTATTTCATTAAGGGCAATTATTCATTCCCCTTTTGGATTTAGATTGCAGTTTAAAAAAAGAGAAAAAAAGAGACTTGAGAGAACCTCCCTTGCATTGGAAAACAGAGTTTCCCTCTGAAGAATGCTGGTACCCATTTATAAGCCCTCCTGGATAGGTTTCAATGTTAATATCCTTGGCTGAAAATGCTTGGTGATTAATAGCATTGACTGGCTAGTTAAATACATGATCAACCTGGGAGCAGTCATGCTTCTCAAGTAACAACAGTAATTGACAGAATGTTCAGCAAATAAAACTAGCTTAATGCTGTACTAATATATAATTAAAATACCTGTAACTCTTCCCCCCACTGGGGATACAACGCCGCCACAGAAATGCCAAGTGTTTCAGTCTGAAAAAAAAGGTATCCTATTTAAAAAGCCTGATTTTTCTTTTTGAAGCCTCCCTCCTCCTCCACCCCATAAATAGCCACAGTGGTGATTTTGTATTCAGAGGTGCCAGCGAACACAAGACCATTTCAGTTTACAGTTGCTCCCACGCGTTGTGCCTGCAAACAGGAGGCGATGTATATTTAAAGAGCTGCTCATTGGCGTCCTCCCTTTCTGCCTGAAATGTATCCCACCTACAGCTTCGGGACATGAATTATTTACTGCCAAACAAAAAGTGAGGGCATTTAGCGATGACACCCTGGTGGTGTGAGTGGAGGTGAGAACATTCAGCCTCTCATGTACATCTTCTCCCCCTCCTGCTGGACGGATCCTCGCTGCCCAGCCCAGGGCTGAGAATTGTGGAGGGTCCTGTGCAACCCACCAGTGCCTTGCAGTGTGGGGATGCTCCTGCTCGTATACAAGACATCAGATTCATATTCTTCAAGCTTATTGTCCTGCTTTTAATCTCCCCTCGTCCCCTCTTCTGGCACATCCTAGAAGGGATTTACTGGCAACACACATTCAAATGTAGCCCACGTCTTGAGCTTCAAGTGCTCTGCTGTCTCGTGGTCCAGATCTTTCACCATCCCTGAAATCGGGAGGGGAGACATTGACCCTATATCTGTGCATCACACTGAGCTGCCAGACACAGCCAGAAAACAAAGGAGTGTGATAATCTCCTTTCCTCTTCCATTGGCAACACATCTTCAGTTATAACAGAATTACGATGTGTAGTTCCTCCAGCTTTGCTGGCACTGCAGCAGATATTAATCAATGTGTGCTATCCATCGAACTATTTGTTTTATCCAGATATGTTATTAACCTCCTTTCCATCAATCCAGTGAGGGCCAGAACTGTTTGGAAGTATGTGTGTGTTCACTGCTTTTACAGAGGGTATAGTAAAAAAATTAAAACTCCATAAAACATCAGGTCAGGTTCACACCAGTATAATTCTTCTGCAGCTGGTGGGAAGGCCAAATGAGGGCTGGAGCCCAGCCCTTCCTAGAGCAAAGCACTAAATATGTGGGCTCAATTTTGGTGCTCTGTCGGAGCAAGAAAATAGAAGAAATTAAAATAATTGCCTTTATTAATTAAGGTAGCTTATAGGACAACAACATAACTAGAGCAATGATAACACAGTACTGTCAATAGTAATGTTTTGTAGTATGGAAGTAGGCAGAGCAAACAGGAGCAAGAAATGGGAGTATCAGAAATCTAAATGCTGTGCAAAAATATAATAAAGCATGAGTCCTGTCCTAAAGACCTTCTAGTCCTTGGGTAGAAAAAGAGGGATTTCTCTCATATTTTTTCAAATTGGGAGACATGATTAGGATGAAGTGACCTATCAGAAGTCAGACAGGGTCTGCAGGATGCCCATGACATCTCCAAGTGCTGGGAATTGTCTGGATTTTTAGAAGATTGGTCTCTTTAACTGAAGACTACTGGGAGGTCTGGGGTAGATACGATGAAGCTAAATTGCTGGAATACTGGAAAGTGAGAAATTTTATTGATTTTATACAGTAATTAGTTCACTAAAAATTTAGGTTACTGTTAAATCATTGCATTGCACAATAAATGAAAAGGATTTTATTTATATATATGTTCACAAAGATATTCAGTTAAATCAAAATCGCAAAATATCACCATTTTATGGCAATTCCTATCTCCAAACAACTCCCTCTCTTTTTATTATCATCGTTCTCTGGCTGCTGCTCGGACGCTTTGTGCATCACCGTTACAGAGCTGACATCTGTTGTGATGCATCTATTCTTATAAATAGGCCTATCTCTAGTACCAAGCTGTGCCTTTTTTCTCTTATCGTTGTTCATGTTGTTGTTTTCCACTGTTTTTACTTTTTAAGTTAGCAAAGGGCAAAAAACCCAAAAGTCATCAAGAAACTTTGCAGTCAATTTGCAAAGAGTTATACTATTCTGTGTGTGCTGGTTTGGGTGGGGAGAGGTGCAGAGGACGAGGTGGGAGACAGCTGTTGAAACGCTTTTGATTTCAGGGAGTTTTTCTTCATCATCCAAATCAAAATCAGTAGGACAGAAAATCCATAGTGGGGCATCATACCAAGACACTGTCACAGCAACGCCTTTCATGAGTTCAAAGTGTCGTTTAGCTTGTTTAGTCTTTATCCTCTGGATATAACGCTTCCCAGCTCTCATCCCAGTCCAGAGCCATTGGTTTTAAATAGCCCCCCGGAGATGTTCTATTGACAATCTTCCCAGGCTGACAAATCTTTTGTGCACTTGAACTGGGCTGACACACTGATCTGTTCATTTGTATCCACCTTCTAGTTCAGATCTTAGTGAAAATTGATTCTTTAGCATTCCCATGTGCTGGCAGCCAAGACCTTTCACTTGCCACCGTCATCCAGATGAGGAATCATCCCAGAGTGATCTGCTGTAGGCATCTGCGGAACAGTTGCAAGCTTGAGAACAAATTAAAAACATGTTGGGAGGTGAAAATAGCAGGGGTCATCACTGTCTGACAAGCTGTGGAAGTTTAATCTGAAAATTCTCCTGTTGGCTCAGTATCACCTCACTGATGAAATCTGGTGTATGATACTAAAGAGTTGGTGCCAAGCAATCCTTTTCAGTATCATTTCAGGCTCAGTGTACAGCCTTGCAAAACATCGGATTTGCTAGCATTAACTGTACAGCACACTACCTCTTTTAGACAGACATTTCCTGCACTAAAATCCCGAGGACTCCTTACTTGCATCGAAGGTTCTTCAAGCACCAGATAAGAGTTGATTATAAGGCAGATCCACAACATGTCATTAGCAATTTCAGTTTCGAATTATCTTAACGGTTGAATCACTTTTAATGGGAGAGAAGGGGGCTTGGCTAACAGGTTAGGTCAAGGCTGATCCTAAACCTTGAGGAAAACTACACTCACATCTGAATTTCATGGCTTCAATATTGACTTTATGGGCCATATGATGGCCCCTGTGATGCATCATTCTCTCTTCCACATTGGACTTGTTCTACAGTTAATGGCTTAACACTTTTGAGTTGGCACTTTTAGTACAGGGGATTGTATTTCTCTTCACATGGCTCATGAGCAGATAATCAGAGCACTGAAAAATACAGCTCATCTTCTATAGGTATTATCTTTCTAAGGGAAAAAAGACTGTGGCATGTTAAACAGCTTTTAGGGATATTCTCTTTTAATATGATATGGAGTCTTGTTAAAAGTGATCTACATATCCAGTGGACTGTTTTTCGGTTGAATAATTAACCTGAATAAAATGCCTGCAAAATTTGGCAACAAGTGTATCTGGATCTAACTGTGGCAAATGGCCTCAAGAACCAGCCGAAAATCTAAGGTCCGGGACACTCCGGATCAAACCTGGACGTCCTGCTATTGCCTTGGCTCAAACTACATCTATTCCTTTCTTCTTCTGTGATAAAAGTCCCAGAACCAGGCCATAGTCTAACATCTGTAACTATTATAAAACGTTGGTGCATTGTGGTGCTTTTAGCATCACAAATGTGGGATCTCCATAAGATCTTCTGGTCAAACAGCAGACACAGTTGAACGTTTCTATGAGGGAAAAGTCAGCAAACCAAAGTGACACAACCCTAAAGAGAAACCAAGGATAGAAATACCAGCATGGTTTTCTACTGGTCTGAATTCACCACATAAGATGAACGAGCAAATGGAGGGACCTTAAGAAAAGAAGCCAGGTTCTGGTATTTGGGAATGATACATTTTGGGGAGGTTGTTTTAGAACTTAGGAGAGGGAATTGGTCATGGACCGATTAAAAGCTGAGGCTTGAAAATTGGTTAGTGTTATGTATAATTACTTTTCCAACGATATCAGGAAATTATTTAAATGCAAATTAAACTATGCTGCCAGAAGGTAGATGTATAGCACTGAACAGAGCTGTTCTAGAAAACAACATAATTTTAGGAAAATTACCTCCCTGTCCTGAGAAAAAAAACAATGGCTGTGGAATTGGTGGTACCAATAATGTTGTATCATGAAGATCAGTTAAACATTGTTATTCTCCAGGATTTAGGCTGCTATAAAACTCTTATAAAATGAGTAACAATGTTTGGCTAAGTAAATCTGAAAGGAGACTTTTGAAGTTAAATAATTTCCCTGGCTTTCTTGTAAAACAAAGCGTATACCACTTAACACCAGCTGGTTGGGAGGGTGGGTGGAAAGCTGAGAAGGTTATAAAGCTGAAACTCCTGTCCTTTAGGTTCCCAAAATGATAAGTTTTGTACGTACCAACCAGATTTGTCTAACTTTGTAACAGTACTGTAGAGCCCCTTGCCATTTTAACTGGGGGATTGATAGAAACCACCCAGGTCCCATAGTGTGCCTCTCTGAGCTGCTTTGTGAAAGCCACAGGAGGTCCTTCTAGGACCTTCAAAGTTAGCAAAAGAAAAAAAACACACCTGAAAAAAGAAAATTAATTAACTCAGATTAATGTAGAGAGAATAACACAGTGTACTGGAGGTGGGGAATTAATTTGTCTGGCTTTCATGAGAGGACTGAACTCTATTGACTCTCCCTTTCCATCCGTCAGGCTTTCCTGCAGGACTCTTGCAGGCTATACCACTGGTCCAGCAAAAGTGTTGTGCTTGTTTGACGAGTCCAGGAATTTAAAGTTTCTGTACCACATTCAGATCATCCTTTGCTTTCCTCTGGGAGGTTAAAAAGAAAAAAAAAAGAATGTTTTGTTGTAAAACGACACATTTGGGTGCTCAAGACTAAGCAATTCTGGTTGGCTTGTTCAGCTTCATTTGAATCAACTTGGAGTGAGAACAGTTGGGTAACTCTTAGTGTTACAAAGTGGGGCTTACTCATACAAATAGGCTTGTGAAAGAAAGCGCTAAATGATTAAGCAGAAGTGGTACAAGCATGTGTGGAGAGGTGATGCTATTAGCTCCTGCTCTGTTGGGTTTTCTGTCAACCCTGCTGGGACAGGTCTTCGTAATAGCTCAGAATCGGGCTTTCATATGGCCTGCATCCATTATCAAGAGCAATTTTTGAAAAAGACTTTAAATCTTTTGGGGATGCTGGTCCACCTCAATTAAAAAAAAAAAAAAAGAAGTGTAATGGGGAACAACAGTAATTTTTAAACTACACTTTTCCCAAGGAGTGCTGGAAATGCTATCGCCACAGTCCTTTTGATGATGCTCTGAAAAGGATGACACAGTGACAAAACAAAGCAAAGTCTTTCTTGAAGCTGTCCCACAGAGTCCAGAGCTCAGTAACTTCCAGGACAGCCAGTGGTTAACACTGCATCTAACACACTTGCACTCAATGTCTCGGAGTCAATCACAGGTACAGGACGTGGGCAGGGAGCCCAGTTCCCAGCCGCTCCAGATGTCTGAGAAGAGCTGAGATACAGCCCCTAGGAAAATGGGATTCTGCTGGTTGTAGGGATGACACAGGGCAGAAAGCAGAAAGATGCAAAACAAGGGAAAATCAGAGTTAGGAACCTTCTTGCTAAAGGCTGGCATTTCCAACCCCTTAATCTGTTTAAGGGAGCGGTCAGGTGCATCGGAGACAGGCAGAGAGGTGAAAGGGAGAGTAATTCTATGTTGGTAGCAGCTAGCATGGACCCTCTTGCACGCTGGATATGGATATCCTTGTGCAAATACGTATGGCCAAATGTTTCTTTGGGGTACGTCATAAAGCACATAATTGCAAGGCATTTCCCACACCTCCCAAGGAGCCTGCTGTGACAGCTGCTGAAAGACAAATGCCAGTAGCAATCAGCGCCTGACTAGCGATATTTCAAACCACTGTGTACCCAGGAAAACGGTTCCCCTGTTGCCTGCGGTGTCACTGACTTCCAAAAGCAAGAGAATGTCTGAGGTGAGATCTGTACCTTGAAACCTGAGGTGTAAGCGTGCCTTGCATCAGTGTAAGGGAGTCTGGGGACCAATCTGCTTTCTCTCCCCCCTTCTTGTTTCCCTATTTCCACAGGCCTGCACCTGTGTCTCCCTGGCTCGTGAGCACCCAGAGGGTGTGGGAAAGTGGCTAGCTTCATGTGCGTTTGGAAAAATTCCTGTTTGTTATTTCTATAGCTTTTGAGGGTCTCTTGCAGGCTCATTGCATTAAGAATGTCTTTACCGAGGCAACTAAAACCCATTGTAAAGAAACAAAGCAATAACTGTTGATCAGGTTAGAGCAGCCAGGTGTACACCACATGCAAAGAGTGCCTGCTGCAGACGAAAGTTTAAACTTGTATGTTGCATATACAACAGCCGTGCACTATGCTGAGGCCTCTTTATGTCACCTTGGCAGCAGAAAGAAGTTTAAAACCAGTATTTTGCCTAAAGAGCCTCCTTGAATAGACCACAAGTGCATGAATGCTTATTCACAGTCGAAATTAAACTGCCTAATAGTAAGGGGTTTGCTTTTCAGAGCCTGTGGGAAGTAGAGGGTGAGACAGAGCTTCTCCAGTGGAATGGGAATTTACTGCTGGGGGGCTGGGGAGGCTCCTGCTGCCCTGTGGGGCAGACTGCGGGGCCGTGTTTTCACATAAGCATTGCTCTTCCCTCTTGTTCCCAAAGGATTGTGCTAAAAATGAGACCTTCTTACCCTGCGAGAAAGGTTATATGGGAAATAAAAGGCTATAATGTGAGGGCATGGGATCGCTCAGCAAAAATCTGTCAGCAATTTGGCCAGGGGAGCACTGAAGCAGGAATCGAGCTCCCTGTGAAATGATGACTTCTGTTGACAAATCAGCTCCTTGTTGGAGATTTTTGACAGCCTGGCCCTGGATGTCTGTTCTCACAAGATTTTTGTTGTTTTGGCTTCTGGCTCTGGCCTGAAAGAATTGGCAGAGGAAGGTCGTGTTTACCTAGCAATATATAATTTATGTAACTTGAATTTGAGGAGAACTCTTTTGATATGAAATACGGATTATACTGCAAAGCCTGACAAGCTGTCACGGTGGAGGAAGGGACCCTGTCCTTTGTTTAGCTCTGCAAAAAAATACAGCAGCACTCGGGTGGGATGGTGGTAAACAGGAGATGCGTGCTGCCTCGGGCAGAGGGTGAGATGGAGCATTTCAAAGATGTGCCCAAGGGTATTACAGCTGAGCTGAAAAACCTTTCTGCCCACACAACTAGGCCACCTTGGTACCTCCAAGGTCCTCTTCAACCCCCACCTGTAAGCTTCTTGCTTTGATTTTACACTGGTCAGGTATCTGGTTTTAGGCTGCTCGTTTAAGACATAGCAGAAACGCTGCCAAACCAGCCTAACCACGGAGGAATTTGTATCTAGGGGGAAGCTATGATTCAGCTTTCTTGCCATCTTCTTTCTTTGCAAGTAACAAGAAATAGAGGACGTGGAAGTTCAGGTGGTCCTTTGCAACGAGCCAGGCATAGTAAGTGAGTGATGTTCATCTTCTGATCACTGATAATGTATGAAGTTCAGGTCTGGGGTAGTGTCCACACTGCATAAGACATGGTGAAATTCCTGTTACTATTGCTTAATCAGTAAAGATATTCTTTAATGACCTTCATATCTGAGAGGAAAAAAGAAAAAAAAAAATCAGAGCAATGAAATAAGTCCTCTTAAAAGCTTAATTAAAATATGAAACCTTTGATTTCAGGCAATTAAATGAGACATTTTCTGCCTTTAAATTAAGTGTTCTGCTACTCTCTAAACAGAATATGCTTATGGCTGGAGCTGTCTTCAAGATTAAAACAGTCCGGATTAGTAGTGCTTCAGATGTGCACCTCAAAGCAAAACTGACTGCAGAATAGAGGCAGAGATTGCTTCCCAAACACTAATGAGAGCTCAAGATGCTCTGATGGTGGCTGTCAACATTGGTGGCTGCTGATGGAGCTGAAGGACATAGGTTAAAAACCTATGGAAAACTTGGAGAAGAAAATTTAAATGATGATGCTTCTCTGGCATTAGATGGCCAAGAATAGGTGCCCATAAAGTGTAAGCTGTGTGTTTGGGAGCAACCTGAAGTGGCCACTGTATGTTTGGAAGCAATCCAAAAAAGATGCCTTTCTTCCAGCTGAGCCATTCACCTGTTCAGCCCAAGGCATCCCTCAGCATTTGGGTGAGGGCAGAGGGAGAAGATGGGCTTGGTTGTCAGCTTTGGAAAGTAGCTTTTACCTGCCTAAATTCACTCTAATTGCACATGGTTGGAGCTCTTGCTTTTACACCCTGCCCTAAAATATTGAACAGCAGCATGCTAGGCAATTAAATAGCTGTCATGCCTTCTCCCAGACTGAGCAGCACTTTGGGGATATATATGACACATGATTTGTACAATCAGTTAGTAAAAACTTTGTAAAGCACTTTGGGATTCATCTGAATGAAAGGTACCACCATAAATGTAAGTTCATTCTCATTATCATTAATATTCTTTTATGAGGGACCTTATCAAAAGCATTTTGAAAACCCAAGTAAATTATATCTACCAGGTCACCTTTATGTACTATTTTATTAACTTTTCAGATGAGGAATTGCTTTGAAAGAACAATATTTCCTTACAGAGACTGAAGTGGGTTTACTCCCTATTGTCATTTATTTGCCTCCATTATGGTGACATTACGGGCTACAGCTGAGGTCGAGGCCCTGTTGCGCTTGAGGCTGCACAAACATGAAAGGAGAGACTGGTGACATTTTGGAAAACCTAAAATTTGAATAAATATGCTGGTTTTGTCCATGCTGAAGTCCATGCCCTCGTGTCCTGTGTGGCACCGGCTGGATGGTTGTTATTCCCCGGGATGGGGGGATCATCTCCCAGCCAGGGTGTCTCTACCACTCCTGAGGGGTGATGCAGCCCCACAGACCCCGCACCCTTCCCCGCAGTGCTGGTGCTGCCTGCGGTGCTGCCGGCATGGACACCATTTCTGCAAGAATCCCGTTAGCTCGCAGTGGGTTTTCCCTCGCTGCTACTGTGGAATAGGAGCCGGCACTGAATCCCTTCCTTCATTTTCAAGGGGACACTTCACCCCATAAGGTGAGCGGGACACCTTGTTTGACAGGTTCACTATTGGGTAGTTTGTTTTCTCTACAGCCTGGGCTAGATACTAGCTAGTCCGGGTGATTTACTGCCCTGGAGAACTGGCGGCCACATAACTCTTTCCTCAGGTCCTGTTCACCTTCCACAGAGTTAAAGTAAATCACTGCTGAAGTCACTCTCTAATTTCCCACAGAAAGCGGCACAGACAAGGAATCTCTTTAGTTACATCCGTACAAATAACTCAGGGCAAGGGGTTTTTTTTCCTTCTTCAGCATTCTCTGATTTTCAGTACAGATTTTCAGATTTTTGTACAGCTGATAGCGAGTTACCACAAAGAGTGTCGTCTTCCAGCAGACACATATATTTGAGTTAACTGGGTACAATAAAGCTGTCACATAACAACAGTGCTTCCTAAGTTTCACTCATTACGTGCCCGGTTGGGGGTTTAATTTTTTTCTTCTCTACTGTATCAGAAATACCTTGATTTTTTTTTATAGTCCTGCGTCTCTATATCTGTTTCCTTTTTAGCTTGTCTGCATTTACTCTAGCCTCTGTTCTGCTCTTTAGTCACAGACCCCTTCTAATTTTTAAACGGATGTTTATTTTCAATAAACTCTGCTCAGCCATGCAGATTTTATTCTTCCTGTTCTTATTTTCAGCTCAAAGGTCCAACCACCATCTGCTTCTCTAGCACAGGTTCTTAAATAGCCTCCAGACTGATTACATTAGCCAAACTCACCCTTGGTACAACTCCTGGGGCTGCTGTAGGAGTTACTCTAGGAACAAATTTGCTTTGAGTTGTTAAAGAGTTTCACTTTGCCCTTGAGCCTTCTGTTAATCATTTTTCTCATAGTTTTAAAATCTGGCCTTTTAAAGTTCACCCTCACTGCATTACCCCTAGGAGAATAACCTTCTATTATGATATCAAACCTAATTGCACAGTGATTATGATTACCCAGTGGATTTCTTACTCTCACCTCCCTTAACTCCTGTGCATAATTTAGCACAGAGTTGAGATTCAGTTCCTCCAGCAAAGGACTCCCCTCAAAAGCGGTCTTTAAATAATGTCAATTAAGTGGCTTTTCAGACCATGGGTTTTTCAACTGATAGGCAGCAGAGCCGTGGAAGTCATAGCTCTTCCACGACAAACTCAGTGCCCCCAAAGGGTCAACCCACGTTGTCCCAGTGATGGTCCTAAGACACATCCACAGCTGATCTCTAATGCCTTGCGCTGTCCCCAGCGGTCCCTGCAGCTTACCCAGGTGGCTTTGGCACCTGCAAAATGGTCACATGGAGAGCAAGGAGCCCTCCAAACCCCAGAAAACCAAAAATGCAGAAGGTTTGGAAATGAAAAATCTCTCTGTGTAATAATGGGCAGAGGATAAGAGAAAGGAGGGAGGTGCTGGGGTTCAGTGCACATTTGGAACGGCTGTTTGATGACTGCAGTTCTTGCAGCACATGGGTCACATACATTAACACAGCTGCACATCCCACCAAAGTCTCTTGGAGCCTGTGCTCACCCTCCTGTTCTTCCCATGACCCTTCATAATGAGAGTGGTGGCAGATCAGGTCAATTTGTTTGGTGGTTTCCATGAACTAAGAACAAATGGAGCAATCTGGAGAGAGCATGTTGCTAATTTCAGAATATAACAACTCCTGGTGACTGCGCTGGGTCATTTCGAAAATGTTTACGCTTCAAGGGCTTCTGGAAATTCAGTGGAAATATTTAGGGCTGAATACATGACAGAGGTAAATATTCTAGTCTTTAGATTTCTGAGCTGGAGTACTTTAGCTGAGGATCGGGCTTTTTATAAATAGTGGTTAACAGAAAATGCAATTCATGTTAACAAAAAAAATTAACACTCATTTCCTCTTTAAAAAAAACATGGTACCTGTGAAGGAATGAAGGAAATGAGAACTAGCTCATAAAGATTAATTCATCACAGGAGAAATTTCCTCTATGAGAGGTAAAGTGTGGTAGGATTCTAACTGTCTGCCGTAAACGCAAATGTATGTATTCTGTATGCCCTAGAGGCTGTTAATATATGTATTTATCTTAATGCATTTGGAAAAAAAAATTAAGTAAAATAAAAATAAAGCTCAATGGCTTGCTCTAAATGGATTCACAACGTTGGCAGAAAAAGACGTACAAGGCACTAAACATGCCTTTGCTAAATGCTGTATGAGCGTATACCAATGGTGCTGAAAGCAACATAATGGGCTATTGCCTTTCAGCTTTGTAATTGTGGCTACACGGTGTTGTTGGAAAATCTCCTGCTTTACGAGTGGGACGTGCAGAGCAGAGACTGGTGCTGATATCGAGCCAAGCAGTAGCTGTGCTTGGATTGATACCAATCGCACATTTTCCTGCCTTTCACCTGTCCCTGACGTGAAGTCCTCCCTGCTGATGGTTCATAATTTCCTTAGAGATGTGAGATGGCATGACAAGCTAAAGCACTCACAGAAACATTTGGAAACTGCAAGTTTTTATTTTTACATGGCGCTGACATGCCACTTCAGTGTCGTCTCTGCTGTCTCTGGCTGACAGTTCAATATCGCCCTGGTCATTTTCTTCGGCTGTTGTTTGCAGCACTTTGCTTTTAGGCGGTGGTCATGCAACCATTCTTATTTGTTCAGACAATCAGATCAGCCACTCGGTGGTCACTCAAGCTTTCTCTGTGCTCCTTTTCCTTTCGAATCATTTCTTCACCAAGATGCATCCAACGCATTTACACAAGAACCTTGGGCACAGATTGGCTGGGATTTCGTCTCTGATATATCAGGAAAACACATTCTCATCTTTAAGGACTTGTGCTGTTGAATGCTATGCAATAAACATAGAAATAAAAATCACAGAGTCATTTAAGTCCAGAATAAAAAAAATTTCCCACTGATTTGATGGACATAAAGGCCTCCCCTCCCTGCAGTGGATTTTCTTATCAGCACTGAATGCAAAGAGAAATCCAGCCTGGCACCATCTGATTAAGTTTTCATTTCACCATCCTTAAAGCATTTCTACCGCCAGCATCTAGGAGCGTATGATGATATGAAAAGAAAATGATAGTGGACGGGAACCCATGATAAGCCACGTCACACCCTGCCCTGCTGCCAGGCTGCTCCGGGCTCTGTATGAGATGGGTGCCACCCCGGGGCAGGGGGGTTACATGGGTCTGCGACCAGGTGGTACCAACGGGTGAGCTGTGTCCCCGTTAGGCAGCTAATGCACTCCTCGCAAATCTTCCTCTCCTGAAGTAAGGCTGGTGCCAACCCTGAACAGACTTATAAAATCAATTGAAGAGATTTCTTAAGGACTTAAGAGCGTACCCAGCCTGTGCAGTGGGGGGTAATTTGTACAATCAGTGGAACAGAGGGCAGAACTGTGTCTGAACCAGGGAGCCAAGGGCAATAATAACTAATGTGTATCCATAAAAAATTCATGGGAAATTTCATCTTGGGTAAAAGAGAATGAATAACTATGTTGATTAAGTATTAAAAGTTCATTTTATTTTTAGAAGTACTCAGAAAATTGAAAACATCTGGGAACATTATGCAATTCTTTTTACATAATATCTTCCATTTACATTTTATCAATGCCATCAGTTTAACCCTGACCTGTATTGAGGCAACGCACAAGACCCAGTCTACTTTCTTGATGGGCTGAACTGGTTGAGTTCAGACACTTCTCTCTCTGTGGAAAAAACAGTGTACCTATAAATGATGGTCTGTATCAGAGCGTAATGCCCAAGCCCTTCTGCATGCCTGGCTTCTAGCATTGGACTAGCAAAGTGTGACAAGTTTGAGGTGTGGGTGGTAGAAAAATGTCTTAAACTGAGTGTTTTGATCAATCTGTTGAAATGTTGAATCCTTGGGAATTTGCCCCAGGACATCCCATAGGACTAGCTGTGGATCCCATTAAATCACAAGCAAAAAGCTTCCAGAGAATGCTTAGATCCTCAAAGATGTTTTGGTAGGTAACGCCAGAGGTTTGCATCTAGAAGGTAGGAACTTAAGTGTCTTTAAGGGTCTACTGTCACTCCTGCAGTGACAAGCCCGGGTCTCTTGACATTTAACTGCAGAACATTTTACCCAGGGAATGCTGTTATCTTATTCTTTTCATTTTTCTTTAAGGAGGTGAGACATAGAGCCATTAGGAGTGTTAACAGTGCTCAGACTGGGCACATAGGGTTGTGTATCCCCTGGGGGAGTGACTCTTCTGGAGAGCAGCTGAGAGCAGGCAGCGTGGGAGCTCCAGCCTCTCCAAAGCTCAGAGGATCCTCCACAGGTCTCTGGCAGAGGGTGGAGCAAAAGGACAGTAATTTTTTGGATCACCTTCCACCTCTAGCAAGCATTCTTGCTTTGGCCCAGATCTCTGTGATTTGCATCAGGTACAAATACCAGAGCAAAGTTTGCTCATCCATCGTTAAAAGGTTCATTCACAGGTGTTGCAGAACCTCTCTACATGGGGATGAGTCCCTGTCCTACGGGGAGCTCTATTCCACGTCCCACAGAGTAATCTCCTTTCAAGGACAAGGCTCGTCATTCCCTCCCATGCAGAGAAGTTGCCAGCAGGAAGGACCTGGTTTCATTTGTGTGTGTTTGTGAGATTGTGGCATGAGGTTAACTCATGTAGGATTTACCAGATGTCCCTCTGTGGAGTGGGCTGCTTTGGAGAGTTCTTCAGTCTATGCCTAACCGGAGGAATGAGTCATACACCTGCACACGCTCCTTTCTTTCAAGGACACAGTGCCCTGTGGAGGTGGGGGTGTTTCTCTCTTGCCTGGAGAATCTCACATCATCACAGGGAGAATATTAGAGGAATGGGGAAGAGACGATGCATTGACTTTGCTTTATAGCCTGCCTCCTTCTTAGTCTCTCTGGCGGGTCAGATAAGCCCTGTCTAATCTCGCATTGAAAAGTTTTACCGGTGCTTGCCTTCTTTTTTCCTTTTTTCCTGTTTTAGCTTCCCTTGCTACTTGCTCAGCTAACAGAAGGTATTGCACCCTTTAAGTGCTTGCAAAAATGTGCTTGTCTGGGTGATTTCCAGGCAAAGGAAAGTAGAAGGGATGAACTGAGAACTATCTGAATCTGAGCAGAGGCTTCTTAGAAGGTCTCATTGCAGTGAGGGCAGTTCAGCTGGCCATGCTCATGACAAACACTGTTGCTCAGTTCTTCATCAGCACTGGTGGGATGACTCTGCAGAGCTGGCTGGGATGTCCCCAGTGACAGAGTACCTGGTGCAGGAAATAGCGTGTGCAGGAACAGTGGCCTTTGCAGGGTCTCTCGGGAGCTAGGGGCAGCAGTGAGGTGTGGGGTCCATCATGCTCAGCATGTGTCTGGAGCTCATGGTGACAGATGAGTTGGATGGGTAATGGGGCCTGGTCTTCCTCATTCCCATCAAGGACACCGATTGATTTGTCCAGCTTGCCATGATGAAGTCATTAATCTTGATGACACCTGCTACAGCCCAGCCTTTGGCACACCAGAGTAGTTCTTTTTGCACCTGCCAACAGACAGGTCAGATAGCAGGGCTTTCGCTGTCCCTGAAAGCTGTGGACCTGATTTCTAAGAAAGGCCTGATAGACGGCCACTAAGGAGAACAGGTGAGGAGGTGACCTGCTTTTAGTATAGACAGGAGGCAAGCAACTTGTTTCTTGTAGTGAAAAGAAAACAAAGGATAGACCGTGCTTTCAAGAGTCCATATCATTCCCATGACAAGTCCCAGGCTAACGCTGCCATCCCTGTTATCTACTATACAACGATATAACGAATCCCACAGGAAGGTACTCAGCAGGACAACCATCTGGAGAACACAAAGCACCAGTGCATGTCCTGTTATTCAATACAGTTAGTAAACCTCCTCCCACCGTGGAGGCACTATTCCAGGACAAAGGTGCCTTATTGCAATGCAGCTCCTATTTTTGGAATAATAGCATGATATTAAATTGTAATGCTATAAGACACTGCTCAGTGACCTCACATTGCCCTTCTTGAATGTGGCAGTAGATATTTTGTCTGAGTGTTCAGACAACGCTTAAACATGGGAGGAGTGGACCTTAAGGAGGAATTGCTTTTACAACAGAAAGTAGGAGCTGTTTCCTAGGAGTTGTTTCTACCAATGACCCCTTGTTTCTTTGTCATTTCCTGCCATCCCCCCGAGTCAATACTGAACAAAATGAAACATGAGTCAATAATTTTTAAAACTCGAGCAACAAATGCTATCAGGATGTGACATGGAAGGGAAAGGATGAATGCATTGGATAAAGTTTAATATTAAGCCTCTGTGTAAAGGTTAAATGTTTAATTTCTGTCCACTGATAATCTACCTTTTTTTTTTTATCATGGCTATAACTCTGGAGGAATGAAAGTTCAAATGATTGACTATAAATCGTAGTACAGTCCACTGCTAGCAAGGTTAGAGTTAATAGATTATCGATCAGTGTAATAGTAAGTGGCAAACTAATTTTTTCCCATCAACTCTCACTAGGTAGTTGCTTTCTGGGGGCCAAATACGTAACAGAGCTGTGCATTGAATTAGCTTCAAGAGTTAAATAATATGCACATCTGGTAGTTTCAGCCCAGGATACTACAAGAGCCCTCTGGGATTCCTGTAACGATGCTATTGTTCAGGCACGTTTCAAAGCTTTTTTTTTTTTCTTTACCATTGAGACTGGTAAATCCTTTGTTGAGAGCTGGGAAATGTTTGCAAACACTGAGATGAGAGAACTGTATCTCCCTGTACCATCGCCCACTGACACCTGTTTGCACTTGACTAATTTTGCAGTTATACAGAATCTTTTCAGTACTGTGAGGGGGTGTCCCTGGAAGAGAGGCTGCTGGTAGTCTTGTTGCACCTGAGAAGGTATCTGAATATATGATGGAAAGCGGCTTTTGAGGCACCAACAGCTGAAATTTTTGTGCTTATAAAGAGAATGTTAATAGTACTGGAAAAAATTATTTGTCCTGTGCACTTCTAAGAACTGAGTGACTGAAAAAATCCCTACTCCACCACTACAAGAACCCCTCAGACATTACAAATGTCCTTGACTTACCCTGCTGTGTTTGTATGGCACAATATCATTTACAGCTTCCAGTTTTTCGGATGAGGAACCTTAAGCTTGTTAGAGCGTGTAGGATACAGGGAGCACAGAAGAGGGAGGGAGGGCTACCTGGTGCCACACAGCATAGTTACCTTGTGACAAAGCATCTGGCTCGCTCTTGGGACCTCAGGACTTAGATGGACACTTGCCACACTCTGGTCCTATTACATCGATTTGGGCTGGGTACCAAAGGTCGAACTGGTGTCCAGCTTTGATCACCCACTGAAAGTGAGGTCAAACTTGTAAGTCTGGTGTAGAATAAAATAATTTATTCCTTATACCAAGGTGTCAACATCCGATCTTGATTTGTAAAAGCTTACTCTCTGTTGAGTGGATGCATTAACACAATGCATACACACAGCACACTAAGGCAACCTGTACTTTCAAGAGCTTGCTACGCCATCTGTAGCGGTGGATGCATGTGAGATATATTAATGGAAAGAATCCATGGAAAGTAGCATGGGAAATCAGCAATCACCCTTGCTCAGCCAAAGCTCCAAAAGAAATGTTGTTTCATCTTTGGAGAATTTCTGAGATTAGAACAATTTTTTTCCCTGTTCTAAGATGGAATGAAAAAATCAAAATCTTGATGTGTTTTTTTCCCATCAAACCAATGAGCTGTAAATAAATACATAAAAAGATAATTTCAAACACTTCATTTTGAGCTCTTGACATTTTCCAACCTTTAATTTCTCTAAACTACAATTTTCAACGCAATAAAACTTCATTCCCTCTCACTTTCCTCCAGTTCTTCAAATTACATTTTGTTGGGGACTGGCTCCGATAATAAGGACATGTTAATTAGCAACCCTAGACTTAACCAGCAGCCAGAGAGCAGCAATGGTGGTTTGCATGGGGTGGGTTTATTTTCCTTCTCCCGTCTGTAAACGTCAGGATACTGTGGCCGAGCCATCCTGGCACAGCAATGGGAAATGCTGAGGCAAACCCATTTGTGGTCACCATGGTGGAGACACCGGCAGGAAAAGCAGCTCTGGCTGTGGCTGCTGGTTTGCCATCACAGTTCCTTCACCAGAGAGATTTTCCTGGGAGGTGACAGCCACCCCTGGCTTGTCACCCTTTGTCACATAGGGACAGGGACTAACCACTCTCCTGACTGTCTCTCTGGAGAAGGCAAATGGTCCGAATAGAAGACAGTTACCTGTGAGGGGTGGACAAGCAAAGATTGTTAACTTCTTCCACTTACGAGGCTCCTCCTTCCTCCTCTGGCTCTGGGTATCACCACGGTTTGTACTGCAGGTAAAAGAGGTACTATTTTGCAAAGGATCAGCCATCTCCTTTTCATGGCATGTAATTATACTGATGTAAACTGGTGTCTCATATACACTCACACATACACATACATATATACATATATGGACATAAAATTGGTGTTTATGCTTACATTTATGTTCATACACACAGAGAAGAGAAAGGTCAATGTGTGTTTTGTAAAGACACAGGGCACTTGTTTGTTCATGAGGAAAGAAGAAAGAATCAATATGTTTGGGTAGTGGAAATGGATTCTCCTTAAGCATTCCGTACGAGACAAAAGTTTCTATTTGATGTTGATGTGAGTCTTTTCTAAAGATCAGCCCAATCAGACTAGTTTGGCTGGAGCCAGCACAATGAAACACTGCCTTCAAACTTTCAGAAATATGCATGTATTTTTCTGCATGTTACTGGCTTAAAAGCAAGTTTGTTGCGTGGAAGTGGAACTGGGTAGGTGCACGTGGGTTTTCTGAATAAAGATGAATATTTTCTCTTGCAGTTTCCATTTATATCTTCCCTTTGAAGAGTTCTTTTCTGGTTATTCCATTTTCCATATTGCAGGTTCCAAGACAATAAAAATGCACTCTGCCCTCATGCAGGAGCAATGCAAGATTTTTTTACTTAATATTTTTTATTCTTTTAAACCACGCATTTAGCATGTGGAAAAAAAAAAAGGTGTGTGTATGTACGTGTGTGTTTTTGCATGGCAATTCCCTCACCGGGAGATGGTCCAGATTCAAACCCCAATCCTCTGCTAGTGCAGATACCTATCCAAATAAAGCAGTGTGTACATGGGGTAACTCCATTAGCAGACACCAAGTGTTGACTCAGATCTTCCTTCAAATAACAGTGAAGGAGAGCATGAGATGTACTTGAGATTGCAGACATCCTGGCTTCCCCATGCTAGACTAATTTTTGAAATTGAAACAATTTCCCAGAGTAATTTCAGATAAAGAGGTAAAGACTTGAGCATTTTAGTGAACAGATAAAATCAATTATAGCTTCAAGGCAATTGGAAAAATTCATTTTTCAACATTTTTTTCTTCTAGACTTCTGCCCCCCCAAAGTAATTACATTTATAGAGCAACAGTTGTTTAACACCTCCCAAGTGAAAAAAAAAAAAGACTCACAGCAAAATTGGGGCTGTGAAATTATCACAAATATCACTGAATCAGAGATGGACTGCAAATGGCCTTTTCCTGGCATCCTCTGTAATTTTGACAAATTCACCAGGTGTACAGAGCTGCATGCGCATGGATGAGCATATTTATAGAAGTGACGGTATTGTACATGAAATCAGGACCATGTACAAATCCTTCTGTTCCTTATTTGTACTTTTGAAATGCATACAAAGGTGCTGCAGACTTTTAAGGCCTCTTGCTGCGTGGCACCGCGACGTGGCCACAGCATCCCTAGCATTCGCTTCCATAAAATATATCCAGACGTTTGCCTTGTGGCAAGCTGAAACTGCAGTGAAATAAATTTTGTAACTAATATAAAGCCTAATACTTGGTTCCTTTCTTCAGTCCCAATAGTTTCATTGTTTGCTTTGCTTGACTTGAGGCTGCAAGAAAGAAACCAAAAAAGAGATTTTTTGATGAAGCGTCCAAAATTAATACCACTGCCCTGACACAGCAGCAGCAGCAGCGACATAAAAAAGAAGTAATGCTTAGCTACGGAGTTTTGTTTTCAGACAGATAATCAAAAGGGAACTCGAAGAGATATTCAATTACAAGGGAGACCTGATGGTTTGAACAGCGGCACGGTACAACGTGCCTCTGCTGTGGCTGAAGGCACATGAGATTGGAAAGCACCAGCGGGGAGGATGGACAGTTCTTGGGGGATGCCGGCTTCAACGGTGTCCATCAACATTTCTACTCCCATCCGGCCACAGCATCTGATGGCACTGCCCAGTGGGGCGAGGGGGAGAGGAGGGGATGTTCAGGGATCCACCACTGCTGGGTACTTGCCCTTCTCCATGCTCTTCTGCTTGTGCCCTGGTCCTGCCACAGGGACTAAGGCAGCATTTTCTGAGTGCGTCACAGAAAATCTTAAAGCCACGTGAAGCGAGAGAGATGCCTCCAACCGTGCCATGCACGGGTACCAGATGAAAGTGCCCAGGTATGTAATTAGATGGCAGCAGTGGTGAGGTACTGCACGGTGGCTGATGCAGATGTCTCACCTGGAAATCTCTTATCGCTGGTGCTCAGTGTGTTATCACATCTTTACAGAAAGGCTGCATTTATTTGAGGGAAATTATGGGAGAACAGCAGTAGGAATCTTGAAGTTTTTCATCTGTTGATGTTCACGCACCTGTAGTAAGGAGGCTGCGGCAACTGCAACCTACTTTTGCTGCCTGGCTTGGGAAGAGTAGTCAGGGTGATAGCCCAAAGAAATGGTCCTCCCGGAGTCTCTAATGGACTCCTGTGTGCTTCCTGGAAGCACTGGGGAACCACTCAGTGTTTTCAAAGGAGAAACTTAGGGAGAAACTCACTCTCAGGAGAGACCTCACTGCTGCCTTCAGCTGCTTGGCGGAGAGCGCAGAGAAGGCAGAGCCAGACTCTTCTCAGCAGTGCACAGCAATGAGATGAGAGGCTGTGGATACATGTTGCAGAAAGGGAGACACTCAGGTTTTGTTTTCCCCAATGAGAGTCGTCAAACATGGGAACAAGGGCCCAAGGAGGTGGTGAAGTCTCTGTCCTCAGAGATATTCAAACCTTGACTAGACACAGCCCAGGGCAACCAGCTTTGAGCTGGCCCTGTCCTCCGCAGCTGTTTGGACTGGAGACCTCACAGCTCTACCACCATCATGGAGAACAACATTAGGCTCCTAAATTGTTACAGTTCAGGTGAAGTTTCGCAGCAAACAAGAACGGCAACAAGTCCCTTCTCCCTCCTCCAAATCTGCTTTGTGAAGAAATTTCATAAACTTTTTTTCTTGAGAGGCCAGGATAGGCTCCACATGTAGCCCTTTGGTTGTCATTCTATAGAAGTTATAATCCTCCTTCATTGCCTGTAAACCATTGGCTTAATCTGTTCCAGATATCACCAACTCAGTCCTTGCTGAGTTAACCAAGACAGCATTCACCACAGAAACACCACCTGAGTCTCCCTCCTCCAGGACTTTTTTGGTTGTTAGCAGGGGGCTGACATTCACCCATAGTCTGCAGAATCATTATGTTATTTAGTTACATTAAAGTAATCTCCTTAGAAAGGACTTATTGATGACTTATACTCAAATGTGCAAATAATATGCTTGTAGACCATTAAAATAGCTCTAATAGGGTGGTAATAAATTTCTTTTTTTCAATATGGATGATTAGAAACTTCAGTAGTTAGAAGCTATTAATGTACTCGCCATAAAGCATGAAAGTCCATCCTCATGAGACCCTAAATGACAGTACTGCCTATAAATTTTACTGGAGGTGGAAAGAGCGGTAATTATACGGCTGGCATTAGATGCAGCACTTTCCGCAGAGGCACTAGTGGCAGATCTTTACCTCCTGTTGTTAAGCACTATTTTTGGACATAGGCAGTAACCAGTGTATACTGTAAATAATATTGTTTTCTGTGATGGATTTCTGCACAAACAGGAAGAAAGAGGTTTTTTATTAAAAGAAAAATTGGCAAACAGTCAAGTGTAGATGGCTTAGAGAGTGGCAATGCAATAAAGAGCATTGAGCATCTGGTTCAATGTTGCCTGACTGGCCTATGTGGATGGTGATGACTGAAAAACCCATTAGCTGCTGGCAGAGAAGTGAGTCTGAGATTATCGTCCAGGCACTAGCACGGATATATTGCAAAACCACCAACTCCATTGGCATCCTTGCTGGCAGGAGCAGTGGAGCAGCCTGGGAGTGGGTAGTCTTGCATGGAGACTAGTTTGTGCCCAAATAATTGAAAAAACTTTATGAGCTTTTTTTTCTGCTTTTCCAAATTTGGCAGTGAAATGAGATGCAGGTACAGCCAGGGTTGCTTCCTGCCTCCCATACACCAATTATTTTGGGGTACCAATGACACAGGCCTTCCTCCTCTTTAGCCCTCATTTGAGCCTCCCATCCAAGCCAGCCCCACATCGTACTCAGTAAAACACTTCACAAAAGTATTTCTGTCCTTCTCCAGTTTTATTACTGCAGTGTACTTCTTTCTGACAAAACATATATTTTTACTTTCAGTTCTTGAAAGAAGTGTATCAGGGCAGGGAAAACTATTGTACTTCTTAGTAGGATTCTTAGAGTAGCAGGACCTAATTCTCAGGCTGGCAAATTCACGTGTTTGAGACACAGGTTATAACGGGAAGCAGCTAGCTGGCAACACCTTCTGATTTCTCATCAAATAAATGGAAAATATTCAACGCAATGTCATATGTTTCTTCTAGAGCTAAAAATACCTGTGAATACACACCTCTTCTACCATCTGAGCTATCTGTCTGGTCGCCTTTGATCATGTACATGGAGCAAAACAAATAGAAAACAATCATTATCAGGAATACAAATAGTTGACTAATATGATATACAAAACAATTCGATTTTGTGTATCAATCTCATAAACTGCTAAAGTATGAATTACTCAACTGGAAAAAAGGGTTTAGGATAAATTTAAAATGTGAAGATCATGTCAGGTTGGATAGAACTGTCTCTGCATAAGATATTTCTTAGGCTATATGATTTTTTTTTTAAATGCTGAGTCCTCATTCAGCACAGAAGCCAGGAGAGCTGTTCTTGGGCACAGAAGTGATTTTTGAGGGAAAATGGAACATCATCGTATAATATTCAGAACCTCTTGAAATCTTACACTCCAAAACTTTTCCTGTGACATCGTTATAACATCAAACCCCAGTGGTGAAACATTTGGAAGGATTAAGGTCTTCTTATAAATAGAATGACACAAAGGAAACCTCAATAATTTCCACTTGGAAGGTCTTTTGCAGAAAGCATAGATGTGGGCATGGTTCATTAACCCAGTATATCTTTTCCTCTGTCTTCTGCATCACTACTTCAACAGTCAAGTTATATGGTGCAGACCTCAGCAATAAATGTTTTGCTCAGAATTATTCAAGCACATAACAGAGAGAACGTGCAAAAACTCAGCTCAGAGAAATTTGATTTAAGGTCTTGATTTTCTTATTCTAGAAGAAAACTCTCTGGTGAGAGGTAAGAACTGGCAGATTTAGAAGACAGATGAGCAGGCAGAGGTTTGGGGGATCAAACTCAAAGACTGTCAGACTTGATCAGAATTTAGAAAGATGTGAGAACTTGCTCAGGGTGAAGAAGACGATACTGATGCCTAGGGGACCACAGGGTAGATACCTGTTCGTGATTTATGGTTTATATCCACTTGGAAAAGTGGCTTGCGTTTTGTCCTAACCCTCACCAGCAAAAAGGCTCCCTATAAGGCTTTGCAGTACAGTAAATTGATGTGATATATGGTGGCACTACATAATCCTTTTTCTTCTGATAAGCACTTTCCCCTTTACGGTGAAAGACCCTTCTCATGGGCTGCTTCTGACATAAAGAATACCACTCACAGTGATTTCCAAGCTGAAAGTATCTTTTCTCCTCTCCTGGACCACTTTGTCCCTCACCTGGTAGATTTCTGTTTTAACTTGCAATTGTATTTGTCTCTACAGAGCATATTAGGAGGCAGTTTGCGTAACAACATTTTAAGCTAGATGAAGTTGGATGCTGTGTGTCAAACACAGCCAAGACCATGCCAGATGCCTTTAAGAACATTGTAGGATGCTTGGTGGATAAATGGGTAGCTGGTCTCGGTAACATGAAGCAGCACAATTTCCATGACCTCAGAGCCCTTGTGTTGCTATATGTCACAGGATGCAGTATGATTAAATACATGCAGCAGCCAACACACAATGGTCTTAGTAAAGGTAAAAAGAAAGCACCCGCTCTTTTCAGTAGATTGCTGCCTTGGAATACATTGCACAGGGTCATGTTCAAAAGATCTGATGCTTCGTCAGTCTTTGCAAATATGTCGATTTCAGCCTGGCTGGAATTTAATAACATGGAAAATGTCCTCGTACCACTGCACTGGGGATATCACAAGCTGTAATTAGTTAACGATCCTAATATTTTGAGTCTCTTTGGATGAATAATTTCCTTGTTGAAAACTGTAACTTCATGTTAACCAAATTATTCCTATTTGGCTGAGGATTGTTTTTGGAAAAAAGAACAAAAATGTTTGTTTTATTATGCACAGAAGGCATCAAATTTTCAATTTGATGGAAACAACCCTGGCTGTGCTTAACAAACAAAAGTAAAACAAATAACATGAAACAAATTATTCATTTTCTGGGTAAACAAAACACTGTACTTCACCAGACAGCTTAGGAAGACAAACAACATCTGGGACCAACCAAAGGAATATCTTGATTTGATTTTTCAATATGGTCATCATGAAAAAAGTTTGCTCACACAGCTGTGGGTGCTGGCTCTTTACAGGGTGTTTCTGAAAGACAGGGGCTCTCCCTCACCTCCTTAGCTGGTGTGTCAGTGTAGGCTCCCTGAGTCGGGCTCACCGTGGATGTTGAATGGCTAAAACAGTCTCATAGTGAAATTGAACATTTGCAACCTTGCAGGTCCTTAACAAATGCAGAGATCATCGACAGGATTAATGTCAATTTAGTTTTATATCCTCAGCAGCTAATATAGATTTCCTTTATAGTCAACGGAGGGAGGGAGAAACATTTCCAGTGAAGATTTGTCTCATCCCAAGACAGATACCTAAAAGAGATTGGGTCCTTCATGGACATCCCTCTCCGTATCTACTATGTAAGGTGCTGGGACACATCTTTTGGATGGGTAGAAATGTCTGAGATTAATCTCATCTTTATGTATTACTCCTTATGCCAGGGAAATTCAGTGCCAGATATTCCTCCTCATTATTTCTACACTAAAAATGAACACCATTAGTAACCTGACATTTTCACTGAGAGGATCTGGTTCTCTTTTTACTTACGCAGATATAAAAAAAGGTGCATCTTCATTAAAGCCAACAGATTTTATCTAGTGTAAAGCTGGTGGAAGACAGCGGAAGCCTTTTATGTTCACTATACACATGGTATGAAGAATGTCTGAGCACAAGCCTGGAAGGTGTTAAGCATAAAAGGCAATTCAACCAGATACCTTTGCAGGCTACAGCAAATAATTGTTTCCAGCCAACGCTTGAAATCATTTTGTAAATGGAAAGATTTGGAGTTAGTGGCGGGTTTTGTTCTCATCTCTTACCATACACTGCATGGTATATGCAGTGTAACTCTGTCATTTTTTTGCCACCATATAGACTAGGACTTTTTTTCCCAACAAGAAGCTGAGGTCCTTCCTTTAAGAGATGGTTGAGAAGAAAACAAAAGGACACTGTACCAGTCCCTAAAATTTTCAACCTGTTAACATGCAATGGAGAAAAGTTACAAGATGCCTTCTACAGCACCTTGCCCTTAACAAAGTTATGATGGTGACTACGTATGCCACAAAAGTTATGGAACTTCAAGCACTCTGTTCCATAACTGTGAAGACTGTAGTGAAGTGAATGACTGAATCTACTCCATGTTTGGGAGGGAATAGCCTGTCTGCACAGCCAAGAAAACATCAATGCCAAGGTGAAGGCCAGTGATCCACCAAATCAGGATGGGTAAGTCATATCTTCTCTCACTGCTTTTCTCTCCCCTCTCATCCTTTTATTTTGCTTGCTCTTTCTTTTTGGGAACAGGAGCTGCTCCTGGCTATGTGTCTGCATAGGGCAGTAATGGTCTCATCTCCACTGGGGTTTTTCTTACAACAGATGAACCTCAATGAACAACAATAATAATGCAGGGCAGAAATGGAAAAAAATAGCAATTTAGAACTGCATCACTGAAGGCTCAAAACTTTCATTTTTTGAGGACCAACCTTGCGGTCCTGTCCTTCAAATGGTTAGACTCAGCTGTGCATCACAGGGTCTATGTACAATGATTAAAAGCTGAGGTGTACACCAGGCTAATTATACTGTTGGTTGTGGTCCAGTGATGACTTAAATTTGCAACTTATTAGAGAGGTTATTGGATTGCCAACCCAAGCATTTCTTAGAATAAACAGTTTTCCCTTAATTTTGCTGAAACTTCGCATGCTTATTATATGTTGTTAAAGGCAATAGAATTCCAGCATGTTAAATATCATAAGCTTTGGATGTTCAATAAAGCAGAACTAATCTAGTTTTAAAGCAGAAGGCTTTCCTCTAACACGTGGAGTCTGCTGAGGAAACCAGTCCTTAGTCCAGCTGGAGGCAGAGTGAGCATGATGGATTTGGTTGTAGTGCAACACCCAGATGATGCTGGGGACCTTGGCACCTGGGCCGTGTCCACAGACAACACCTCTTCCTGCAGCAGCTCCACTACGGCGGCATTTAGGCTTGCAAGAGGGAAGAAGCCAAGTGGAAACTTCTGCTCCTCCTGCATCTGAGACCCAGTTTTAACCTGGACTGGGTTCAGGCTTTGTTGGAAAGGACAAATCTGGGATTGGCTGTAAACCTGTGAAGTCTTCTGGGTATATTATAAGATTTCTAGTGGAGCAATAGGAAGTAAACTCTCATCCCATCTACATATCTACAGATTTCTGTGGTTAAGGAAGAAAAGTTTGGTGTTATTGTTAGAGAAGGCTGAAAAATGGAGTTTCCCTTGAGGAATTCTGATATTTAGGCGCTTGTTTTCATTACAAATTGGGATGAAAATTAAAAGATCAAAACTTTTGGAAAACAAAAGCTTCAAACATGTATTGATCTATAAATGTCAAGTTGCATTGTTTCAACACGTTTTATTCTAAGATGTTTTGACTGTCTCTGACTGACAGAATTTGTTTCAGTGTATTGACACTTTGGTATTTGGTTATTGGTAATCTCTGTGCCTGTGTTGGCACCACGACATTTTGGGGTGTAAGTTCATACCCCAGTTATGCAGAACTGGATCTCAGTGCCTCATGGGGCTTGTAGACCAATGTGGGCAAACAACCTGTAATGAATGAGGAAAAAGTAATGGGGCTCACTCTGATCACTCAGACAGATGCAGAGTTTTAGGTTGACTTGGTCCAATCAAGCATTTTCCTTTTCTTTATATAGAATTATTTCAAAATTATTTTTCTCCAGAAAATATAGACTAAGATGGGACTGAGTTTTCTGAGGTAAAAACTTCAACAGGCTTTGTGGTTAATGTTGAGGATTCTTATACCTTTGCTCTGCAGTTATTCAGTTTTCAATGCAGTTTCACATATCTATTTATTCTGTGTTTGTACAAGAAGTAAAATAATGTAGTCACTGTGCTGCCAAGATTTTTTTTCTAGTTGGGATGCAGTGAACTTATCTTTCACATTTTGAAACAGATGTGGGTATATTTTTTGCTTTAAGCCCACCTTAGTCTTGTGACTTCCCTCCCTTTGACTCTCCCTGTCAGGTTTACAGTGGATATTGATCTCAGCATTCGTAACAGGCTTTTGGAGTTACTATAATCATAAGGATTGCAAGGGCAGTCCTTAACTTTTGGTAAGCTAGCTGATATGATCAGAGAAGCAGAGAAGCTTTCAATCCCCTTACCCACCAAGGCATGTTTGGTGTTTTTCAGCTTAATCAGTGGGTCTAATAAATAATTTCTGTCCTCTTTTCCTTGTACAGCGGAGCTGTATAAGGAAAGCAAAGCTTGGTTTGTAGCCCATTCTGTCAGATGCCATCCTGACTCATTGCAAGCTGTATAGCAAGGATCATTATGGAAGTGGAACATTTAAGATATCCCCTTCTGTTGTCCCAGAATAATAATGTCATCAACAAAATAAAATCGCTCTCTAAATAAGATTATCTTCTGGTTCAGTCATCTGTAGTTCCTACCCCACTTTTATCTCATTTCCAAAAAAAGTTGTCCTGATTGCTTAGGTTTGTCTCAGCCAGATTTCAGGGGGGATAAGGATATCAAGCTTTTACGTTTTCCAGGGATGCAGGTAGCTGAGCAGAGGAGGAGGGTTTGCAGAGCTCACCTGTGCTAAACATCCACACAGCAGAAGGGCAGCACAAGTGGTGGGAGATCCCCGTCCCCTGGCAGACACCTCAGGTCCTCCCTGGGGCTGGTGGGAGTGGCGGGGGTGTCACCCTTGGGCACGTCCACCTTCGACTGCTGCCGCAGGTCACAGGAACTGGCTTCTCCCTCTCTGCTGCTCGGAGTCCCTCTGGGATCAGCTGGGCTGAGATATGTAAATATTGGGCGGATAACATGCAGAAAGAGGAATCCTGCCCTTGCCAACAAAAGTCAAGTCAGGCCTGAGCTTTCTCTCTGAAGAAGGAAACATTGCTCCCCGGCGCCCTTCACCAAACAGGGGATTTGCCCTGACCCTGGTGGTACTCGTAACCCCTCTCCAGGGCATCTGAGTTTGGGCGCTGTGCTGTGGCCAAGGCTGAATCATCACTGCTGGCTCTGCTCCTGCGTCTTAACGCTCTGTGCTTGCTGTCACATTCTAGGGTACATTTCTTATTCCAAGTTAAAACTCTTGAGTGCAAGTGATCTGTTCTTATTGATTTGAAAAGGCTGAACTTTAAATAGCTGATGTTTAACATCCTGGAACATTAATGCTAGATTAGAAAGATGTCCCTGACTCGTTGCCCCAAACATTGGAAAAAATATGTATCAAACAATTCTGCTCTTCCAGGATCATTTGTGACAGTATTGTCCTGTAATAATGAATTAACGCTGAGGTTAGGATTCCTTTTGCTGGGCTAGACAGGATTAGAAAGGACAACCTGATCATTTATCCCAGTTTCCCTCAGTCTCAGGAAACCATGGAGCAAAGGCTGACATCAGAATGACCTGCAAGAGCAAACACCTTGTGTCTCCAACCTAATGCAGTCCAGAAAATGCTTGTCAGCATCCCATGGCAAGTTTAACACCTTTTGGAAACATTAGACTAAAACCCTCAGAAACCCCTTTGCGTCACAGAAGAGAGCAGGAAACATCATAAACTGCTGATACCGTTTGTTATTTTCCTTCTCTTAGCAGTTTGCTTAAACGAATCTGAACTATGTGTTTATTATTATCTCCTTTTTTTCTGGTCCAGTAAGTGTGTATGTATATGCAATACATCTATAATACATACTCACGTATGCACCCTACCTTTGAGTGGATATGTATAAGTGATTTATGCACACGCATACTCACATACCTTTTAGCTGCTCTTACTTTTCTGTTAAGACAAGTTATTTCTTTTGTCAGTAAACTTTCTGATAGTAGGAGTGTGGCTTTTAGGTTTTATCGTGAAATGTTCTTAAATGGTTCCACATCTCCATTTTCCACTGCCCCCCAATTCAGATGCTCCCTTCTAGCTCATTTGGCACATAATCATTTTCAGTGCAGAGCAATTTATTACACTGCCTTTTAAAGCAGCAGGTAGATGGAGTCCTGGTTTGGGTTGTGTGTTTTCTCTGCATATGGCAAATGTGATCAAATTAGAGTTACTGCATTGTGTCACTAGCTAACTTTCAGGTGCTTGAGGGGTTTGTCTTTACCTGTTGCAATGAGGTTTTATATTCACGTCTCATAGGTGCAACCCCTTTTGAATTTTCCCTTTTCCACAGCATATTATTCTGCTCACTAGATAGTAACTGTTCCAGTAGTCACCATATCTCACACAAACTCTTTCTCTCTAAATGTCATCGGTAACTGTAATGATCAAATGAAAGTAAATTGTGCTACAGAAGGACTTAGCAATTAAAAAAGCATGACAACAAACACCTCCCCATCCAAGCAGAACTGCAAACAACTCATTATAATTATTCCAGCATGTTTGAACCTGCCTTCCGCTCGCACACTCAGGTGGAGCTGCAAGGCACTTCTTCTCCATCAGGGCTGAATCAGTCTTTTACTGACTTTTTATAATACAGTGTAGATAAGAGCTCTTCAGTGGTAATTTGCTTGCGTTCTTAATAAGGAGAGATTTCAGAAAGCACAGACTAATGTACGCAATAAGCTCAATGTATACATATCTTTACAGATATGTAAGCAGTTCAGAATGCTGTTTCTTTCTCCCTTTTTTCTTCCTTGTGCTTTAGAGACTGAGGCAATTAAAGGGTTTGGATGCATTTTTTTCTCTTGATTATTTAGGCTACATGCTTGTACATTTTGCAAGATGCTGGGTTCACAGCTGTTCTCCAGGATTTGTGGTTGTGAACCAGGTGGTACTGCAAGAGCCCGAGGCTGCATGGCGGGTAGCGCTGTGAGCTGTGCTGCTGCGATGGACCACAGTGGTCGCTCGAGGTCAGGGCTCGGGCACTGCCCAGGCAGAGTACTCCAAGCGATTTGTAGTTATCACAGGATGTTTGATGTGCAATTTATGCTTGGAGGGTACAGATAGATTATTTCAGCGTACTGGAGTGATATTCTCAACCTGCGCAAGGAGGGCTTTCCAGAGAGACTGACAGGAGCTGCTGCAATGGGGAGCTCAGGGATGAGTTTAACGCAGAGTTGGAGAAAGGGGTATTTTGAGGTCAAAGATGATGAGCAAAGAGATACCACGGTTCACCTCATGTCCTGAGTTATGAAGGAGTTTGGGTATGAAGTGACTCATAAAAAGTGAAAGGGGAACTTTGAGGACAACATCTTGGCTCCATTGCTCTATCCACAAAATATCGTAAATCAGTGGTGCTACATCATGGCAACAAAATGGGAAGGGAAGACCAGTGCTGCTGAGGTATGGCAGGGACATGTCTGCAGTTTGCTTTGTGAA
Organism: Pluvialis apricaria; assembly: GCA_017639485.1. Taxonomy (NCBI): domain Eukaryota; kingdom Metazoa; phylum Chordata; class Aves; order Charadriiformes; family Charadriidae; genus Pluvialis; species Pluvialis apricaria. Next base: position 29,471,715 of record CM030013.1, on the reverse strand, counting down.
TGGCACAAAAGGCAGTTTGACACAACTTTACAACCATTCATAGCTAGGAATGAAAATATTTGGGGAAGAACTTCTTGAATGGAGGTTACCAAATTGTGGCAGTTAGGATGCACTGAGCAGAAACTCAGCTGTTCATGAAGCAGCCTGCATGCCCATTTTAACAGGGACAATTGGGAAGAATGCTTTAGGTTTTTCACTTTCATGGTTGGGCTGAGATGAGCCAAGGAGAAAGACAGGTTGGTTTTGCAACGAACTGTGCAGTAGCTAATGTGTACCCATTTATTTGGAGACTGCGGGTGAAATCCATCAGAAGGCCAGATAGGATCTATGCACCAATTACATCCCACTCAGACCTTTGTGCACAGGAATGAATTTCACCTTGTCTGACCCATGAAGATGTGTGAATCCTTATCTTGCTTTCCTTAAGACTTCATTTTTATAGTTTCAAATACCTAGATTTTTCTTTTTCAACAGTAACTTTCCTTGATGTACATCTGTTTCCAGTTTAATACTTACCAGTAACTTGACATGAATGGCAGAGATGTCTTTTGTCTGCAGTTTAATATGGAGGCTGCTGAATCATTTGCTTTTGTAAAGTGAAATCCATTTCTTCTCAAGTCTTCTGTAACTGAGGTAATGCTTGCAAAATGCTTTGAAGATGAAAAGCACTACAGTATATAAATATTAAGTATTATTTTTATATCTTCATCATCTATGCTTTTAAAATTAATATGAAAAAAATCCTATGAATACCCAAATGCCCAGTAAAATGCATATCCTTCTTCTAATCTTAATGCTTTATTTTCATCTATGAATCCTCTTAATCTTTGAAATTAATTACCATGATTAAAAATGGGAGATGTGTTTTCCCAGAACAATCAAATTGTTCTGTTGCAAATTTTCATATTCATTTCGCATCATTAGTTTAATTTCTTTTGATATTAAAACACACACACACACACACACACACACACTCTTACATTCCTGGCTATGACATCTCTCTCTTTAGAGTATTTGGTACTTGCTGACTACAGCCCAAAGTGACCCCATACAGTGGTAACCTCAGAAGGAGAAGGGGGACTTTGTCTGCCTCAGGTTCTCCTGTTTGGGCAAAGGCCATGACTGTTGGCTTGTCAGCCAGAGCTCAGGAGAGTGCAGTCATCCACTCATCCAAAAGAATCAACTTCTGAAAACAAGACCTTCAGCAGACAGGGCATACTCACACTGCTGAATATGTGCCAGTGGAAGGGAATCATTACAGTTACAGCAAGATTTATAAAAATAGCAATTTGAGCTTAGCCCAAAGTCATGTTTCTTCTGGTCCTTGTGAACCATCTGATTTCTACTCTGGTGTCAGAGAACCAAGTGTGAGAGTACTTCTGTTGTTTTGGGGAAGTAAAATGGAACAAAGACTGATACTTTAGCATCTGACTGGTGAACAGGGCCAACACACGTGTTTCCTGACAATCAAAGCAAGAGAAAATTCTCACTGTGGTTGTGTTTTGATCCAGTCTTCTCCAGGTATCGCTGATATTTGGATCCAGGCTTGTGTCTCATTTCTGTTCAGTGCCTACTACGGGTTTGCACATCCAAGCCCTATTCCCAATTAACTGTTTACAAAGAGAAGAGGAAAATATCCGAGTCCTTGCACTGTCCAGATTCCCTGACCAGAACAAGTAGGAGAGAAGGGGAGAGGGAAATCTTTTAAAATATTAGTGTTGGTACATTTCAAAGAACCTCTACACGCATCACTCACAACATGAAGCTTTAAGGAAGTCAATTGAATGGTTTCCTAGGAAGATCTTGCTTTGATATAACACAGAGAGTTCCTTTTGTTGCAAAAATGGCAAGAAGAAAGGGGACAAAACGTGTGAGCTGAAAAGGAAGAGAGCCTGAAATAGAGTCACATCACAGGTGCTGGAAATGGATCTTTTATTGTAGATCACAACAATACAGAATTTCTAATGCAGAAAGGATTCGAGAATAGAAAAGAAGGCACCCAGTGTGCAAGAAAGGCACAAGAAGATGTGTCTTTTATTGCCCTTTAATTTTTTTCTGCCCCTCTCATCAGAACAAAGAGAAAGGTCAGGCATGAGATGTGGAGATTATTTTGGCAACAGAGACACTGTTGTAGTGATATGTGACAGACAAAACAGGGAGATCATCCGTGTGGAAAACTCACAGAACAAATGGTTGGTCCAGAAAATGGCCAGTTGGTTGTGGTAAGAGGTGCCTGGGGCGGGGGGGGGTGTTGAGAAAATGAGACAGCTTAACCAAAAATGGAAAGAGAACCAGTCATGCAAAGAAACGAGCTGAAATGGGAGAAGCCCAGAAAGTGGTTAAGTTGAAAGGACACTGAGAGTGTGGAGCCATGACGCTGAATAGAATGGGGATGGCTGGGTTTCTGTGTGTTACACAGGAAAGTCCTTACTGAGAGTCAAATAGCTGTATGTTTGTGGCTTGAGGGATCCGGGCCGGAGACTCAAAATGGCTGGGAAATGGTTTGTTTGTTCCTGAAGAGTCACTGAAGCAATGAAAATTGCCTTCATCTACAACTTACTATGATTTTTTTTTTTTTTTTTTGCAAATGGATATTAGCAAATCTTGGATTCAGACTCTGAAAATGCACAGCTTGGAACTTAAAAAATAAATAAAATGTCAATTTCAGTTTGAGGAGATCCTGATTTTCTTCTCAATATAGTTACCAACTGCAAGTGACGCAGACCAAAGACTTTCCACAAATGCCCTGGCTTTCAGTTGTGATAAGACAGCTTGGTATGACCACTGAGTTTCTTTGGCCATGGCCTTCTCTGTCCTAGTACTGGCCAAAGGGCAGGGAGGAGCAGGGTGGTACAGAGCATGATAGGTTAGGGTAAGCGTGGCATTGAGAAACGCAGCCTGGTGAAATGTTGGAGTGCCCACCAGGAGGAAGGTGGAGCTTGGCTCGGGGAAGAGAAGAGCATGTGGGAATGTTGTTGAGTTTCCCCATGGGTGGATGGATGCGTCCAACCCCAATGCTGTCGAGGGCATCTGGCCAAAACCTGAAGGTCTGTGTGGGCAATATGTGGGGAGGGATCTACCCCTCCAAGTGTCCAGCAAGTAATTGTGGTGCCAAGGGATATCAAGGGACAGTGAAGGAAGGGAGTCCACAGAGCCATGGCCATTTGCTATTTAGTCATGGAGGAGGAAGGAAAGAAAATGTGGGAATAATCTGGTATCTCCACATTTTCCAAAGCAGAAAGTTCCAGGTTATTGCTCAAATTAAAACAGAGCAAGTGACTACAAAACTGCATCTTGACCTCCCTTCCTTCCCACTCTCAGTGCAAAGAGAAGAGTAGCTGTAAGCTCTGATTCCATGGTCAGTGCCTGTACTCACTTTATTGCTTCACCTCTTTCCTACTGTAGCTGTAGAAAGTACAGAAAAGCTTTTAGGTAATGAAAGTTAGCCCGGGAAAAGGATCTGCTCTGATGAGATTCCCCAGAAGACAATACTAGCTCTAATTCCTCCAGTTTAACTTTCTACTTCCGGAGGATTTGCCAAGGAAGGAATGTAAATTTTTTCCCTAGACAAATGTATTAATATTTAATAAAAAGCAAAGCCAGATGACACTTCTAGAGAAAATAACGAATTTACATAAACCTTTTGCTGTATTTGAACAGAACAAGATAAATTGAGCGGGTTTAATTCAGATATTTTTTTCTTTTCTGAAAAATAACAACAGTAAAATGCCAGAAATGCTTCATCTTCAGAAAATGGGGTTTTGAGTTACTCCATATCAAGTTCTCTTGGGACTTAAAGAATATATTACATCCTCTTCCCCACTAATTTGTCTCCTGATTCTGGCTTGCCTTCCTATCCTGTGCTTGCCCCCAGTACCAGGCACTGGGAGATGGCTTACCAAGAAAGCACTGAGTCAAAGGAGGGTTTTTTTCACCTCAGACTGTCTCCTCATACTCTGGCTGTGTGACCAAGGCTAAGGCCTGCTACTTAGCTATTTATCAGCATTTTAACTCATGACTGTTTGTTGTTCACCACCTCTTACAAGATACTCCCTAGGACCTGTGTCATTTTTTGGATGTTGTTCTAAGGTAAGTGTGGAGTCTAATAGTTTGTATGGACTACTTTAAAGAAAACTGAGAGTTCACTTTCAGGGAAGCAAAAATGAACTGTAAAACTTTCTGTGGGTGAGTAGGTCTGCCTGAAGCCAAGCTTGCTTCCCTTCCCTTTGTTTTTCCTTCAATAATCTGTCAAATGTGATCTCCATCTGGATGCTGGGGGACACAGATCTCACCCAAACAGTTGACAGAGACTGCAAAAGTCATAGATGCCATGATACAGTATCTCCGGCTTGGTACCCTGAAGAATGGGTTGACTTTAGCGGGCCCTCACACTAACCCATGTCATTGGTTTTCTCTTCCCTCGACTTGTACATACCCCATAGAGGCGAAAGCATCAGTAAAAGACTTCAGTTAAAGATCACCTCCATCCTTGCTCACCATTTTGCTTGAAAGACTGCACAGAGACAATTGCTAACTATATTTTAGAAGGATATATCAAGTCTCCTACCAGGACTCAGCACAGTCTTTTTCAGTATCACTTCACTCTCTATTGCCAAGCTTTTAAACAAAAAGTAAACCAAGATAATGTCAATAAATCATCTTCCCTCCTTTCCAGCTCAACACCAGTGGAAGACTGTGGTAAGTTATCATGTTTTTAACTATGAAACTGTCTGGCTCTTTGTCATTTATCTCGTGTCTCCCACTTTGGTCTGGCTCAAGGCTGAACATTAGCAAATGATGAATGTGGGGCTGTCTCTCCTGGTTTGTACTGGCATTATTAACCCATATACTCCTGAATATTTCATACCATAATACTTTATTCATGAGTTGCTGGAGTTGTGGCAATCGACTCTCAGGTTAGCTGCCCTGTGTGTGTGGGCAGGACAGAAATGTTTGCTATCAACGGGTAATCCCTATTTTGCATTCTCAAGGATTTTCCTCACCCCCGAGTTTCTCAGTATTGTAAAGCAGCTTTTCAGTGTAAATCAGCTATTTCACATATGTATACACCAATATCTGTCCTAATGATGTTTTTTTCAGGTGGCTATGGTATCATATTTTGATTTATTGTTACTCTAAGAACCCCAAGAACCGATTGCATAATGTAACAAATCTGTGGCTGTAACATATAGTCAGCTTTCTGTTGATTAAATAATGATCTATTAACTATTATCCTCTTTTTCCTTTGTTTCCTACGTATGTATTCTCATTTTTTTAGTTTGTATTCTTTTTTTCTCCTTGATACATCGCATCAGAAAACAGCTGCTACATACAGAGAGCAGCAATAGAAAAAGACAGATCTTGTATTCCCCCCTGGACATGGCCAAGTTTGCATGAGACAAATCTCTGCAGGTCCAAAGTTCGGTAACTCGGTGGACAGAGCTGGACTCTGAAGGTGTGATGGTTTCATATTGTGTATGCAGGAGACACGGACTTCAAATTCAGTCTAGAAGTGAGTAAAGAGACATCTTTGCATCATACGGTGTTTTACTGTGGTTTACTGTCTGTTTAGGTGTACATGTCTCAGAGCAACAGCTTTATGCCAGATGTTTCTCCAGGAAACCCCTCGCTGAGAAGCAGTTGATAGCGAGTGCCAACACTACATGTACATAGCCTTACTGGGAAACTGAGGAATTTCTCTGCTGATCTCCTGACCATGAAGCAGGCTTCATTTTCAAATTGATCTACATATGATTCACATGTGTGGTGATAAATAAACATATTCTGACATAAGGTCTTGAGAAATGTTGACAGCTGTTGCTCATCTGTGGGCTTTAGGCTTTCTCGTCTTCTCTTTCTAACTCTACCTTTGCTAGAATGGATGACCAATGACTGTGGAAGACTTCCAAGCAAACAGCTGACAGACATTTCAGGACATTTATTCAAAGGACTATACCCTGCATTTTGTTCCTTTAAAAAAAATAAAATGGCAACTGCTTTTGACCCACTTTAGCCTAGGAAATTCTCCAGAACTTGTCCTATTCCTCTCCTGAGCTCCTCTACAATGGTGGAACATGGTCCATATCATCACTGTCTTCAACCTGCAGAAGTGCTCAATTTTGTGGTCCTAGAAGATAACACAGATGCTCTGGTAGAAACCAAGCGAAGGACCATAAATCTGTGCTGCTAACACCAGTCTAAGTAGATGAGGTAGAAAAATTAAGAATTGGGAAACATGAGTACTGAGAAATCGAAAGGTGTTTCAATATCCCCAGTTGTATGCTCCTTCCTCCTGCAGCACAGGTGGCTGCACTTCTGTTGTAAAGGAAATACAACTCGAAAATGGATTATGTTGCTTGCAGCGGTTTGCATATGAACAAAATCATAACATCTTCAAAAAATCATAAATCTTCTCCAGAAGAACTCGGGGTCATGGCTGGAGGAGCTGGATTTTTCTGCAGAACATCTGCAGATGCCCCTGCAGTGATGATTACTAAGCTGTGTGTCACGTAATGAGGGGCTAAATATGGCTGAGACTAGAGGCGCTGTAGGTAGATGGTTAATAAGGTGCTAATTGGGTAAGAAAAAAAGAGAAAGAGGGAAATGAGTAGGGAGGCTCATATATCTGATTCAGAAGAGCTCTGAAATGTGGAGTCATACAGGTTATTTTTGGCTACAGTTCATATTGCTTCATTCTCACCTGTGTAGGAGATGAATCTTTCCTGTGACTCAGCCAGAGACCTCATTGTCCAGCATGACCACTCTGCTGGTGCATAGACATGGAGCTCATGTGCCATTTCATCTTGTTCCGGCTTAGTTGTTACCAGCTCTGCCTACATGGAGGGAGGGAGCAGATCATGGGATGAATGGCAGGAGCTCCTGAGAGTTCCTCATTGATTCTGTGTTTGAAGTTAACTGATATGACTGGCTTGCTTACAGTTCCCTTCTCCAGGGGTCTTGGTGTCCCCCTGACTTTGAGGTTTAGTGAAGGATGACGTCTCACGTGAAGTAAGGGTAGGGCAGAAGGGATCCAGGGGCCAAGAACGTCAGAGCAGAAGCTCTTGGAGCTACAATCATGTGCATAAAGGGGATCAAAGGTGAGATAAAATCCTCTGTCCCATCCTGCAGGAATCATTTAACTTCCTAGTACTCAGCTGCCATAGCAGCAAAGTGAGCATTGACACTTGTTAATCACAGTTTTGGCGACTACTGTAGACAAGCCCAGGGGGTCCCAAAGGAAGATGTTGTAGATGGTTTGAGTCTATATGCTCACTGCCATCTTCTCCCTGCCATCAAATGCTCACACTGACAGCTGCCTCCTGGGATAATCTCATTATCTACCTATGCCCATTGCAGGAAAGACCCCAGATAGTCTCTTGCTTCTGACCAATGGACAGTATCCCAGTCTCTAAACTGCCCAGTAACTCAGTTACTGTGGGTTCCCCTAACCACACTGTTGCTCTGTGACAAGCGTCTTCATTCTTTCAGCTCTGATGTGAAACATTCTTCTTACATCTTGCCAATACACCAGGGAATGATACAAATTAGGAAAAAACCCCACTCATTTCCTCCCTTCTTCTCTCCCATGGTATATTTGATAATGGTCTTTATGGAAATATTTCACTTGAACTTCATCAATTTTTATATTAAGACATTAATAATTGTATACTAGTGGCCTCAGTTTCTCAATATTATTTAATTTTCTTTGAAATGTTTGATTTTTTAAAATACGTGTGGACTAAAACCTAGCAATTTAGATTTCAGTCACAGCATTTATTCAGAATTTTCATATGCCATAAATCAGTTCCTGTGGTTTAGTTTCCCTTTCTCTGAAACAGAGATCATGTTACACCTCCGGTTGTTGCAGGGTGGGAAGTAAGATTATGGTAACCAATAATCATTCTTTGATTGAATGAGGATGGCCATACACATGCAAAATGCTGGTGTTCCACATATTCTTGGTGCCTATAATTTCTGCCTGCCTTTCAGGCTGAACGGCACTGAGCTGCTGTTCAAAACACATTTAGATCCTCTGGGTACAGCAGGATTTTCAAGGTCTACAACCATGTGCAATGAAAGATGTGATAAATGCTGAAGTTGTTACCTAAGTGAAATGAAGAAAACGAAAATTATACCAGTGCTGATGAAGGTGAGCAGCAAGCCTTAGATTTAAACAGGGAAAATGACAGCATTATCAGTCAGGTATCATGGCAACCAAGGAGCCTAGAATTTGGTGTCAACTTTCCAATCATATTGTCTCTTTACCTGGCATAACAAGGTACATTTTCCTTCGGGGAATTTAATCACTTCTCCACTGGAGGTCATTCGAATGTTTAAGCACCTGACTGTGCTCAGGAACTTGAGGAATTCAAATTGCTCCTGCATACCTGCACCTATATAATTGCACAGGAAGAAAAGAAAAAAAAAAACCCAACAAAAAAACCCACCAGACAGCTCTGTGAAAGCCAGGCAGAAAAATCACAGTTGTATAAGACGCCCTGTTTGTTGTTGCTACATCTTGGTTGATATGAAATTTGTGCTCAGTGTTATCCAGTGACTGGAGTTAAAATACTGTAAATCCAGGTCTTCTCTAGAGACAGCGCAGGCTGTTTTTTGCAGAGTGAGCTGAACCAAGGATGCTAGCAAGGCCAGAGGTCTACCATGAAAAGTCAGCTTTAAATGACACACTTGTCTTATTGTAGACACATACACATGCTCATGTCTGCATTAAGTCTGGGATGAGGGAACTGCAAAAGGTTTTAGAAGGATGGATTTAGTCAGGGACAACTTCTTTTTGTGGCAGAGAAATGAGATTATGATGTGAAATAAATCAGTGGCAGAATTAGAAAGCAGAAAGTCTGAGATCTGGAATACTTAATCCTTGACCTGTTGCTCAAATGATGGCAAGAGCAATCAGGCTACACTGGAATCCTCTTACTGAGCGTGTGATGAACACGTAATATATTTCTAAATTATGAACTGGAGGGGATTTATTCAGACCTGGTTTTCTTTTCTGTCTGAGATAAGGACTAAGAACAACAGCTGCAAGATATAAATGTAGGACTATGGTCAATGCAGATGGGGGTACAACCTCTTTCTAGTAGATCCAGGAGGGAACTAATTGCTTCCTTCAAATCATGTGTATACACAATGCATGCAGTTTCTTTTATCATATAGGTGTCAGCAATAGACCAAGCTATGACAAAGAAGGTTCTTCAGTTTTCCTGACTGGAGGACTGTACCTGTCTAGTACTATATAATACAACAATGTGATGCTGTGCTATTGCTTTTATGCAAAGCTTTTAAGCTTAACTGTATGGTCTACACATGATCTTTACTCTTTCATTTCTTTATTGCATTTAAATCACAGAATTGAAAGCCTCTGCATTTTAGTCAGTTTCTTGCTTGCTTTTAGAACCAAATAGAGGATGGATTAAATACTGTTTCAAAACAAAAAAAGTATTTGATGTATTATTATTCAGAAAGTCACAGCAGGCTTTAAAAATGTGTTTATACTGGATGCATTACTAGTCCAGTGGGAATCAACCAAATTTCTCACCCTGCTGCTAAATTTCACTGAATATGAGAGTCATTGAATATCATTCAACCAGTATTATTCTGGGGTCATCTTTTCTCCAGCAAGACAGTGAACTGCAACAGGACTTTAGAGCTAATTGCATGTCACCATGGAGAAGTCTCCCACAGAAGCTCTCCAAAAGCCAAGTGCTGATGAATAAAATGGTAGGATACTTGGAGTAGTGGCTCTGTTGGACAGGACTGCAGTGTGGTTATCTATGCCTGGGACTTGGAAATGCTCATCACAGAATCATCTTCTGTTTCCGGATCCCTCCAGGACTGTATCTTGTGACACAGGATTCAAGCCCCAGTTCACGAAAAGTGGTTTTCCTTTTGCTGAATTTCAGGAACCTGCATGTATAACCTGCACTCACTTGGTCCTTTGGAAGTTACCAAACATCACCACGTCTCTGCAGCACAGTGCTTCAGGTGCCTCCAAGTCTCTTTCTGGTATGCCTAGATGTACTTTAATGTGGAAAACAATGTTTTGTATTTAATTCTCTTCCCACCTAAACGTGTACCTGCACAGTATGATCTGAGATCTTGGAGAGGGTTTGTGGTCTGAGGACAGGAAAACAAAATGGAGGACCTTGTTTATGCTCAGTAGGGGACAGAAAGGGCTGTGCTGGGACAGATGTTGTTTGGAAAGGAGAGAGACATTAATGACATGAGTGTCCCTCACACTGAAATAGTCCCCTCAGGGCTATTTTAATTAATGCACAGCATCTCACAGCATTGCATCTGTTGCAGTGCCACTTCCTCCTCCACCGCTGCACCTTGGAGAGGGGTGTACGTAGGGAGAGGAAGATGGGAGATTTGCTGGTTGTCTTCCACGTGAGAGAAATCCATACCTGCTATTCAACAGCATTTAGCAGTCCCCTTAGGGCTGCTACAGTGACACAAACAGGATTTATGGAGAGGAGGAGAATTTGGTGCTTTTGGTCCCCTGGAATCTGTGAATCTGACCCTTGGGTGTAATATCCTTCCATGGAGAAGATGTCCCTTAGCCTGCTTCTTGTTTGACTTTTTTTCTCATCTTAATTTAGGATTATTTTGTTATACATTATTTTTGTTGCTAGAAGTTATATAGAGGACAGTATTTACACTTTAAACATATTTACCTCAAACATAAACATAATTACCTCAAAATCAGAAGTAAAAAAAAGCATGCAGTCTCCTATAAATATGTTGCAGGTCTTGTAAATCATGGTAAAAATTGGAATTAGATAGGGCATCTTGCACAACAAAGTGCTATGTATAATTTGCTGCTTCACACACACATTTTCTCTCCAAAAACTGAAAGCAAAGTTTTTCTTCTCCCTGTCATCCCCTGCCTTCAAAGCCCTCCCCAAACTGCAGTCTGTTCAATGCCGCAACACTTGCTAGGGACATTAGTCAGGTCCATGTCTCAGTGAAATAAACTGTGAGCAGAGGAGACTTCTTCTTCCTGGTATGAGAAATATCGGATGGAAATAATTTAACAGCAGACATTTAGGAGCTAATTCTGCATCTCCCACTTTCTGACCAGTAGAAAACTGGCAGCTGCCAGACGCGCAAAATGATTTTCTAACGTGATTGCTCCGAACTATCCTGCAGTTAAGAGGGCTTCTTTATTTTTTATTCTTTCAAACAGAGACACTTTACTGCATTGTAAGACATGAAGTGTAGGAAAGTCTCTGCCCTGAGTTTGTCTTGAGTGATTGCCTTCTCTTTGTGACTGATTTTAACTGCAATTAGTGAGGGATCTTGCTTATGCAGTTCAAGAAATCAGACTGAATTGGTTGGTGAGGGAGATGGAGGATGGATACTCTTCAGTTTGATAGTTGGTTGTACTAGCCCCTTCACAGATTTGTCACAGGGGAATGAAGGAGGGTAACAGAAAGCCTCTGTATTTTTTTGTGGGGAGGCTAGCAGAAGGCATTTTAAGCAGAAGTTTATGCCATCAGGTGCATTTTTCCTTTGAACTCTTCAGAAAGTCACACCAGAATTGCTAGCTTGTACGGTCATTGCTGCTGCTGACGCGTGACAGTTTCTAGAATATCTACTCATGGCTGACAACCTTAACATGCTAGGTGCTGTACAAACACCAGTCTTCAGTGGATGAGGTTATAATTAAATAGATTCCCAGGGAACATGAAATACAAGATGAAGGGATTTAAAATGGGCCCTTCCACCCTGAAATACAACCCCGACTCATCTCAGCACAAGAACTAACTTGTGTAAGTGGAGCTGAAAGCAGGCCAATGCAGGAGTCCTGCAGCCGAAGGAATGGCTGTTAATTTGAAGGTGCGTCCATCCCCACAGAGGTGCATTAAACTCCTCCATCACACTGGTGGAAATCAAATCATGTCAGCTCAAAGATAAGGAGGTTGGTGTCCCTACTGCTGGCTCTATCCAGCTTGTTTCCATTTTGACATCAGTGCCTTGCTGTCTGCATTAAGCAGAAGGCTGTCATTTGTCTCCCTCGTGACTAGAAATTCAACTGCAGAGTTGTTCTCCCACTTGTCCTCCATCTCCTTTTAATTTTCCTTCTATTACTGCAGTCTCTCTCCCTTCATCCCACCCTAGGGCATCCCATGATTGCTGCTGAAGAAAGACTGATGTACTATTGCATGGATGGGCTCTCCAAATTACTGCCAAGACTTGCTTCAGTGTGTGTTCCCCCCGCTTCAGACAGTCCTCTCTTCCCTTCCTCCTCGTCTGCTGGGGAGAGGCCAGGAAGGCTGCAGAGGGCAGAAGGTGGTTGTTTTGATTCATAGAGGTTTTGCAGCACATGGCATGTCCAGCTAATAGTGACTGAAGGTGTGCGGTGTGGGCCGCGAGATCTGGCAGTGAAATCCTGCTGAAATCCTGGAGGTTTCTGTTTTAGAGGTCACCTCAGAGTAGTGATATCCCAGGTCCTGGGGCTGGGCAACCCTGGAGCCTCTCCTCATCCAACAGCACGTTTGCTGTGCTAGGATCCCTGTGGGAAAGGTGTGTGGATTTTGCTGCTGTCAATATAATCAACCCTTGATGAGCACTAACTGTAACTGATGTTAGCACCGTAGAGGCTGGTGTTTTAGCCCATGACACCACTCTGGGTCCATAATCAGAGTGGAGGTATTTTCTACTGGCTCTGCAGTCTGACTTCCCCTTTCAGGATGGGATAAGGATGAGCCAGTCTCTTTCTCCACTGAATTTCAAAGAAGTCTCTGTACTAGCTTGGAAAGGGTTCCCAAATTCGGAGAGCTCATATTAGCTGGGCTCCCCTTCTGGGAGAACCTGATTAATTTATGGGCTGCTAATTTCCATGGAAGTGAACAAAATCTCCCCCAAGGTCCCTGCCTCTTTGTCAGCAAGCATCAGAAGCTTGTAGTGAAGCCTTGTATTACTAACATTTCAGTACTTACATTAAATATACTCCAGAGCATCTATTAATGTACTGTAAAGCAAAAGGAATAATTAAAAATAAACTATGCTTGTCAAAGAAATAAAGTGCATCTTATGCTGCATGATCCTAGCTTTTTTAAAAATTGCCCTTGTTCATTTTGCCATTAATTCAGGGAGTGAAAGAATTGCAGTATGGTCTGCAAGATGTTAGAACAGTTTAATGATGCTTTTCTTTAAAGAACAGGGAACAGCACCTTCATTTTCTGCAAGTGGAGAGCCAATGACAGAAGCCCTCAAGTCTTTTACATCAGGTTTTTAATAGCATAAATGATTTCAAGAAAAGGTTATAAAGGCTTAGATCACTGTACACATTTTACCCACTTGAAATAGGAGCAGTCCTCAAAACATTTAGTGACCTCTTTCCAGGCTGAACAGATGTTTTCTCTGCGAGGTTAACCTTTTTGCTTCTAAAATGGAAGCTTCCAAAATTGTCATTTGTAGCCCAAATTGTATATTCCTTATTGGTAAAACGTCTTTTCTGCCATTCTGGCAAGACAGTGACCAGTACAAAACTAGGACAAGATTAAAAGCTAACAGATGGAGATGATATTCAGGGAGGGTTAGGTGTTCCCGTGCCCCCTAACATGACATCTTCAGAGTTGAGCCTGTACAGAAACATGAAATGCATTTTAAATTCAATCAAGCTATTATTGTCTAAACCTGTGGAAAAGAACTGTACTTGCATATCTTTCCCTCAGTGTCTCTATCTGATAGGAATATAGGAAGAGTTGCCTCCAATCCCATTAATGCACTCAGGCCCATTGAGTTGCATTCTTTTCCCAATGGAAAATGAGAGAAATTAAAAAAAAAAAAAGTGTTTATGGAAATGCTGCCAATACATGCAGATGGAATTCAAGAAAAAACATCATTCATATATAGTAGCTGTTGGGGTTTTTTTGCTTTTGTTCAAAATAGACTTGCTTCTCATTTTCTGTACTCCAGGGAAAGAAGCATTTGCAACTAACGATGTTTGCAACTAGAAGAATAATTAGGAAGAACAACAGCATATATCTCAGAACTAGCAGTACATTTTGAGCTTGTTCTCTATGGGTTTTTTTTGGCCTGATCTAATGGGATGTGTTTCTCAGATGTAAATGATATGGAATGTGGGGTTGTTTATGGAGCAATTGCTTTCCAGAAGATGTTTACATGCTAAAATGCTGCTCCATGGGTTAAGTTTGAACCATTAAGGAAGAGAATAACCCATCCTATTCATAAAATAGGCCTGAATGAAAAAATCTGTGATTCAAATGCACTACCAACTCTGTATCTTTTTCTGCCTTTACCAGCTGAATTCATGTGTTGCAGTGAAAATGATGTTTTATTCCTATTTTACTAGCATATCACTGGACGAATTTGAGGAAAACCTCATCCCTTGTGTCTCCACCTGCAGAAGATCATGCACCATTTAGAAACCCTTTTCAATACTTTAAAAGCATATTTTCAAGAATAATGTTAACTGTATCTTATGGAAAAATTTTCATCAGCAGTCATCAAAGTACCTAAACAAGTAACATGGGAAAAAATGTTGTAGGAAAATTGATGTCTGGAGAAGGCATCCCAGGTGGGCTCAAAGCCAGAGGCAGACAATGAGAACATCTCCACTAAATGGAGAGAGTCTTGGTCCGGTAAACTGCCTCGTTGAGGTACAGTTTCACAACTTTCTGACCTTGGGAAAAAGCTTCCACCATTACCCCCATGCAGTCCTGCAGGAGAATTTGCGTGACCTCCCTCCATCCTCCACACAGGGGTTGGACTGTTATTCCCAGTGATCTGACCTTTCATACCTTTAGCTCCAAATTGGCAAACAGAACAAAGGCCAAACAAGTCTCATGGACAAGGGGAATCTGCCGCAGGTTTTCTCATCCTCATCTTGTCTGCCTGACAGAGGAAGGATGCTTTCATGTCTTTTGTCCTCAGATAGTTCTTAGGGGCTCTGGAGTCAAGGTGCCACCTATTTGCTGAAGAATCATTTCTGGACATCTAACCACCCTTCCCTGTACCTCAGTTTCCCTCTTATATCCCTCCTTTGACACTTTGCCTTTTGGAGTCTGCTTTAAAGTGATCTTTTCCAGCAGAAACCTGCTCCATGTTTGCACAGTACCTCGGATGGTGAGATCCTGAGGCAACTGTAGTTGATAAAAATAATAAAATCCTTTGAGAAAGGGTAGCAAATTTGCTTCCATGCTACTGAGATGCTTCGTGTTAAATCTTGAAATCTTTTCACCTATGGGTATGAATGAGATTCTGTATTTTTATTCACAGTTCTCTTAGGATGAACATGGGCAATAGTACTTGTAAAATACTGGTATCTTGACAACAGAGTAAGCCCAGTTCCTTTCCAGCCTTTTGTATTTTAAAAAAAATTAGGGTTCTGAGAGGTTAAGAGAGACTTTTATTTTCCTTGTGCATTTATTCTACGATCCGATGCTCCAGATGGGAACAGAGAGAATAGAAGTTTGGAGACCTGTGGTTGTATATTTAAGACAAAATAACAGAATTTTAAAATGTTTTATTTTCTGGGAAATCAAATACATTCTTTTTATTTTTTTTAATTGCATCTGTTAGTTCAGCTGGAGGAAGAGGTCTGGACTGGGTTACAATAAAGACAAAATAAACAGCTTTCCTACAGTGCACATCCAAATCAGACTTCTTGCCCCCAAGAGGGAAAGGAGTCTAAACCAAGGGAGGAAATCTCAGCTGGGGTCAGCACAGGGACATGTTCAGGCTTTCAGCTGTGGCTCCTCCTATGGCTCCTGCAGTCAAGAATGATCCAAACAGCCTCCTTCCCAAGGATGCTTGGACTTGCCTCCTTGCAGAGTCAGTGAAGAGCAAGGGCCTGGAGTGTTTCAGCTATGTACATGTGGTATGGAGCTGGAGCCCAACCCACTTCTTGTTGCATAAAGACAGTCAGACATTCTCCAGTATGCAGTGAAAGGGACTGCTTAAAAACATCTTGAACTTAGGTACCAAGCCAGCATCCTCAGGTCTGTTCTTGGCTTTCCGCGCCAGGGCTGGAGCAGTTCCTTTCTGGGAGCCTTCTGAATGTGTAGGAAAGGGTTGTATTTGCTGGGGGCAAATGCTGATGTAAGCAGGGAGAGATGAACTTTACTCATAGTGCTGGCTGAGAAAGGCAAACGCTTTGAGGAATGAAGGCAGAAGCCTGCAAGATTTAGGCATTGCTGGAATCTAAGGTCTGCAAGAAGATGTTCAGGTTCTTGGAGTTACGGGCAGCACACGAGTGAGGTTTGCAGTAAATGAGAAAGGGGATGACAAGGAGAGCGTGGAAGGTAAGCTCTGCTTTAACCTGTGTTTGACCTTGTGCTGACAGCCAGACAGGAGAGAAGGAATGGCTGAGACACAGGCTGTGTGAGGGCTGACTGACGGTCATACTCTTTCAAGTTTCTCTTTTGAGAAATCAGTGGAGACCTGTGCAAAGATAGCAGTGAGGCAGAAGGAAGAGAAAAAGCAGAACAATTAGAGGTGATTAAGAAGAAACAGATTTTCCCTTGACTTGAATTGAGTCTGGGATTCAATTAACATCAAATTCATTTTAGAAAGAGCTGAAAAGCACCCATTGCCACATGCCCAGGGGCCACTGGAATGAGATAAATTATTTGTCATGGTTTGGCCTTTTGTCTCCCTTATGTATGCAAAACAGACACCTGTCCACACAGAGGGTATTTGGAAGGTATAGAAAGAATGTTCCTAAACATGCGGTGGTTCAGCTATTCACCTTAAGTCATATGTGGCCCCAGATGGCTTGACTGTCTCCTTTTCAGAAAGGGAAGCTTATTTTTTGCCCTGTTTGAAAAGGTTTGCCCTGTTGTTTCTGTTCAGGCAACATAATTCACCTAAATTCGCCCCTCCATTGCTGGTGAAGCCTGACAGGACACAGCAAGGAAGGTGGGTCTGCAGGCTACTCCAGGCTTTGTTCATCTCCTGCTTGCCAAGAAAATTGGTGCTGATAGAACAATTGGTTTTTATACAACAGTGACAACTGTGCCATATACTTTTCCTACCTCAGTCAGTGTGGATGTGAATTCATAGACACCTTAAGAGTTGTCTCTCCCAGTCCAAGACCACCTTGTATGAGATACCTCAACAGGTAGAGTAGTTCCAGTCCGTTAGATCACATGACATAGCCAGGGACCTTGACTTCCACAAGGCCAATGGCTCTTTCTTACTGGGAAGCCCCCAGTCTCCAAATATGATGGTTTTAGCTGGGGTTGGTGGTGTTGGAGAAGGCTGAAGGGCAGGAAGGAAGCTCCAGCGCTTGCTGCAGATTTACCGCCATGTGCTCTGGCTGTAGGGTGAGATTTGCGAGGAGACAATCACGATCTCCTACCTGAGGCTTGAGTCAGAGCCGCTCTGTAGCTGACTGGCTGGACCCAACCCACAGCAGTGAAAGCCGTGTCCCGTGGGCAAAGGCTCTTCACCTCAGCCGAGGTGATAATATTGCAAACCCCAGGAACAAGAGTGAAAAGGACAGATTCTGGGTGTAGGAAGTGACCTCCTACAGTGGGACTGCCTGTCTCCATTTGCACAAGAGGAGGAAAGGCTTTGCTTGTGGAATTTAACCTACTCTTATGTTATCGTGGCCTGTGTAAAATCCTGCTTCACATGAACCTCTCTGTAAGGGATTTATGATTTGAGAAGTTATTTTGTGGTTGGTAATTTAATAGTCTCACAACTGCAATGGCATTCTTGATTTCCTTGCCTTAGAGTCAGCAGATGACTGTCACTAGTGAAAGCACAGCCAAAATTGTATGTCTTAATGCTTTTTTGGGGATGGGTGCTATCAAGACACATATTTCAAAACTGATTTAGATTCCATTTTTTCTTTTTAGACCAAACCTTTTCTCCCCGCGTCCTTGCAAGCAGCCAGGAATATAAGACCACCGACACAAAGAAAAGTCTTTAACCAATGCCACATTGTCAAAGTACCCCATTTACATCATGCTGATAAATCAGGCAGGCTGAAGCCATTTGTCAAAAAGACATTTGCTTGAATCAGATTCACTTTGTGTGCAGGGGATGGTTGAGAGGTTAGTACTTGCTAAATAATTAATCAGCTCATGATTTGTTTGAAATACAATGCAAAAACAACAACAAGAACAAAATGAGGCTTTCAGCTAATGTGGCTTGAGCATTTGAAGAACATTTAATTATGTCATCCTTTGATCAACACATACAGCCTTTAAATATAGGCAGACAAAAAGAGTTTCAATGGGGTGGTTAATAGCCTTTTTGTCGACTGATACACATTATTAGAAGAGCAAAAAACCTACTCTTTTCTGGCCTATTCTTTTCAGGATGGAAAGCACTATCATTTCTTTGTCTCCTAAATCCCTTGATATTTCCAGGCAGTATTTCTTGTGGTTTTGGAAAGCTGTGACAAAACCAACAGTGGGTGTATTTCTGGTCTCTGACCTATGCTGCACAAAGCCACTAACCCCCACCATCATATTGAGTGGCAGAAGTAGTCTCTGGGAGACCTGGCAGACTGCATTTTGCGTAACTGTATCTTCCCCCTGAGAAGCTAATGGTGTTTCATGGCCCCTTGGGTTGGCCAGTTTGTCTAAAGGTACAGCTTTCACAGAGCAAACTAGGGAACTGGGAAGCTCAATGTTATTTTGAATTTCAATGTATTTCTGCCCAGGCAGTGTGACTACACCCCCCCTCTCAACAGCAACAGTTACTATTTAAGGAATTAGCAGGGAATCCATCTTCTCTATAGCATCAGTGGAGAAGCCATCTGCTCCTGTCTTTCTGGACAGACAGCAAGATCTCCTGGGGCAGGCTAATACTAATTTCAAACTCAATCCTGAGTAATGTGATCCTTGAGTTTATCCTTTTTATCAAATTTGAGGTAGATCTATACATTCTTCCAGGCTTGTGGAACTAGGGGATGAGGCCCTGTAAGAATGCCATTTGTCACCCCATTAATGACTCAGTAGGTGAGGTGCTTGTTAAGCATAAGGGCCTTGCTGGCATCGCATTAATTCTGCATCCCGTTAGTCTTGCTTCTTTACAGCATCTCTTTGCTTACACCAGAGTGTCACATTCAGTACTCTGGCAGGATTGACAACATGAAGACTGCAAGATTTTAAATTCAGTCCGTAAGTTTTTGGAGTGTGGAGGCTGACAATATTATAGGGAGGAGTCATGGTCTTCTACAATTGCTCACCTGAGAGGTGAAAATGGCTGGTGGGATCTCATCTTGTCGTCAGCTGGAACAGAATGTCTCTTGCTGGTATACTGAAATTGTCATGTCTAAGACATAACATCTGGTCTGATGATGGTATTTTCAGCTTTTTGGTTTTTTTTTTTTTGTAGTTTTAAGAGACTTTCCAATTTGAACCTAACTTGTAGGGTTACAGCCTAAACTTAGGTGATTACTCTTCATGGACAGGTCATAGGTGGTGCTAAATATGGCACAAGAGCCTTCACTATTGAAGAGCACTGAACAGGCAGGTTCCCATGGGAACCCAGCTGGCATCTGAAACGTCCTCATATTTCAATACTTGTCATTTATGCGGTAGCCCACCTTTTGTACCACATTCTCAGAGAACATATAAACATTTGCTATAGGGAGAGTCAATCCAGGACTTAGATGAAAAAATGCATATGTCCATTTGATAGGAAGACAAAGTGAATTCGAAAGAGGTTGAGTGATTTGTCCATAGCTTGAGAATATATCAAGGGCAGAACCTGGGACAAGACCCTGGGGTGCTAACACCTATTCCCAAAAGACAAACATTCATTAAAAAGAGGAGCAGTAAATCAGGCAGTGCTTCCGAGTTCTCTTGATTAAGGAAACGATTTGTACAAGCCTTTTTCTAGGAATTTATTGCTGATTGCGGCTTCCCTTAATGTGTATGGAAAACTGACTTCCACTCTTACTCGGCAGCAATTAAATGGCAAGAAACATCAAACTGTAGAAAGTAAGAGGGAATGCTCAATTTGATTAAAAAATCCATGACTTTTTGGTATAATTAAGAATGTCACGAGGAGTATTCACTTGTGTCTTGATTTTTTTTTTTTTAATTTTCAGAAGTATATATTCATAAGCCCTTTGAGCTGCTCAGCACACTGCGATTTTTGTTAATTTCCTCTTTACCAGGTTTATCAGCCTTAATTATAGCTGAAAGCGATCTTTGTCTCAAGAAGATGAAAAGCCTTTGTGAAAATGCATTGATGCAGTTTGTTTCCAAACCCAGATATATTTCCTAATTAGTTCCTTGTTGTAATAGGTTGCATAATTAACGAAAAGACAGGGAAATATTCAAAGTAATAATTTTCTTTGAACAAATGTATATAAAAAGGAGAAAACTGAACTATTACTTTAATTAACCTGCGTTGGAAAGGCACTGTCAACATCAAAATGAGTATTAGCCCTTCTGGGCCATGAGACATTTTATATCTTACCTGTTTGTTAATCTGTTTAGCCTAAAGACCTGACATCTCCAGGAACAAAAACCTCTTATTTCAACAAGCTAAGCAGGGTCAGGCTCAATTAATGTCGCACTTGGATAAGAAAAATGCATGGGAAGTCCCACATTTCAGTTTGTTCCGATACTTCTGTGATGCCAGTTTTATGACTGGCTATAATGACGTGGGCCAATGCTAACAGGGGTCAGCAGGGTCCAGCGACACCTTTCCACTCTTCACTTGTAGTAGTTCTGGATATCACCAGTTCAGCTTCTTGATCTGACAGAAAACTGGCAGTGGAAAATCTAAGAAATAAATACAACACCTGGGTATGGATATGCCCTCACAGGGGTCACTTTGCAGTGATGGGGCTGGTCCTCTGCCATATGACCCTTGGGTCCACCTCTGCTGATCCCTGGACCACCCCCCCGGCAGGAGATGGCCACTGAGATTGATATCTCTAGCACTGTCAGATGGAGCAGGGATGTATGTTGATCTTCTGGGATGACTGGTGGGATGACTGGTCTTTTCTCAGTCAAGTTTCAACTCAGTCCTAAGATTTCCCTAGTTCCAAGAATCTTTCCTGGATGGCATTGTTCCATTTCTCTCCATTGTTTCAGATCTGCTGAGGCAATATTCGTGTACGTCCAGATTTGCTGCTCTCCATGGAGCATATGTTGTTTCAAGAGACAGATTGATAGTGCGGTTAAATCATGCTCAGGGCTTTCAAACCTTGGCTCTGCCAGGGATCTGCTTGAACTTGAAGATCCCCCCATCCTATTTTTAAGTTAGTCCCTTTTCCAGCATGTGCTCTGAAAACACCAGCTTGTTTCTCAGGGGTCCTTCAAGGCACCGCTATTTCTTATTGCAAAATGTCACAAGACACTGATAAAAACACCGTCCAGCAAAAGAAGCTGTGCAACTTTCATAGCTAAAACACAGCAACTGGAGCCTCCTTCCTCCCTTTTGCAGCAAGGACAAAATTCTCACTACTCGAGGGGCAGCCAAGGGGGGTCTCTGGAAGGAGGGGTGCTGTTGCTCTGGGTTGAGGGGCATCCTGCAGCTCCCTCGAGAACCAGCGAGGATAAGCCCTCAGCACCCCACAGGCTGAAAACATGCTCGAAGTATCATGAGCTTTTCTTGGATGCCGTATAGGGAATCTCCAGGGAGCTTCAAAAAGAGCATCTGCACCTCCCTGCTTTTGATTCTTTGACCCCTAAAGGTCAGAGTTGACGTTTGATTTAATGCCATGCATTTGTACTGCCTCTATTACATTTATATTGCTGAGGCAGTATTCCTGGGACAACTGCAACATACATTAGCCAAGCTCTGCGAGTGACAGATAAGTCTGTTCTGCCTTTCGGATAATGTAGCACCCTCCTGGTTTTGCACAAATGAGAAAAGGTAAAGGAATAGCAGTGCATATTTTGTCCTGGCCTGTTGTATAAAGCAGGCCTGCTTTCTGCCACACAAATATAAAGGACATTTAAAACAAAATAGAAAAGAAAATCTAGACAACATCCCCCTTCCCCCTCTATGAAAGACTTTTGCCTTCCCCAAAAACCAGGACGCAATTCCTGACTGATGACAAAGTAAAGGAAGAGTTGAGAGGAGGTGACTTAAAGGTAGTCGACTTGAAAGCTTTTGTTATTGTAAGAATTTATGAACAGTGGAAGGGAAATGAATGCATGGTTGCATTTAGATTCTGAATTCCCCATTGCTATGCTGACATTAAATTTTCAGGATGTTTCTGTGTATATAAACCACAACAGCTGTCCTTTGGGAAGTATAATTACAATTTTAAAAAAAAAGGAAAGAAAATAAGTTATGAACATACAATCAACCCTTGAAGGAGGGAGCCAATATCTGAGAGAAATGACAGAATCAAAGCTGCCTGAAACCTTTTAAGGCACAGCTGAGCAAGCAGTTAGGGAGGAGAGGCCAGAGTAGAAGTTTCCAAAACTAAAATGCTAAGAAGTATATTAAGAAAAAGTAGTAGCAGAAGTGGCTATAAATATCCAGAAAGGGCGGAAAGGGATCTAGTGCTTACCATCTACTTTGAAATAAGAGCAAGGGGCCAAAGAGTGAGAGCTCAAGCTCCTCAGAGTAGTGGGAGGCAGATTTAAAATGAGCAAGACGAGCTGGTTCTTCACAAAATATGTGTTAAACCTGTGCAATTCATTTCCTGGGGATATTCTGGGTGCAGACTTACATGGGTTCAAAGGAAGGCTAGAGAAATACTTGGAACAGAGAGCTTTTTGGACTTATTAAATAGGCAGGCCACAGGAAGCTTAGGAGAAAAGTCATATATAATTGTGCAGTTTCACTTTTCCCGAAGGGCTTGCATGCTACATGGTGTCAAACAATATGGCCATTCCCACAGGTTTTTGTGAAAGTTGGTTGACCTTTAGCAGCATGAGAATCTGGAATTTGGGTTCATTGCCATTGTAGAGAAAAGAGCGAAAACCTGTTCAAATATCAGACCTTCCCCATCTTCCCAAATGTTATTAACATGGCACATACGATCTCCATCTGTGAAACTTTTAAAAATAATAGAATCAGATAAAAAACTTTTTTTCCTTCTTTTTTTTTCTCCTTCTGTAAAATCGTTAACTCCTCTAAAAGGTCACCACTTAGATATGAATAGCACAGCGCACAACAGATAAAATGCTTTTCCTAGGTAGCAGAACTGAAATAAAGGCTGGGAAGGGCTGCAGGCAAGGCTGCAGGACAGGAGAGAGATATCATGGCTCTCAGCTGTCCATCACAGGTCCCAAATGGGATAAGGGATGCAAACTGTGAATGAGTGTCCGAAACCCCCAAATTAAGAGTCTGGCAGTGTTTGGATCTCATTTTTGCGTCCTTCACAGTCCTAAACAGGCTTACATGGAGCCACAGAAAAACCCCTCAAATCACCTGGCAGCATCACAAATTCATTAAGAAGAACTAGATGGCATGCATCAAAGCCCCAGTAAAGGCTACTATGCTTTCTGAGCAGCATTCACTGACTTTTTGGGGGAGCTTTACCTGTCGCCAAAGATTTTGTGGCCCTTTGACATTTTCCCTCATTGTAGCTGCCCTTTAACCAAAGTTAAGGCTGTCCATTTTCTCTGGACTCAGACAACTTGAGCTCAAACACAATCTGCAGACCTCTAATCAAACACAGTTTAGCAACCAACCTGAGTGTGTCTCATTTATATCTCTGTTCCTGATCAGGGTCAGCCCCTCTGTGCTAGGGTCCATCTTCTCCAGCCAGCCCTACAGAGGCAGGACAAGCCAGTGGGATGGCTATGTCTCCCACCCTTGGACATCCAAGGAAAAGGAGGGGTGGGCTTTGGTCAGTAGATCCCTGAGCGGCAGAGACTCCTGGGTGGCTCTGCAGAGACCAACTCATGTCCATCCAACCTTGTCATTGGTGTGGTCCTTTTCTCCTAAAGTCCATATGTAGCTCTTGGGGCACAGAACAGCCATCCTGGATCTATTGCAGAGTTAAGTGTCTGGTGAATGGCTACAACTTCAGGGAAAGGACTTCTTTGAAGGCAGGATATTAGCTTATCACACTGCCTGGTATCAGCGAGGCTATTAATTTATCCCCTCGCTCCCCTCTGGCCTGTTTCTCTCGCCTTAAGCTGTAAACACTTCTCAGCAAAGACCGTACCTTGGCTCGGTGTTTGTAGATCATCTAACTCAACAGGGCCCTCCTCTTGATGTATTCTTACAAAGCAAGAAATAATAATGGTGGCTTTGCTCTGGTATTTAATAAGATGGAGCCTTCCAATCCTTATTGCAACCTCCAGCTGTGTAGAGTGTAGGGCCAGGAGGGATGATTAAATTATCTAGCTTAACCACCCATAAAACACAGGATGCAGAATTTCATTCTCCATCACAGCACAAATAATAAATACAATAGTCCAAGGCAAACTCTAATATCCAATTTTTAATATCAACTACAATATGCACGTAGAGGGAGACATTAAACAAACCCCTGTGTCTACCAATCTACAACCCCCCTGGCAGTACTTACACATTTCTTATTGCTCACTAGCTTATTTACTGTGAAGGAACAAAGTTAATGCTGAGCTCTGAAGCATTCCTAATGTGAACCAATTTTGCCCTGCAGTTTCATAATGAGCCCCACCCTTCTTCATCCCCCTCTGCTCCCCTTCTTTCTACTTTTCCTCCTTTAATTTAAAAATAAAATGAAAATATGCCCTTTCTATGAAGCAAAATTCAGATTAATATCCTTTAAGTGCTGCCTAATGCCCAGGCTAGTAGCTTGAAGCCAGCCCTGTGAATCACAGGTTTGATTGCTCTGATAGGGCAGGAGACAGTGTCTTGCTTAAAAAGAAAGAATGAAAAAAAAATTAGCAGAATTGGGATTTTTTTTTCAGGAGGAAAGAGAAAGACAAAGCTTGATGGCAAAACTCTATTAAAGTTATCAACTTTCCTTTGCTTAAGGTCAAAAACTGTATAGTGCCACTGGAATAATATGATTTTAGAACATTTCTGCACAGCCTTTTTTTTTTTTTTTCCCCCTTTTTTTTCTCTTGTCATGCTTATGCCTGGGGTCTTTTTATTTGATCACTGTTCTACTAATGGCCTTGAATCAATGAATGAGCAACTATCTAGAAAGTAAAACAACAAGTAAAAAGGTGGGGAGCAGGAGAAAACAGATGGCGTGGACAAGTCACATGCAATGGGGAGCCACACTGGCAAACCAGCAAGCCCTGGAGGCAGAAGAGGATGAGGAGGATCTCTTGATAAGAGGGATCTGGCAAAATAAAGACTACTGGGAATAAAGTAAGGCACAAGAGGAGATGGCATGTGGAGTTGTGTGGAAAATTCAAATCTGCCACCCCCTTCTCCCAATATATTACATATCTTCAGTCTGTCATTTGCTGCCTGCAGATAATAAATGCAAACTGCTTGACCCAAAGGCTGTGCTTTGAGGACATGTCACGTTTTGCCAATCAGGACTGAAGAAACCTGGGTGTGATTGAGGTCTGAAAGCAGCCCACAGTGAAGTAACTGAGCTCGTCAGCTGTAGGAATAATGAGCCAGAGAGAAGAAATTCACGTGTAAAACATTAAGATAGTCATTACACTTACCATAGTGAGTTTAAAAATTTGTCCCTGGTCTGTCATTCACGGCAACCCTTTAATCCGTGCATTCACATTGCTCTTCAGCAACACCTCCTCTGTAGCTCAGGGAAACTCATTTCACATCCCTTTCTCAGCTTTTCAATCTGCAAAATGGGAAGCAATGCTTATTTTGTTCAGAAGCACATAGCTAATTAATAATTAGCACCTTAACACCCCTATGGAGGTTCTATGTATGATTTATGTTCAATAAATAGGAATATAAAATGGATTAGGGCTTGCTCCTGCAATAGTTTCACCTTTTAAGCAATTTCTTATGGAATCTGTAGTATTCCACACCAGTAGGACTGGACACTTCATATTCTACATGTGTGGGTTTATATTTGCTTAAAAATTAAGTATTCATACGGTAAATTTTAGGGGATTAAACAGGATTAGGCCTCCATTTTGCTAAGTGTTACGCAAACATATGACAAGGACCTCTTCTTGCAAGAGTTTATAATTTTGAACTTTGATCCCACTCCCAGAAATTTTAGAAGTGCAGAGATAAACAGTAGTTTAAATACTTTCAATGCCGCAGTGTATTCAGTGAAACAACCATGGGTTTAGCTTCCCAGTATCTATATAATCACAGCCAATTTTTTTACTGTCATGCAAAAAAATTTGGGTCTTTTTCAGGGGGTGAGGGTAGAAAGTCTTCAAAACCTTGCATGCAATGTGAAATTTGAAGGGAAATATTATAAACTTTTAGCAGACCTAGACTCGTGCAGCTGATGCATGGTAACCTCTGGCCTCACAGTTATGTGTCTGGATGGTCAAGTCTGTGCTCGTATGGCCCCAGGCCAGTTCCCACACCCGAAGTCCCTTCAGCTGTTTTGGGGTGCTTCACCTCTTGCTTCATTGCAGAGATGATGGAAAAGTCACAGCAAAATGCTGTCCTTGCTGTCAATAGCGCGAGGGAACAGGAGGAGAAAAACTTCCCCAAAGTGAGGGCTGGATTTGATGCAAGTGAATTCGGTGCTTTGAGTAGCTTGGTGGTAGGCGGGAGGGAGGGGAGGAAAAGAAAGGGAAAAGAAATCGGTTCTTATCTTTTCTAAGATCTTTGGCTGTAAAACAAACACCTGCAGAGCCTGAGGGAAGGAAGAAAAAAAAGATTACTTTTTCATACAGAAGATTAAAACCATTTCTTTCAAATAATGGGCATATGATATAGTACTTTCCACTACAGCTTTGGGATTAGCATAAATTACGATGTGACCAAGGTATGACATAATCAAGACATTTAGGACTGTATTCTCAGGGATACTCCAACCCATGTAATTAAACATCTGATCTTCCCCTTTCTCCCCAGTAATCTCTTTGTTTTTAAGGCCAAATTGAACTCAACAACACAAAAGTGTGAAATAGAGGAACCTATTGCTCCGCACACATGGAGCAGCGAGTGCTACCGGCTGCCTTCACAGAGGTTGAATGTTAATGCCTGGCGCCTGAGATCCTGGTTCCTGACACCAGATTGCTTCAGTGAAAAGAGGAACTTGTCTTGGCTGAGGCCCACTAAGTCCTGGTCTTCCATGAGTTAAGGGAAAATAGGCCCAAGCATAGATGAGGACAGATTATCTGCTTGTCCTGGGAATAAAATGGATGCAAGAGGCTCCTGTTACGGGTGCAAACCTCTCACTTTTTACATGGAAAAAAGGGCAAAAATGATAAAAGTTTAATTTTGGGGAGAAGAGGGAGAAAGAATCCCTTTTAGTTATGAGAGGCTGCACTGTAGTGGGTTGGGGACTACCCCCAACAGCTGACTGGAAGAGTTTCTGGCGTTGGATATTAGCGGAAAGGAAGGTTATCTGTGGAACATCAGGTCTTACTTTCCTAACATGCGCCCATGCTTTTCCTCTGTGTTCTTTCCCCAACAGCACATCTCAAGACACTTTTCCACACCTTTAGCTTTATCTCACACTGCTAATCCCTGCCTCGCTTCAACACCTTTAACTTAATGCAATCGCAACGTTTGGAAACTGTATTCCTAGAAAGAACAGAAGGGAAACCCAGAGTCCCCTGTCAAGGACTGTGCAAAGTCCTTGTAAGTCCTTCTTTAAATAGATGCTGGCAAATTACAGCAGTGTCATTTGGTCTTCTGCTTAACAAGCTGCGTTCACCCTTTCTTACTGTCAGCTCTATTTTCCCGGGGTTTATCAGTTGTCAGATATCTGCCAAAAGAAGCAGATGAAATCTCAGCCCTCAGGGGAGACGTTGCTCCCTCCCCTCCCTCTAAACCCTCTCCCCGACTCAATTCTCCCATTTGGCCACTCTTTATTTATAAATCGAATTCGACTGAAATTGGGTTTGAAGAATTGACCTTTTTCTGTGTGCTGGTTATGCATAAATCATGGTGTGGGCCATTCAGTTTTAGATGCCTCTCGTTTTTTTTTCTGTCAGGTACAAAATGACTCAGAACTGGATTTTAAAGGGAAAGATCACTGACAAATCAGTGCTGGATAAGCTGCAGCAGTTGTTATGTCTCTATTGAGAAACGGTAAAACGCCAGTGGGCTGGCATACACATGGTTAAAACATATCAGCTTACTTGAGCAACACATTATTCTTTCATAAGAGGTTCTGGTTATTGAGACTGAGGTAATTAATAGGCCAGGCAGAGTCTGCAGAGTCGAGTCTGACTGATGGCACATGCAGGATGCATCTGAAAGCATCTTCAGCCTCTAAATCTCTCTCAGGATTAGGGCAGTTCCGAGGGGTAACTTTCCTATCTAGAATTACTATAAATACTGGCTTATAAGACCTTTTATCCCCCTGGAGGAGAGATTTTGTATCTTCAAATAAATTAAAAGACGGGTATTTAATATCTCAAACTATTCTTAAGCATCAAAGTTCGTAAATGCCAGGAAATTAGGCATTATTAATTTAGATGAATTTGGACTGGTTTAGCTCAAATTCACAGATTGTTTAGAAAAGTATAGAATCTACATTATTTTTTTCAGAATCTAACAATCTTTTTTCAAACATTAGAGTAAAACAGATTCTTATAAATAAAATGATTCTTATAAATAAAAAGATTCTTGTAAATAAAAAGATAGCAAGGAATGAGGACATAGGTTATAACACAACAGGGACAAGGTTAGAGGTAACCGGGATATGGCCTCAGGTATAGCGGCTATTTTGACTTAATTCTTTGCAAGATGCAAAATGTGGAGGCAAGGTTAGGGCTGCTGCAGAGAATGAGCGTATAGGAAATGGAAATCATTACGTCTGAGGTGGAAGCGAGAATTCAAAAGAACTCAATATGACTGAGCTTTGGGACATCTGGCACTCTCTCTCTTGGAGAAAAGACAGATTTTGGCACAGAAAATGCAGACTTTTAAAGGAAGAGAGTGTTTCAGTGCCAAACAGGCAGCTACTGACACACATGGTGTCCAAAAGAGGGTGGGCAGGGAGAGGGAAGGGAGCAGGCATCAGGGTGTTACTCTGACCTTGAAGGTATGGGGAGCATTAGAATAAATCTGATGGAAAGAATAATTAAAAGATGTGGAGACAAATGGGAAAATAATATAAAAAGGTAACTTGGGTTTACCTGAGCTGAGTGTTGCAGACTAGTGGGATCTCTCTGTCCAACCTGATTTTTTTTTAGGCCAGAAAAATGCAGTGGAACTAATCTGCCCAGACTGCAGCAAAGTGCTGGCTTCAAGGCTGCACGGGACACGAGTAGGCAAGCCTGAGAAGAGGAGGATGAATAGGTGAATTGCAGCTGGATGAGACAAATTGTGCTGGAAGGGGAGCTAATTGGGTTGGAGTGAAGTTTTTTCAAGGATCGTTCTGGGGACTGATGATATTTGATATTTTCTGTAACGACTTTGGCATGAAGAGTGGGTCTGTACTGATGAAACACCGAAGAAAAGCTTTTCCAGTGTGGAGGAAGCCTGAATTGGTATTTTGGAACAACCAGGCTATAATAATGTAGTGGGATGAAATGTAATTGCCCAGATTGCAAGGTCATGTATATGGGGACTAATGAAGGGTATTTCTTCTCTCGATGGACCCATTGGGGAGGTCACCAGCTGGACATGAGAGGGAAAGACAAAGGCTTGGCTGTCTTAATTGCAGGATGTCTATAAGCCAGCAATGAGATGTGCCTATAAAAATGCAAATGCAATCCTATCAAGCAAGGTTTTCCCAAAACCTTTTCCAATTATTTTTGAAGAGGATCAGCAGAGAAGCCTATAAGAACCTTTATCTAGAGCATTCCAGATGCTAAGGAGGAGAGAAGAACTCAACGACATGAGGTCTGCACAGGTGACCACAGGAACACAAAGTCTATTTTACAAGAGGAAAAAGAAGATTGTGGTGTGTTTAGCCTCAGAAAGTGAAAGATGTGAGCTGTGATTCACTGCAGTTGTGATTTAAAAATATCCTACTTACATGGGCACTCCATGTAATTTCCTGTAAAATAAAATCACTGCAGTAAAGAGAATCGTCATATAAACAGATGTTGTTGCCCAAATCGAGTGAACAATGAGGCGTGTGTATTAGATTAAGATGTAGCCAGTGCCTGGTACCCAGCCGTAAGAAAAGTGGTAATGAACAAGGGAGGTACCTGCTACCTTTCCTTCAGGTAACTCAGTCATGAGGACAAGAATAACCCATTGGTTGTTTCTGTGCGAAAAGCAACAGAAGAAAGTAGCTGTGTATGTGGTTTGAGATCTGTGGGGGAGACGCTTGCTGGGATTTTGGATCTGTCTTTTCTCCCAGAAGTCTGATTCTTGGACAAATTTCAAAACAAGACAGTAAAAAGCTTACCAGAATCAATACATCCTTGTCCTCAAAGGGCTGCGTTCAATCTCTTGTTAGATATTATAAAACAAAGTATGTCTGGTCCTATTTTAATGCACAAATCACAGCCTAACCACGCTTCTGGAATTGCAGCTGATGCCACCACTTTGTATCTGGGAAACCACATATAATTTAAAGTCAGATCTAGCAAATCATAATTCAAAACCAGATATAATGCCTTGCTTGCTCCTGGGCCTGTTTGTGCAACAGCCAGGTGTCCATCTTTTCACTGGCTGCTGCCAATGAGCCAGCAAACAGTGTCACCTAGTGAGGTGAATTGGAGAGTGAGGACAGATGTTGTCATCTCAAGGGCACCTCTGCTGATTTTTTGTGGGCTTCCACACTTTTGTCCCACAGTAGTTCCCAAACCAGTACGAAGCAAAAAGAAAACATAGTTCCCCCAACCAGAATTGATCACTGGGGCCAGAATAGCACCATGAGAAGCATCTTCTTAAAGATATGCATATGAACAAAGAGATTATGACTGTATTGTTTTTAATGTGCTTTATTTGGTAGGCCTAAGAAGAGATAATTGAAAAGAACATTCAATTTAAAACAGAGGAAACCTTGTCACTGTTTGGTTTCACACTCAAAGCTGTATTTCATCTGAATGTGCAAACCAAGTAGACTTTTAGGGTGTTCAGAATGTTTTCCTATGAAAAGAAACACCCAGTCCTCCACATAAACCTTGCCAATTACCATAGAAATACTAGGGTGTCTTTGTGTATCTCCAGGAACAAATCCTTATCTGAATTCCCCCAAAGTCACTTAGTTATGTATTATCCTAAGTAGTTTTGTTAACCATTTGAAGTGTATGGGAGAAAATTAATAAAAAACCAGCTGAAGTTGCTTCCACTCAGAGAACATCTTCCGTCTCCACCCTGCTCTTACTCACAGGCTCTTACACCTCCTGCAGAAATTGATTTCAGATCTGTCTTGTAACTTGTATCTTATGTTGGGGCCCTGGAAAAAGGAAAAAAGGAAAGTGTTGGACCCCAGGATTTGCTTTTCATGTAATTTAATCACTTATTTGATTACATGTGGGACACAAGGAACCAGAGAGAGATCCATGAAGCCTGCAGTCTCAGCCTGTGCTATTGTAAACCTGTCCTCTTATTTTGCTTTCCCATCATTCTTATGGAGGAGTACACTAGACTGCAAGGATTTTTTTTTTTTCCTAACAACACATTTATTACTTTAAGTTAATTCCCATTCTGTTCCTGGTGACTTTACTGTTTGGCATTACTTTTTAAACTAAGGACCTGCCTTACTCATCTTAGATTTATTTCCATTAGCAGAGACACAGCTAGCATTGCTTTAGATGCAATATTTTCAGTGCATCCCTGTGCAAGGACATTTATGAAGTCTCCATTTAATACTTCAACTCTTTTACTGTCCTCTCTAGTAACTTCATTTCCAATTTTCTTCCACCACAATCTTTCTTCCTGTAACACCTCTAGGTTTTGCAATGCTGAAATATATGCACATACATACACACATACATCCATACATATATATACATATATAAACCCAGCCCAGTTACAGAAGTGGAACAGAGCATTTAATTTCTTTCTTTGAATCATTTTACATCTTCTTTTCCAGCTCCCTGAGAACTAGCACTGAAGATATGTTCTTGGCATTTTTGGGTCTTGAACTTTTATCAGAGGTGCCTTTTGCCTCTGGGACTGTTTAGTAGTCCTGAAAGCTGTTTCAGTCTTTGTTGGGCACACGCATTTTAAGATTCACCTGTTGCAGAATAAAGATGTTTTCCAAATTAACTTAAGAAGCAAACTGCGTGGTAAATTACCCGCTGAACATACAATCTGGATGTTTAAGTAAAAAGCCACAGAGTAAGAGGTCCTGGCATGTGCCCCTGAGAGGAGAGATCTGCTGCACGCTGCCAGATTGCATCACGCTCATCCAACGTACTTTCATCTACTATCCTCTGCTTCAGTTCCCTTTTTAACTGGCTTCTTATGTAGTCTCCTACTGTATTCTTGGGTCTGGTTTCTCAGGCATTTCCAGCCTTTGGACCGATGTCTGCATTTTGGAAGTAATTTTATTTGTGTGGGAGATTTCCCTGAAGAATCTTGAACAGACAGAAATAAATATGGTAGAAAAGAAAAAACAGCACCATCCACAGAGATGGTTTTGCTTCAACTAGTTTCAATGATGAAGGTCCCCCCCAGCCCAGCCAGTATATCCCCATGTTACATATTTGCCACGGTTTTCCCTAATGTCACTCTAAAAAGTCCCAAGCAGTGTGGCTGCCTCTAATTGAAATTCTACAGTAATTTCCTTTGCAAGATTGATGGACAGGGTGAAAAACTGATCAGTCCCCTCTTTTTAAGTCCCAGAACAGAAGAATAATGGTTCATTTGATTAAATTAATGGCTTGCAGGTTGCAAAGAATTAAAAAGTAGTGAGTCTGTGAAATTCACTTCCCTAGGAGAGTCACTGAGCCAAATGCTGTTAGTAGCTTTTAGAAGGGTTAGAGATAGTTACTCACGTTAAAAATACACAGATAAGGTTTATTGCAGAGGATGATCAAATCCATTTTGGAAATTCTCTACTGCTGAGAGGTTGGAAGGGTTCTCTTTCCCCTCTTCCTCACCTTCAATGTCATTTAGTGCTGGATTTGGTCAGCAAAATCTTACACTGATGACAAAGTAGACTTTGCATAGTCCAAGGTATCACTAACCTAGCCTTCACTCATGCCCTGACCCAGCCACCTCAAGTAGAGCAGACGCATCAGTCATATGACGACAGCTCCCCCTGGATTGTTTAAACAACATCTGGTAAGGGCTGGGCTACTTTCCTAGATAACTCCAACATCAAATATATTAGTGTCCTGGTAGCACAGGCAATAATGGCAGTTCTTGCTCCCTTGTTTCGTGTTCACCTTCAAGATACTGAAGTACTGTCTGAAACTTGGTGACGGACGGTGGACACTCCACACATTTTGATGTGACTACCTAGGGACATTATGACTGTCCTCCCTTATTTCAGCACCAGCTGTGCACCCAAAAACAGGGCTAAAGCCATTCCCAGTCAGGAAGCCATTTAGATACGTGGCACATGATCACCTTCAATGCCAGCTCCCAAGTCCAAGGGGCATTTTGTGAGGACTCAGTCCTGTAGCAGGGGACAGGTAGTTGGCAGTATATCCCCAGCCCCTCTGGAACATTCTTGCACCAGGTGGGAAAGCACAACCCACATTGCCATGGCCCTATTTTGCCTTGACCATACTCCAGCAAGCAAATAATTTCATGTCCCAAAGAAATGACTTGTAGCTTGGATGGAAAGCTAGGAAATTATGTCACCTTAAACCGTTTCAATACTAAATCTGTGTCATCCTCCTCCGTTTATCCTTTGGGATTTGACTCTTCTGTTATATAACAGATAGGGTCCTTTGATACATGGCCTTCAGATTAACTTAAAAAGCAAAATAAATAATCTTTAGGCCAGAGAGAAAATAAGCATCTGGTTCATTGCAGCAAATGCATACAGCAAGCTCAATAGAAATATCCCATGGAGATGTTTGAAATGACAGGGAAATCAGCTCTGCGAATCAATATGTCTTGTAAAAAAAAAGGCTCAGTCACATCTTGTTGGGCATAATGGAAATTGATTGGCAGTTATCTATTAGCGATAATTTCTGTTTGATGACTTGCCATATGTTATCAAGCTCTAAATCAGAGGAGAGCGGATTAAATGAATAGATTCTGTCATGAAAAAAGTACAGGGTACCAGCAGCATGGCAGAGGATGCTATGCATAATATGCACAGCTTTCTTCTAAGAGAGATGAATTCTTTAAACTACCCTAATTTTAAATACACAGGGGCTATGTAGCCTGACAGATTTACAGATTTGAGACTCCTAGGGACCCTTTCGCTCAAATCTTTTACTTGCTGCCTTTCAGTGACAGGCAATCAGTGAAACGTCTATAGGCCTTTCAAATGATCTTTCCTTTAAGATTCAATAGGACTTTACAACTGCTGAGGCGAACCTATTAAAGGAGACTTTGTGATACAGTCCAGAGCTCTGCCTAAGTGCTGCAAACTACACCAAGCTCAGGTCTATTTG
Source organism: Pluvialis apricaria (assembly GCA_017639485.1). Lineage (NCBI taxonomy): Eukaryota > Metazoa > Chordata > Aves > Charadriiformes > Charadriidae > Pluvialis > Pluvialis apricaria. The sequence goes on along the minus strand of CM030013.1, from coordinate 29,437,246 downwards.
TGGGAATGTCACTTGGGGAGGAGGGTCATCTGTAAAGCGTTTCCCCCTGCCAATTATAATTATAGTGAGCTGAAGAACAGACCCTGAAACTCAGCGTACAAAGTTATGAACCTCCAGTCAAGCAAAATACTGACATTCTGTTGAAGCCCCATTAATCCAATATACCAACATGGGCATGGAGCATGAATTCAGTAGTATGAAAGCTGCCTTATTTCATCTGGCAGGAACTACCTCTGATAGTGTTAAAATTTTGCTTCCTTCTTCAGAGAAAAATACTGCCATGATTACACAAAAGATGCTGTGCAATGGTTATGAGCGAACACAGCCTAAGGGAGCTCATTTCAGTAAGTGCTGACAGAAGTTTTAATGCTATCTATTCAGTAAAATCCAGGTAGCTGAATTATCCAGCTACCTGAATTACTCAGCTACCTGAGGCCTTCTTACGGTAGGAGGAACAGGAGATGGAAGAGGCTGAGAGAGATCCCTTAAACAACTCTTTCCCTCTGATCATCTTAACCATGGCTTACAGCAATGCCGTATCTGACAGCAGAGCTTCATCACATTGAGGACTGCATGAACACAAAGAGTAAAACCCCAATACCCCATCATGCAAGACTGCGTGGAGGTCTCCTCGTTCATTACATGGTGCCGCACCTTCCCAGACTCTTATTTTTTCCTCTTTGATTTTCTGTGGATTATTCTTTTAGAATTACTATTTTCCTACAAATTATTGAAATCTAGCCCTGAATGGGTTGAGATTCAAATTTAAAACCCAGAACTCTAAGGCTTTAGAGAAAGCTCCCTCTGTCCCCTGAGACTCCAGTCCCTCTCTGGTAGCCTTGGGAGAGCTCTCTCCTCCACTCCTCTGCTGACTCACCCTCGCAGCTTGACAGAAACAGAAGCTGTAATCTGAAGGTTTAAGTTTTACTTCCGAGAGGAAAAAAAAAAAGCACCTCCATTTTAATTTGAAAATCCAAGCCAAAAAGAAAACACTTTCATAACTTATACTAAAAAAAAACCCCAAACAGCTCCAATGCTAGGTTTCCTAATTTAATAAAATAGGTTGTTAACTAAAACTACAATGTCTGGAATGACTATTGATTTGCAAGGTATTTGTCCCTGGGTGGGAGGAGGAGAGGAAGGGCTTGACAGTTTCCACCGAGCAGGGAGCTATGCAGGAAAAATGAAGATGAGCACGTGAAGGCTTTTCCTTTGTGCACTATTTGGGGCCTGATGCCGCAGTATGGCTTCGGTATCCAAGGTGGTTGTAACTGTTTGTGAGTGAAAGCTAGTGATTAGCACAGTGTAGGAGAAAAATAGCCTCACTTAATCAGAATTACACCTTTTTGGAGATAACAGTTTGCTAATTATTTCAAAAGAGTTGAATTATATCCTGGCAAGGGAAGAGGAGCTTTTTAACCACTTAACACCAAATAACTAATGACTAATAAATAGATGCCTAATGCTGCCTTCTGCCTTAAAGGATCTCTGCAGAACTTCTGCCTATTCACTGCCAAAGGAAAGGTGTTATTTTAGCTCAAGGAAGATGTCCAGTTTTCAGCACAAATGGGTGCAAATAAATATGGGGCCAGAATTAGAACCAAGTCAGTAACCATCAGAGCACCTTGCTCCTGGAAAAGCTTTCTGTGCAAAGCAGAGCAGCCTTCCCAGAAACCCGTTACACACCAGTAGAAAAGCAGACACACCTGGCTGGAGGTAGGCAACGAACCAGCTGTAATCGCGTTTTTGAAATAGTCGTACTTCTGCATGAAGTGCTGTGAATGGTTTGTGGTTCCAGCAGGAGGTTGTTCTCAGAGATAGCCACACTGGTAGAGGCTGAAGCTTTCAAGATTCAAATAGCTTTGGGTGAACAGCTTTCCACTCCTATTCATTTGCAGGCTGGAGTTGCCAACAGAAGGATTAGAAAATCCCGTGTGAGATTACTCCCCTGAGACTGGCAATCCAATTTTGCATACTCCAGAAATCCAGATAAGACTCCAAGCTTCTGGATGCTTTTACCGAATAAACTCTCTGACATTTATCAAGCTTGCACCTTCATAAGGTACTAAACACTGAAAAGAAAACTGATAAAATAAACCTTTATGGTGTTTGCTGCTTTTCTGATCTATTCCCAGTTGTCTAAAGACTTAGGAACTGAGGTGAGAGAAAAACTGGCAACGACATAAAGAATAAAAGGCTTGCTTCAGGCATGTTAGCGGGCAATTCAAGCTAAACACATCAGCTGACCTGCAGAACCAGAGAGCTGTAATATCCTCGTTGTGGGTTTTAAGGATTACATCTCATTACCGTCACCGGTCAGTCTGCTGTCAGCTCTGCTTTGCTGGAGGTAGGTGCAAGGGAAGCAGACCCAGGCAGGAGAGGAGCAACCCCGGCACACCGCGCCACTGCGGGAGGCAAGGGGGCTAACACTAAGGGAACTGCAGCCCTGGAAGCAACTCAGGCTTCAAAAAACTGATTTATTGCCCTAGATTCAGAAGGGACTTTAAGAAAAAGCTAACAAAGTTTACACTTTGAGGTAGCCTGTGTTAGTTGGAGGAAAAATAGCCCAATGGTGGCTTTGTTGTTCCTCCAGGCTCACATCTGCACCTGCAAAGTGTCAATAATCACACAGCCTTCGCTCTGTCTCTTTGCATGTCCCCAGATGAAGTCAGGACCCCAGCTAGGCCCTTTGGGAGTGAAGGATATTCTCCTCCTGAGCCCTTCCCTTTGTACGTGAAGGCTGGCTCAGAAATCCGAGTGCTTCCCTTACCTCCTAATGTTGTATTTAAGATAAAAGATTTTAAATTACTCTTGTGCTTCCTTAGGGCTTGTCTTGTTTGCCATTACAAAACAGAGGGGACTGTCTCTGGAGCACGTTGCTGTGTGCACAGCTTCGGCAGAGGCACTGAAAAGACAATTCTGTGGAAAACCCTCGCAGTGCGAGGGACGTCAGGTCTGCCCTGGTGAGAAGAGTGTTCCTGAGGATATTTGGGGATAATCTAGGTGTCACAGGTAGTAATATTTTGATGTGGCTTAGGTTTTGCTAATGCTTTATTTTATAAAACCTGAATCCTTTCCTATGGATTGAACAGAGTAAACTCTATATTGGTAGAAAGCCTCAGATCTCAGGTCAAGCTGTGCATCTTGCTTTGCATAGTGGCCTTTTTTGTGTGGTCTCTAAAGAATAACACAGCAAGCAGATCTCACCTAAGTAACCAAAATGACTGAATCTGTGATAATATCCAGACATTAAAGCTGGGCCTCACAGCTGCTCCTGTACAAAGAGCAGCTGCTGGACGTGAGCTCTTCCGAATTCTGGGAGAAAACGGAGCCAGCCAGGACCTAACAGTGCGAAGGAAGAGTGTAGCAGGACACTAGAGCCCAAGCGCCCTACACTGCACCTGCCCACACCATCCCTGCCCCCCCCATGCCATCAGCAGTGTTATGTTAGTGCTATGTGCGAAACAGGACCAAATTTTGTATTTTAAATTCCACGCAGGATAAGTGTTTGAAAGAATGATGTTATAATGGACATCTTAATGCTGTATTAAAGCAGCGTAATTCATCTCTCCCTATAAAGACTTAAAGGGTTAGCATTCAATCTCTTCCTCTAATCCTCCAGATATTTTCAATGTAAGGTAATGGATTTGGAGGGAATTTGTTTTGGGGATCAAAACAGTTAGGCAGAAATTATGTCAGTAATGTTTTGTCAGTACTGTAATCAGAGAAAATATTTTTCTACAGCATAAAAGAACTAGGCACTGTGCCACTAGAAAGTTTAATTACTAGATGACTTCAAAACATGGTAATTTAGTCCCAATTAGTGTTATAATAATTTATTTATAAAATTCCAGTATACGTAGTTATGTTCTACAATCCATTTATTCTTGTAAGATGTGTGCCCCATTAGACAGTGAAGTAGAAGGTCATTAACCTGCATTGCTAGTTCAGATTATGTTATTAGATTGAATTTAGTTTCTTCACTGGTGGGTGTTGACATTTTAGACTGCTTTCAGGGTAATTTATCTAGAGCCATTCAGTTCTTTTCAGCCATTCAGAAACACTACGGATCTAAAGTACTGCAGGCCTGATGAAGACAGATAGATTTCTTGGTTAAATTTCAGATGTGGCTTGTCTTCGTGCTTCTGATATTTTTCCCGTTCTTTTTATGAAAGTGAGTTTATGGCACTATTCATGCAAAGTATTCAAAAAGTTATGAGTCAGGTCCCATCAAAATCAGCAGCTATAACTTAAACTCATGAGTTTTAAATACAATCAATTCTGGCTGGTTTTCTGATGCTTTCTCTATTGACAGATTTAAGGATTACATTCAAGGGAAATGTTTTTCCACAAAGCACTTTTTTTTTGGTGGGTTTCTTTCATCCCCTCCCCCCGATTAAGCAGATGGAGAGTGCTGTCCCATGACCCCAAGAATGAAGCGTGACCCTAGCACAAGCTTTGGCAAGTGAGACCTGGGAAGGGAAAACCTCCAGATTTATTAGTGCAGCTGTGGCCAACCACAGATGACATCTGACAGCATACCAAACTGGAGTCATGCCTCTCTTGGTGCTGGCAAACTGGTGGAACTTGCCCAGGGCAGGAGCTGCCAAAAAGCCTCAGGACTGTGGAGCCAGGACAGTCCAAAATAGCGCATCCTGCCTTCCCCTTGCTGTTGGGTTTGCTCGGTTATGGACTGAAAATAGGATTCCGCCTTCCTGGCCCACAGCAAACCTCCTGCTTCTCCTCTGGTGCCCTCAGTCCCTTGGCAGTCACTGTTGATGGCAATGCTTCTAAGGACAGGTGATGTGAAAATGGTAAGTCCATCTTAGTTAAAATGACATTGAAGAAGGGACCGGTGATGGGGAAGGTTTTAGATATGTGGCGCCCCATCTGGGTTTGTTGAGTAATCACCTTATTTGAAACCCAAACAAAACACAGGGGAAGTGCCTGGACAAGGGAGAAGACATTACTGATGACAGTTTGTAAAGTCTCATATCTTCCCATTGCTTTGATCTGCTGAAACCTGCAGGGGCCTTTCTGCTCATGGTGAGGTTTTTTCCCCCAGCTACAAATCCTACCTAAACTTTCAAAGCTCTTCCTCTTTCAAGGAAACCTTCTGGTCAGCCATTTCAATTTCTTTTTAATAAATGGTCTTCCCTCAAATTGTCTCTGCTACAAGAGCAATTTTGGGAAAACAGATGACTCTGCACACTTTAAAAAATCCCAGCCTTTCAAATGGTATGTGCAGATACCATACAATGATGCTAAAATGGGTTTTGCAAATTGCTGAAAGGCAGAACCAACAACTACCTGGTTTGCAAGGAAAGCCTTGTCTCCGAGAAGATTAAAAAGAAGATATTCCTGTCTTGTTCTGCTATATTTTTTTCTTTTTCTTTCTTTTTTTTTTTTTTTTAACAGCTTTCAGTTTACCGGTAAAAAAATCATGATATGGCTGTGGGAAAAAAAAAAAAATCTTACCACCCACGCCTGCTTTTAATGATCTTCATGCCTCTAACTGCAAAGACGACGCTGTTTCTTGTTTTATTTTTACTGCAGCTTATACATTTCCCTCCAGTATCCTGAACTCCAGGAAAGCAGTAGGGACCAAAAGGAGGAATTATTTTTTTAAGGGTGTGAGGGCTCCTCTCTTGGCTCAGAGATGCGCAATGTGAGTGCCGTTGTCCATGCAGACAGGGTGATGTGGTATGGTATACCCCATCCCATCACACTCCTGTGTTTGGCCTGGGCTGACCCCTGTTCACTGCCCTGAGCTGAGGGATAGCATCTCTTAGACTCAAAGCTCCCTGAAGCAATGTTCTCCTGCCTGATTGCTGTTGGTTACTTCGAAATACCTTGTATCTGAAGCTCAAACTATAAAAAGAGGTGTTTATCTCAGAGAAGGAAGCTTGCAATCCCTTAAGTTGCTTTTGTGAAAGATGCTGGGAAACCTGTTTCTCACTGTGTGTGCTTTTGCTACCTGCCTGCGGCCCTGCCTGCAGGCTGGGAGGGATACAAAAGGGCCACTGACACCCATTTGACTATTTTCGTGCTTAAATTGGGAGGTCAATGTAACTTCTCAGCTCAGCTTTGCCGAGCAGATTTGCCTCTAGGCAGGGATATGCTGTCCATTTTCCTCATTTGTTGTGAAAACCGTGGAAATAGCGCTCCATTACTCATTGCGTGACTCCTGAATAAACGTGTACTATGCAAGGTTCGCCTTTGTGGAGAAAATAGTTCTCCCCTTCAGGAGCTGTTTGGATAAAAGCAAGTGTTGTCATGGTAAGATGAATTCTGGCACTCCTTTGGTGGAATTAACAATTCCAGCTTTGATTCTGAACTAAAAATAACAATAAAACACATGAGTGAAGTGAATAAATCTCAGCTAATCAACTGGACAGCACTCCATACAGAGTAGGGAAAGAGGGGATTACTAAACAGTCTTACAGTTGCTATATAATAAAAGCATAAATAAAACATGCAATTTTACACTCTTGCATTCATGTCCGTTAGAGATAGAGGCAATAATACAATTTCTGCTGTTAACTACAGCTTTCTTATGTGTTTGGGACAGTATCAATTATTTATTAACCGTCAAAAGCAGAAGTACTAGCTAACCTGTCAAAATCTTGTTATATGTTTCCTGCTATGTGTTTGTTCAATAACTAGTTTGATGGAAGTGGATTATACAGGCAGAGCCACACTGTAGCTGTTATAGCTGTCACTTTCTCTCTTCCACTGCCTCGCTGTTTGGACACATTTATGGGCTCAACAGGCTGGCTGTGGCTCATATTCTCTCTTGATCCCTTACCACATTATACACAGCTTCTTCTCTGTGTCAGGATAATAACAAAGAATAACTGCTCAGGGGTTTTGCAAAGTAATGCATGCATCAATTGGGTTGAAGGGACTGTGGATGCTCGTTAGCACTGCCCAGTTGGTGTGTGCTATCAGAGGTGTGGAATCAGGCTGCCTTTTCTTCATGACGTAGCCTGGCTAGATCCAACCTCAAATTGTACTACCAAAACTCATGGGATAATCTAAATGCCACTAAAGAACTCTGCAGGATTGCAGTAATCTGTCATTGTTTCAAACATGCTAATTGATAGTGAATAATGTGGGATATCGTTGAATGGAAAAGAGTGGGACACCTTTAACCCATCAGTTTAAGCCATGGGGGTGCATCTGAAAACTCATCCGAAGAAGGCTGTGACGTTGGTCTGTGGTGGATGCCATGTAAAGGCAGCGGTGAAATGATGGTGGAAAATGTGACAAAGATGGAGCAAAAGTGTGGGGTTTGTTTTAGCAGTGGGAAGATCCGTGGAAGGAATATTTCCAGAGTGCGATAAATACTCCTGGAGATCAGTTCATCATTAATTCATCATAGTCTTGTGGCAAATTTCCGCTCAGAAAACCTCAAAACAGTGATTGCCAGAAGCTGAAAAAGGTTCTCGGGAAATGGTACCTTTTAACTTGTTTGACACACTTGTTCCCTAAATGTCCACAACTAGCCAATGTCAATGGCAGGTTACTGGGCTGGGATACCCTCGATACAACCCCTGTTTTTCTGTTAGGGGTCCAGTAACCCCCCAGTAAGCCCCAATACCCCCGGTGCATATGCCTTCCAAACCAAATGAGGCAGTGAGTATAATGTGGTTGGGATCTCTGAATCCTGCCACTGAAATGAATACTTCTGGCTCATTGAGGGCTGGCGAAGAGGAGATTCACACAGTCACCAACAGATTCCCTTCCAAAAAAGCAGGCCAGCAGCTCCAGTCTCTGGCTAGTGCTCTGCTGGAGCAATAGACGCCTTCGCAGCGGGCAGAGCCCTCTGGCTGGCAGCATTGTCCAAGAGACACACACAGTTTCAATGTGTCCAGGTGTAAGCAGAGAAATAAAATGATCCAAATGCTGTTCTTTCCTTTACACATTTCTGTTTCAACTCAGCATTGTCTCTGCTCAATAGCAAGACAGCGATTTTGCAGATTTTAAAACACTAATCACAGGCAATTATTTCTAAAAAGATTTGCTTGCAGCAGGCAGACTTTTCTCTTAAGTTGAAAGCCTTGCTGTTCCATTCTTTCTTCTGTTTAAAATTATAATCATTTGCTGCCTTGTGTTCTCTACCAGCTGAAATACCTCATCTTCTGACATAGTTTGAATCTAACTAATCTTCAATTGGAAGATTTTTTTTAAAAAATTAATCTATGGCAACAAAAGCATTGCCAGCAAACACATCGCAAAACAAGCAGCTGAAGCTGTTTGGCTATGTATCTTAAAATACAATTTTCGCCTTTACAAGGCAGCAGTCTTTATTATCTGAGGTGGCCCTCTAAAATGAAACTTATTTTTCACACTTAGAATTTCACAACAAAGCAGAGAATACAGATTTCATGGCACGGACACAATGAACAAATTTATGTTGCTTTCCCACAGCTGTTTATTATTGGAGGAAAAAACAAGAATCCCGAAATACATTTAAATCAGTAGCTTCTTTCCAACATTTTTACATGAAATATTCCAAAATTTTGGTACAGATCTTGTTTATTTTCATATTTTCCTTTAAATTATCAACACTAAAATGAAATATTTATTGGCTCAGAATGAATGATTTAATTAATCCTCAAATAAAATTATTCTACAACTTTCAAAATTGTTCATGGATTTAAAAATGAATTCTTGGTCCATTTCTAAACAGAATGTCAAAGTCCAATTCCCAACCTGTCATTTTTTTTTCTATAACCCTGGGACCCCAGTTTCTATGTGTTCCACCTACTTTCTCTTCATCACTCTCCTAGAAGATGTTATCTGCTTTTCTTTCTAAACCATTGGTATTTTCAAAGTAGATTATAGTATTTTGGAGGCTGGTGCTGACTTTTGCTATGGGCATGGCTAACGTCTTTTTAGAGCATCCCATCATCCAGCCCAGGTGGTCCAAAGGTGTACCACAATAACAACAATTTCCTGTGATACAACCTATGGTATACACGAAGTGATGTGACCAGGGTACACTTCATTCTGCAGCTTGAGTGACAAGGGACACGTTTATTATTGTGATGATTCACACAGCCATTGCCATGGGTGCAAACCAGGGCCTCAACATACGTTTTTGGATCCAGACTTAGAAATCTTAGCAGCTCCTCAGATCTCACCCTGTTCTCAACTAATAAGTAATAAACATAATAATTATTTTAGAAGTGTGTGAATCTCTTACTGTACCATCTGAACACCTCACATTGGGTGAGTGTATTGGTCATTGCAATTTAATGTGTCTATCGTTACTCTTTAATTTTTGCCAGTTTCCAATAGAAGGGCATATTTCAGGTGTCCAGTGCCACTTGAGATGCCTTTGGGTATTTTGCTTAGGCCAAAAAGGATCTGGGTGTCCTATAGGCATGTGTAACTTCCTGGCTTTTCCCCATGTCTTGCTTATTTTGGGGACAGCATACCAGCGTATTTGAGAGGACTGCCCTGGAGTGGCAGGGCATGTTTGCAGATTTATGGCAAAGTATCCAATATTGCACCTTGTCTTCCTTCTCCATGCTGGAGCTACAGGACCAAGGGACTCTGTGCCATGGCCACAGTTATTGGCCCTGAGGACGTGCTGAAGTGTCTCAGATCCCCCCCGGGGAAAGGCAGGCATAGTGCCCCATGCTCCAGGACCACACCTCACAGTCTAGATGACCCCATTGCTAAACCAAGAGTTTTTCCCCAAAGTTCCAGATCTAAATACAGGATTGGGGTTGGACTGAAGTGGTTGCAAGGCATCCTCCATGCTTTACTTCCTGGACACCCACTGACAAGCAGCTGTGCCCAAAAGGGGAAATTGCTGCCTTCATTAACCAGGCTGGCTCTTCACTACTAACTTTTTCTCTGTCATTAAAGCACCAAAAGAATGGACCACTCTGAAGCACTTGCAGGTCAGAGCAGAAAATGAAGGAGAGGACTGCTGCTTCTCTTAACAGGGGATTTCAATAGAGATGAGGCACATTCTACACATATGTAAAAAGGGTCCCTTTGTACCCATTTTAGCTCTTTTTTTAATATGCTTTCATTAGCAGCACATTCCCTTTTCTGAGTGTGGAATAAAGTCCCATCTTCTGCATATATTAAATTGCAGCTTTTGCTTTCAACATGATTGCTCTCTCTCTGGACCCAGATTCATGATGAGGCTTGCTTTTTTTTTTCTTTTTTTTTTTTTTCCCCCCCCCAATAAGCTCCCAGTGAAACAATTCCTGCTGTCATGAACTGAAAATTCATCTATAGGGTCTGCTCCTGGGGATGCTTTTGGGGAACTTTTTCCCCCAAAGTTCTCAACTTTCCAATGAAGATAAATAACCACATCTTGCAGCTGCAGTTTTTGACTGAGTGACAGGTTAAAATAAGTTCCCTGTCAGCTTTCATAACAGAAGAAGAAATTGTTCCAACAATTCTTAGCAAAATGAACAAGCCCTTTTTCTACAAAACTATTTTGCTGTCCTATTGCTAAATTGCAGCTCACACTGAGGTCCTTCAGTTTGGTTTCTTATCTCAAAAGAAAGGGAGTGACCTGAAGTCAGGGCATTTTGTTAGCTTCCCTTGTTTTATCTGGATGAATTTTTAAGTCCCAAATGCAAGGCGAACACAAAAAGCAGAAAGGTGTAATCTGTCTTTTGAGGATCCCGGTTCCTCATTTTCTGTATCCGAGGGAGCACCTTTGTACCATGAATTAGTTGTAGTTAGAGAAAGGAAGTTAAAGAACAAATGTTTGCTGTTTGCAACAGCCACCATCCAAAATCTGTGCATCGGAGGAAGCACTGAGATTGCAAGCACTTCTCTGCAGACCGCTGAGATGAAAAGCAAAGGTGGGCTGCTGAGTATTCAGCTGTTTCTGTGGTGAGCTGCATCTCAGCTGCTGCTCGAGAAAGGCTCAAAATGCTTCAGCGTCAGCCAGGGAGCTCTGTCACCATTTTACAGCAATGCAGGCAAGATGAAAATGGAGACCTTCTCATATACTTTTCAGCAGTTGTTAGTAAAAGCTTCCTGTGGGTTGGATCCTTGCACTGAGGTTAGTTAGGACACACCATTCCGAGGGCAGCACAGGCGAAATGGTGGGAACTGACCCCAGAGGACGCAGAGGTGTAGAGGCGGGGGTTGACCCAAACCAACCTCGTTTTACATCAGCCTTTCTCAAGTTTGGCCGACATCGGACCATATCAATAGCTGAATGGGGACTTGTACCCCCCCCCGCCCCCCCCCAATTGCATTGAATGGCAACCATGTCCTGTGATACTACTGTGTTACTGAGCACTGCAGGAGCATAATGTGTTGTTGTGGGACTGATTATAGAGCACAGTGCAGCTCTGCGTGAATAAAGACAAGCAGAACTGGGGCTTGAATGAGGAGTTCAGGTTTTATTTCCCTAAACAATTCCGATTAATGCTGCTTCTGTAAGTATCAGCAGCTTAGATCAAAAGGCAACTGCTCAACAAAATGTTTGCCCTGGAATTTTCACTGTTCAGACTTGATTTTCTTCCTTGAAGATATCAGATTGCCAGGGAAGAAAAATGACAACAGGAACTGTTCTTTGAATGTGATACAAGCAAGATCGACAACAAAACATGCTGATATACTTTTGTTTTTGCTGGGCCTAATGACACTGATAACATTTCTGATGGTGGCTGTTTATGCTCCAAAAACTCAGGATGTGGCCAGAATAAAAGATGACATGGGTGACTGCAAGAGAGACTTGACACTTTTTTTTCATATATGAACTCTAATCTGGGTTAGCTACAAAGCCTTCTCTCAAGTGTGGCCTGCTCCTTCAAGGGCAATGGGGATCAAATATTCTGCTCTGCTAGCACTGCCCTGCTTCACAAGGGAAGTTCAGCACCTGAAGGGAAGGCAGCTTGGCAATACGGCTGTAGCTGGAATGGAGGTCATGGAGATCTTTTCTTTGGGGATCCAGAAACCTTGTAGACATGGAGCTGTCTCTGGACTATTCCCTGTAAGAGACTCTTGGGAGGAAAACTGAATTGGTGAGTAGTTGTATAGGTCAGAGAGCAAGGTGAAGAGATAGGCGAGACAGTGGTTGCTAGAGTCCAGTTATAGAGAAAAGGGGGCTGGAAATTGGATTCCAGGTCCTTGAAAAGGTAATGTGATCAGAAAATGGGACGTGGAGCAAAGTTAGGTGTTAGTGCTTCCACGGACCCAAATTTCTTAACTTCCCCGTTTTACTCCCAGGCAGTGATGTAATTGAAAATCAAAGAAGTAGCAGAGAAGCCAGGTGCAGCGCTAGACTTTACCACCAGGCTACTAGAGAGGGGACAGCAAGAGAGAGCATAAGTGGAGGGGACCAAGGCAGGTTTGCAGTGGCAGAAGATGGGTACTACTGCCTTTCCTTGGGAGCTCTGACAGGCTCCCAGGCTAATTATTTGCTTACTGTGGTAATGTCCCATGGGTGTGCTCAGTTCTGGGAGGAGGGGTGCCATCCTTCAGAGTGAAGATGCCAGTCAATGTTGAGAGATGCTAATTATAGTTATTATCAGCTTTGCATGTCTCGTTGAATGCCTGGAGTTATACATTTAATGAAATGTTAAAGCAGTGGTTTTTTTCCCCTTAAGATAGTAGATTTTTTTCTTCCTGAAATTTGTAGGCCTTTAAGTGCATGGGAGACGCTGCTTACAAGTGAATCACTGATACCCCTTTTGCCTCCATAGATCCAGACATGTCCATTCTGACATCCATTCATAGTCTCCAAAAAGTACTTAAGAGTGTATCCAATTAAAGAAAACAAAAACACACAAAAAGAAAAAGAAAGAAAAGGAGAAACGAGGAACCTACATGCTGTTGCTCTCGCAGAATGAGTGCATGGTGAATTTTCCAAATGAGTTACTTGCCCTTCAATTTCCTGCTGAGTACCAACCATGGTGCTAAGAAAAGGCTGTAGTCATTCCAGCAGGCATGAAGATAACACAGGTTGGGACTGGTAATGCAACTCATTTTGGCAGCACTCTGAATTCTGTTGTCCATCCCCAAATGAGGCTGCTCAGCTTTTACCAGCCACAAAGATACTGAAACAAGAGCCAAGAACTGAAGTGGCATGGATCCAACCTGAAGTCCTGTTCCCTTTTTCTTGTTTCTGCTCACAGTCCTGTTTCTATGCATATAGTCAGGGTAGGGAGAGCAATGTCCACCCGGTTTCACGCTACCTCAGGAACATCTTTATGCTGAGAAGACATGCCCTGGGTTAAACTAGAGAAGATTTTATTTGGCAGTAGTAGCAGGCCTAAGACACCTGTTTCTTGAAGAATGTGTGTCTCTAGGTTTTAGAAATTACCTGGTTCAGACCTGGATTATTTGTAGAGCTGAGATGCAAGGCCTCATGAAACTAAAAAGGAGGAAATGTGATGGGAGAGATTTCTAAGTAAAAGGGCTGTATTATTATTGGAAGATGTTACCCACCCTGGATACTCAAGACCCCCTCTTTGAGGAATAAAACCAGCTGGAGCAGAATCTCTCTGCTTTCTCTTACAAGACCTGGAAACTTAAATTTCAGAAGTCAAGATTCATCAATGCAACTGAGGAGGACAACTCAGGTCAATCAATGCAGTGCGATGGGATTCAAGACAGCAGACAACCCCTGTTGCATCAGAGGCTGCAACACAGTTCCTGATATCTTAGAAACAAAACTTAGACCTACTATAAAAAGTAAAAAGATGCAAGTAGTCAGTTCAGCCTCCCTGACTCTTTGAGGTCTGTGTTTACATGGATAGCTAAATCTTGTCTTTAGCTACAGGGAGTGCATGGGAATGATTCCTCAAACCTGTGTAAAGCTTATGCCCAACACACGTGCTCAGGGTCTGTGGAAACAACAGACTTGTGCTGAACATCAGTCCTGAGCTTTCAGGTTAGAGCTAGAAATAGTCTGAAACTAGGTCTTGAGCGGGACCATCTCTTGATCATGACTTGGTTGTGTGAAAGTTATGCCAAGAGCCACAACGGTCCCCTTTTACACCGTGTTTTGCTGCTTGCAAAAATGTGCTTGCAAGGCTGAGCTGGGAGTGTGTATGAATATATGGATCATAATAGAGGCAATCCCCTCCATTTTCAAAGTCAAGGAAAGTGATGTTTCATGGGAGAGATTCTTAGTTACTTTGGGTCTGGGGCTGATAAGATGTAATAGCTTCTCAGGAGCATCATCATGTCTGTGCAATCCGGTTAGCGGCAATCCCTTACGTTGCGCCATGCTGTTTGAATGGGTCTCAGTCAGAATAATTGACTGGCTCCAATTAACTGAAAGCTTTTCAAGTAAAAATATTGTAAAAAAGTATTTAACCCAATAGTTCTGTGTTTCAGCCACCTTTTCTACACAACATTATTGTGGCCAACCTGATGTTAGGCATGTCAAAGCTGTTAATTAGTCTGTCATGTCCAGTGTTCTGGAGCTTGTGCAACCATTACCATTGTGACACCCTGCTCCCTAACACAAAATGTATTTTAGATGCTGAAATCCAGATATGCTGGATTCATTCACCTGCTCTGCAATGCAAAGAAGGTGGTGCTGAGAATCAGGAGTGGCACAGAAGAGCTGAGAATTTTCCAGATTGGGACAGACCCAAAGCAAGACTTGGCTTCAGAGAAGATCGCCTTGCTCAGAGCCCCAGGCCAGTCCATGCAGGGCACTTCCCAGCTGGTGCCAGAGGTTGGTTGTCTTCTAGGTTGCCTTCTAGCTTACTCAGAGGTCTGCATGCCTGGTGTGGACTTGTCTTGTCCCCTCATAGCCATGGCACATGTGTCTTTCAAAATGCCTTATGAAGCATCTGTATGCGTGATTAATTTATTTCCATATTGTAGCTGATTTGAGCTTTAAGATGACACTGCACCAGGCCTCTCTGGCATGTTTCCTTTGTGATGCCAGCATAAGTTTCCTTCATACCGGCTTTTCTCTGATCTCAGCAAAGGCTGGGGAGGTGAAAGTTGTCCAACCTTTGTGCTAGTAGCTGGATGTTCCTCTTGGCTATCAGCAAAAGGAGTTGCACAGAGGTAATTTGCAATGCAGGAAATAAGGGAACTTACTGACTGTGAAATAGACTGACATATCCCTAAATCCTGTTCGTATAAAGAGAGGTCATTGATTTTGAGATCCATAACTGGAGAACAGTTGCTGTTACGAAAGTTCTAACAGTAATGGCTCAAAACCCAAACAAACAAACCAACCCCCAAGCCCCCAAATCTCTGAAGCCCTCAGATGTTCATACAATTGCTTAACTTTTCTCTAAAAAAATGAACATAATATAGACTATATCTTTATTCTTCAGGTAGTTCTTGTAGCAGTTCTAGGGCAGAGCAAGCTGGTGTTATGCATAATGTATGTTTTTTGTAGAAGGTTATGTAAACAGATTTTTTTTTTTTAAAATCACCAAAGTCACCTGGAAATATTTAGGCTCCAGGCTTCCCTCTAAACACCACTTTACTGGTTTTTGTTGTAGTGTGAAACAGTAGAGAAAAATTCTCATGTTATCTGTCTCCAACAGATTTACAATATTGCAAGATTAATTATATTAGCTGTATTTCACGACTCAGTGCATTTGTATTACCAGTTCAGAAGCACAATCGTTTATCAACAACAAACTTTGGGGCATTTACTTTCCATGCCCTGGCATTATAAACTTCAAAGTATGTGAGCTTGCTTATGAGTGTGTGCTCCATTTTCCAAAGAAAATTTGACTGTTTCAACCTCCTTCATGGGTTGGACAATATTTTCCTAATTACGATGTGAATACTAGGGTCAGAGTCTGATGTCTTTTTTCCACTCAGCTTTTGATGCTGTAAATGATCCCTTTTAAGTAATTGTGGTTCATGAGGGAGGAAGTGAGTAACCCAGAGGATGGATCAATAGAAACTGGCTAGAGATGATCTCCAGCTCAATGTGGAGGCTGTCCTGAGTCACTTCATCTGTCTCTCATCCATTACAAGATTACAAGATTGCTCACCATGGTCTGTTCTCTACATCTTAGCTCGAACCAGTTTCCATTCTCTTTCTGGAATGAGCATCACCTAAACTTCAGCCTGCTTGAAATATATCACCTGCACTTCAGCATATTGCATTTTCCTCTTTCAGACTCAGACCTTTTCCTCTTTCAGACTGGATCTTTTTCTGTGCTCACTCTGGACATACCAGCATTAGTTTTCAAGGTGCCAGTAGCATCTACACAGACACTGCTCTGATTTTACAAAAGGCTTCACAGCCCTTGTTGAGCTCTGGACTGTCACAGTTACAGATGCCTAGTAATTTAAAGCTTCCTCAGATATGTCCATATTACGATGATTCTCACTATGGCTGCAACATAACCATGACCTAAATTTTATCCACTTTTCTCCTTATCTACTACCACTTAAAATGCTTCAAACATTTCCAGTCCTTTCTTTACAGCAGGGGAATGAGGGGCTGGATGTATGCAATGCAGCAGTGTTATCTGACCGCTGAGAATGCTAGCTGGTAGGAGGCTGACAAATTGCACGTTATGTTTTTGTGTGACTGGGTCTGGCAGAGTTTGTTATGTCAATGGAAGTGCTGTGCAAATAGCAACCTGGCTTTTGAATACCTGAGTGGGAATAAGAAGCCTCAAAACGGAGATCTGCTGTGGGAAGTGACAGAAATGCCATTTCCCTTCTCCAATTCCTCTGATCTCTTTGAGTCCTGTGGGAGTTAAAGTTGCCCTGTGGCTCTTTTCAGAAAGTCATGATTTCCTTTAAGTTGTCACCTTCTTTCTGGAGAAGGAAATATTCGAAGACCAGACAGACATATACTGCCTACTCAGATACAAACACACGGATTGCCCATCTGCCCACCAAGCAGCCATATACATGGCAATTTAAACAAAAAACACCTGGTACTGGATAAAGTCACAATCCTGCTGAATTGATAGTTGGCATAAAAAGTAGTGCCTTCCCTTCCATTTTCTAGTACCTTATGGTTTGCAAATTCCCATCATTTTGAACAATCCAACAAAAAAAAAGAAAAAGAAAGACCTGAAACTGAAGTGGGCTGAATGCTTCAAAAAACACATAAATTAGTCCACGTTCATTTTGACAAAGAAGGTGGTTTGGGACTGCAGAGACTCATTTCTGTTGATGCAATTGGCTCACAAGTAACCTCAGGCGGGTGATTTTACCTCACAGAGCCTCAGATTTCAATGTAAAGAATTACAATTTTATAGCACTTAACTCCTGAGAATAATGATACTAATTTCATGGTAAAACATTTTGAAACTTAGGAAGAGATATGTACTCTATATATATTTAAGGACGAAGAAAGCTCAGGTCTGATCTCCTTTAACAGGCCTGACAGCACAGCTCTAATTTTCCTTCAATTTACATAGATGATGGTTATGATTTTGAATACAGTTGTCCATATGTAATTTTCCCACACAAAGATTAAGAGCCATGTATTTTGGCTGTGAATACCATCTTGGTGTCCCTGGGGCAAAAAACATAACAGCTCCACAGATGTGAGTGGAGCTACATCACTCAGGACCAGACTCACCTGAGAATACAAATGTTTACCTGCAGCAGCATGTTGGGATGTGGTGGTCAAGAGAAGTCCTCACCTGCACCTCAGTGCATTCTGTTTCTCATACGCAAAAACAGTTCAGATTCTGGGAAGATCAGAAAAATGCTGATAAATGTTATCACCATGCAGGGTCCAAGGAGCAAGAGATACCAGATTCCAACCCTTCACTACCCTTGTTATTGTCGCATGAAAAGCAGTTTGGATGACACATTTGCAGAGTACAGCATCACACATCTGAAACAAAGGGTATGTAAGGCTATCAAATTTCCGTGTTCAGTAAGTCACTCCTTGGAGAGTGCAACTTCATATAAAGGAGGCATTTGAAAGTCCACTGAAATGTTTTATTTCTTAGTCTTCTCTTGTTATTAATCTCATTTTTTTTTTGCCTATGATGTGTGAGTGCCAACGTAAGGGAGCATTATAAATCACAGTAAGAAATAAATAGTCCCATTTAATTTTGCAGGGGGATATTAAATTTTCACCACCCCTAACTTCCTATTATCCCATTATCGACCCACTGAATACTTTAGTACCTTGGTGCAGGACTAAAATTGGGACCCAATTCACAGTAGACCATGCTTACAAAAGCAGGCTCAGACGCCTATTGTCTATGCGCCCAGTCACCCTCCTGTCTGATTTTTACCAGGTCTTTCTGGCACTACTCAAAAACCAGGTGGCAGTTCAAGTGTGATGTCTTTTGCTGCTGGGATCATCTGATAAAAGAACACATGTGACATTGTAATTAAAAGGACCTTCATGCCCATCAGATGAGTTTGGAGACAATGCACTGCAGCCTGTACCATGTGCTGAGCAAGGGCAATCACAGGAGATTCAAATGTACCTGCCTCTCTCTACTCTCTCACAGGCCCTTCTAACTCTCCTGCTTTCACACTGTATTTCCCGCTGGGCAGAGATTAAAACTGGAGGCAGTCTTCATGCTTTCAAGAAGCTCAAAGCAAGAATTGTTTTTGCACAGTGTAAAGTTAGGAGACACCACCCAGGGCTTCTTGAGCAAATCTCCTCCCCAAGGTAAGCTGGAAGAGCATGCTGCCTCCTTCAGGCTTCCTTTTAAGGAGTCAAGCTGGGGATGTGAAGAAAACAGAGGAATGATGTTCCTTTTGCCTTCCTTTTCTTAGTTGTAGTGTCTAAAAGAAGGACCTTCAGGATCACAGTCTTTACAGCAGCAGATGGGAAGGTGTAGATGGGGAGTAGTGCACTACTCCAAGTCTTGTTGTTCATGACCCTTCCCCAGGGTGAAAGAATTGTTCAGATGCCTCAAATTTATCACTTGCACAATGAATATCTGATGCCTCAAATGGTGTTTTTGTATTTGAGTGGAGGGAAAAATAAAGCGTGCCCAAATTATCAAGCTTGCATTTTCCTTGAATTCATATCTTGGTGTCCCCAGACATCACCTTAATCTCCTTTAGGAAGAGGCTGAGGTCACTTGTATCATTAAACTAAGCTACTAGAAACAAAAAATCAAGGTAGTGGCAGCAAATACGCAGAGGAATGCTGGGCTAAATCGCCATTCAGCAAGCAGTTCAGTATTCAAAATAGCCTCTCTGGGGTGAGGAATGCCCCCCTGGCCTTCTTCTCAAGGGCAGGAACTGATAAAGCCTACTGGAGAGATGTTAATGATGATGGCATGGGTCACAGTAGGAAGCAAGAACAAGCAAAGCTCTTTAAGGTGCAGCATTGCAAAACCTGCCTGGGAAGGGACTCCCAGCACAATCATTCATGAATCGTTGTCTGCATTTACACAGAGAAGAGGGAAAACATTCAGATTTAAGAAGTGACCTCTTAAAAAATAGGCAAATAAATACAAATAGACCAGCAGCTTACCAAGATGCTTTGGGGATGTCCTAAACTGTTATGAATATGATCTGGGATGTTCTTTGTTTTCTCCATCACAAAGATATCTGTGAGCTGCACTTCACTCGTACACTGGCAGACCAGAGAAAACAAATGTCAGTTCTCACCAAGTGGAACAGAGGAGAAGGCAGCGATTCAGAATTGCAGTTTGGATATTTTGGTGCAAATTCCAGCCCTTCCACTGGAAAATATTAGGAGTGGGGAATACAGTGGGACCTATCAGAGGAGGTCAGCTTTCTAACTCCAGGAAGTTAGAGAAAAGATCAGAAGAAAACCAGGCAGAGAAGGTGACATGATCTAGGTCTGCTTTAGGCCAGGGAGAACATGATTCTAGACAAAGAACTCAGGTATTAACTCCCAGTCCTGCCCAAGCCTGAGGCTTGTTCTGTTAAACAGGGCATGTCCCACAGCAATTCAGAGGTGAGTGCAGTGCCTTCTCCGTGTTGGTTGCCAATGCGGTGCAGAAGAAGACACCAGTATAGCTCTCCTTGCTGCACTGCAGGGTCACATCCCTTTCCCCCCAGACAGTGATCAGCTTAACATCTAAAGGTTGTTATTGCTGGGTTTCGCAAAAACAGAACACCTTCTTGAAGTGTATCTGAATTTGGACACATGACCATACCATGTGCCCATGAAGCTGTGTTGAATCGTGTCAAATTTTAGGAAAAGCCAGATTATTTTACACTGTGTTTATTCTCCTGCATGAGCCATTACTGTGAGTGATTAATAAACGGTTGTTTATTAGCAACAGAGTAAAGGGGTTCTCTGGTGTCCTTGCTGTTCTCTTTAGATAACATCTAGGAAAATGCAATGAGAAATTAGCCAGTTAATGTGGTGTGTGCCAGTACTGCATGTGGATGGCTGATTGTGCTCTTCCTTGCCCTGAGCCACACTGGAGTCATTTCACTTATCAAGAGAGCAGAATTGCTCCCAGTGAACAACATCTTCATTCATCATTTGTGTACAGAGGCCATTTTACAGCATGGTCTGTCTGGATCCACTGGGAGGTCTGCATGTGTTGTAGTACCATCTTCTTTCTTGGAGGACATAACAGGGACTCCATCAGCTTGATAGACAGGACAGACCACTTACAGGAGTGGTTCTGGCAGCCCCAGGAGCAGTGAGAGTTTTAAACATTAGGAAGAGAAACCTTTTTGTCCCCTCATCAATGTAGAAGCTCCTTACTGAAAGGCATTTTTGCTCGGAGCATTGGTGGTTTAACAGGCCACTCAGTTTACAATAGAGATCATAGTTTGTCCATAGTTTGGACATAAAAGATTCACTTACTCTGAAGCTCAGAAGCATGCAGGAGATGTATTAAGTACAGGATTAAACCTCCCCTTATATTTAAACTGGGGGTTGGAAGAAGAGGGTAGGGCTTTGGAGGGGAAGGGAAGTGAGAGGAGGCAACCAGTGAAGCTCATTAAGGACTGTGGCGCCTTCTTGGCCCCCTGGCCTTCTCCAGAAGGCCAGGCACTTCGGCAAACACAATCCCTTCCTTTCATGCTCTGGGCCTGTCCCCATTACAGCATTCTCCAAACCGTGTTGGAGACAGCCACAAAGGGCAGCATTATGTCTGGGAAGTGAATGGTGTGTAGCTGGTTCCAGCTGAAAGAGAAAGACAAGCAAAAGCACTTCTCGGGGACAATGGGAGGGCTTGTAGCTCAGGAAGCTTCCCAGTCCATTAGCATCTGTGGAGGACAATGTCTGTGTGTGGTGGAGAGGAGGAGAATGTGGCCTTGCCGGTGGCCCCTGTCTGTCACTGGCAGAAAGGCCCTGCTACTGCAGAACAGAGCCTGAATGGGCTGATTCATGCGCAAGCGCCCCGGCATCGCACGGGCAAGGAGAGACCACAGAAAGGTTGTCACCGCTGGGCTGATCTTGTCTATTGAGTACCTTTCTGACCAGCCTAAAGTCTGTCCTTCCTGCTGGCAGACCAACGAGGAAAGGCTTGTCTGAGGGAAACCCGGTGGTAAAAAGCACAAATTCCCTCTGCAGGTTCAATCCCGGCTGCTCCTGTCCTCAGGTTTTGGCTGGTCAGGATGGGCACAACACTGGAAGCAAGGGAGCCTGGATCATCGTCGTGGGGAGATACTGGTGAGGGTGAACAATCGTCTCTCTTCTGTTACTACTTTATACAAAGCCTCCAAGCTGGACCTGAGTGAAAATATTTTTTTTGTGGAAAAAAGAAGTGCCAACATTTCCTGAACAGGAATGAAATACAGTCTGAAAGCATTCAAATATTTTCCTCCATGTATGACAGTTTCAGTTAATTTGCTCATTCTTAAAGACACCGAAAAGCTTGGTTATGCTTTTAACAAGGTACGTGTCTGGGTCATTTCAAGGCACACTGGAATTTTCCTTTTTGAAACAACTTTAACTAACTTTACTCCAAAAAAATTCATAAATTTCTCAAAACTCTCCATAAAAATTCAACATAAATTTCATTTTTTCATGCAGTAAACCGGTTCCTCTGATAAAAATAATTGTTTCCCCTTTTTGAATCATCATTTTATTTTGTGACATCACAACCACCACTGCACAGGACCAAAAGCTTTCAGCTTCCCTCAGGAGAAAGCTTTCTTTTGCTGTCTTTTCTAAACAGAACCAGTGATATTGCTATGATGTTGGAGATGTTTTGTGGAGCAATACAAAGTCCTTGTCACAAATATGGAACAGATATACCCAGGACTCAATACAGAGAGTTTGTCTTTAGTTCTTGTTTGCAATCACTTGAAAATGGGATGGACTTTAATTTTATCGGGAAAATCTCCTTGCGAGAGAGAAATGGGTTTGTGAACCCAAATAGCCTTTACCATTTACAGGAGAGAAAAAAAAAGTACTCTGTTCAGAAAACATTAAGCCATGTTTACATTGCATTAGGAGGGGATCCACTGAGCCTTTGACGCCAAGGAGCTGAAATTCATACTAGCCCTGCTTCAGGTCGCACGCAAGGGGAACCCATTGGGGACTGGGGTGCAGTAGGCGCATCCTCCAATTTTTTTTTCCCTAGAAGAAGTCCAGAGAAGCACCACAAATGGGGTCAGTTTGCCTTCAAATATCAGCCCTGATCTGACCAAATGCACAAACTTGCCTGACCATAAAACGTGCTTGTCCACATATGCAGACTGTCTTTGATTCTAAGGTGCCTCTGGAGGAAATAGAAATATTCTATTCTTGGAGCTG
This sequence comes from Pluvialis apricaria, assembly GCA_017639485.1. Lineage (NCBI taxonomy): Eukaryota > Metazoa > Chordata > Aves > Charadriiformes > Charadriidae > Pluvialis > Pluvialis apricaria. Next base: position 29,414,634 of record CM030013.1, on the reverse strand, counting down.
GAGGGAGAAAAACCATCTAGTCTTATCATCAACATGTTTTCTTAACTTTAAATAAGGTTAAGAAAGGGAGTAATTCAACCGTGGCAACTCTAATTGGCTACAAGTATAATCCAATAACCTCATTTCACCCATATTGTTAGTTGAGTTAATTGGACCTGCACAGCCACCAGCTAAATATATTGGTGTATGCAAATGGTGAAACTAATTTCCTTCATAAACCTTCCTTCTGCTGAAGTAGGAATTGGGCAGAAGGGGTGAGGGAGAAAGAAGGCTGTGCTGACGTTGTTACTTCAAAAGATCAATTCTCTTCCAATTATTTGCTCTCTCTAGATAGACAGGACAGAAAATATCATTAATTCCTTTAAATAGAGAGGGGGAGGGAAGTAATTTCATTCCCACTTGAAGAGACTGCAGAGCAAAGGTGATTGAGCCTTTAGCTTTTGGGTGCCTCAAATCCAGACCGGTCTTCATAGCCCCTGGGTCAGGCAGCCCCATTTTCTTTGCAAGATATGGGGAGGAGGAACCTACACCAAAATGAGTTCCTGGGTGTTGCAAGGACTTACACCGCCTGGAGGAAGAAGGTTAAGCCAAACTTCACTGAAACATTGATTTCAACAGGGTCTTTTGCAATAGAGGATTTGTAATTTGTACCATGCTGTGTGTCAGCCAAATCCATTTCCACTGTTAATCTAAAAGCCTTCCAAGAACATGTCTCCTGGAGTTTGATGTGGAGGACTGACAGTCAGGCCGTGTATCCAACTGTCCATACATAGAGTAATTGCTTTTTTGCCACCACAAGAGGGGAAGGTCTTAGGAAGTGAAGATCTGGCCTGAAGCCCAGCTACTCTTCCTGAGGAAGGGAATTGGAGGGGGAGGTGCTTATCTTTTCTCCTGGTGTCCAGTGACAGGACGCGTGGGAATGATCCAAAACTGCATGAGGGGGTGGTTAGACTGGACATTAGGAAACATTTCTTTACTGAGAGGGTTGTCAAACACTGGAACAGGCTTCTTAGAGAGATGGTCAAATCTGTCAGTGTTTAAGAGACATTTGGACAATCATAGAATGGTTAGAGTTGGAAGGAAGCTTAAAGATCATCTAGTTCCAACCCTTAATAACATGCTTTAACTTTTGGTCAGCCCTGAATTGGTCAGGCAGTTGGACTAGATGATCATTCTAGGTCCTTTCCAACTGAAATTTATTCTATTCTATTCTATTCTATTCTATTCTATTCTATTCTATTCTATTCTATTCTATTCTACTCCAGCAAGTGAGGACCTGACGGCAGTAAGGCTCAGTGGCTCTAGGGGAAGGTGTGCAAAGCTGACACTGAAGAGGTGAGGAGCAGCCTCTCATAGCTGAGTCTTGGCTTAAAAACATCTCGGCTTAAATACCCCGGATTCTCCATTATTATTCAGCTGATGCTTTGCATTTTCTTTCTGCTGCTTTTAAGCAGTGAGAATCATAACTGTTTCTTTACAACACACCAGCTCCATGTGCTGTCTCTATTACACCCACTCATTAGGCTTTTCCTCTTGCAGATTGGAAGAGTTGCAGTACATGGACCACCTCTGATGCTCTCTGTGCTCTGCGCTTGCGTCATGCTTCCCCCCCCCAGCTGGCTGCAGCCATCTCTCCTTTGAGTGTGACAGCAGCAGCAGCACGTACTCATCTCAGTTTCCATCTTTCATAGGCAGTGCCAGACGAGAAGATGTGCACGTCCTTGGGTGTCTTTCAACTGACTTTGGAGCAGGCCCACAGTGAATTGGGACTAGCACAGTGCGGGGGAAGGAAGAGATGCTGCGTGTGATTACTATTTGAACTTGATAAGGGGATGGGAAGGAAAAGGATAAAGGAGTTCTGAGGCAGGACTGAATCGTTAATGCCTTCCACAGTTACACTTGAATTTCAGCCCCTGCTAATATTCCCAGGGAAATCACAACCCACACACATACATGCACACACAGGTTTAATTTCAGCAGTAAATGAAGTCATAATGCAAACAGAAAGTTAACAGCAGGGAAGGCTATGCTTGGCCAGGTCTGCTCGTGCTACAAGTAATACATATGCACCAGTGCAAAAAACTGGCCCCAGGGAGCAGTTAAGTCTTTCTTGCAGAAACACATGCTGAGAAGGCAACCGTAACTTTTAACTACAGCTTCCTACAAAAGGAAGTGCTGTGGTCTTTAATATCAGAAAGGGGAAGAGATGAGGGAGGGCGACGTGGTACAGAAATCAGGTGGAGGACAGGTTGGAAACCTGCCTGCTTTTAGTGAACAGAGGCACAGGGTCAAAAAAACATTTCCAATGAAAGTGCTAGATCTGCCTGGTCTGAATTTTGCACACGTGGTGTTGACCTGGGTCAATAACATAGGTTTTTCAACTTGGGTATTGACGATGGGGGAATTACTGCAGAGTGTTCAGGAGAGGGCTTGGTGGGGAAAGCCATGGCTGAGGAGGTCATGGCATCACCTCTACCTCTGGCAGCTGAAGTTGAACTGACACCTGGGAGCTACTAACTGAAGGAAAGTGTTTCAGGATCGGCATGGTCCACCAAGGGCTGGGTCAGGTCTTGCACTGGAGAAGCCAACAGTACTCCTGTGCAGTACACAACAAGGCTAGGGCTGGTTTTGTCTTGTGAGCTTGAGAACTGTGCGATTAAGACATGGCCCACAGTAAGCAGTCCTACAGCTGGTCTTCACTGGGTCAGAGCCTAACCTTCATCCTTGAAACAGAAGTCAGTTCCACCTTTCAAAATTGGCTGCAAAATGCTTCACGTAAAATTAACTCAATGTGGTTTGGACTTCTCCAATGGTGGTGAAGCTCTAAGGAGGAAGAGAATGAGGAGGGCTCCGTATGTAGCTCACCTCTGCCTCACTCCAGCAGGAGCATGCTCCCACCACTCTACAGAGGGCAGTATGAGAGTTTAGGAGAAAGGCCAATCACCTGTCTTTCTAGCCTCAATGACTGCCAGAACGTTTTTTTTGACCATGCAGAGCTGCTTGTCCTACTAACCAGTTCACAGGCCAAGCTCTGCTGCTGCAGCCCCAAGCACTCTCAGGAGGAGGAATGGTATCTGGGCTTCCCATCTCTGTGAGTACCTCATGGGCAATATGCCACTGGCGTCTGTGCAGAAACCAGAAACAAGACATACAGAATTAGAGAAAAAGAACAAAAAAGGAAACGGAAATAAATCAGAGCAAGGAAAGATGAAAGAAAATAAGAAAGGAAGCAAAGAGAAAAGAAAAAAGGAAAGGAAAGGAAAGGAGAGGAGAGGAGAGGAGAGGAGAGGAGAGGAGAGGAGAGGAGAGGAGAGGAGAGGAGAGGAGAGGAGAGGAGAGGAGAGGAGAGGAGAGGAGAGGAGAGGAGAGGAGAGGAGAGGAGAGGAGAGGAGAGGAGAGGAGAGGGAAGGGAAGGGAAGGGAAGGGAAGGGAAGGGAAGGGAAGGGAAGGGAAGGGAAGGGAAGGGAAGGGAAGGGAAGGGAAGGGAAGGGAAGGGAAGGGAAGGGAAGGGAAGGGAAGGGAAGGGAAGGGAAGGGAAGGGAAGGGAAGGGAAGGGAAGGGAAGGGAAGGGAAGGGAAGGGAAGGGAAGGGAAGGGAAGGGAAGGGAAGGGAAGGAGTAGGGGAAGGAGTAGGGGAAGGAGTAGGGGAAGGAGTAGGGGAAGGAGCTTGGAGGGTCTTTGTCCAGCCTAGGGGAAGGAGAATGTACAGCAGGAGTGTGCTGGATGCATCCCCTTCCCTTGCACCCAGCACTACATTTCCATGGCAGGTACCTGGCCCTCAGTTTCTGGGGTCGAGGTAGGAGGGAACAATGTGTAACTGGAGATGTGAGGATCAGGCAGAGCATTAGTGGGCTCAGGAGGAGCAGCAGCGTTGCATTACTGTTTACCCAGCTGTGGTCAGTGTGCATGCAGGGATCCCCAGCGTGCCCCAGCTGGGGGCGAGTAGAGCGTGGCACGGTCATCGTTTCCTTTAGTGGGTGGCCCTGTGCGATGGAGAAAATCTGATGTCCGACTGGGCTGCAGATCTGAAAGCTGAGCGTGTTCTTTCCTGTGTCCCATGTCAGGCGCAGTGTTGCTGGCGACAGCACGTGAGAGTCTCCAAGCAGGATTCCCATGTGAGGTGGAAATGTGCAGACAGGGATGGTGAGGAGGGTTTGGAGGATTCGCTTTCTGCTAGGACACACTGACACACTCGAACTCACGGTTGCCTAGGTAAAACAGGCCTTTAGCAGCAGCAGTTCAGGTGAATTCCTCCCAAAGGATTTTTTGGAACATATATATTTTCATTTGCCAACACGTCCTGTTCCAATTTTGCAAACAATATTGTCATGCCAGAGTGAACTTCTGTTTGATGTTGTAGCTCTGTTATCACAAACTGTAGCGTTTTTGTAAGTAAAAATACTACGAAAAATATTACAGGTACTACAAAATTCTGATTTCTCAGAATCAATTCTTTCACTTGAATGTCTGGTACACTGAAAAAAACCAACAAGAACCAAACACACTCCCACCCCCCTTCAGCCTCCGAAGATTTTTCTTTTTTATCCTGATCTGGTACAGGAATTATATTTACAACCTTAAATTCTTTATGACAGGAAGACTCTTTTTTTATTGCCATACTCAGAGCACAGGTAACCTCTCTTCCTACCTGGAATAGTTTTAATCTAAGCCGTCTTCCAGAGAGTATCAACTGACTTATACAACTGGCCCTTCATTACAAATTGTGAAAATAAAGAAGTTATAAAGTCAAGGTCTAAGAAAAACTCTGAATATTAAGAAAAATTTTACTTTTCTCCCACAAGAACCCAGTACTCAAAAAATATCTGACCAGGATGAGAAAGATCCAAAAACCTTCCCAGTAGCAAATCTTTATACATCAAGACAGCTTTAAAATGTTCCTTTTCTTTCTTTTAACATTTCTCACCCTGGTAGGAGAGTAAGCTTTCTTGTTGCAGAGAATCTTAAGCAAACACTGTAAATATTTGGAGACTCAAATTACTAGATTAGCAGTGATGCCATCATTAACAGCTGTGACAGGAAAGTGTCAGAGTTGCAACTTTTTATGTTTTTTAATTGGCCCTGCAATTGTATTGTCAAAACATTTACCCAAGGGTGTGATTAATAATAATAGGTGACAGCTTCAATTATCCTCAAACATATTAGAAAATATCAGCACTCAGATACAATCTTTAAAAGCACATCTTAAGCTGCTTTTACGAGCTCAATGTGACAAGAATAAATACAGAGATAAAATCTGGAATTAAAACACTTGCTTATTTTAATCAGGGTTTGGTGTCTTTCTTTAAGCAGCACGCAGACAAAATGTTTATGTACACATCAATACTTATCTGAGGATCACCAAACATTTTGCCTGCAGTTTTCCGAAGTTCTTTAATTCAGTCCCTGACACAGGCATGACATTGAGAAGCAAAGTCATCTGATGCTGTATTAATGATATACAGCCCATCAGACTTTTTAAAGAATAAAACCTCCTAACCCCGAAATAAAATTGAGTAAAAACATGAGATGTCTTACACATCTGAGCCACAGGCTTTCCTCTGCCACCAAATAAAAAGCAAGCTTTGTGTCTCCATATGTTTCACTTCCTTCCATCTTTTACTTGCGTGGTGCATGGCAATGCATTCATCTTTTTTCTGTTTGGTTTTTTTTTTGTTTGTTTGCAATCAGTTTGGGGACCATCTTCTCTTCTCCAAAGAAGGAATGGTTGTTCACAGCCTCAGGAAGAGGCACATGAATTTAGTGACTGCGGGATTGGCCTAGAAAAGGATTTAGGAGACATTTTGTCTTGCCGTTTACAAATATTATAGCACCATGCAATGCAGGACATAGTGCGCGCACTACTGGCCACAACATGTTTTTCAGTGCCTTCAGCTGTATACGGTGGGGCCAGAAGACAAGAGACAGGAAGAGTGCATCGTGTCATATCAGGTCTAGTGAACAAACAACAACTCCTGATCTTTATCCAGAATTTTTTACTGGTTCTTTACAGTCAATTAATCTATATCTATATATATATTTTCCCCTGAGGATATTTAGAGCTTCAATAACATTAAAGCAAGCTTAGTATTATTTAACTTTTTTAGAACCTTGATCTCCATCAGATCATTTAAACCAAGGAACAACATACTTTTTGAAGTGATAATGACTAAGTCAGGGGAAAGAAACTCCACAGTTTTTGGGCCCAGCAAAGTTAAAACAGTTGGTTCTCAGACACCAAGAGTGTTGCTGTGACAGGTGTGTTGTTGGCAAGAAGAAGTGCTGTGTTTGATCCATAAATGATTGAAAGGAGCCCAGATCCAAGTGCTCCATCTGTGTTATTTTTAATTAGGATGGCTCACAGGAATAGTGACCATGCAAAAGTCATGAGCTTCCTTGAAAAAAAGACAGCTGAAATCTCCTTACTTAAAGGGCCCTTGGGCAGAATTTCACTTAAGTATATATTTAACATTCAGTGAATGACTAGTCATGCTGACATATTGGAGATTCCCAAGATGCTGAGGGCTGGGCAACTGTGCAAGTACTTTTGTCAGTTCCAGAGCTGGCCATTAAGAATATCTCAGCAATGAGCTATGATTTGAATTGATTTTATTGTTGGTGTGTTCTGGTTTTTTTTTTTTTTTAAGAACCAGGTAGGGCTTCTCTGATCACAAACTGTTAAGAAATGACAAGAAACGAGATCTAATTATATCTGGAATATGCTCTTTGACCATAATGCAAAATTTTTAATGTTTGTTTGGCTGGATTTTTTCCCCCCACTGATTATATGAGTCTGAGATGCAAAACCTCTAATACTTCCACAAAAAAGAATTACATTTTTCAACAAATGGATCTGATAACAGTTTCCTGTTGAGACAGAATTTCCCTTTGCTCTGTCTCATTCCACAAAGTCTTTAATTGCAACCTAAACAATGTCTTGCTCACTTCAGTCCACCTGGAAAGAAAGGAGGAAGGAAAGAAAGAAAGAAAGAGAGAGAAAGAGAACGAGAAAGAGAGGAAGGAAGGAAGGAAGGAAGGAAGGAAGGAAGGAAGGGGGTGTGTATGGCAATGGTGGTGATGAGGGGTCTGAAAGGATGCTGAGCCCTAAAATACTGCGCGTAACATCCTCCTGCTGCTTATTCTGCACTTTGATTATGCGAACATCCTGTTCCTCTTTCTAATTCCACTAAACTGTGCATCTCATTGATTTCCCGTGGCAGCAAAGTCAACACATGCTGCATAAAAGACTTATTCCCTTTTATATATTGTTTTAATTTTGGTGCTACTCATTTTCATTGACCGTTACTTTTGGATCGGCAAGGCTGAAAGAAGCAAAGCATGCAGTCTTCTGGGGTGTAAATCACTTATTTATTTACTAATCTTCCTTTTTTTTTCTGCCTCTTTTTAATTTTTTTTCTGTTAGGTTTTTTTCTTTTGCTCACTAGTGAAAGTTAGCGGGACTATGAGTATGTGGATGACGCCATCCCCCTCTGTTGGAGCAACACAGTCGGCACACTGCAGTGGCACTGTGGCTCACAGAGCTCTTCGTGGCGAGGTCCTCCGCCTGCTCCACCAACGTACCTATGGGTGGGAAGAAGCCACCCAGCTGCAGCAGTGTAGACAGCACGCTGAGTTCCAGTCATATAAATCCACTGGGTAAATGTTGTTACCTCGAACACATTATTTCGGGAGATGGATATCCGAAAGATGAAAAACAGCATCAAGATGCAAAAGGTGAAAATGAACTTTTGGATATTACAGAAATTAGGGAGAAAGAATAAACATCTCTCTAGCTGAGAAGCCTGGATGAGAATCTATCAGGAAGCTGCATTATCAATCTTATTATATTAAGCATAAGTGTAAACACTGAAAAATTCATGAAGCAGAATGAAACAGTAAAGCCTAGTTAAAACCCAGAGCTCCAGTTTGATATATGCAGTGCTGACAGGATAAAGCGAAAGGAAAGAAGGAGAAAGAACAAGGACAGTTTTACATGCTCTTTCCTTCATGGATTTTTTAAGATGATTTGCATTCATGAAGTTCAAATGCTGGAAAGTGTTGCATAGGGCACATCTCACTGATTCACCCCTTGCAGGTTCCTCTCCCTCCCGCCTTGGTCCCAGGGACTGTTTCCTTCGGTCACACTGTTCAAAAGTACAGTCCTGACTAGTATCAGATGACGGCTAGACTTACCAAAAACTGAGACTATGAGGAGAGAGTTTAGACATTAGAAAAGGGAGTCAGACATTTACACTTGGCTGGGAACTCTATTTGGTCTCTGCAAAGTTTAGCTCTGTATATGCAAAAGTTCCACGCTTCATGCCTCAGTGCATATATTCTAGCTACATGTCACAAGCATCATACAGATATTACAATATGAGGGCTATTGTGATCGATGATACATTGGCCGTACTACCAGTGGGCCACTGAGGATGACACCGCTGCAGGTCTAGACATGCATGTGTGTGTGGGCACACCCGTGTGCAAGAAGATTCAATTCCTTTCCAGTTTCACTCCACGCATTGGCTACTGAGATTCGATAACGAAGGCAGATAAAACATCCCACTCTCTGAGGATGTGCAGACAATGCCAATAAAAAGGAGAGGGATCTGAGCTTTGACTCCTTAAGTACAAAGAAAGCAGGCAAATGCTCACAGGGCCTTTTAATGCTGAGACTTCAAAGAAAGCCTCTGCACACAAAAGGGGGGGTGGGGGTGGGGGGTGGGAAGTAAAAAAAGACAACCAACAAAAGAAGTTAAGTGTGGAAAAAGACAACTCACTGATGAAAATTTATGGAAACCCCAGTGAATAAGCCAGTTAAATATTATACGTACGGAGAAAGAGGACAAATGCCAGTTATATTGAAAGTTATTTGCACCAAAGAAGAGTCAGATGTTTTGCTTATGAAGACACACAGGAGGTAAAACGAATAAATACTTGTACTTTTGCACATACAGGGACAATTTCCTTGGGTTTGGAGGGTTGTGTTCCTTAAAAGAACCAGACCTTTCTTTTTCTCATTTTCCTTCCTCTAGCTTGGGTTTCTCTTTGCTATCTCCCTCGAGGCCCAGATGGACACGACATGGCAATCTGTCCCCTTTACTTTGCACAGAGAGAAAGAAACCTCTGGAGGACTTTTCTCTGTCTCTCCTTCTGCCACATCAGACAGAGCTTAACCTAGCTTGAATGAATATGAGCAGAGAGATGTCCTCCCTCCAGGGCTTTGTTTAGGCTCCTAAATGTTGGAATGAGGAGAGTTGGGGAAATCTAGTCCTCAGGAATCTACTGAGTCATTCCACCCTTGTTCTCCAAATCCTCCATAAATACGTAGTCCTGGAGCTATTATCCTCCTGAAGCACTATGATGTTTGTTTCCTTCATCCCCCACAAGGCATTGTCATCCCCATCTCTGCCACCAAAGAGGACTTACACTCAAATCAAAATGCCCTACTTTTCCCGTAACTGCAGGACTAGGAGATGAAGATAGTCCTGCATGCAGGGAAACACAGCGGGATTTTTTGCCTGAAGACAAAGAGTAATTTTTACTTTATTGTCCAGTGAAGCTGTAGTGCAAGAGTTTAGAGTCTGTATTTAACGTATTTAGTGGTGTGGGTGTTGTACTTTCACTTCCCATTATCTGACATGGGATTTGTGGCATTTGGTTTCTCATTGTTGGGTTTGAAGCTCTATGTGAGAAAATCATCTTTCTCATCTATCCTAAACTGAAAATTTTGGATATGTTTAATGTTTTGCCCTTGCACAGTGGAGGGGACTCGTGAGGCAGCCAATCAATCAATCAGTCTCGGAGTACCTGTTGGGTAAGGACGTTTCTTTTGATATATACAGAACTGAAGTGTGATCCAAAACCACAGGCAAGCACAGTTCAAGCCTCAAGAACAAAGTGAACAACAACAAAAGCTCTAAAAACAAAGCAAAGAACAAAAGCAGTAGCTAACTTCTGGTGACAGCCAAGTAAGTTTTAACAAGTATGTATGTTTGAATAAACACGGACATACACTGACATGGATACACACACATAGACATGCACATTTTGTTTGAATAAACTGATTTATTCCCCTTACAGAACAACTTACCTCAAAGCCAATGTTTACAACTAGCCAAAGCTGACTAAGTCCCTGACAGAAATCCCTTTAGTTTAAGACTGATACTGATGCATTTTGATAATTTGTCTTTATATGTGGCATCATGAAGGAATGGAACAATTCAGGGGGTTAATCTGACTTTTCCATCAGGTGAATTCATGCTGCATGGCTAAGCCCGAAATTCATCTACATGGTGAGAAGTAGCTATAATCTGTAGTGACTAAATAAGGGGCAGTTAAGCTTCATTATTTTATTAATCTAGACTAAAGAGTCAGCAATACTGGTACCATTTTAAAAACGTGAGGCATTCCACTGTACATGGGGCTCACCTTAGAGATCTGTATTAGCTCTGAAAGTACTGTGTGTATTTTCCAGGTAAGACATGAAATCTGTTTACACGTTATGACATCTTTATTTGCAACACACCAAGAAATCCACTGATTTCAAGGCTGCAAGTCTGAAATAATTGTCTCCTTAACACAGTTGACATTCATGGACCTTTTTCAGCTTTCATTTGGCTGAAGCATAATGCCATTTTAAAGGGTTAAAAACTTAATTTAATCTCTTTTGAACTTCTTTCAAGTAGTAGGACCTTCTCTGCTGATTATTTTTAGTTATTACATTGGCTACAGTGTACATCCAGCCTCCAACGGCATTGCAGGCAGGAGCATCTCTGTTGTTCTCAGTCTCTTTTCTGTCCTTTATCTAGAATTTTACACCTCATGTCAGTCGTATGGGTTGTTCAATGGGACAGCCACTGACTTTATATCAAGGCATTTTGCGAGTTTCACCATGGGAGCTTTCATTTTTGCCCACATTCTTTAAAAATAGCTTATTGTCGAGAAAGCTCCTTGGTGAGAAAAATGTGCTATTTAATGCTTAATAATTGCTACACAGTTTTCTGTCCACATTTTTACACCCTGACCTAGTCCTTGCACACACACATGCACTCACAGATACACACATTTACTCAGTGTTTTCAGACATCAGAACAAATAAATCAAAGAGAAAGTTTCAGACTCCTTGATATTCATGATACGCAGTGGAAATGTGCTCGGCTGGGTTCACCCGTCTCTCAGGCTGCAAAGATGAGTGAATCAAGGAGACTCTGATCCAAGCCCCGTCCAGCTACAGGAAGAGGGGACACATCCCTGAACTGCTTCAAGGAACAAGAATATATTCCAATGAACTATGCTCTTTATGAGAGACATTAAAAAATCTTACACTCTCTTCAAACTGAGATTTAGAAATGGGAGAACCCATCATTTTGGTCATCTCCAGGTTTTTTGATTTGATAATCCTCTGGAATTCTTTCATTTTTGCTAACGTGGATAATTTTTAACTAACCTTTCCTTAAGAAATTTCCTTACAGCTCCAAAATCCTTGAGAAGATGTACGTTGGGGAAATATGCTCTGTCTCCAGGCTCAGGAGTTTTACAGTATGCAGAGTAATGTGCAGGGCAATTGATGTTTGTCCAAATAACATGAAAAGAGTCACCGCTGTCCCAGTGATTTCTGCATCCAAGCTTGGCATGGTAAGCAACTTAAATTGAAGTCACCAACAGCAAATCAGACGGCACTATTTTGTTGTTCCTGCTTACCACTATAAAATCTTGAGCAAAAAAAATGTTATAGTTGTCCCCTTGTGAGTTATTAAATGGTTTTACAGTTCCAGACTCCTCTTCTCCCTCCCCCGCAAAATAAATGTAAAAGATGACTGATATATTGTAAAATGTTTGGGAAAACAAGTTTTGACACCATTGCAGACAATAACAAAGCAAATCCTTCAGTCCTGCCAAATTCCAAATCATTGGATCAGTTCTGGTTGTACTCAGGCTAGATCACCAATTATGGGGAGATAATGTGAAAGAAATTACATAGCTACTGTGCCTGGTTTTCCATTAGTCTGCAAATTGCAAACATTCTGATTTAGTAGCAGTTTATATTCACTTTGTAGGGGTGTAAAATTGCAGTCCCGCTGGCTTAAAGGAAGATTAATTCACACCAGCCAAGAATCTGGCCCTTAATGTACTTAGTTCAATGAGATGATCTTTTGGTAATGAGCAAATTGAATCTGATAATAACAGAATCTACCCAAATCACGCAGGAAGCTCTTAAGGCCAAGAGCTTAGTAAGATTCAGAAAAAAGATTGGACATTTATGTGGATAATAAGTTTATCTGGAGTCAGCCTGTCTGTTAACCTCTACAGTGCCAAACCCACCCTCCTGCAGATTTTAAGAGTTTGACTCAACTCTGATTTTCAGTAAGAATAGCTGCTGGTGTGAGATACTGAGGAATATGATTTGGGCCCCTTATAGTTTCCAAGGCAATAAGGTTACTTTTTACATGGCAATCTTTTAAGTTGTGACCCTGTACTGATGCACGAATATGTAATCATTCCTAAATGTTTATATATAGTTATATCGAATAACCTATTCTGAAGTAGCCTACAGTTATATCTGTTCTTTCCATGTAAAATTTAGCTTCCACTCAATTCTTTTTTCTCACTTCAAAAATATTGACACTCATAACTTTGTAATGGAAGCGGAGGTTTTTTGACTGTTATTTCTACAATGTGCCAGGTACTGCTTTTCAAATACTCTTTGGTGGTACATAACAAAGGCATCCATGCATGAGGAAATGTTATGGTTCCTTTACTGAAGACATACATTGGATTCATAGCATCAAATTTTTCTGAACTAATGATGGTAGACCATCATTTAAATGAAAGGAGGAAAAAAGAGATTTCCAGAATTCTGCCACATGATTCATCTCCTCCTAAGGTAGACATATAACATAAATCAAATAAATTGTACTCTAAAAGTAGTTGTTTGGTGCCTGTGAACATGATAAAGTCACCAAGCACAGCTGACATGTTAGAGACCACCAACTCAGGTAGTGAAGAGTCACCTCTGTGCTCTAGGCCCCTTTCGATTTGGGTAATTATACTTTTTCCACCAGATCCCACAGATATATATGAAAGGGATGATGTTTTTCACTCCGACTAGGACTTTGTTCCAGGGTGCTGATGTTTCAAGAGGAGCTCAGGGGCTCCCAGCACTTCCCTGGAGACACTCTACCTGCCACATGACTGGGTTCAAAGTCAGTCGGGTGTCAAGACACTGAGCCTAAGCTCTGTGGAGAAAGCCAGAAAGGGGCAATTCTTGCATGTAGAATGAAGACAGTACAAAGTCTGTGGCAATAGAGGTTAACATGCATGCTGTGAGGTCCCTATGGAGTTTCATTTGGTTATTGAATTTATGTGCTGGGCTACATTCCAGTCTGTTACTAGCTTCTTGTTTGAGCAGGCATAAATTCCTCAAAAAGTCATTTTCATTTTTGCATCTGACAAATTACTCCTGTATATCTGCTATTTTTCTCTCCTTCCATCCATATTTTTCTTACAGCGATGCCCATCCTTTTTTTTCCCAACATTACCATGCTGACAAGTACCAATGTTTAAGTTCAGACAGAAATCACTACTGAATTGCTGCAGTCCACCCTTTCATTTTAACAATGATCTTGGAGAACGAGATTGCAGCAGGACCTTAATTTCCCTGTTAGAGCTGTAGCATTTGGGGCTGATGAAGTTCCCAGTAAAACCGTCATAAATGAACCTTACCTGATACATTATCTATCAAGACAATGTAACGAACATCTGGTGGGGGTTGCAATCTGTATGCAGTGAGGTAGCAAGTATTAAACTGCTGAGGTGCAGTGCATTGCGCTTGGCAATGTGGGTTCAGCCAGGAGAAAGCAGAACTAGGCTTTCACTGATCTTGTCTTCATACTCCTCCAGTACGGAGCCACAGGCTGCTCATGGGCCCAACGGGCTCTGCAGGGCACCCTGTGACATGCAATGCTTCAGCCTGCCAAGCTGCAAAGCAGCTGTACACCCTTTGCTGAATCTTCTGGAAAATAAGGGTTGATGCCAAAGTAAGGTCACAAAGAGGATTCACTTTTACAATCTGCCAGTGAACTGCCATGACAACTGACGCCAGTTGACAAGAGAAAAGGTGTCTCCTTCTGACTCCTAAAACATGTAACACAATTGAGAGGTAAGCCTGGATTCAGGCACACAAAGTGTTTTGCCACCCAATGCTACACTGGCCATGATAGAGGATCTGCCCGGTAGATATGGCTTTCATCGAGAGGTGTACAACCTTTCTAGCTTCTTGAGGGCTTGCAAACACTCAGATGAAATTTGTACGAACAACTTAAGAATGTGAAAATGGCTGCACCGGATGAAAGCAAAGGAAGTACTTTCAGGGTAAAAAGTGGTAAGAATAATGAGCCCATTGCTTAAGGGATGGGTCACTGTCACCTCTTTCTGAAGGATCTTCAAGAGAAGAGGAAAGTGAATGTCTTTCAAAGCAGACGCTTAGAATAATTAGTCTCTCCTAACTGACTCTTGGAAGAGAAAGCAGTCAGTGATCAGCAGCCCATAGAGCGGCCTGTAAGAGATTAAGGTACTGAGAGGAAAGGCTTCCTGCTAAAATGGATGGGGAATATAAACAGACAGTGCAACTACTCTGAATTCAGGTAGACAGTAAGACTCTACCTTACAAATGTGTGTGTGGGGTGTTTCTGGCTTTGTTTTCAATTCCTGATTGCAAGGACCCAGACCTCAACAGTAGCAAGCAATGTTGTAACCTGGATAGACGGGGTCTCCTGGCTTTTTATTTCATTGTCTGTAAAGCATCTGAATAGCAGCATGAGCAACTTGCTGAAAGTCTCCAAGGGAAAGAAAAGTTCGTGCACTTGATGAAGCAGTTCATGGTGTATCCCTCCCTCCTCTTGCCAGGGATCATGTTTCTCTTTAGTATTCAGTCTAATCTTACACAGATTCCCACATTTCCTTTCCAAGACACATCCATATACCTATTCTGTCAAAGATGAGACATGTTGAGCTTTAAAGCATGGATTTTAAGGACTTTGTTTTCTTGAACTGAATAGGTATAAGGATTTTCAAGAGAACTAGAGAACTGAAACTGCCTCTGTCATGGAGATATCCAAAGACCTGTCAGTGCCAGACCTGGAAATATTACATGCTCTTGATTAACAACAGGGTGGAGGGAGATTATTTCTTCTTCTTCTTCCAGTGTGTCTCCCTTGTAATGCATCTTATTCATGTCATTTTAGGGTGTGAGGCACATTGCCAAATTTCTGGAGTTCGAAAAGGAGTCTGAGGTTTCCTTTCATTTGGCAAAGGCTGCCTACCACTAATCTAATAGAAAACAGATATGTGATGGGGTTTATACAGCTCCAATTTGTCTGGTTTGCAGACAAATCAGGATACAGCTGGGAGGAAAATGAGCTGCAGAGAATTGTGAATTCCTTGGGGGAGATGCCTGGAGAAGAGTTCATCTTCAGGTGGAGGCAGCTTGCCAAAAAGGAGACATTGACCTTAAAGATAGGGCAGAAAACGGTTCTCCTCTCACTCAAGGGCTTGGGGATAACTTGTAGACTAGAAACCATTCTCTGGGTTAAGGAAGGCTGAGTGTGATTGTTGGACCATTTCACAGACACACAGAAAACAGAACCCTTACCAGCCAGTGCTACCCACGGGCAGCCCTGCTCAAAATTACCTTCGCGTGACACAGTTTTCACTGCTGAAAGGCCATTTCCCCGGCAATTGCTGAATCATCAACTCCAGTTTACCAGAAGATCTGTTTTCCTTAGCAGAAAGGACCCCGTGGCAATTTAAGTTCACGTCCTGAATGGAGTTTTTATCCCCCTTGTTTCTCAGTTTTTAAATAGATAATGTTGTGTCTCACATTTAAATTTTGGTAAACTGAGAGGTGGAATGTGTGTAAGTGTGGGTTTATACACAAGTCTGTATGAGGCAGAACAACACGCTCTATTATGCCAAGCATGTGTGACCAAACTGTATCTCATCCAAAGGCATTTCTTAGATGCGGGAAATTCCAGAGACTGACTCACAGCAGCCCTTCACACAACAGATTTCTCCCCAAACCATGCCTCATTCAACCCACGACTACATAAACTCACATCCTATTCTAAGTGCAGCCTCTATTTCCTTATGACACAAAGGAATTTATCCGCTTTATAGATAGGCAAATAAAGGGGAAAATAAAACTTAATTGTTCCGGAGTGTTTTCTGCCTCTGATATTTAGTTGCAAGATCAGGGATAATATAATTAATGTAGATAATGGATGGATATGGAAAACAGACAGATCTACAGACCCATGTGTTGGTGGTCATTAATCAGTTTTGTAAGCTTATTTATCTCCAAAGTCTCTCTCTCAACGAATGGCTCACTGAGGACCACTCTTCTTTACAAAGATCTGGTTAGTATATTTATAGTGTCAAAGTTCTGGTAGTGGAGATACGACCTGTGTAGCCAAAACAATTCTTTTCCTGGTAGTAAAACCACTTCACTAAGTGACATAAGCTCTACTGACAAAAAGGCTCTTTTGTTAAAATGAGTTGCATCTGCACAGGGAGTTCTGACATTCAAACAGTACAAAGTTGAATCATCCTGTTTTGACTATGAATGAATGGGGCATCTTTCAATGTCAGTGCAGGGGAATCCCAGTGGTACTTGTTATGCAGGAAAACTCAACCGTGAAGCTAAAGTGTAATTTTTAAAATCTCCTTTATTTGAGTGGAAATGTAACAACTCCCACTTTCAGCTCCAGCAAAATGATTTTCCCATCCCCCTAAGACATATTCTGTGACTGGTGTGAAATGAGTTTCATGGTCTTAATATTTTGCTTCTTTTTGCTTGACCGAGTAGATCTCACACTGGTGGCAGCATCCTTTGGCCCAAGGCTGACATCAGTAACCGGTTGCCTCTGATCTCCTCCATGCTGTCTGTGCAAGTTGCGTTATGAGTGTAAAAAGGCAATTCTGCTCCTGAATTTGAGGTAATTACTGTTTGGTGGATCACACTGCTATGGTTCACTATCTCCATCGACAAACTTGATTCCATTTGCATAGAATCATAGAATCATAGAGGATTCCAAGAATTCTGGTCTCAGAATTTTTCCAGCTGTACAGCAACTGAAACAAATTCCACCCGATTTAAGTCTCCCTCTATTAATCCTACCACTATAGCATTCACAGGTGAGTGGTGGCAGAATGGCTGAAATAGATCCACTTCTGGGCCTCGAGTGGAATTCATGCCTTGACCTAGACTTGGACCAAACCTCAATCCAGTTGGCAAGTTTGAAGAAGGGATCTGATCTTTTGGGCTGGTGAGACAAAAGGTGGCCAGCTGGGATGCTTCCATCACTGAGTACAGAAGAAGATGTTTCTTAATCACCATGGAAGAACAAAAGTCATGTAAACCTTAGGTCATGTGCTCTGAGGCTGCCAAGGAGACAGCTCTTACCAACCTGGTGAGACTGCCAGGATACTGGAGCAACTGGGAACAGATCCAAGCTCTTCTGAGTCATAGCCCAAAACATGCTGCTTCCCTCCGCCAATCGTAGCACTCGTGAAAATCACAACAGCTGGTGAATAAGGCATCTTGTACGGAAAACAACAAGTTAAATATATTTAGCCAATGAAGAGCTGTTACTGGTGAAGACAGCCCTTCATGTTTTATAATGTTCACACTACAGCTAATTTGGGATATTATTTCTGTATTAAAACCTCATTTAGTATCGTAGCTGTGTAACACCAACACTGTGCTTTCTGCAGGTTGTAGCACAAGGACTCCAGGATATTTATACCTACAGTACGTCGAGGCAATGGAGTACATTAAATTCCAACTCAGTGGAGATTTATTATGTTAGAATGAACATTGCCTACAGTACAGTAACTCACAGAGATAAGAGGAAACATGCTACCGGTACAAGAATTTGCATTTCATCGTTTAGGATTGTAACTGATATAGCAAGTGGCTTAATCAGGAGGCTTAGCCCTGTGACTCCACTGAAGGTCATTTTTGCTTAGGATAGATATTGCTTGGACTGTGCAATAGCAGATCCAAGCTGGTAATGTTTGACTCTAAAGATGTGTAAACAGTTCAACTGTTTTCACAGTCAATATTTGCTAGAATATAAAAAATGGTATTTTGTTTTGTTTATGCTTATTTGTCTTTGCTTTCTAGTAAATGACTGCAAGGTCAGAACATGTATAAAATCAATGAATTTTAACAAACATCAAATATTATATGTTCCTTAGCTTCTTAATCTTAGAATACAAGAAACTGAAACCTAGGAGGGATTTTTGTAGACCCAGGGAACAGTGACAATTCCATGCAATTTGTTACAAAGCATACAAAGCTGTCTGTGTGTGTGTCAAATGATGCAGTTTGTTGACATTAAGAAAGCAAAGTAAATATTTCCTCCTCTTCAGTCACAGGTTGCATAAAAGACAACCTCTTTCTTTGTGTTAAGGCATTGCTTTCTTCTTGAGTCTTTAATTTAGGAAAAAAACCAAGTAAGGAAAGAAATGCCTCTTTAAGAGTCAAGAAAATGTCCATGACTTCTAGATAAATATCAAATGAATTTTCTTTTCTTTTCCAGAAACAAGAGTCACCCACCTCTGTCTGTATCCCCAGCATCAGACAAAAGTTGTCTTTCATTTGTCTGTTGCTAATGTCAGCAGAGAGGCTCCCATGGACTTCAAAGGAATTAGGATTTGGGCCTTTGCAAATGATCAGGATATGGGTTTAGAAGGAACCATGCTGCATTCTAACTATTTGCACTTATTTGTATTTAGAGATTTGTTATACTGGAAGATCTTGTTCAAAGCAGCCCACTGGATGTGACGGGTGCTCATCTCACTGCAAGCTCCCCTGTGACTCCCACCCCTACAGAAACATTCAGCAAAAAGCAGCAGTTTGTTGAAAAGACCCCATTCCCCACCTCCCTGCCAGCCTCTGCTGCTACAAACAGTAAAATACACAGTAACAGACTTTGAGTAAGATTGAAAAAGAAGAAAAAGTATGCTCCCAGCAGGCAAAATACAGCTGACATTTTTAATAATAATGAAACATAGGACCACAGTAGGGCAAAACTGAAACCCATTTTGCATGTCAAAGAATTGGTTGCATTTAATTTGTTTGGGATATTTTACTAGGTTTCTATTTCTTACAGAATAAGTTCAAGGTTATGAAAAGTTTTGCTAGGACTAAATGTTCATACAGCTTTGAGATGAAAACGAATAAAGCAAAGGAAGGTCTTCCAACTCAGTTTTGATTGATGAAGTCTTTTGTGAAAAATCCTCTACCTCCCTCTCAATTTGGCTTTGAATTCATGTTTCAGAAACTAAGATGGGGCAGTATGAAAAAAAACCATTGCTACAGCTTTTTTTTTTTAGAGTCCTAGCTCATATTTATTCCAAATTTGTTGAATTTGTCTCAATGGTTCCCAAAGGCTATGGCAGGACTTTAATGTCTGCAGTCTTGAGCCGAATTTAACTTTGCTTCTTACTTGATTATTTCCTTATAAGCTTCTCTTTCCTTTAAGCACCCTGATCTCGGTCAAATCTGTATAAGAGCAGCTTCATTTGGGCTCTTGATATGAAAATCAGTAACGGGGGGAACTTCAAAAGCTTCTGAAAGGCCATGATAAGCTATTGAATTATGGGAAGTTTATTAAGGAATTTCATGCGGGTTCTCACGACGTGTCCATGGTTCGGAAGGACAGGAATAAATGAGCCCTTGAGAAGGGGAGACAAGGCAATCTCCAGGCACGGCACTTGCTTTCCCCGTGCAGACAGACCTCGATGCGCCTTGGGCTGGCTCTCAACCTGATGGCAGCAAGGGTGTGGAGCGGCTGGTGGCAACCACCTTGGGCCATGCAATGGGGACAGGGTGCATGAGGTGTCAAGGTTTTGGCCCTCCGGACCTTTTGGCTCTGCAGTATTTATCCACTAGAGGTCTGTGTGTGCCCTTGAAGCCTCTGACTACCGCTGAGCAAGTCTTGCCAAGCAACCCTTTCCCCTCATTTTTGGAGGAAAACCTCAATTCAGCAACACTGCTTCCTTTTTTCATGTACAGTTCCATACCGATTTTCATGAGTGGTTTGGTTCAAAACATCTTCCCACCTCCCAGAACGATTCCTTTTTATGTTTTTAAAGGAAAAGAAACAAAAGGTTGTTGTTTTTTTTTTTTTTTAAAACCTTCAGGATCACCAAGTGACAATCGCCTTAGCTTTCACTTGAAAAAAATCCCCAAATCATTTCAATTTCTCAGTGTAAAAAGGGAACATTTCATAGTGGGAGATTTCAAACTAAACAGTTTGTAAGGCCCGGTTTCCCTCCATCCCCCTTTTTTTTTCAGTTTGTAGAAAATCAAAACAAAACAAAACAATCACCCTCTTACCTGCTCAAGACACAAATAAACAAGCACCAAAATCCAAATATTTTGAGTGTAGAGGAAACACTTTTAGTCTGTTTGATTTTCACCGGTGATCTGAAAAGACACTGTTCACTCAGTTCTGGTCTTGATAACATGTAGTGCCTTGCTAATAAAAGAGATCAAATCTGAGCTCAGGCTGTGTTGAAATGCACGTTTCCCTTCATATGAGATTTATAGGACTACCTGCCATTAAATACAGCCTTGTCTGGGTAAGGCAGGTCTGTGTAGCTTGGAGGTTTACCATGCCATAACCCATAGCAGATACTTTGCTCCTCTGTATCCACATTGCCCATTGCTCCACAGAAAACTAAAGGTTAATCGCAGCTCGTAGAAGTGAGAGCATCCTCAGGCTGCTCCAGATTTGTGTGGCTGACCCTGTACAGCACCCTCACAGACTGAAGAAATTCAAATGACAAGTTTAGACTATTTTAGCTTTTATAATTCATGCTTAGTCAGTGTGTATTCAGCATAAATTTATGAAGTTTTTATTTTCAAATGAGATAGGAGCGCAAAATTTACACTGGGGTAACTCCAGAAACATTAATCAAGGAACAATTCATCTTCTGACTCTTTTTGTACATCTAATCTAGGAAGAAAATGACTGCAGCTAGGTTCGATGTTTTGTGAACATCTGTCTGTTCATTTAAATTGCATCCACGCAACAAGACACCGAAATGCTATGTTTATTCTTTTTTTATTTTTAATTTAAAAAGTCTTACTGTATTATGGTTGGGGTTTTTTTTGGTTGTTGTGTTTTGTTTTTTTTAAAGCAGAAATAACCAATTTCATGGAAATAAGTGTGGAACACCAAGGAACTGCAAACTGCAATAAATCTTTTTCCAAAGAAATTAATGTATCTCAATTCTGCTTTCTCTTATGCCGGCTTCAGTGCTGAGTGTAACTACTGAGTAACAAAGTTACTTCACTGGTTCTTTTATAAATCTGAACAGAATACGGCTCACTAGCTAAATAGAGAAATATTGACATTTCCTTTATGATCCAAGGGAAATAATTTGAAAAATATGGCTACGCGATACAGATAATTTTTATATAAAGGTCAGAAATGCAGCTACTGAAATTCTCAACTACTGAAGCTTCTGAAGTAATACAACTACAATCTTGTCTATTTGAGAATAGAACCTATGACTAAAAAAGAAGTATCTTGAAAAATTAATTTTCGAAGTGTGAGCGACGGTGCTAGAGATTTTCTGGTTTCACTGAAGAGCTGAGTGATCAATGAAACAGAATTAATCTCATGTTAACCAGCATAAATCCTAAAATGGGATAGCTCAGTTTAACTCACAACCCACTTCAAGTGTTGAAAAGCTGGAGAGATGCTAGTCTGAGAGTAGGTATTCAGAAGAGAGAATTAATCTCTGCTCAAATCACTGGAAGTTTTGTGTTATCAAAGGCAGGAAGGGCATTTTAATGTTAAGTGAATAAAGAAGACACACACCCCACAAGCTCCAGAGGTGGAATTGTTTGCAGAAAATAACTAGCAAGTGGTTTTGAATAATGAATGCATTCAGGAAACTAGTGATCCTTAATGGAACTAAGATTTCATCCATGGCACTCATGGGCAAATTAATGACATCAGTATGTAGAGATCAACTGATGTTATTCTGAATTTAGTAGATACAATGTTCTTCGCATCTTTTCTTTTAGGAAAGATATTAAACAAACAACGATTAAAAATTTTAGTAAAAAAGAAAAAACAAACCCAAAAGCCTGTATAATTCTCACTTAAGGAGTTTGATTTTATTGGGACTTGATCAAAGTGAATCATAATTAAAGTGGTAAAAGAAAATCAATTTAAATAAAGAAAACTGAGCAGATAACAAGGTACAGCTTGGTTTTAGGTTGTCGATGGGAAATGACAGTGAAAGATTAATACCAAACAGCTCTGTGTGTCATTAAGCAGAGTAGAGCCCGCATGTATCTTTTGATGTATCCATATTATTTTTTCAATATGTCTTTTTTTTTTTTTAACAGAAAAAAAAGGTGACCACCTCTTTCTACAGCCTGAAGACAAAAATCAATGCTTCCCAGTTGCTTTCTGTCCACATACTCAAAATTAGATACCAGGAGACTACAGGTTTGCCCCAGTGTAAGTGAAGTCTGGAGGAGCCACTCAGCAGATGGACACAATTTTGTGTTTGGGTGGAAAGAAACATCGTGGCTTCACCTTGGAGTTTTACAGGGGAACCCCCACACCCCCCTGCCATGACATCATTTGAAAAAAAAGTTAGAACCATTTTATAATATCAGAACTGTTGCAAAGGACAAAATCATTTTTTTCAGGGCTTCACTGCTGTGGATAGAGGTGAATTACTCATTGGACTGGAAGCTGGTGGCTGGCTGGAGACCAGTACCCATGACCCCTTTACACCCACATGAGCAAACAGAAGGTAGAAGCAACGGTTACACTTGCAAAAAGGCACACAGAGACAGAGTGCTGCACAAGCAAGCACAGCTTCACTGAGCGAAAGAAAATCATTAGCTGAACCATTTGAAGGAGAAGGAATAGAAAGAAGAATGAGAAGGAAAATTGAGAGCTTTTTTTAATTTTGGGAATTGACAAATCAGGAAAAACAATGACTTTAGCTAAAACCTGATTCTTGCTTAATGTGCAAGGGAGGCAGTTAATTTTTTTCAAAGCAATTTATAGTTAACATTGAAAAAGGGAAACAGATGGCAATCAATAACCCCGGGAAATTGTGATGTGCAGAAAAAAATAACAGGAGGCTGCAAATATTAGAGAAAAATCCATGCTTGTAAGTCATACAGACTTCTTACCTTTCAGTTATATTAGGAACTAAAATCCCTGCAAAAAATATCCCTCTCATTGGTAGAGAGAGATAATGAAGCTCTTTTTGGTGCAGAGAAAGCAGAATTTTTTCAAAGACTACTTTTGTCCTGTAGCTGGAAAGATGCAGGTGATGAACTTATCACACAAAGATGAAGAACTTTCCAATCCATGAATAAAATGAGGATGTTAGGCAATTTCTTGTAGAGAATATTTTCTGTCTGATAACAGAGCTTTAGAGTCTAAAAAAAAAAAAAAAAGATAACAGAGGAGCATCTGTCCACCTGATCTTAGCGTGTAATTAACTTAGCTGGCTAGGGAAACTGCAGAAGGCAAAGACAGTGCTAATGTTGGACTGATATTAAAAAAAGGGCAAATATGATGAACTGGTAGCTACTAGTAGATGAAATAGCAGCTACATTTCCTAGTCTGCTTAGCTAACCTCATATGGCTCCCAGGTACACTGGTGGAAGTGCTATAAACACTGAAAAGACAGCAATATAATTGCCCACAATTAAAGAAGTTATTTGCTAAATTTTAAGGAGTTAATGATTGTATGGTAGGAAATCATTATGTAGTGGAAGAATCAGGGAATAAAATCTAACATTCTCCTTTCTAAGTGAGATGAACAGCAGTGTTTGCAAGAGGAAGGAAAATCTGATAACAGAGAGGCCCCTTCATCACCACAGACAAAGGTTAAGCAACAACCAAAGTTGGGAGGTTTGAAGAAAAATTTAGAGAAGGCAGCAAAGCATATTTTATTTAGACAAGGATATTAATGGTTACACATACTGAAGGCTGTGATGAGTGCACCAGCAGCTCCATTTGTAAAGCTGCAGTGATTTTTTCTTCTAAAAAAGATCAGAAAAGCTCCAGATTTGGGTGCTGTAAGAATTCAGGCAAGACAGATACAAGCTGCAGCTGATTAAAAGTTCTCTTTGCTCGTATGTGTGTGTGTGTGTAGGTAGAAATTTGGTTGGGCTTTTTATAAACTGCATTCACAAAGAGAAAAAAATGGGAGGTATTAAGAACCTCTTATGCCTGGAGGAGAGATGCACCACAAGAAGCAAAGGCTGAAGCTGAATTAAGACTCAAAAGAAGCTTTTCAGAATACATGGTAATGGCGATTAACCACCGGAACAAAGTACAAGGAAAGGGATAGAGACAAAGTCTCTTCAGATTTTACAGTAAAGTCTGAAAGCTTTTTTAGGCGACAAGCTTTAATCTAAGACAAAGAATGCTTTAGTCAAATACAAGTTTTTGGACTCAGGGCTGGATAATTGGGTGGCCTGAGATATTTCAATAAGAAAACAGAGATCTCTTTTGATCTTACTCTTGTGAATCTGTGAGTTAAATTCTGTGTGACTCCTGTTGCAAAGTTTCACCCACTTACTGTTATACTAAAACTGGTAACACCATTTGATTCCAAATTAATTTCCAGTAAAAGGCTGGTCTTGTTTTGAAAAACTTCATAAAATACGAACTAGCTAGGAACTAGTTGCTTTTCCCAGAAGCTAGTGGACTTCCACCTAATGTCTAACTTCTAGCTTCAACCAATCTGATTTTAAACTTCTTGTCACTAGCCCTCGTTACGCTGTCCTCCAGCTGGTAAAAAAAATTATGTATTTTTCAGAAATACTCCCCATGCTTCTCTGAAAGTATTTTGTCACATTTTAAACTTCCTTTTTTCACAAATTAGGTGCATGTTAATGGGCAGTTAAGTTATGAAATAGGACTTCTCAATGGGAGCAGTCATTTTGTCTGAATAAAGGTAATAAAAATCCTTTCGGTGGATGCATGCTAGGTTTGAAGATAAGGTGAAGGATGCAGATTTATTCATGTACCGAAAGCTTTGCATTGTGGAAATTGTCCTGTTGTTTAGCAAAAAGCAAGAGCAGGATTTTGAAATGGGCTAATTTCATCCCCACTGGAGTAAGCAGCAGAACTCCCATGTAAATGAAAGGAGCAGTGCTGGGGCAGCATATATCATCGCTTTATATTCCAACCTAAAATACTGTTCTCAATTTTCCACTTACTTGGTGTCTTGTGTTGTCATTTACAGCAATGCAAACAGAGTGCAATGTAGGTATAAAATAACATTAGGTCAGATTTTTCCGCTCATTTATATTAGCTGTAGCAGCTGGCAGGCTATTTATATTAGCTTTACATAGCATAAATGAGTATTTATGCAATAGAAACTGCAGAGGTTCTCCCATTATGCTTCTATTTTTTCTTCAAAAAAGTCTTAACTTTCTTCTCAATATCATCCAGGTATGCTGATTTTCTCCCTTCTCATGCTTTGCTATAGAAATTATACAATGTAATGGTTCCTAGTTTCTGTTGGTGTAAAACAAAGTTATTGACTACGCATCCCACGCTCAATACTGCTAACATTCAGAGAGAGCTCATCTTCACCTCTCAAGACATCCCCTCTACTGCTTTTAGTGGATCCAGAAGAATCATGACCTGGTCCTGATCTTGGAACTAGCTGAACTAGCTTCCTTGTGGCCTCAGACATTTAGTATTTTTACAGTTGCAATGTTTCTACATTCCAGACACTTAGTACATATTTAAAAGATAATGAGGCAAAACTGTTGTGTGTAATGTGCTATCATGAAGTAACTCCCTCACTCTCGTGGCCCACCCATCAGCTTGCTATAAGCTTGATCAGTTCCTTAAGAATGATGAATAGTGTTAAAATTTGCCATATTCCTTTCTGCCAGATGCTCTGAAAAGCCTGTTAAAAGTCTATAAAACAAGCAAACCAAGTTCAGTTACGGTCTGCACTTTTCCAGCACTGCTGCTAGCACAAAATTGATTGATTATGCTTTGTGCTGGTCTAAATCTAGCCTGTTCACCTGCAAAACACTGCTCTCTTGTACTTTTTTGTTGTCCTCAGCAACATCCTGGTGAATGTTTTTCCTGGTACAGGGATTTCTCTGTAATTCTAGCACTTGCTTGCCTTTTTTCTCCTCTGTGCACTAATCTCATTAAAAGATTCACTCCTTGCCTTAGTGGCATGTCCCCCAGCTGCTGACCAGAGTCCTGCTGCTCCTCTGTCACTTCCCTGCAGAAAACTGAGCTGCACATGTAGAAAGACAGGGTTTTGACAGCTCCCTCAATATTTATTGGAAACTCTTGCTGGCTGCATCATTGTACAGCATTCAAGGCAATAATGTTGGGGAATGCAAGTGAATAGCTTAGAGCAGGAGCACAGCCTGATCTTGGTAAAGTGAAGTCTTGCTGCGGTGGTCAGTAGAAAAATGAAGGAGTTGTGGTTGTTTTTTTTAGCAGGGAGGACTAGAAAGCAGGCATTTGTCTCAGTTATCATTACTACAAGAAGAAAAGCTAGTAATTGTGTTGAAAATTTTGAGGGCAAACGATTTTCAGGAAATGTAATATAGAATCATCAAACCTGAAAGAGGTTTGGGCTTATGTGAAGTAAATGGGAAAGCAAAGCATGACACAGATGGGCAGACATTAAGGAGACAAAACTTGTACGTGTCTGCCTCAAGATGGGTGAACATTCAAGAGACCTGGAACAAAAGTGAACGCGAGATTATAGCCCAGCAGGGGTGCTAGCCAGTAGCCAAAACCAGAAAGCTAAGGTGAAGAAGAACAGCCTGACTTCTGGTGAATGAGAGGAATGGAAGCTGGCAGACAAGGAAAGGAGGAATCCAGCAGGTTAATCATAGAGAATCAAACAAAGTAAAGAGAGAGGAAAGGATTGAATAAGGGTAAGAAACGTAAGGGAGTAGAGGAAGACAAAAGTAAATGTGATGCGGCTGTCATTTTAGTTTGCATGAGAGCTGCTGGGGGTGTTCAAATTTAAGCTGGTGATGGAGAAGAAGTGCAGGTAAACAGGTGAGTTTCAGTAAGCAAAGCTGCAGGTTTGGAGACAGAAAGAATACACTGAAGAGCTCGTGAGGGCCTGAGCAGTCCTGGAGAAGCAGAGGAGAGCAGTGTCCCAGGTGCAAGAGAGACTACATTTCAAAATTTAAAAGTTAATAAACAGCCTTTGGAAAAGAGAAATGGTGCTGGAGAATACAGAGAGACACAGAGCTTCTGCAAGCAGACAGTGAGCATATGGTGAAGGCGTAAACAAGCTATTGAGCAAGATTAACCAACATGAGCAAGTGTCGCTTCCAAGAGACATGCCACGCTCCTTAGAGTAGAAAAACCCCAAAGGTGTTTTGCGTGTCTGGGAAAAGGTCTTGCATGTGCCTGGCTGTGCAACTATTCATCCAGCTAAATACCCAGCTCTTCCCCTGGGAGGCGTTCCCAGTGTAGGGTGAAAGGCAGTTTTGCCCTGCCCTGCTCCCTGTTGTGGCCTGTGAACTGCTGCAGGCAGCTCCAGTACAGCTGCTGGTGGATGAGCTGATATCTTCTCCTTTGTTACTACAGCCAAACCCATTTCTCTTCACACTCCTGCTGCTGCAGGCTGCTGGTTACGGTTGTTTTTTCATAGCCTTTCCCCGGGTGGTCAGCAAGCTGGTGGTGGTGGCTGAGGGATGAGAGCCTTTGTTGAGGTGAAATGCTAAAAATTCCGGGAGAGAAGCGCGTTTACTGTGGAAGAAGTGCCTTTGGTTTAGGGACAGGATTGATAGCTGGCCTCAAACAGAGAGCTTAACTAATCATTAACGGGGCGGCTGGCCAGCCTGTGTAGATTCCCTCCAAGGCTGTGAATGAAAGTAAAACAAATGCCTTAAAATCAAGTGAAAGGCAAGAGCCAATGATCAAAATACCAAACAAACACTGTGGACAGTAAGCTCTGTCATTCCCAGTCCTCACAAAATTATGCCTGTGCACACCTGTAACAGTGCCAAGGTTGCCCCCACTTTCAGTAGTCCACGGAGAGTTATTCTTTCCACTAAGGGAGTGTTATGGCACTGTTTCATTTCCCTTCTGTAGCCTGAGTGAGCCCGAAGGATGGTGAAATGCTTCCCAAGGGGGTCAGCAGCATTTGAAGATAGAAGGTAAAATGCTGCAACTTCAGCATGTGTTTTAATAAACAATGGAAGACCATTATGTTAGTTGTGATGGGATGTGGGCCTTATTGGCTCCTTGAATATATTTGGTCATCAGTTGGAAAAGTAAAATTTCAACAGCAGAGTTCAGTCAACCTTCCCTCTGCCTTTGTTGGTCTCTGTCACTTGCACAAAAATGCAAAAACCATAAAATTATAAATTATGTTGGTTGTACAAATCTGATTGTACTTCTCTACTCTCATTTCTATTAGCTTTCTCAAGAATTCAGAATTTTTCAAGAAGTTACATGCAGCAGTGACTAGGGATCTGTTCATGATGTCAGTAAAACAGAGGTTTGACTTCTGTCCAGAGTAATCCATACTTTATGCCTCTGGCACAATTTCTGCTAGAAATGGGAAATGCACTTAAAGTCCAAGGTTTAAGGTCAAAAGTACTCCTGCTTATACCTGATCTCACTCCTTCAGTGTTTTTGTCCTATTGGGAAATGGAGGGTGAGAGAAGTTATGTGAGTTCTTCGGGGCTCCCACGGTATGTTTCATGATGCCACCCCCTGAGGTAGCAGTTCGGTGGACACTGCCTCTGGGGACTGTGCAAGGTGGTTTGTTCCCAGCTCTCCCAGGTCACTCTCCTAAGACTACCTTTATGGGATAGCCTTAACCCAGATACCCAGTGAGACTCAGTTATTTTTTAATTAAACAAGGGTATTTCAGTCCTTTTGTCAGGGAGTTTCTGTCTGCATCTGGAGTTGAGCTTAACATGTAATGTTAAAAGTAATGATAATACATATACTTGTATAGAGGGATAATAATAAGAAATACATAATTATAGGAATAATAATATATAGATAAAATAACAATAATAAATAGTGGCAACATTGCTGTTCCCCCCCTCAGACATTCCTGTCACCACTGAGCTGCATTTTGCTCCCAAAAAATAGAACTAGCTCTTCATCTCTCAACAATAGGTACTTGCTGACAGGTAAGAGAGGATTTTGGTTTTATCTAGATACTGCGAGGTGTACAGCATAGAAAAGAAATCAGAGATTAGTATCTGAAAAAGACTTTGTAAAAAGAAGAAAAGCAGGGCAATTATCCAGGATAAATATGTCACACACCCGTGCTGAAGCAGAGGGATGTAAGCACACCGTAAAAGACCCATCTAATCAGAACTTCAGACTCTCAATTCTGGTGAATGCTAAAATCACCTTGAATATGAATTAAATGGATAAAAGAGTGCATCATTGGTGCTTGTGATGAGAGACCGGTGTTGCAGAAAGCCTCCATCTAGATCAAAATGACATTGTGATTTGTGCTCTCTTTCTCACGGTTTGCTCAGTAAATTTTGACTAAATACAAGAAAACAAACACTTCCAGCTGTCTCGTGCCATGGACTTGTCCCCATGGCTATGAAGACGGCAGAATTACTTGCAGTACAGCTTTTTTCTTGGCATGGGTTGTGGGAGGACAGTTTCTTTACCTATTTTTGTGGGTAAGGAGTCCTGAACAGGGATGGATTGAATTGCTTTTCTCAGGCACTTGGACCTGAAGTTAGTGCCTAATCATGCTTAGCAAATTTCATTCTCCTCGGTGGTCAGTCTCCTGCTAATTGATGAAAACCTAATCTATCATTCATTTTAGATCATTTTACATTCACATTTAAAGACAAAATCTAAAATAGTTATCACCTAATAAAAGACATTTCTCAGTGTCACAAGAAGATACCTATCAAATAAAATGCTAGACAATTGTCACTTCTAGATATTTTTTTTATATATAGATGACATCAAGTTCTGGGCATGTTCATATCTTATAGGTCTGTTTTTTTCTAAGCCCAGATGATCAGATAGACCATGCTGGGAAGTTGGAGGTTGGATCTGAATTCTTTGAGGAATGTTAGAGCTGATATTCTGCTTCCAGCCTTAATCAACATCCTCAAAGATTCAGCAGATAGTACAAAACTAGGGTTTGTATCTGCATCTTTCAGGAGGCTGTCCCAGTTCTGGTCTCTCTCTGCTGTGAGCATCCTTAAAAGATATATCAAACAGCACAACATGAGTTCAAACAACTTTGCTTGTAACTGCAATGAATCTGAAATGTACTGATGAAAGATTTATTAATGTCGTGCGAGGCAGAGTGTCCTCATGTTAGCAGAGACAGTTTGAATCACTGAGCGAGCAGGTCGTCAAAGAGAAATCAGCATGGTAATTGGAACAGCATTCTTAACCTAATTGCAGTGGAGGTTAAGTCATCATCTGAGCAGGGCCTTGGATAATGACAACCACACAAATAAAGCAGTAGTAATCTAGGCCACACCTCCCTTTCT
Organism: Pluvialis apricaria; assembly: GCA_017639485.1. Classification (NCBI taxonomy): domain Eukaryota; kingdom Metazoa; phylum Chordata; class Aves; order Charadriiformes; family Charadriidae; genus Pluvialis; species Pluvialis apricaria. The sequence continues at coordinate 29,384,082 of CM030013.1, read as the reverse complement.
GCGGTTGCAGTGGATTAGGATGTGTGGCTCAGGCTGAGACAGACGTTGGTACCTCCCTTGGATTTTCAGCTACAGTGACTCCAGTGGACTCCAGCCAAGATGTGCTGACAAAACAATTTTCCCTGGGGAGAGACAAGCCTTATCGTTTGTGTTTGTGGAGATGCTGGCACAGAAACACTGAAAATTATGACTCAGAAAGTGTATTGCGATAGTTTTCCAGTGTGCATAAACACACAGGTAAACACAGAGAGTTTCCTAAGCCTTGATCATGCTGTCCTTTCTGACACTGGAGAATATTTAGGGGGTAGCGAGGTGAGGATCCTCACTAAAAATAATGACAGCCATGTGCAGAACAGTCCACTGCTTCTGTGTCCCTTGGAAATATCGCTATGGGGATTTGACCCATCACTACAGAGTTTCTGAATGATTATAAGGGCCCAATCATTCAACTGGCGATTTTAGCATCTCTTTAATAGATGGACTTCATCCCAGTTAGCAGGCTGCAATTCAATTCTAATCCTATTTCGAAGTCTGAAATGCAAGTCAGTAGTATTGCCTAACATTTAGCAGAGTGAAATACTCCTAAGTGTCTAACAATACTTTTGTCCGGCTAAAACTGTTCTGACCTTGCACCTCAGTTTTTGAGGCCTTTTTTTCTAAGTCATTTGAATTATGTTGATTTTTTTAACACTTTTTGTTTACAGTGACTAGCTCATGTACTGTGACTGTCCCACCATTCCCAGGCATCATTGGCATTCTTCCCTTTGTTCAAGAAGTGCAAGTCACTTCTATGGCCTAGCATCTGACCATTTTCTGCCAGATATTGCTTACACTCTGATTTGTTATTACATTTGCAAGAACATACCTTCTCACCGTCTCCCAGGTTCTCATTTTCTCCTGGATTCTCCTGGGTTTCTCCTCCCATGTTGGGGGACCATTGCTGTTGACCATTGGGCTTATTGAGGAGCTGGTGGCAAAGTCATTTTGTTGGACTTCAAAATTTATCCCAAAACTCTTGTCTCTCATGATGGCCAAAAAAGACGATATTCGGCCATTGATGGACTGATTTTACCATTTTTGAAGCTGACCTTACATGTGTTTTCTTTGCATTTACTGCAGTCAACTCTGATAGGCCAATATTCAAACCCTTCTGCCTGCTAGCATCAGCCTTTAAAAATGCTTCATTTATTTGTACAGCATGGGCTTTTGGGTTTGAATGTAAGCTTCAACTGGTATTGTCTCTGGAACTAGAGTGCCATCAGGCTATAAATGAAAGCTCATCACATGCTGACATTCAGCCCTCTCTGAAAGTCAGATTGGCATGGTAACACAGCAGGTGTTCTAGCTTTTGATTCAAAGAGATCTAAGAAACACAACAGCAAAAATTAAAAACTCGTATATAAGAAATTAACAGCAACAACAAGCAGCAGCAGGCATAAATTTTTCAGGGTGTTGTTTGGTTAACCCCAATTTAACAAAAAGGAGTAATTTCCTTAGTTATTATTTTTACACGATAGAAAAATGGGTACGAAAATTCTCTGTGATTAATATTTACTAAAGGACGTTGCAGACACTCACTGTTCAAAGTCAGTCTCCCACCCTGTTACTAAAATATGTTCTGTTTATCATGAAAGAAATACACAATAAATAGATTGCTTCTTACACTGAACAGGGGTAAATAAATTCATCCTTCATCACTGATGGCAAGGAGAGTTGGATGGCCAGCTCAAAGATCCTCTACCCAGATGCTATGGGTAAGGACGGTCCATACAAGTGTACCTCAATCTTACTCTAGAAGGACTATTGCTTGGCTGTTGCCGACAAAGCTGAGACAGGTCCTGGTGTAAAGTCTTTGCAAGGTCCTTGTTTAATTCCTTGTTTAACACCTTGTCCCTGCATTTTTTCCAGAATTGTACCTGGGTACCTTGTAGTCCATCCAACTGGCGTTTCTTCCTCCTTTTTGTTTTCTGGTGTGTGTGAAAGATTTGTTGATAGCACGTTGATTATGAAGAAAAAGTTATTTCACCCTTTTCATGCTGGTGTCCTCCTAATGATCTCCTCCACATTTTCCTCCAGACTCTCTTCCCACTGTGAAACTGTGTAAGATCAGTCACAAACGGGGCTGATGGCAGAGAGAACATTTAGTCTGTTCTACCACATCTTGTGGCCCTGGGCTTAACTAGTCAAACAGTAAGACTTTTCCTAGTGGCACTCATATGGTATCCTAGATGGGGTGATTTATACAGCTGGTGAAACTCCTCATGCCTCAGTCAATGTCTTAGAGTGAGAGTATCCATCGTTCAGAAGATGCATGAAATATTAAGTCCTGAATTCTTGAAGACTTTAAAGACTCCAAAATATCTACATAAAGAAGTTAGTGCTGTAGATTAATTCTTGCTCTGACTACGAGCAAGATTCACAATATGATACGCTGTTTTCTCAGATTCTTCCTCCAGGGCCAATTATGTACAACGACATTCTTCTTCCTGCCCTAAAATGCTACTGCATCTGCTCTGAACAATTAAAACAGCCATTATGTCCCTGCCCCTAGATATAGACGCATTTAATTAGTAGAGGGATAATGCTGCATATGGCCATTGTTTTGTAGGGTTTTTGATAGCAAGATCGCTCGGTATTGATAATAAGGGTGGCAACATGAAGATTTATTATGCTGTAAGAGTGTTGGGGGGAAAACCCAAGTCCACTGTTCCTCTAGCTGGGAACCCAGAGAAGTGATGGATGTCTCAGTACCACCACTATTGGAGTAAATCATAGTGACAAAGTTTCAAAGATGTCAAAAGCAAAACTGTTTGTCATCATGCAACATTCATCCTTACCCTATGTGAAAAGGAAAAAAAAAAAACACCCAGAAATCAGAATCTTGATCTTTATTGAGGCTATGAAAAGATATAAGTGAGGAATCAAACTGGCTGATTCCCTTGGAAACCATGAGAACCAAGACATATCTGCAGCCAAATCTGATTTCTGTGCTAGTTTCTGGCTGAGAAATCCTCCAAGAAAAACAGCTGGAAACAAATACCTAAAAATGAAGGATCCATAAAACACCCTCCTGGGACAATTCTGTAGCTGTCAGTGCAATTACACCAAAGGTGAATGTGTTTAGAGGAGTCCAGCAACATGCTAATCCCAAAGTAAAACACTCCAAGAATTATGGGTTATTACTGCAGCTGGTGAAACGATGGACACAGAACAGAAACTGAGACAACCCTTCCTTTCTTTTTGTAATAAAAATGGCACACTAAGCTGTTTCCAGAACCCATATTGCTTTTTCTTTTTCAGAAAATAGGATAATGCCTATTATTCAGATATCCTGTTTCATCCTGAGTGGTGCTTTGCTACTGAACCCTTTGGAATAATAATAGAAAATGGAGTAAAATAGAAAATAGAGAAAGTGGAATCCCATAATAGCACTAACTAGCAATAACCTCTATAACCAGCCACCACAGGCACTCAAACCTTTTTAATTGCTAACAAGAAGAAATAGCTTTGCCCTTATGAATCAATGAGATACTCATGCAGAGTGTCTGCAGTAGGTTACTTCATGTACTCTGGAAGAGAAGGATGAGAGAGGAAAGAAAATTGAAAGTAGACGGAAAATCTGTTGACTGGTTTTGAAATATAGCTGCCTGACCATCTTCTTTTATTTAGACAAAACAGCTTGTAAGCAGAATTCCCATCACTGAGATGTTATTGTTGCCAGCTAGAGAACTGCTCACTGCAGATGCACCTTCTGCACATCGCATTTCAAAGCCTTTCAGCGGAGGCTGAAGCGTTTGCTCTCTTGTTTGTTTGAGAGATTTTCTGAAAGATTTTCTGCCAAAAAAGCATCCAAATAACCCACCAAGGAAAAAAGCCCCAACCCTAAAATACCCCACATATTCCACTTTCAGCTGTATAGAAAAATGTAGCCTGTCAGAAGACAAATCGTCTGATGGAGAACAGCAATGGGGAATGCATTTTAAAAGGGTCCATTAAACCTAGTAGGCAACATTAATTTTTTACCTACAGAAGGTGTGAGCTGGAGGTATTTGGGAGTTGGAGGAAAAAAATATGAATTGTTCAAAAGAAGCTGAATTTATGTTCGTAGATATCTGTGCAGTTCTAACTGGATGTCCTTAATAACTCTGGGGTATTTTAAAATCTTAACCTTAGAGCTAATCTTGAGAGAGGTAGAGTTGACCAAATTCCAAATAAATTACAGGCAATTTGATTGTCTAAAAAATTCCTGGCATAAGTTTTAGTTGTAAACATATTCAGATATTCAGTTAAGTAATTATGTGACTTTGAATGATTTCTATATTGTTATATTGTATTATTATCCTCACAGTAAATATTTAAATTTTCTGAATGTCTTCAGTGACGACAGAAGGACTAAAGTATTCAACGTTTTTATGCTGAAACACTTTAAAAATGCTGGCTAGATGAGGAAGTTTGGGCCCAATTCAGTATCCAGACTGGCTAGGGTCCAGTCTAGGATTCTCCATTTAATGGCTAGACTAGTGGAAAAACCCATTGCACTGTTAAAATATTCTCTGCTATTTAATCTTTCCCAGTCAACAGCTTTTACAGATCATTAAGAAACCTTTAAAGTTGGATTTCCTAGAACAAAGAATCCCAAAGCTTGAAACCTTTTCAATCTACTATAATTTTCCTATTTAAAAAATAAATTAAAATAATCCTTACGTGCAGATTAGGTTATGAAAATAGGAACTTCTGCACCAGATATGACATCTTTACACTTAGGTTGAAAATAGAAAGGAATTTCTAAAACATAGCTTTTTTACATCACAGTACCTCTTTTTCATAGTCAACTGCTGAAGTAATACTACGCTAAATCTGAATTTGATGTATAGTCTAAAGAGTGAAAGGACTTGATGGGATAGCAATTACTTAAGTTGTCACTGATCAATTAATGCTCCCCAGAGAAATGGCACTGTGCCCTGATGAATCTAACACTGGGCAAGGACATGGGACAAATTTGGGTTCTCTGTGTCTGTCAGTAACCTGCTGTGTATCAATTTATCTCCTCTGCCTTGTTTATATAAATGCCAGTATTTGCATATATAAACTTACACACCTTTGAGAAAGGAAATATTTCTCAAGAACTGCTTGTGTAATGTCTGTTATCCCAAACACCTCACCAATTTTAGGACTGTGTCAGAGTTCTGTTTTCCTGAAGCTGCTGCTCTTGGAAAGGAGACAAAGCTTTCTTTCCCAGCTTAATGGATTGAACTGTCTCTCAACCTTTTATATGATATATCATTGCTAGCACTGTCTCCAAGACACTAATAAAGAGAAGACTCAATAGTATTGGCATGATAAAGTGAAAACTATTAATAAAGAAAAGCAAGTCCATCATACTCATTAGACTTAAGTGTAAGGGAAAGAATATAGTGTGTGTGTGATGCAGCTGGGGAATTATATTACAAGGCCAATCAATTTCCATGCAGAGTTTTTGTTGTTGCTGTTGTTAGTGAGTAATTAATATAAATAATGCTGACTGTATTTAAATATTGAGGATACTAGGGAAAATAGTGTAGAAGATGGCAAGCAGATGGATCATTTAATTTATTCCCCAATTACAGCTGACATGTTGGGTATAGAAATCTGTGAGTCATCTATTATTTTTTATGGTCCATTTTACAGCTGTGTTTATTATTATAATAAATAAATACATTATCTCATTAGGCTAGTATTGTAAAAAGCTTGTAAAATAACAAACATCCTCCATCTTTCAGCACTTCCCCCCCATATCAGGATATTACAGCCAAAGAGGAAGGATGTATTTATACCTTATTAAGAACAAGGCAGATCTCACTTAGCTTGTAAAAGTATGGAGATATCCTGGGAAAATGACTCTCTCAAGTCAAGGTAAATAAATCTGATTCTTTTTAGTGGAGGTAATGGGGAGACTCGTGCCGTATCTTTCCCCTGTTTGACAGAGAAGAAAACATACCACTCGTCCCTGCTTTCCAGGCAGTAAATATACATTGCAAATAAATGCCAGATCGGTAATAAAGTTCATTGTATTTAAGTTTCAGACTACCCCATAAAATAGCAATCTGATGGGGAAAAACAACTGGCTGTTGCAGTATTTAAAGTTCAGAAGCGCTCTTTCTGAGTTGGGCAATGGGCAGGACTTGTCCCATTCAGTCGGATCCAGCTGGGGGGTGGGCACAGCCCGCTGTCCGGGACAGCTGGCTTTGGGGGTGACACAACAGCAGGGACCTGCTTTCTTGCTCTTCTCTGTGCCAGAGACGAGAAAAATCGTGATTGCTTTTGGGGAAGGGAGGGCAGTGGAAGGACAATGGTTACAGTCCCTATGCCCCAACCTACCTATGGAAACAGCCAGTCTGACCCTCCAAGCCTCTCCACGCCAAGTGACAGGTACCTAGCTCAACTCAAACCGTTCCCAAATCTGCCATCCTGTGGCAGCAGAAATGGCTGGCTGTTAAGCACTTCTTTCTAAGGGCCAGAATTAGGTTTTGTGCATCCTGCTGAGAGGCACTGTGCAGATCAGCATTCGGAGGGGTGTGGGGCTCGCATGTACCCTCTCCCTATGCGCAGCAGGAATCACAGCCTCCAGGCTGGAAAGTCATCAGTCCAGCTGGTAGAGCCCAAGCAAGCTACTCCTGTTGCTGGGTGGCTATCCTCTCCCACTTTAAAAATCTATGGACAAGTTGCACCCAGGCAAGCTAGTGTCTTCTACAGATGAGCCCCTCACTGTTTAGCCAGGGAGGTGGCACAGAGAACCTGCCAGCTGCTGCCCAGAACCCAGAATCAATAGTTCTCAGGGAGGTGCCAGTTGTCCCCGATCCAATGCAACAATAAACCAAGAAATTCTACTCTCCTTCTATTGTAGAACCATAACTACACCAAATGTTGTACATAGCACATTCACAAGAGTGGGGATCTTTTCTCCTGCATGAGAAGCATTTGTTCCAGAACAAGAAGTTTTTGTTTTAGAAGCTCATGAAATTTCAGCATTACAAGTTTTGAAAGCAACCGTGCTCACTGGTTACACAACAGCAGAGTTAAGGCTGAGCTTTACCTTTTGTAACTATAGTGGAAATCCAGCCTTTGTTTAGACAATTTTACGTGGGTTAACGAATCAAATTATCAGTTGATATGCTGGGAACGTTCACCTGAGGACAGCAGTTCAGTCATTTCAAGAAAATCAGTGACAGCACTGTTCTCCAAGAGGCTTCGTTTTTCTTGGTTTGCTTAACTGGGGACTGAGGGAAGACATCTCTGAGCAGTCCCAATGGGAACCACAGGTGAAATGACCTGCCCAAGGCTGCCAAGAAAGCAGAGTCCTGGGTCTGAGGTCCAGATCACTGCTCCTGCTCTGCTCAGACAGGATGCCAGTCTCCAGGGATAATGAAAAGCAGCTGAGAAGTAAGAGAAGGGGTTTGTCAGCTGTTGTATTTTAGCCGGGAAACAAGCAGCCCCCTCATCACTTCTCCCACTCCCTACAGACAGGACTCTTCCTGATGAAGCAGGCTGATACATGTGTTATTTGTGTTTTCACACTAATTTAAAGAGGCAGAAAGAGCTCGAACTTTGGCAGCAAAGAGGTCACCAGCCTGGGGAAAAAAGGAGAAAAAAACAGTTAAGAAAGGCTGTTTTAAGCAGTATTGGTTCCTGGTTGCATAGCACACTCATCAGCTTAATCCCCCGAAGTGTCACAAGAACAGAGCTTTTCCAGCAAGTAGAGGAACAGCATGTACAAGCAATTTCACATTATGTTCCTTCCTGATGGATCCATGGTCTCAGCCTCTTAAGTCTGCTGCTGATATACATCAAGCTTCTCATCTGATGTATTATGTCTACCACTGAACTCCTGTCCAAAGGGGATTTCTTGTGGAAGAAGGAGTACATTTTTAGGAGATATAAAGGAGCTGGGTTATAATTTAAAAAATACTTTTCTAGAGTTCAGTCAGAAGAATATTGGAGGAGAGAACACAGGACAAATTTTCAGCCACTGATCTTTGACATCAACATGTTTGTAATGTGTATAAAAGTTCATCACTCAAGGTGAGAGCCTTATCTAAAAAGGGTAAGAAGAATGTTTCTCCACCAAAAAAAAACCAACCTCCTGCTGCTGCAATGCTAATTCTATCCACACCATGCTTATTCAAAAGGAGGATACAGGTACACTGAATTATACCCACCTGGTGTGAGCTGGATAAAGAAAACAGACCTGTGGCTCACAAACTAAATAAAATCTGAATTTCTGATAATGTATGAGCAAATATCTCAACTTAACTATGTCACCCTACAGTCTGCTGGAGGGCTATTACCCATTCTGTTACCTATGGCTTCCTCCTGCTTGGTCATATTGCTACTCACATCTTAATATTTCTCCACACAGCTATTTTCCCTCTGTTGTTTCTAGCTATAATTAGAGCACAGATATAAAAATGCAATTTTCCCTATTTACTTATAAGATGTGGATAAGGACTTGGTGGTTCTCTTAATCAATACATCTATCTGCTTCTGCTTCTGCTTCCACAAGCTTTTAAAGAATTGCCGGCTCAGTACAATGCTGATGTCTCCAGTGATGTGCAAACAGGTGGAGGTGTAAATAGAGAGCTGTTGCAGCTGTGCTGGTTCTTTTCTGCTATGCAGCAAGACTGTGGAGTAAGCAGCCTGGCTTTGAGTGGATGCAAGCACAATAAGGCAACTCTTTAGCCTGTGCTAGAATTTTCGAGACAGCAGGGACGTGTCTCCTGGATGCACCTTACTCTTGTCCATGCTGTACTGGGCATCGGGATGCTGGGAGCAACGTGTTACTTCCCAATACTGAAAAAGTTTTTAAATGGTGTTAAATGCTGTGGGTCAGAGTAACAAAAGAAAATCTGTCTTCCCTGTGCAGTCAAATGTTTTCAGGCAGTTTTGGAGAAGTATGAAAGGAATATACTCATAGAGATGTAGAGTTATACTGTGGAGTTATGTATTGTGCATTACTCTGTCTTTCTTGTGAGAGAATTTTTCTTCTCTACTTAAAAATATTGCTTTATTAAAACAAGCCACATATTTGTGGGTGGGAAAAATGAGCTTATGGAGCATGGGAAAGTGAAATGTTACCATGCCATTAGCGAGGATTCAAGAAGCTGTTTTAATAGTGACTCCTTTAAAGTTGATTCTGGTCCTCACTAGGTCTGCTCAGGCCCTAGAAGAAAGCTTGCAAGCAAGAAGGATTTGAGTTCTCGGGGCTAGAAACTAAACAAGCTAAAAAGCCATGAATGACGGACTCCGAGTACACCATTTCTTGGATCTACTGTTTGCCAAGCGTTGGCACAGGGAAGATTCTTGGGTACATAGCCCACCAGGGCCTGCAGGTTTTGCTGAGATTTTGCGTGCAAGGAGAGGGCTGGGGAAGCTGAGCTTGCTGCAACCATGCAACTTTGTTTTATTGCTGATGGCACTTCATTCCCACTGAACTTCATTCAGTGAATGGCAGGTGGCCGGACCTTGTTTTGTCTCAAAATGCTGGGGAGCTGGGTAAGAACTGGGTTTCCATTCCATCGAGGTGAATGCAACAAAATTAGGTAGATAAAAAGAAAAAAATCACGCATGAGTCTACCTTACTTTTCTCTCCGATGAGAGGGATTGGATTCAGAAGTCCAGTCTTTCTAGTGCTGCACCTTCAGTTAAAAAGAGCAGATCTTTGTCCCTTCTGTCCTGTGAGCTGCCACTTGGTATTTCATATCTGATGCCTATCTTTACACAGGGTATCTCTGGTTTGAGGCAAATTGTTCTCCTGCTCCTCTCCCAGAATGCAGAGGCAAAGGCCACACAGGGCAGAGAGGTGCTGAGCTGTGTTACTAGCATAAGGAGGGAGCAGATCTGCTCTGCTCAGCCATGTTGTGCAATGTTTTGTTATCAGGCTCAAACCCTGTGAACCTTTCAGGCATTAAAATTGATGAGATTCTCTGCTGCCACCAGGCTCTTCAGAGCACGCGATTTTCCTGAGCTGCAGTCACTCAGAGTGGGAATTGCAGTCAGAAGGTCAGAAAGCTGTTAAGAAAAGAAAGTCTATATTGCTGTTTGCCATTATTTGAAGTCTAAAACTGATACCAAGCAGCTATGGGTTTGATGAGGCTTTCCTGTACCCCAGCAGCAATACAGATCATTGAATTAATCCGATAAATTTTTTTTATTGATATGTAGGAGAAGAAAGGGATCTTTCAGTGCTTTTCGACATTTTTGTTGTGGGGAACTATACATCTAATAGGCTTATGTTAAGAGCCACTGTGTGATGTTATTCATAGGCTCACACTGCACCGCGCTGATCAGTCAAGATACAAACACAGGATGCAACACTCTTGTCTCAACAAACTTGTCCGATTAATTTCCCCTACTGGTATTAATACACCAGCTGCACTATCTCTGTTTGAGATGCATTTGCATCACAAAGGAATTATTTTATCTCAGCCTGTATAATTCCAAGTGATGTTGGTGGCTCGCAGACACTCACTGTCCAAGATATTGTCCAGGACTGAAACTGTGCAGAGGAATGAGCTCTCATCTCATCCATGTCAGTGTTATCTGCCTTAGTATTACTATTTTTTTCTCTTTTAGTTCATGCAGTCTAGATTTGTTTCAAACCTATGGTGAACGCTATGCTAATCTTTATCCTGCTGAGTTTACATTCAAGAAGAGAAGTGAGGTCCCCTAATAGACACTATACTTTAGGATGGGAAGGGGAGATAGGGCTTGCCTGCCGAGCCATCTTAACCCCTGCCTGTGATGAGGTTCTACTCGTTTCCAAAAGAGGTTTAAAAACCCAGGAGGCAACAGAGAAATACACAGGAAAATGATGAAATCAAACAAGAACTTTAATGAGTAAATATAGGAATAATTGTTGCCCTGCACCTGGAAGCCCCAAACATTCAAATCTTTCCTTGTTTTTGCTGTATACAATGTGTATGTCTTGTCGTTTTGTGATCAGGGGTAACTTTGTACAAGTGATTTGTGCTTTAATGAAGGAAGTGGTGCTTTTTTTCAGGAATTTTGAACCTGGCTTCCTTTCAGTGTATCGTGTTCCCTGTGTGCTGAGGCAGGGAGGGAAGCAAGGAAGAGATGATGGAGAGGAGACGCTCACATAGTGACAGCTCTGGGGAAAGAGTGAGCAAGAGAGAGGCAGCTCAGATGGGAAGGAAATTCAGAGTTGAGAAAGTGGTGGGGAAAAAAAAATAAAAAAGACAGCCCGGTCTGTGCTATCTGAATGAGCGTTCCCCTCTCCTTCTGAGTTCTTATATGCTTTAGAAACCAAGTAAATGGGAACATTTTCCCGATCTGAAATCAGCCTGATTGCCCTCACTTTGGTGCTTTCGATCTTATTTCTTCCTAGATGTGACGTTACCCAAAGTGGACTGTGGATTTCCAAAAAGGCATTTTAAACATTTTTTTCTCTTCATGCGTAAAACATCCACTGCATGTTTGATTTCCACAGAAATAAGTGTCACATGAGCAAGAGCTCATGTAATGCCTTGCTTCCCCTTCTCCTAACTTGTTTCAGAGAGCCAGATACATCTGCTTTCTTTCATCTTATCCTCTTTTCTAGCCTCCAGGCCTATTGAGACAGCAACTATTTTCTTTGTCAGCACTCACCAGACCCTGACTCCAGGCAATTTTTGTAAATAGTTTTCCAATACTACTGCACTAATTTTATATGCTTCACAGCCTATTTGCAAGTAATTTAATCATGTCCATAATTTTTCTAACTAGGGATTATGATGTTCTCTCCCTGGTTAAATGATGCCCAGAACCTGCTGCCTTCTCTGAAGGGGAGAGAAGTAAAAGAGAGCATCTGTCATTCACTTTAGTGGTCAGCCCAGACTAGACAGATTTATTTGAGATATGTTTGTTTCTACTAGTTTGTAATTTACTTGCTTCTGAGAGGAAGTCTTTTGTTTAAGAGCATCAGCCGGGAAAGACAGAACATGCAGGAGAAAGCATTTTTCTCATAACATGGGGCAGCAAGCTCCAGGTCTTTGGAAAGAGTCAGATATTCTCTATTCAACCACTGGGAATCATGCTGAGAAAGCCCAAGTGCCAGCTGAGCTGATGTGGATGAGAACTAACAAACTCATTTCACACAGGCAGAGCATAAAAATAATCATTACACAATGGGCAGGTGAATAGGAACTGGTGACCAAGGTCTCTGGGGAGCAGGTCTTTGGGCAGAGAAGCCTGAGCCATGGTGGAAAGGGAGTTTGTCTGAGCTCTGCCACCATAGCAGAAACAGTTTCTGTTTCTGCTTGCTATTTCTCACCTATCTCTGCTCTAAATAAACTCTATTGCTTTTAGTGTTTTCATACAAGTACCACTAAACAGAAGTACCCTTTGGTTTGTTGCTATAGGTAGTTTATATATGTTACAATGTTATTTCTATTCATTAATATGGGGTGAAATATCAGCATTTTCCACCAGTAGTCTTTCACACCGAAAATAGCATAACATTTGTTTCCCCCCTCTCCATGTGTAAAACACAAAACCTGCCATTTTTTATTGTCCACAGGAGAAAACATTGGGGGGTGGGGTGGTGTTTGGGGGGTGCGTGTGTGTGTTTGTGTGCTTTTTTTACTGCTAAATAGTATTCCATTTGTATAAGTCCATTTTTTGTGTGTAAACAGAAAGGGTTTTCTCTCTGTGATACCTTAACATCACATAACTCAGCACTTTAAGATCAGAACTGCATAGCACTCATAGTCGGAAATGTAATTAAAATGAGAGCTGCGGTACAATGGTCATGAGGACATCAGGGGATAACTGCCTAGCATTACAGCAGCATTATGATTAACTTCAGACATTTGGCCCAATTTAATACTTACATACTGTAAGCTACTGAGGTTCCAGTGAAATTTAAGAGATGTTTTCTTCTCTTCTGCTTTAAAGCCTGTAGTGAGAAGCTGCTTTGTATTATTTGCATTTTCATCTACACTGGAAGAGTGCCTGCTGGATAGCATAGAAACTGCAGTGATTAAAAAGACCCAGTGACTGAACCAAAATCCAAGCTCTGACAGGCATAAGTCTCCCTTCAAAGACTGCCAACGACCCAGAACTAAAGTATTGTCTGAATAACTTGTGCTCAGAGCATTTGAGAACCTAATCTTAGCCTACATTCTGTAGAAAGAAAGCAAGCACAACAGAAAGAGAAAGACTTCCAAATTTGAAGCTCGCACAAATAAAACAACAAAGGGAGTTTCTGCAAACAAAATTTTCATTGTAAAATCACAAGAATTTCTCACAGTCTAGACAACCCCTAGCAGAAATCCCCCAGGCTTCCCACCCAGCCTTTCTGGGTGCTCTGAAATAAGTCTTCATCCTTAGCTTAACCTACCCTAGAAAATAAGCTGGCTCCACTTGTCTCTTATTTGTAGGCTTTCTGGCTATATTAACTCCCTTCAGCTGGCCCCAATGAGTAGCACATTTCTTCTTCTTGGCTGGCTCCTGTAGTAAAAAGGAATAGTTGCTTCGTTTTGTGAGCCTGGTAACTCTATTCTTACTAAACTGCTGTACGCAAACTACATCAGAAACAGTATGTATGGTTTAGGTAATTTTTTTGCATTTCTGTTGTTATTGTTTTGATCTAGGTTTTGGCACAGAAAGATGATGCATGTTATTGAAACAGCTCCTTAGCAGGTGTTTCTGCACAAGGAGCTCATTGCAGAATTAGAACTAAGTGATACTGTTGGGGTTGTGCAAGGAGATGGGGGTAATGTTAGGAGGGGACCCTTGGACTGTGGTCATGCTTGGGTGTTGTGAGGAGGCAACAGGGTCTGAAAACACCTTGTGTGTGAGTATGGTAGCAGGAATGTGGACCTAAAGTTGGCTTAATCTTCTGTTCTGATAATAATCCCTCATAGGCAGAGCAGACCTCATCCTGCTATTGGGGAGAATTATTGGGTTTATTGGGAACATTTTGCTCTCACTGGTCTGGTTTTCCCTGTGATGCCCACCCCAGCAGCCACCTTTACTATGCTAATAGCAGCAGAGCCCTGAGACACACATGATTAGAAGGAGCATTTTGTTGTGCGCAAGTCTGCCAGCCGCTTTCTCAGCCTGAACTCAAAACATTGCATGCCGAGCCAGGGCTGCTGCTAGCTGAATATGTAAAAGTTGAGCTTCAAGCCACTATAGGCTTTATAATTGCTTATTGCGTTAACTCAGATGCTGCTATGGAGCATGCTGTGTGTTACTCTGATTTTATTAAAATAAAAAGATGAAATGCCAAATTAAAGAAAAATGAAGGGGATTATCATGACTCTAGGTTAAACATAAACAGCAGGATTCAGAGAGCTCCTGGAGAACAGAACTCCTCTTTCAATAAAACCTTTCCATTTATAAAACACTTTAAAAGAAAAAGGGAAAAGGGGAAAATATCTATATGCCATATCAGAAAAATTGCCTTTAAATGGTATGTTTCTTAGGAGTTTCTATGAGGCATTAGTAGCTCTCCAAGAAACAGAGGCCTTGTTTTTATGCTAATGATAACTGAAATAAAGATGGAGGGAGGGAGGGAAAACGTGAAATGCTCTACCTTATAAGCTGGGTTGATTTGGAATAAGTATCCATTCTTTATTGAAAGTTTTCTGCTGGCTAGTGGCGACTCTAAAGGAAATATTTGTTTTTCCTTGTTGCTTGATGATAATCATTGCCAAATGCAGGAGTGCTGTGAAAGGTGAAAGATTTGTTTTATTTCATTTTCCTCCCTTGACTTTTGTTGCTTCCTTCCCCCTCCAGGAGCATAAATAATGATAATAATAAACACAGGGAAGCCCCTCAGGTAACTTAAAAATGAAATGCAGGAGATGTATTGTTATAAATGAGTGCGAATGTCACACTGGTAAAATTAGAAAGAAATGTGTAAGTCCTGAGCTCCCCTGAGCTGGAGGGGAAGGCTTAGGAGATTTGATTTCTGAGCACTGCCCAGAGAAAGAACTGCAATGGAAATCTCTGTTTTCATTAAAAACGCAAGCCAAAAAAAATCTTTCTCAAAACCTGATTACACGGCCCTGATTTTGACCCCTATTTTAGTTGTAATGCTTTTAGAAAAAGAATAAATAAAGTGCGTTTCAACTTGAAACCTCTGGTGTGTCCACGGCAGGGTGCAATCTGCACGCAAATGTCTGGTGAAATTGTTTGGTGGGAGCCCTCACCACCCTCTGCAGCACCAGAATGAGAGAGCAAGAGAAATGGATGGAAAGGGAATAAATGATTCCTAAAGATGAGTAAAAACCTGGGGATGTGCTCAGTGTTTAAACTTGTGCCCAATGAAGCACTTTCACCAAAGGTAGCCAAAATGGAAGAAGGTTGTGGAATTCTTCCCTGTTAAACTAATGCTGTGTTGCATGCAAGTTCATTTGGGGTTTGCAGGGTAGGATGAGGTGTTAGCTTTTTGCCTCCTGAGTCTGTATCTAGGATGTTTTATCACAGGAATGACCTTTTTAGTGTAAGGGAGGATCATAGTGCTCTCTGGGCTGGATTTTGCAACCTGTTCTATTAACTCAGGTGTTCTCCATGATGCACCAGCTCTAAGCATGCATAAATAGACATCTGCCTTGTGTGGCTGACTGCTACGGGTAGCCAAAGAGCCAGGCTCATGCCTTGGAGTAGAGTTTAAAATAACAGAGTATTGGTCATGTGTGTTTGTGCTCGAGGGGGGAAAAAAGTGTGTTTTGTTTGGTCCTGTGCTCAAAACCTAGGGGAGCGTGATGACTAGTGTCCTTGATGTTTGGAGGCTGAGGTGTACAAATGAAGACTGTCTTCACTTGTGTTTTTGTACCACTACATTGCCCCAAAATGCACTTCAGTATCTTTGGCTATGAGTTAATGCAGCATTTCTACGGGCTCTCTGAGATTTTTTGGGAGATCATTGCCAGGAGTGGTTATAGCTGCAAATTTAATCATCCGCTTCTGTATCCTAATGCAAATGTTGAAAGCCTGTGGAGCAGGTGAGCTCATCATTTATCTGTAGAAAAGTTCACGTGCAGTCAGTGGGCTTATAAATCTTCACCTGCTGAACAGCTTTACAAGTGTTTCTGAAATATTCAAATAATTTTCTATCCAGTATGCTTTTCTGCTGTATTATTTAGATACCAGACTCACACCAGTGGACCTGGCTCAGGTGACTATTTGCATTTTATTTTCTAGGCCTGGTGTAAAACATTCAAGGAGTTCATTAGAAGGAAATGATAGATAATTTTCTTAAAATAGATTATTCCTGTGTCTCGTAACATTTTCTCTGGATATGAGCTGAGGATTTGGAATATGGGATTGACTTGGACAGGTAAACAGGATTTTGAACACTGTTCTAAACCACCTGAATTTTTAAGCCTCATCTATTAACTGGATTAAGGTCCTTAAATCTCTTCTAAAAATATCAGACCAACCACTGGATTTGAGAAACACAGGAGCATACAACAGCATCACGCGGGACTACCACTCAGTCCTAGTGAGTAGCTTGGGTCTCTCCTCTCCGCTTCTGTAAGAAGAGCTGTAAATGAACAGTGTGTGTTTGGAAAGATGAGAAATATGCACGGAAAGGAAGGCTCTTTTCTGAAGCATGCGGTAAATGGGAAGAACATTTGTATAAGCCTTTGGAAAGGAATGGATTATGTTGAATAACCCAGAGTCACAGCTCTGTTGCTCACTTTGCAGTTCTCACACCTAGCTCTGAAGATGTAAATTGTTTGTGTCTGTCGTCAGCAGCTTTTGTTTGAACCCAGATGAAATATTGTAAAGTTTTCAAAACAAGTTTTGTATTTTATCTTGATAAAAGACATTCTCCCAGCCTCACAAGTTCAGAAATAGCCTCCCTTTTCCTGCTCAAAGCCATATGCTGCTGACAGCCCTACCTGATTATGTTATTCTCTTTCCAGAACCTCTTCTTTTTTTGGAAATAAAAAGCAATTTCCTTGACTGAAGTGAAAAATAGGTTATTTTCCCCATTAACAAAGAGAATACTTTGTCTGTAAAGCTAAAATAAACGGAAACCAATGTCTCATCTACACTCAGCATGCGTTTCTACTCTAGACACAGTTAAGATGGCTTTGCACTGAATTCTGATGAAGTTGACAGGGGAATAATTTAAACATTTGCAATTTTTCCAATGTGTTAGCAGTAACACCTCTTAGACTGAACTTCCTGGGAGTTACGTTTCGCTATAACCAAGCTGACTGCAGTATCTGTCCTGTCCTTTCAGCAAAGAGAAGAGAAAAATCTTGATATCTGGATGTGAATCAAAGCCCTTGTATAGACAGTGCTGGCTGAATATAAGTTTATGGAGAGGTTTACTTCCCCTCTGTCTTTCTACTGTCTACAAATGTGAGCTATGCACGCCTGTTCAGAACTGCAGTCATTCTCTTCTGTCCCTTGTTGTCTCTATTGCCCTGCTCTTCTAGAGGCTTAAAGAGTAAATAAAACAATGAAAAAGCCTTCTGCCAGTATTTCTGAATTGGGTGGAATCAGGAGCTATCTGCAGTTCTTGCAGTAAAGCCTGGCCCTCTTCATTTTCCAGATCACCAGAACATTGGCCACATCAAATTTCCAGATCAATTGCTATTAGATTTCATCCAAACAAATCAGGAAAGTCCATCTAGTAGGGCATCCTGAGAGCTAAAGACTGTGTTTCTTTCTACACTGGGGAAAGCAGAAACATTTCATTTTTGTGAAATGGAAGCATTCCTTCAAGTGTTTTGTTTCAATGTGATGGGAAATGTCATTTGCCTTTATTATATTGCATGTGAAAATAAGTAATTCATCTTACTGATGCAAAATATTTTGACTGCCTCAGAATGAAGTGTTTCAATAACTTTCCACTGGAAGTTTCAAAAAAAGGAACATGCTTCTGCCAGCCCCTCTCTCTGAGCAGGTGTTTTGTCTGGGGAAACTCTTCTGTCAGGACGATTCTGCTCAGCACTAACTTCCAGGTCAGATCTCCTCTTGATTGCTTACAAAACAACTATGCCCTCTCCAGGTCAGAGACCGCTTCCTCCTGATGCTTAAAAATGCCTTTGGATGCAGTATAACTCCTGATCTGTAGCTCCAGGGTGGGAGGAAGAAATAACAGTTGAAGAATAAGAAATTATTTTGTCAATACTTCCTTTCATCTGGAATTTTGGACTAGGAATATTATCACTGGAAAACCAGTGGGCTCTGGGTCAGTATCCATGCTTCTGGAGGTGCTCCCACCAAGTCATAAGCTACTTTGACTGCAATGTCTTAATCATTGTGAGCATATTCCTTTCCTCTAATGTTTTCTGCACACGGTTATAACACGTTTGTTCAGTTATGCGCCAGAGAGAAAATGATGTTTTGGGAGAAATACATTAATATCTGTATTTTTGCCAGAACATTTCAAACCAGTTTTATCTTCTCCTTGTAAATGTTTTGGAGGTACTCTTATGTTACCATAGCTTGGGTATAGGGTTCAAATGATGCCGATTTAAATGAAGAGTAGTTTTACTTTATATAAACATGCTGCAATCAGTGCTGTGTTCAGTGGAGCAGCATCAATCTTGGGGACTAAGACCTGGAAACTAAAATAATAGAAAGAGAAACTGATATTGAAAACTATGGAAATCCATGCAACTCTAAATTTAGGAAGGTCTACAGTAAGTGAAAGATACTATCCTAGTTTTGTAGTCAACCATGAGTGAAGTGAGAAAATATGGTAATCATAAATGGGTGATAAATTAGATTTAAAAAAAACCAAACCAAACAAACCCCCAGCCTTCTCCCCCTGCTCAATTTCATGTGGGATGATGTTCCAGGTAAAGAAAATTCACAGTATCGCAGTATCACAGTATTGTCAGGGTTGGAAGGGACCTCTGGAGATCATCTAGTCCAACCCCCCTGCCACAGCAGGGACACCTACAGCAGTTGCACAGGATGGCGTCCGGGCGGGTTTTGAATGTCTCCAGTGTGGGAGACTCCACCACCTCTCTGGGCAGCTGTGCCAGTGCTCTGCCACCCTCAGAGTAAAGAAGTTCCTCCTCATGTTAAGATGGAACTTCCTGTGCTCCAGTTTGTGCCCGTTACCTCTAGTCCTATCACTGGGCACAACTGAAAAAAGACTGTTCCCATCTACCTGGCACCCTCCCCTTAAGTATTTATAAGTATTGATAAGATCCCCCCTCAGTTGTCTTTTCTCTAGACTAAAAAACCTCAAATCCCTGAGCCTTTCCTCATACGAAAGATGCTCCAATCCCCTCATCATCTTGGTAGCCCTTTGCTGGACCCTCTCCAGCAGTTCCCTGTCCTTCTTGAAGCGGGGGGCAGTACTCCAGATGCAGCCTCACCAGGGCAGAGTAGAGGGGGAGGATGACCTCCCTCGACCTGCTGGCCACACTCTTCTTTATACAAAATTCTTGATTCCCATCCTCTACATCAATAACATTTTTGTCCACCTTGACAACATCTCTTTAATAATGTTAAATGAGAGAAATCTTCAGCAGTCTTCCCCCCCCCCCCCCCAAAAAAAAAAATAATTCTGCAAACAGTACAGAAATTGCTCACATCTTGTTCATTCTGAATTAAGTTCATGAATGAAAAAGAGAAGGAGATTGACTCAAGAATACCTATTACTGTCTATTTTGTTGAGATTATTTATGTCAGAAGTATGATGCTTTCCCTTCTTTACATCCTCCCAGAATATTTGTTTTACAAAACTGTTGCATAAAAGATCTACTTTCTAACCGTTGTGAGTGAGAAATAACTCCATTGTGAAAAGAGGAGGGGGAGAAAAGTGTCTGAGCCTCTCCAGGTGGAAAATAATTCTAAATTGAATTTTACAAGTCACTGTGGTTTTATTAACACTGATAAAATAAAATAATGTGAGGGAGAAAAGGGGAGAGAGAGAAAAGAAATTCAAAATCAATCTTATTTTAGTGGAGACTTCTCAGTGACTTGCATAAAACAAAATTAATCTTGTTTGGGAACAACAGGAAGTACATAATAGAAAATAAGGGTAAGATTGATCCCAAAGTTAGACAGCTTTGTTGCCAAGCTGCTTATACACAAAGGAGCGAAAAAATATTCAGCTCATCTCTGATAAATTATTAATCTATTTTTTTTACAATATTGTTAATGTTTGTGGCATAAACGCAAAAGATCAAAGCAAAGTGTATACTCAGCAGCACAGACGTGATACAAAAATCTTCTACCATTGGAATAAATATGATTTTTTTATTAGTACACTATATTTATCTTGCAAAGAGTTAGATTTATTCCTGATTTCCAGCCCAAGATTTCTGCACAAAATATGTCAAAAAATGTCCTTGGCACAATCAAAAATCCTCAATTTGTTTTCAGTTGATTGGAAAGAAGCTGGAGTCTAGCTCTTTATAATCAAGAGGAATTACAGCCTGCAACACAAAAATAATTGGCTCACCAAGTAAGCATGTAACTCCCTGGAGTCAGACGTGTGCAACCTATGGATTCCTTGTGCCTATCAGACAAGGCTGGTGGTGTCGGTGTCTACTCTGCATTGTCCCGAGGGCTAGGCAAAGAACTGGTGGGGAAAGACACAAATCAAATCCTTGCCTATCTCATTGGCAAAATAGTGCCAGTTGGGTACGAAATGGATGTCTGTGAGCTGTGGGACCCCGTCCCTTTTGGATTTCAGCCGCTCAGGTGGCTTCTCTTATGCCTTTGGGAGGGACACGCTTTTCCCCAGGGGAGGCATTAACCCACATCTCAACTCTGCCCGTGCTACTGGTAGGGAAGCAATATCTTGCTGACTTCCCCTGCTTTAGCTGGGTTGAAAAAGGCCCCCGTATCAATATGCCGTTAGGAGGACAGACAAGCCCATGCACACAGCACAAGTCAGCGTAAGTATATAAAGCTAACCTCAACAGCAAACAGAGCGGAAAGATGTCATAACTTTCTTCTGCTTGTTTAAGGGTGGAAATATCATAAAATGTAGGCAGTAGATGGACATGTGTAACTATTAATGTTTGAAGAGAGTGTTTTAGTTTAATTTAGAGACAGATGGTCTTAAACATTTTTCACCTGTCTGCCTTCTTCCTCTCCTCATCCCCCAAAGAAACTTCTAGAAAAAGGTGATATTTCCTGATTTCCCTCTAGATTCTTATCCACACTGTTGCCCTTGCTCCCTTACAGAGACCTAAGAACATTTATTCTCTTCTGTAGAAGAAAAGCTATATTATTGTTCACTTTAATGCAAACACTAGTAGTATTTTTCACATTTGAGGCAACTGAATCCCGTGTCAGTTGCAAAGCTCAGTTTCTCCTTTGGCATGGAAAGTTGTTCCATTAAGTTGTTTTGCTGCCTGGGAGCTCTGTTGACAGCTACTCTTCTTCTCAGGTACTGACTCTGATGAAGAGCTAATCTTTCTCCTTCTCTCCTGTTCAATATTTTCCCTGCCTGATGGACAGATTGGCTCTCGAGGTTTGTAATGAACAGTGGCACCTTTCAGCTGTAGGTGACTAGTATTGAACCTGGCTTGGGTTGGGAATAACTCAAGAGAGACTACACGCAGTCTTTACCCTCTGATGGCTCTTGGGTGATGTCTGGGATATGACTCCCATTCTTAACAGCCACATCTCGAAACCTGACCTTGCAGCTGATAGTAATCTCTATTGACATGCTCAGCCATGAGGCTGGGAATCAGATGTGGAGACTAAATTACCCTTTGCCTTGGGAGGAGGTGACTCCAAAGCCTGCATGAAGTGCAGTGACACGTGGAGTGAAATGGTGGAACTTCACAGCCTGCCCTATGTTTGCCTGGTGGACAGTGAGCAGCTCTCACCAGTGTGGTGTGTTTGGCCATTTTCATCAGTATAAACTGCGAAGAGATTTTAACTTTCTCTTCCTTGCAGTTTACTTCCTTCAGCAAGTGCAGTTATTCAGTGTACTGCTTTTGGCTGGGATAGAGTCAATTTTCTTCATAGTAGCTTGTAAGAGGTATGTTTTGGTTTTGAGACCAAAACAGTGTGGATAACATAGGGATGTTTTAGCTATTGCTGAACAGTCAAAGCCTTTTCTGTTTCACTTGCTTCCCTGCTAGTGAGTAGGCTGGGGGTGCACGAGAAGTTGGGAGGGGACCCAGCTAGGACAGCTGACCCAAACTGACCAAAGGCATATGCCATACCAAATGACATGTTCAGCAATAAAAGCTGGGGGAAGAAGGAGGAAGGGACAGACGTTTGGAGTGATGGTGTTTGTCTTCCCACATAACCATTATGTGTGATAGAGCCCTGCTTTCCTGGGAATGGCTGAACGCCTGCATGCTGGTGGGAAGTAGAGAATGAATTCCTTATTTTGCTTTGCTTGTGAATGCAGCTTTTGCTTTACCTATTAAACTGTCTTTGTCTCAACCTGCAAGTTTTCTCACTTTTACCCTTCAGATTCTCTCCCCCATCCCACCAGAGGGATCAGGGGACCAAGCAGCTGTGTGGGGCTTAGCTGCCCATCAGGGTTAAACCTCAACGTTCAGGAACTTGAGGAGGTATTAGAGGAATCATTACCCTATACTTGGACATTTAGGAGGGATATGTTTGTGTGTACATATATGCTCAATAGTTTCTTAGTGTGTGTAAGTGTGACAGGGTGTAGGTAGCTGTGTCATATTTGTTTCCAATATTCAATGAAGCTGCCTTTGAGCAGCATCTACTCCTTCTGTTTTTGTGATTCCACTTTCCCAAGAATGTAGAACTGGTGATGGTGTATTTAACAGCCTTGGTGGATTGTCTTTGAACTATCATATACCAGAAACGACATAGAGACAAACACGCTTGTAAGGCATGAAGCATAGTAAGTCATCTCTGCTTTTTCGGTATTTTGGAATGAAAGAATGAAGGAAACTTGGATAGTTCCAGCAAAGCAATGGTTGGATTTACAGCAATAGTCTGTAAATCCAAAAAAAAAAAAATCTGTTAAAAGGTCCTTAGTCTCAGATATATATATGTCATGTGCTTCATCCCTCTTCCGAACTGGTGTATACAATTTTTGTGCCTTTGAAAGGTCTCGGACAGTTCTGGCTCAAGGAGAAGTCAGGCTTTCAGATGTACATGACTTCTGAGTGTTCTTTTGTTTAACTGCCATAAAGAAACCATGTTTGAAATTATATGAGAAATCATTTTGCCTAAGTGACAATGGTATCACATTCTGTCTCTTTTATCTTGCAGTTCTCTGAAAGGTCGCAGTGCAGTGATTTATGAAAACTATCGTTTTGTCCTTTTTCTGATTAATTTTTCTACTGTAGTTTTTTTCAGTTGTGAATTATGCAACTTACTTTTATCTTTTGATTCATTTTCCCCTCTCTTTGCACCAAATCTGTTGTGGGGATTTAATTACAGCTGACATAATTGCTGGGTTTTTTTTTTTAACTGGAAGTGTGCAATTGTTATATCAGCAAGTAATTCATTCATACTGTGTAAAACTCAACACATCAGATGCTGATCTGGCTTTACTCAAGATACTTTTTCCTTGTTCTTTTGAAAGTGATCACATATTTTGTTTTTTTTTTTTCCCTGCTTGAATGATTTCCTTTTTAATTCTTTCTTGATACAAGATATATCTCTTCCTTCAGACTTATAGGTTATAAGGCTCTTACTCCTCCCATAACCAGACCATTTGGGAATCTTCTTTTTGCTTCTCCATTGGTTGTGTCAAACAAAGTTGAGTTCTTATTCTTGCCTACTAGATTGCAGTTATGTATTATTAACACTTTAGAAGATGACACTAAAAAATCTTTGAGATAAAGCTCTTCACTAAGATTTCCAAGGCAGCCCTGGTTGTTTGGTTTCCTTTATTGAAAAATCCGAACAACCTTAAAACAAATATCCTCTGTTTACCTTCCAAAAATCAGTGTCTTGTATGTACTTTTTCTAGTTCAATATGTGAAAACCTCATCCATACAATCACCAGCTACTTTAAAATGCTCAGGAATGTTTTCTTAGCTGTCCTGTGATGCTCAAACTATCCTTCCAGTCTACCAAAAGGTCTGCTGTTCTTATTATTGCTACTAAATACTTTGCATGCCTGCAGACAGACCATTAATAGAACTGTGGCTAATCTCCAGTCCAGAATGATATATTTTGTGTGGTCTTTCAGCAACTGCAATATTGCTTGTACACCCCTGTCATTTAAGAGAAGATACATTGGAGCAGAAGTGATGCATGAGCAAAAGTTACTTAAAAAGACAAAATAGAAGTTTGCTCGTTAGCAAATGCCATGTGGTGAGGTTATGGTTCAATGAAAAAGCTCTTTTAAATCAATCTCTGCTTCTCTTTTGCCAATTTCTAATCTCAATACCACTGCCGGATTGCAACTTTATCATACTGGAAGGACATAGCTTGATGCCATAAACTATGTCTAGATATGCATTAAATAGTTACACATTCCCAAGTGCCTGAGCCAAATGAGAGTTGTTATTGATCCTGTTTTACATTTGAAATAGATTTGAATCATCATTGGTTTCAAATGCAAGACTGGGGGGGGAACCTATCGCAATTACTAAGTGAAACATAGTTGTGAAGCCTCGCTCTTGCACCGAGATGGACGCAACTGCCAGAGCAGAGGGATGGGAATGAGGGAATAAGGGGAGCGTCAGTGAACCTGGGTAATGACCCCGGCTGTGAGGAACCCAACCGGAGAGGGCTCGGCACTGATGGCATGTGTCCTTGCGGCTCAAGGTGATAAACCAAATGGTGGGTGACGCAGGGAAGTAGGTGAGGCACTGGGAGCAGGGAGAGTCAGATTCAGGTGCCTGCTGAGCCTCAGCTCTTCCTCCTTGACAAATCGTTTTATCTCTCTGGGTGGGATCTGTCTCATCTAACTTCAGTGATCGAAAGTAACTGCTTAGCTACCCACATATCTTTTGTTATGCATGTACTGAAAGGAAATGTACACTGAAAGAAAGCAGGGGCAGGTAGGAGAAAGTTGTCCTGTCAGGTTACACTGCTGGAGATAAAAGCAATATCTGAGCTGAAGCTCTCTGGCATCAGTGGGGGGCTTTGCATTTATCTTCATAGATTTTTGGGGTAAGACTGAAAGTCTTCAGCTCTGGGTGCTCTCCTGTGCTTAGGAAACAGGTATTTATCCACGGGGCAAATATGTCCTGGCAGAGTTTTCTTTAGACACCAAAAATTAATTCTTAAGATCCATTTCTGGAATGGCTTTTCTATCCTCTGCATTGCCTTGGTGGCTCAAAGAGCAGAGACCAGTACCTGGAGGTTTCTGTTTCTCAGGAATAAGCATTTGTGGCAGTCGGCAAAGAATTTCCTCAGCCATCCTTTTGGAAAACGAGTCTGCTTTGCTTCCTGTCCAGCCTAGCAGGAGGGATTATGTGAGCCACCATCCAAGATGTGTCAAGCCAGACCTGAGAACTAGTCTGAAGCATCTCTCTGGAAGATGAGGTCTCTGGCTTGGCGGCTGGTATGGAAGCAAGCTGCCAAGCTTGGACACATTTTGAAGTGTGATAATCAGTGCCGTGATCTCTGTTAAATCCTTGATCTATAAAAACCAGTATCGATGTCAAAAATGAATCGCATGCGAAAGCTGGTGACAAAGTATTCCTCTGTGGTACTAAACATGTATGTGTCTGTGCGTATGTGCTAATATGGATGTTTTTATTTATTTATTTATAAATATATATATGTGTATGTGTTTGTGTCTGGAAAGTGACCTTTTACTCATGTAGACCAAATTTTGGCCCTGAGAACTAGGACAAATTTTTTCCAGATAAGAGTTTGAATTACTAAGCCTTTTTTCTAATAAATAATTTTTTGTATTTCTAAAGGTGGATGAAACATTCTGCACAAAGCCTCATTTTATGGGAAAAATACTGTATTTGTCAAGGGTGAAAAATTCCTTGGAAATATTTTATCTATGAGGGGGTCTGCATGTTGGGGGAAGTGTGGAAACAGTAAAAGAGAGCAAAAATAAACCAGATGCAATTGTAATCTGAAGAGAAATGTTTTGACAAAGACCTTTGAAAAGTTTTGCTTTCACTTCAGTGCAGAACTAGAAAAAGTCTCAAACATAAAAAGGTTAGTTTAAAATAGACTAGTTAACCTGCAAGTATACCAATATTAAAGACTTCTGGTGGATTTTCAGGTAGCACGTATTTCCAAATGCTCTGATCATCTTGCTTGCTAGTCAGCAGTTCAAGATGGCTGCAGATTAAGTTTACGTGACATGAGATGATGCTAGGAGGGGATGCATCTTTTGCATCCAGTACTGGAAAGATCATTGCCATGTTCAGCAAGACCATATAATGTAGAAACAGTTTGTTATTAACGTTATTAACCTGATCCCAGTATTGGTACTCGCTTCTCAGCTATCTCAGGTTTCAGTTCACTGAACGGTGTTTTGTGATCTTGACATACCTTCAAACGCATTATGAATTGCTTCATTTGTGGTTTTTTTGTGAAGCAATATAAAGCAGGGAGTGTGCAAAGTACAATGGTACCCAGGGGGTCCTATTCTGAATTCATGGGAAGCCAAGGAGATTGCCCCACATTGAGACCTCTGGGTGTTAAGCACCTATTATTGGTTTGCAGGGTCATTTGGAGTGAATGTGGACTGGATGTGAAGGTGGGACACCTGGGAGAGGCCTGTGACACCGAGTGGATGGACCATTAGAAAAGCAAACGATACACAAGTGTTAAACTGGCACTGTGCCTCCCAGAATGGATGTGGCCTTCCGTTTTTGTTGCCTGCAGCATTTCAGCAAAAACTAAATTGGTAAAATTTACCTCTCCTGTTTATGACTTTCACCAAGGTTTCCTAAATATTAGTGTGGGAGGTAGAAAAGCTAATTTTTCACCAACATTTTGTAATGATAGTTATTCCCTCCAGTACTTCTAAGGAAAGAAACAATTTTTCATCTCTGTGCTCTACTCCACATTATCATACCAGGGATGAGTATTAAAGAAAACCCACCTCTCTTATCCAGAAAAAACAAATAAGACCTTTGCTAGTTCAACATTTTAAAAAAAAGTATTTTGCAGCGTACTAGAATAACAAATGAGAAATTTATCAGAAGGGGAAGAGTGTTTGGCAAAAATTACTGTATTTATGACCTACGGTGGTGGATTCATCCTACTAATAATCCAGCTGACATACTGATTAGACCTTTTGGAAAAGGGATAACATTGGTTGCCACTGGCAAATGCTTTGAACTTATTTGGAAGAGAAATGGGGAAGGCACTGAGAGGCTTTTTAATGACACACTAAAAGGATGCGACCCCCTTCTAACTTTGCCTGCAATTCCATTGAAACCCTGAAAACCAGGCAGAGTGAAGCTGGTTCTCCACTCAACCGGAGATCCTGTCTTGCATCAGAGATACTCACAGACTAATATCACGGCGGGCCCAAGCTAGTGAGCTTCTAAATTTGATGCATAAAAAAGTCAACAGGCCGAACACCTTCACAAGGTTCTCTGGGTTGGTTGGTTGTTTCAAAGGATGCTTGCCATTGAACATGAATGACTTGTGAGCATTTAACACAGATTTGATGTACCCCCAATTAGATTCTTGTTTAGCTTTGGATCTTTTTCTCAATGTGCTTGGGAACAGTCTCTACTACTTAATTCTTTGGAAATAGTAGCAAAAAATTTTGGTGGGGGGGGAGATGGGACAATGACACCCACTTAAACTACTAAATATATCTAAATAGCATTCATTTTGTCAAAGTGGAATGGAAATCTTCTTGCCCTTTGAAGGGCCATAGGTGCCTAACTGCCCAAGGCAGAGCACCTCCGCACAGAAACGCAGGAAACTTTCAGGCTTTCAGTAGGAAGGTCAACTCTTGACACCAAAGTTCAGAAAAGTGTTGCAGAAAGTCTAGTCTTCTGATTCTCTGTGTGTGTGTGTGGTGTTACGGCTTGGTTTTTTGGGGGGTGGAGGGAAATAGCCTTGTTGCTCATCCCATTCTCTCATCAGCCCTCTCTCATCTCCTCTGACACTGCCAAAACACAATCCAGCCAGACTATAGGGTGAAGACTGCAGCGAGCTGCTTGGGGCACTTTTCTGCCCCCCACACCTATATGCTGAAAGTAATAATATTGACTCTGTAATGCCTTATTTCAGGCAAAATATTCCATGATTATGGGCCTAATTCCAATCTGATACCAATCATAACAAGGGCAGCCAAGGTCAGGTCTTAATTTAGGCCAAGACCTGCAGCCTGCTGGGGGAAACAAAATGGCAGTGATCTTGAGATTCACCTGCAGAGTACAGCAAAAGAGTCTGCCCCTGAGGGAGTGGCTGATGCGTGGGGTAAGATCTGCTGTTGGGTAGAGGGCCATTTGCTGCAGGTTTTGTGGTCTCTTTTATCTCTATGGTGCTAACAGGTGCTTGAAAGTCCAAGTCTGAGTTTCTTCTTTGCACTTTTCATGGCAGCTCTGCCCTTCTCATGGCAGATAAGACTCATGTATAGGGTGGTAAATTGAATTTTCATGTGTTTTAGAAGTGTTGAGCCAGTTCTGGGTGCATTAAGAGAGCTGGCCAAAACCCTGTTGATGTCACTGGGATTGTTTGATAACTTGTGCTGTGGTAAGTGCTTAAACCCTGAGGCTCTATAGATCTAGGCTTAAACTGATACCATCGTGAGACATTAATAACAAGGTTCTGTCTATTAAATCATCAATCAGTTCTGGGGCTGTCAAAGCCCACAGTATGGGGAAAATTGCTGTCTGACAAATAGAAAAAGCTAGAGAAAGTAGAAGTTGAGCAACTCAACAGCTTTTGAAGTCATCAGATTGATGGCTCAGTGGATACTTGGCAAAAATACGACTTTATTTTTAAGGACAAGAAGACTTTGTCAAAAATCCATCATTTTGGTGGAATTTCATGGAATGGCTGTATGGAAAATAAAACCCTAATACTAATAAAAGAAAGTCCTAGTGGGCAACATGATTACTACCTATACCACTGATTACAACTAGGGCTATATTGCTTAAAGCCCATACCAACCATCTTGTCAGGTAGCTAGATCTTGATCGTTTGTCCCCAGCCACCCCCCAGTTCTGTCAATGTGTTTTGGAAATGATTTGTCATGTTTCGCTTGGGTGAGGACACTGCATCTACAGACAAGGACACAGGCATTGGTAAGAAGGTGCCTGGTTCATGTGGTTAACAAGATCACTGTTTATCTAACCAGTGTCTTATGTGGCTTCCATCAAATGTTACAGGGCGATGCTTCCTAGCAAGCGGATGAGCAGTCCTACTAGATAGCAAAGGCCAGCAATTTGTCCATTGAAGACAGAGCAGAGATGACACCTGTTCTCTCTGCCTTTAAATCTTTGTCTTCACAACTAGTCTGGCTTGTGAAGATACTGGTCTTAAGTTTAACTTCAGAATCAGCAAAAAACGGCCATTTTCCATTTGCAGGGAGGCACAATGAGTGATTGGAATAGGTATAAAAATCACTTTCTGCTTTATGATGTGTGGATTAATGAAAGTATTAAACCATTCTAAATGATAGATAAGGAAATTATTTCCACTGTAGCTTGAAAGAAATAAAACTGTTCTGTCTTAGATTTAAAAGGTTTAAAACTTTGCAAGCTCATCAAAAGTGCATGGGCAACAAAGAGGGGCAAGTTTATAACTATTTATGGATCACCCTAATTTTTTAACATTCATCATTTTTCTGCTTCATTACTGTTAGTATTTCCCATAAGATTTGAGAAACCAACTAATTTCTCCAGAAAAGAAGAGTAAATATGGGTCAGGCTAATATGCTTTTATGGGCGATGCTCTGGTTTTCCCATTTTATTGCCATTTTGCACTATTAATTTTATATCATTGACATTGTTGTCTTCATTGCTCATGTCTCACAGGCTTGGAAAAGATTTACTGTGCACAGAGGTTCAAGCTGGAACTGAAATAGGATGAAATTCAAATGTGGTTCAGTTGGACAGTACGAATGCTGTGATGTGACTGTTTCTGCCTCCGTACACAGAGCAGTGTAGCTTTTTGTTGTTCTTGTGTGCAGCTGTGATTGTTTGACTATGACTTGTATGTGAATGTGTTTGCACCAGAATATGTGCAACCAGGTGTGTACCTGTAGGTGAGTATGTGGTCTCTTGTGTAGTTGTATATATTCACGTGTAAATATTGTTGTCTTGTGAATGCGGGATTGTGACTGTATCTATATATTTGTACTAGTGTTTGCACGGAGGTATAGTTTTATGTATTTTGACATAAAGGTGCACGAATTCAAATGAGAATGATGCTCTGTGTGGAGTGACTGCAGAACTGTTCATGCATAGCCTGTGCAAAAAATAGTTTGCTTGAGCATGGTAATCACCAATCGAAGTTCACACGTTATTGAGTAAACCAGATCATAAATTATTTCATCTTGAAGAGCACCTAGAAAATGGAAGACATGGGTCTGTTTATTGGTATCTGGAGTTTCTCTTGCAGTCTTGAAAACTCAGTCATAAATGGGTAATAGTCTGTCCTTAACTTGATGTGCTGGATAATGAGTGGTAGAATGTGTTTATTTATGGTATTTATGTAGAAAACAGCAGCTGGTTTTAAAAGAGGCTGATAGGTCACGTCGGGAAGAAATCATGACTCCAGTGGATGAGTAGAACAATAGAACTGCAGGGCAGAGTCCCTTCAGTGAAAGCAATTAATAACTACCTTTGATTTCCCAAGAAACAAACAGTCTGTTCCCTCCCCAGCTCCTTCCTGCCTTGCACAAAACCCTTGAGTAGTTTCCCTTGTAGGAAATTCCACCTCAACATGAGAAAAAACTTCTTTACTTTGAGGATGACAGAGCACTGGAACAGGCTGCCCAGAGATGTGGAGTTTCCTTCTCTGGAGATATTCAATACCTGCCTGGACGTGATCTTGTGCAACCTGATGTAGGTGAAGCTGCTTTGGCAAAGGGATTGGACTAGATGATCTCTGAAGATCCCTTCCAGCCACTACCATTCTGTGATTCTGATGGCTAAAAATCAGTCTGTCTATCCTTTTCAAGAACCAAAAGTCTCTTGACCTCATATAAATCCAGACTCAGAATTATAACTTTGAATAATACAAAGTACTAGTTATGTAAAACTGTAGTCATCTTTTGGACTGTGCATCCTCCTCATGTTGCTTGCTCTTGTGAATTTTGATAACACAAGAAACAGCTTGAATCAAAGCAGAAAAAATAACTTTAGCTTTCAAGTCCCATACCCTTCATAACAACACATAACACAAAACTTGTGCCAAGCCTGCATAACTAGAATCATAGAACAGTTTGGGTTGGAAGGGACCTCTAAAGGTCATCTAGTCCAGCCTCCCCTCCAATAAGCAGGGACATCTTCAACTAGATCAGGTTGCTCAGAGCCCTATCCAACCTGACCTTGAGTGTTTCCAGGGATGGAGCATCTACCATCTCTCTGGGCAATCTGTTCCAGTGTTTCATCACCCTCATCGTTAAAAAAAAAAAAAAAAAAAATTCTTCCGTATATCTAATAATGGAATTCTGAAGTGGAACTTCAGTGGTATTTTTCAAATGCCTAACATGACAAAAGGATTTTAAGTTATGGCAAATCTGCCATGTCTCTGGGGATCCTGGGTACAGAAGATCATCTTAAAAAAAAAAAAGGGGGGGGGGGGGGGGGAGAAATAAACACTTATAAACTGCGATCAAGGAGAAAAGTCTCCAGCTCAGTCCTCTCCCTCCTACAATGTAAAGATTTACTGCTGCTATGATGGCAGAAATTCACTACCTGACAGCAGCATAGCATGACTGGGCTTTGGCATTCAGGTGCATCAGAACCACATCAGCCACATGAAAATTAACACACTCAAACGAGATGATTTTTAGGTGATTAATAATTTTCCATTTCCAATCAATAGCTCAGTTATCTTAGCAGAATTTGTTAATGTTTCTTGTTCTTTATTTGCTATATCCATGCTGCACCCACCTAACCTTGGGCAAATCCATTAGAATATTACATAATAATGATTCCTGAAAAATGCTAAAGTAATCACGATAGTGGTGTCCCAAATCATGATGCTTCTTTGGGTTTAGATTTATGAGCAAAAGAGGGCACGTGCTCTCCTGCCCCCTCACTGACAGTAACTTACCAGCTGATCTGACTTCTCCATGTGCTGGACCCTGACCTTCAGCTGCTGCTTCTCATGATGGAGACTTTAGTTATTATTTTCTTAATTTATTATTACTTTTATATAATGTTTTTCAGAGTCTTACCAGTAATTAATTAAAAGGGGTGCTCTGCTCACCTTGTCTATCACAGGACAAGCAGATTCTCAGTCTGGCACTGCTCACCCAGTTACATCAGCCTTCATTATTTTAGTGATCAGAGATCTCTTGAAGAAACCACATGGAGTTCATTAAGCAGATTATAGCATCCAGTCTGCAGTGCCTATTGAATGGCATAGGGATAACTGAAGGTGATGTTGACTTGATTAAATAATTATAAATGAGATACCACTTGAATGTTCTAAAAAAATATTTATTTTCTTTTTACTTCTTTAGATTTTCAAATTAAGTATGGCTCTAGCCTTCAAATGTGTGGCATATTTAGAACCTTTCAGAGCAGAGTTGCTGTTGATTTAGGTAATCCTCTACTTACAAGAATTGTGAACTGGAGAACTAAATGACTGTAGCACTAATTTCTACAGAGCAATTTGTATGGGTCGTGGCATCTCTGAGTGGGGCACAGCAGTGGCAGAGCTTAGAAGCAACAGCTGTTGTACTAACCCATAAAGTACTAGTCATCGAGGAACTATGGCGAAGCTGCTATTTCTTTCTGGTTAAGAGGCTATACCTTCACAAAATCTCCTACAAGAAATAAAGTGCCAATGAGTTTATGGTAAAGTTCCTCTTATAAAAAGATCTGAATAGAAAACCCTTTCTACTCCATGCCAAATTCATAACTAGGAAAAGATCACTTTTTTTCAGTTAAAGCAAAATTTCAGTGGATGTCATAAAATGGTTAATATAAATGTCACTTATAACCAAACGAAACTCAGTTCTAACAGAACTGAAATATTCCAGTTATCCGTTCAGCGCTTGGAAACAATATGAAAGGATATTTAGAAAAATGTCATTCTAAACAAGAGAAAAAAGTGGTATTTAAAAGAAAACCACCCACAAAAATGACTCCTCAGAACAATTCAGAATGTACTTAAAGTATTAACAAAATCATCATACACTTGCAACGTGCTTTAGTTGTGCTGAACCTGACATTTTGGCCAAAAATTATTTCAGTGTGGTAACTTCAACTCATCTCCAGGTTTCAGCAAAGCAAATATTTTTTAGAAATGTAAGTTCAGCCAGCTTTGAGGCAGGAGATATCCTGTTGTCCTTTCACTTCAACTTAATTTGTAACTGGTGCTGTGAGAGCAGCAGCCACTGACATGAGGTACATCCTTTTACTGTCAAGTTGATTCCACGTGAGCAGAAGTTTGTTCCCTGCTCACATCACATCAGAGAGCGGTGGAGAACTTTTTAAGTGCTGCAACAATCCTTAGTCCCTC
Source organism: Pluvialis apricaria (assembly GCA_017639485.1). Classification (NCBI taxonomy): domain Eukaryota; kingdom Metazoa; phylum Chordata; class Aves; order Charadriiformes; family Charadriidae; genus Pluvialis; species Pluvialis apricaria. The sequence continues at coordinate 29,350,575 of CM030013.1, read as the reverse complement.
TACTTATGCAGAAAGCAATTTTATATCCGCTTATATGATACCATGTGTTCAGAATCAGCCCAACCTAGCTATATTTTATGAAGATGCTCTTTTCTGCACATAGGTCAGTAATTTTTTTTTTTTTTTCCCCTTGGCTTGCCATTTCTGACTGATCATTTGTTATAGGTTTTGAGCAAAATTTCTTCTCTGCCCAGAATAGGGTGTAAGGTATATATCTGCAGTCTTGCTAGAGAATGATGTAGAGTGAAAATGATCCTTTTATATAGGATGCTCTGAGCCCAGGCTAAAATTATTTATGAGGCTATGCTGGTTTCTTCTGAGTCCATTTTTTCTCTGACAGGGATGTTCGTACTTTCCCAGCTGTGGGTCACACTGATGGTTTTCCAGGCACCTTCATGCTATATGTGATATTGAGAAATGAGATCAGATAACAGCTAGCTTGTTTTCTGAACCTGGGAGGTGCCCCACAGGCAATGCTAGTTCTTGATCTGTTTAGGAGCCCAGGGGATGGTATGGGAGAACACAGAGGCTGTACAGACTATATTCACAGTGCCTCAATGGGCCTGATCTTAAAAATCAATGTTTTCAATGGATTTTTTGGATCCCAGTGCCCTCCCACGGAGATCAAGGGAAACTAGAAGGAAGCTGGTAACTTGTATCTCAAGATAACCATGCTCCGAGCACCCAAGAGTGGTGCTTCCTAAGACTACAAGTTCCTCTAAGCCTTGTGCTTTGGATGGGGACTAACCTCTGAAGGACACTGGATCAGATCTCTTAGATCAAGCCTCTAACCATTTCTTACACTTCTTATCCTCTATAGTGTCGAGCTGCTGCCTGTTACTCACGTCCTTTTTCCTCTGTTGTCCGTTCAGTACTAGAGTTCAGGTTTGATAAAGGGGAAATTCCCATTTGGGATTCATCAGTGACTGTCACAGATCAGTGGCATTTGCCCAGGGAGATGTCAAGTGGTGTCACGGAAGTGGAAGAAGTGATTCTTAATTTATTGAGGTTAACTTGTGAAATTAGCCTAATTTGCAATTTATGTCCCTTGACCATCATGAGTTGGCCTGTGCAGAAAAATCCTTGCTGCCAGCATAATAATTATACCTTTGCACTAATGTGAAAGGATTTTTCTTTTCACCTTGCTCCAGCATTCTAGTACACTGCCTTCTTCCCACACCAGGTGAAATTCAACCCTTTTTGAAGCATTCTTTATTAACCTGGCTTTGCTCAAATCCTCCAAGGACGTTTTGCTCAGATTTAATATCATCATGCCTAGGACTTGATCTTACGCACTTAGGATAGACACCTTTGCAACTATATTCCATACACACTGCTTAACTGCAAGCCTAGACAATTTCTCTGCAGCTAAAATGAAAATAGGAGAAGTGCAGGTGTTGACATGGGCTGTTGTTATGAGCAAGGAATTTTGCTCCCTAACTAGATTCTTTGACACCTTGACAGGTCACTTAGTCACAGGTGCAGATGAATGTAATTACCCCCAGGAAGTGATTGCTGAAGTTCTGTTATTGATATGCATGCTGGAGTACTGCTAAGATGGGTTCCTTTTTTTCTTTCCCTTGAAAAAATATTCCCCTAGGGATTTCTGTGCTTTGAGACAACCTGTCAACCATTATAAAAGGGATGCCATGGAATATCTAATGTGGAGGAAGCTTAGTTGAGTGCAGGAAGAAGTGGAGAATTTTTTGCTTTTGAAAATTAATTAGAAAATGTTTCCTCTCCTACGTTTATACCCTGAATGTCTGCCTGGTGCTGAGTGGGGGCAACCCTTGGTGTCCTACAGCTACAAGCAAGAGGCCAAGGTCCTGAGAAGAGATTAGGTGCTGATGGGATCTAGCAGTAAATGTGTGACACAGTTCTTATACACAGCTCCTCCTACGCTAGACCCACAGGCGGTGTGACTCAGTACAGTCACAGTGAGAGATCTGTGTGTGACTAAGTATATCACCTCATCCTTTTTGCTCTGGGGGACCTTGCTTCAGTACCATGGCCAAAATAATTAGAGGTCATACAAGCCTTACTGGAATAGGGCACTGCTGCTTATTTTATAAACACCACTGAAAGCGTAGGAAGAAGAACGTGTTAGAAGCATGAGACTGGTGACCTATGGGTCCACAGTGGGTGGGTGGCAGCTCAGAGGAGCCATAAGGAGGCTGGGAAAAGCACAGCTGAAATAGTAGACAGTGAGCTGGGCCTGGGGGAAACACGTAGGTGCAAAAATGAATTACTACAGCTTTGCTCATTGGTGTCTTTCAAGAGGTTGTCCCACAGTTGAAAACAGCCTCCCTTCATTAATCCTAAAGGGGATTCAGCAGAATAGCACCATCTGCCCATTCCCTATCCTCCAAAATCACTGCTGAGCTTAACACACGATACTAGCAAAGAAGCAAATTAAAATAGTACATCTCATTTCTGGATTTCTGTAATTGTATTCAGCATTACCAAAGATAATGTACTGGAGTCAATGGTCCAGTGACCAAGGGCAATGGAACAAAAATCATGTTGATCCTGACTAGAGTAGCCTTCAACTGGGCTGATATGAAAATGGCTGGTACTTCTCTAATGCGAAAAGAAGTGAATAATGTGTATTGGTGTTTTATCAATGGGAACTAAATTCACAGAATTTGATCTTGAGACTCATAATGATGTGATTGCAGGTAAAAATAGCAATTAAAAAGAAAATATCTTTCCTTGTTAACTCTGGGCTCTGTTAGAGTACTGTAAGATCAAATCCTGCAGGGTGCTTCGTAGCTCTCATTAATGGTGCTAAGCACTTACTAAATCAGAAGTCCCATTGGGCTTTTTCAACAGTTGAGGTTGTTCTGTGCTTCTCTGCTTGTAACTGCTTTTATAAAGAAGAATCAGCATATTGAAATGTGCTCAAGCCCACTTGTCAGCCTCTGAAGCAAAATGAAATGGCAATAAATCCTGATTGAAACTCTGACTTGATGCTCAGACCTGAACTCTAATGTTGATGACAAGATTGATTGGCATGGCAGGGTGTGATGCTCACTCTGCAAGTGTGAGCACTGCAGGGTGACTTGGTAACACTCAAACTAAGCCCCGCTCTGGGATGTGAGGTGGCCTGATGCTCTCAGATGAGGCTATGTTTAATTCTTTGTGGGCTGGGTGGAGACAGACATCTCTTCGTGTGGAGATGGTGACAGACCTACACCAAAGCATAGGTTAGGGAGCACAGCTCTCTCCCTCCCTCTCTTTCACAAGTTATTCTGGTTTAAAAACAAATAAACAAAACCCAAACAAAAACCCTCCTAAAACTAAAAAACAAGAAACCCACCATACAACAATAACAGGCTGTTTCATGGGATCAGTCCTCTGATTTGAGTGCTGCTGCTTTGACAGTTTGGTTTCTAGCACCTTTTTTGAGAGGCTAAGATTTTAGAGGTTTCAAAAAGCAAGGGCTTTTGAAGGTGTCCTGATGTGGGCATTGCAAAATGCAGGTCCTCAGATTTACCTGTCTGGAGGTGATTTCCTTCACTCTTACAGAAAAGCCTATGGCTGAGGTTCTGACATGTTGGGGACCATTGGGAAAATTTCTTCCCTTAGATTCCCCTTGTGTTTTTCAGTTCTGAAACTTGTTTTCACAAAACCCAGTTTGACTGGAGTTGCTCTGGAAGCTGCTTTAATGTTTACAAAGCAGTTGGGACTGATATGAAATCTGAAGACAAGGGAAAACTTTTCCATTCACTGTCCATGGACTTTGGACCAGCCCCTTTGAGAGGGACGTATGATGGTTTATTGGTGTGTAAGTTCAAATTGCAGGATTTTCAGAAATATATATTTTTTTAATCTCATGTGAAGGGTCGTAGCCTAACTTGTTGAGCTATAGGGAGCAATCTTGGTCAACTTAGAGATGTATTACAGATACTGTGGCACAGCCTCATTCTCATTCTGTCAGAGCTACAGGAGAAAATAATTCTTCCCCTCACACCTCTGACAAGTCTACGTGCTGCTTGTCACAGTTTGTTTTAAAAAGAAAACCACAAATAAAAAAAAATACTTTGCATGAGGATGAGACCATGACAAATATCTCACACAAGCTGCTGTTCTCGCAACTGAAGGGGACATGGAAATGAAACGTGCAGTTGTTATGGAGAGCTCAGTTTCATGGAAATGGCTGGGTTTGGAGTTTTCTCTCAGCTTTTCTGCAACAAAGAGAGACATGATGTTTCCCTCCTCTCTGTGCTTGAAGAACCTCACATGGCCCTTGTTCTCCTGTCAGTAGCTTCAATTCATTCTCTTTCCTTTACCTGTCTGGCTCCATCCTTTTCCCTCCTGGAAACCAGGGACTGAAAGGGCGGCACTCACATGCGTTCTTTGTCCCAGCACTGAGACAAAGTCCAAGCAAGGAGGATGCCAGAGGTGAATCTGGGGTGAGCCAGGGCCATGCTACCAAAAGTGCTGGCCTCTGGCAGTGCTGTCAATTAGTTGGGACTGAAACAACCTGATAGGACATCTCAGGTGAGTTGCACCACTTTTCCATGCATCTCCACTTTGCATTTACTGCTTGTGTGCTTGGTCTATACCAATTCTATGCTTTTCAGAGATTATGTGAATATTCTGCTGTGAACACAACAGTTCTGTACAGTCCTCCTCTGACATATTATGTTATTTGAAATAAGATATAGCAAAATTATTAATAGAACTGAAAGACAATATTTCAAAGACTGTTATGATTCATAATAATGTTGTGATTAATAGTAACAATGACAGTAGTAGTCAAAAACAATGAGGAGAAAAGAGAAACCTCTCCCAGGACTCAAATCCTCTCTGCTGTAACACATAAATGATAGGAAGAGCCATACTGAGTGAGGCCAGTGACTGCTTACACCTTTATCCTGCTTTTGGCAGAAGTTAGTAGCATGTATATATGTAAGAAAGAGCTTAAGGGTACAAAAAGCATGCAGTGCTTTTCTTGTACATGTTCCCAGACCCAATGACTTATGGTTTGGGAATTTCCTGAGCTAGCGATGGCATCTTTGTGTTTAATAAACCTTTATAGATTTTTCTTCTCTAAATTTGAATCTGTAAGGCTTTGGCATGTTCAGTAGCCTGCGGAAAGGAGTTCCACAGTGAAACTATGAGCTAGGTGATGAAGTCCTGGCTGCTCTGAACCCATTGCCTGGAAATGTCACGTGATGCCCTCTAATCCATGCGTTGCAAGAAGCAGAAACTAATAATTCCTTATTTTGCTCTGTGTGCTTTTGAAGGAATTTCCTTCACTCTAGCAATTCTAGCGCATCCATTTTTGAGCACTAACTGTTTGAGGTTGACAAGAAATCACTAGGGGAATAATATTTAAAATAATATTTACTTGCCATATCAACCAAGTAAAACTCCTTCCTCCAAATTTTCAATCTCAGAATCAGTGAATTATAACTAGATCATGGTAACAAAAGTAAAAAGAAATAAATAGATCAATAGCAATAAATCTTCCACCACCACCACCCCCCCCTTCTGTGCCACACATCTTGTTTTCAGCAACTGTTATTATCTTCTGCTCTCTGAGATGAAATTGATATATTTTGCTTTAATTTTGTACAGTTGCAGCTCTGGGATTTTTTTTGTCTATTAGGCTATTGGTGACTGTGCTTAAAAAATTCCAGGTGGACTAATTTTGTGTTTTTAAAATACTAGCTCTTATTAAACAAAAAAGCCATTATGTAAACTAGCAGTGCAGTCTTGTCTTGGCATTGAATAAGGTACTGGTCATTCCCTTTTGAAAAGGATATGACTGACTTAGAGGGGATTTAGAAAAGGCTGAGCAAAATATTAAGCACTGGAGAAGCCTCCTCCGTGAAGAGTCATGAGAAGAAAAGAGATCAAGCTTAGAAAAGAGATGAATAAGAGAAGCCAAGATAAAAGATCAAATAATGAATAATCTAGAAGAGAGATAAGATTCTTTTGTGGCATGGCCATTCAATTCAATTAGAAGGTGGGAAATTCAAAACTTATTGAAAGAAATCCTTTTTTGCATGGCATGTAATTAGACTTTTGAACTCATTGCCACGGGAAATTGCTGAAGTCTAGACAATATGAAGCCTCGAGAAATAGATTGGCCACTTATATGAAAAATAAAAATGATGGTACTGAATGTTAAATAACATTAGCAAAGAGATATTACTCTTGGTGATTCATATCTTAAACCAATCTTTCATGCCATGTTCTCCTGCATGAGGCACTGTGATGAGATCTAGCTTGGATAAAGAGGGGAAGATCATCACATATATATTTGCTGTGGGCTCTTACACCTTCCTCTCTTTGGTTTGTTACTGTGTTCTGTCAGGTACTGAAACAGTTGGCTTTTCAGTATGACAAAATGTCTGCCTTTTCTCAGGAAAGGAGAGGTGGGAGAAAGAGGACAAGAGGAGTCATCTGGCAGGATGGTAGTGTTCCTGACAGCATCACATACATTTTTTTTACCAGAGCCTGAGCTGGAGGTTGCTGCTGCCTTTGACATACAGTTAGTTGTTGAGGCACTGATCTTCCCATGCAAGGAGCAGAACTGGGAGGTCATCACCAGCCAAGCCTGTATTGCTGAATCAAAGAGCAGCTACAGATGTTAAGAGAAAAGCTTGAAAGGGCTGGATAGATAAGTATGTGCGAGGGGAATGAATGTCCGTATAGATACATGATCAAGTTTGTTGTTATCCATGTCAATAGTTGGATGAGGTAGCTCTCCCTCCCTGTGCTGCTACTGAGGTGCACCACTCTGGCTTTTGGGGCACCCAGAGAACTGACCAAAGTCAGCTGAACCTGCTGGAATCCAGTCTTTCAAGAACAACTTCAGGAGCACTGCAGTGCATCTCCAGCTGAACCAGTGGAGCTATGCTGGTGGTGTGCTACCAGATTCAGCTGTCCCACTTTTTTCTTCCTGAAAGATGCTGAATTCACCCACGTGTAACCAGCAGTGCAATCGGCACTTGCTTATTTGGTGTGCAAGTCCCCCTTCCCCTCTTCTATTCCCAGGAAGGCTTTCAAGCTGCTCCTGACTCCTGAATGCTTATGAATTCATGGCTGTCGCAGGGGAGACATAGACGCAGGAGCTTCGATGTGACCATCCAGTCTATCATTTCAGGCACGTTTCTATTGCAATGCTTTGGTTTCCTGTGTAGCAAAGCTCCAAAACTTGTTTAACAAAAAGGCTGTGAGAAGTCTATGCAAATCAGGAAAATATTAAAGGATCAGCTTAATTTTTAGTGTATCTAAATCTAGTCCACTTCAGCATTGACAAATTTGTATCAAGCGAGCACTGATATAGGTCTCCAACTTTAAGTACATGTTTATAATCCACTGAAGTGGATTGAGATCAATAGGTTTGAGGAATGTGCTTAAAATGAAGAGTATACTTGAGTGCTTGAAGAGTCAAGGCCCTGGTAAAGAGCTCATCAAAGGTTTTCCTAGATGCAAAGTTGCACTGATATAAATTTGAAAGTGATTTGGAATTGATTGGATTAAACTCATCTGAAAGTTTGGTAAATGCATTTGATAAAAGGGTAGGTTTGAGGGCTGAGAGACAAATTTTGCTATGCTAGTCCAAATTAAAGGCACTGCTACTCTCCCAGGTCTCCTTCCCCTATCCTAAAGACCACTGCCCCCAGAAAAGAGTGGCAAAACATCCGTGTCCCTGTCCCTCCGTTGCTGTATTTTACAGGCTCCTAGATTAAACTGTCTAGTAAAATGAAATCACTCTATATCTCAAATTAAGAATAGAAGCAATTGAGAGATGTGTCCAAGTTCCCTTTTGGTCTTCCTGAATAAGTGGGCAGTAACCTCTGGCAATGGGACAGGCAAACTACCAGGGAGTCAGAGCATCTTCAGCTGCTCCTGCTGCTTTTATCAGTGTGTATTTGTGTGTGTTGGAGACAGTAAATGGAAATGAATCAGTCTGGAATGTCTTCATGCAGGAGCCTTTAAGGAAAGCTTACGCTAGTTTAACAGGATCAGCAGTCTACAATCACGCAAACCTCCCAAACTTTCCCCCATAAGACTGGGCCTGGGGATGGGAAGTCACTGGTTTAATATGCCTTATTGAGTGAATGTTTGTTAGCCAAACTGCAGAAATTGCGTGCACGCTCTCAGCTCACAGTAATCACAGTGTAAATTGTGTTAAATTCATGGTTCACCAGAGCGCCATGTAATAGAAGCCCTCTCCCAAAGTTTAATAAAAAACTCATAAAGCGTTTAACCCCCTGCCTGCCTGCACACAGAGTGTGAGTGCTTTTAACACGCTTCTGAATAGGCACCACACTTACATTGCTGATGTCAAAAGAGACTTCAGAAATTAGGATGTGGTTCTACAAATCCATGCCTTGGATATTTGTGACTATGATGGCTTTCTATTCTATGTACAGCATTAGTATCTATCATTCACTGTATTTCAGTCCTTATTCCCATTCTCATGCTTTTTCTCCTCCTTTTGAAACTTTTATGCAAATGAAAATACATCCTTAAAAATCTCTCAGTATGCTCTTCCCTCCTGTAGCTCCTGGCAACACAGTCTAGTTCAAGTTGAGTTACTTTTATTAAGCCTTTGATTCTGGGGGAAAATAAGAACTTATTTTTTTTTCATTATTGCCAGTATGGGATCATCACATGTTTGAGTTCAATCCATTGCCCAGGAAACTCTTACACAGATGGTCAATAGTTCATGCAAGGAGGCAGCAGACCATGTAAACAAGCCTTTGGATTCAGGCATTATTATTACCAGAGCAGCTTAGTAGTAGGGCCGAACCCTTTGAGAAACTACTCATTGCTATTGCTAACATTCAAGCCTAGTCTAATATAGGATGTAAAAAAAATCTAGAATAAATTGGGTTTCTGGAAATTTTATTTCTGTTTAAATTTTTATATATATATGTCTGTGTGTGTACACATACAATTGTAAAAGATAATCAGAACTAGTCTGATCTGACTATATTTCAGTCATTTTCCATGAGATCTAAATTCTATGGGATTTTATTGGTCATAGAAATTATGCATGTTATAAAGTGCAAGCAATGGGAGATCAATATGTAGTATGTAGACTCCAGGAAGAAAGACCAGACACAAGTAATAGTCCCTCAGTTAATCAGAAGGAAGCTGCCCTTTCAGAAGAGGGATTATTTTATTTTTATTTTTAGCTCTGCCCACTTTTGATTCAGGGTTTGAGCACAGGTTTCACTACTAGATTTTAAATCTCTCCGGATGCTGTTGCGCTACTCTTTAGCCCAGCAGTGACAGCGTCACAGCTCTGCAGCCTCATTTTTCTACAAAAATTTTCCTCTAGAGAGATCCCCCCAAAGTCCTGAAGAACAGCAGCACTGCTCTTAGTCACATTGGCGTCTGGCAGTCAAAGATTACATCTTGTAAGAACTAATCATGATTTAAGTTACTCCCTAGTTTTTCACCTATATAGATAAATGCAGCCACACTGCTTGCATGAGCCATTGCAATTCAGGGAGGGAGGAAGACCATCAAACTTGGTGGAAAGGGAAACCAGAAAAATACAATGATGCTGAATACCAATTTCATTCACTGTAAGTGGATCTTGGTAATGGTCTTTGACAAAGTAAGGAGTTACTTTGGTCCTGGTGAGTGAGTGCAGGTGTTCCTGCTCCGGCCTGTAAGAGAAGGTGAAGGGCTGCTCCTGCAGGTCAGGCTTTGGACCAGACTCACTCTGGAGGGGCAGAAGGTGGGAAGAATAGCGTGACTCCAGCGCAGGTGCATTTCTACTCCCCAGCTTGAGCTAGCAAGGGAACAAAATAAACAATACTAGTAGCACTCTGCAGAGAGCAATGGGTTTTCCTGCTCTGCTGTCTACTTAAAATTCTTCATGTCGGTGACAAAGTTGAGATGCCCTGCTGCTTACCTCTCCCTTTTTTTAAGTTGTGATGTGGAGAAATGGGAAAATGCATGACTGCAAACACTCTTGGGCCCTCTAATGGGTCAGGAAACACACTAGAAACTGCCAAGTTCCCCTAAAATCATGCTTGCATGCTGCCTGAGGAGAAACTACCCATCAGACTGCACACATGCATCTCTTCTTATCAGACCTCAGTGTATGTACTGCCCATTGCAAGACCATTGGAGGCAAGCTGTGGGTATGTGAAATTGCTAGATGGCATGTTCCCAGAAAACCAGAGGTTGTCCTTCTGTATATGCTGTGATATCAAACCTCATTTCAGGAGTTTATGGATATGAAGAGCTTCCAAGAGCTCCAGAAATGAACTGGATGTATTCGTAAAGCAAAAATCCACTATGGGAACTTAATCATAAAGACCCTAATTCTCACTCTGGAAAGCCTGGATCCACAAACTTGGATCCAGAGGAGCATTTCTTGGGGGACATGGTTTCTGCTTGCCTTCTCACTTAAGCATTTGCTGTTGGCTGGAGCTGGGCACAGGACACTGAACTAAAAGGTCTGTTGTTTGATCCAGTATGATTTTTTTATGCATAAACTAGCGCTGAAGAAAACCAGGAGTGCTGGCTCTGCTCCTAGTGAACCGTAGTTAGCATTGAATAAACACTGATCAGCCCCAGCTGAGAGCAAGTGCTGGTATGGATTAAATGTCCTGCGGCTATGGAACAAGTTGGCAGATTGTATTTCTTGTGCAAGCCGCGGCCATCCTCTGTCCTAAAATATTCTCTGTGTCTGCTGTGGCATTTCATCTATGTTCTACTTGTGTGCATCAAGCTTCTGAAAGGTGAAGGACTATAGGGAAGTGGGTGGGAAGGGGGGAAGTTGCGTCTTCACCCTTACAATGATGATCAAATCAATAGTTATCTCTGTGCATGAAATCACAGTTGTCTCATTAAAAGCTGAGTTATAGCTTGTGTGTTCTGCTGCTGCCGTTCCTTCACTGGTTTTGGGGTAATGTTCTCAAACTGCGGGCAGTGGGTCAGTCCTTTTATGCAGGCGATATATTTGATTCCTTTTCCCACTTTTGTCCTGCAGTGTCCCCTTCAACACATAAGAATTTGTATCCAAACACGCCAAGGGCAGTGTTAAAAATCCATATTTGCCAAGAAAAGAAGGAGTACTAACATTTAGAAAAGTGGGAGGATGAATCTTCACTGAAGATAAAAAGTCGATAAAGAGACTTGCAGTGACCTGAGCATAGGTCAAGTTGACCTGTGTGAGAATAGAGAGAAAAGAATGAAAGGAAAACAAGTTAGAGGAAAAGGCAGCACTAAAAGTATGAGCTGCAGCCATTAGTTGCAGAACTGTCAGTTCCTAAAGTGCTTGGGCAATACTTTGCCTTTCTTTGTCTCTTGTGCTAGGATGAAAAAGCACAGGAGAGAATCAGCTGGTGCACTAGTTTTGCTGTAAACAGAATAGGTCTGTTTTCCTGCACAGGGAAATTGAGTCACAGATCAGGAAAGCATGCTGTCGTGGGACCTGCAGTAGAGCATATCAGGGGAAAAGAAGAAAGATCTCGTGGGCCTGTGGCTCTGTTAGGTTGCTTACCATTATAATGCTTTTTTGTCTCCAACCACAACACTTTGGGTGGATCCACTGTTTTACGTCATTACAGAAGCTCTGCATACAGACACGTAGGGTAAGAGGCATGGTTAAAAAAGAATCAAACAATTTATGTACCTAGCAGCCTTTGTAACTCTTGGCTTTATGTATTAAATGCTGGCGCACTTCTTACTGGAAACCATAAAAGAGAATTTGGATGAACTGCAAAGTAGATGCAAAGAATATTATATTTCCTTAATTTTTACATTTGTTGTGTCCAAGATGCTAGTTGCACAAAGCATAGGGTGGGGGAAGAAATTTCTCACCGTGTGATTTGGAGATGCTCATGGGGATTTTTCTTGCTCTGCAGAGAGATGGCAAGGGATCAACCGTTAAGATATGTAGGAATGTCATACTCAATTAATTTCCTGAAATTACACTCTGAAGTTGTGTTTAGAAAATGAATTAATATTGGTGAAAAGCACTGATATCCTTGGATAAAGGGCAACAGAGAAGAACACATTGTTATTATTAGACTGTTGTAGAAATCCTCTCTTTGGCTTTGACTGAATTATTGCGGTGAGTTTCCTTGGTGATGTGACGTAGAATTTATTGGAGTGTTTGTGCTGTATAATTGAAAATGACACTACCTTTATTAAACAATCTATGGGACTCTTAACTCTTTTCTAAGCTGCAAACCAGCTTGGCCAGTGATTCTTATCAAGTGTCCTGAGCCAGTAAAGTGGAGGCTGGTCAGACATCCACTATGAGACATCTAAGTTAAGGGAAGGCTGAGGTCACAAAATACTTGCCTTGCTCAAGGTAAATGCAATAATAATAGATGGATAATGAATGTGGCTGAAGTGTCAATTAACCACTCATTAAATTGTTGCCCATTGATAACAAAGAAAAGAGTGAAAAGCCTTGTCATCTTGACATTTTCTCCCTCAAACTAAGAGCGCAAGGTTCAGGGTGAAGACACCTTGACATAAGTCATCAGTTTAGAGCCAGCTTTGTTGGCACTACCTGAAAGCTGTCACCAGTGGCTGTTCATTTATCTGAGTAAAATGAGTTAATGGTTCAAGTCCAGTTTTTCTTAGGCAGGCGTCTGCATCGTAATGAATCTCATCTCAATCGACACTAATTGCTGCTCCTGACAGCAGCCTCCCAAGAGAGTCTTTAGGGAGCAAGCAGGCGGTGGAGGTCAGACCTGATGGGGTCACACACCTAGGGATCAGTAACAGGGCTTGCCTTTCAAAAGCTGTCAGCCTGGCATTAAATACAATGAGTACTGGAGACTAATATTTTGGTTTGAATTTCTCTCATACCTGAGATGTTAGAGTGCTCAGATTAACGGTGTCTCACTTGCTAAGTGCCAGTGCAAATTATTAAGCCATCTTTTCAACAGTGCTCTGTTGTGGTGCAGCAGGATGGTTACGTGCTTCACAGCTGAATTCCATCCTACAGCAACACTGATTTTGTCACCTAGGGTGTAGTAGGACCTTTACACTTGGAGTGACTGCAATGCAGCAGTTTTACTCTCTGATAGGGTTTTACTGGTGTTACATCGATGGTAACTGGTGGGGTCTGATGAAGGAGGTACAGGACTCAAAGCTGATTTGTGTTCTCCAAGTATATGCCGATCTCAAAAAAGAAATTACATCTTTGTAAGAATATAATCACTCCCTTGTCAAATTAAATTGAGTAAATTTTCTTCTCTTAAATTGAGTTTGATTTTTGTAATGACTGTTTAGTCCTACAAATATTGGTATAATGGGAATATAGATACACTTTGATTGAATGTGGATCCTCTCCTGGCTACCCAACTTGATTGCATATCCCAGTGGATACTAAATAGGAAGCTCTGGTTTCCTTTAATCAAAGTGGTTGCTGCTTTGTCACAGCATTAAGAAAAAGCCAGGAGCCTGATTAATAGCTGGGCTTCAGGCTTCTCTCACAAAGACAAGAGAAACTCTGCAAAGAAATCAACAGATATGTTAAATATTGATACCTGTGTGGCACTGATGATTTGTAGTTTCTTATTCTGGGATGGCATAGAATAATATATAACAGAGAGAAAGCAAAATTATTTTACAGTATAAATATATATTTAATTAAGGAAATTTAAATTATTCCCCTATTCAAATAAGACAATTCTGTCATCACCAATCAGACATTCTCTGATCTTGGGTATTGAAATTCCTCAGTGTTTGACTAAACAAGAAACAAATTTATTCTGGACGTTCTGGGAGGTCTTAAAAGGTGCAATTTTTTATTTTATGTTTCTCCCTAAACCTCCCTTTGCCACTCTGAAAATTAATGGTTTAATACAATGCTTAACTTCACACTGGTGCACAGCAGGCCAGGCGTAGCAATTGGTTGAACCCTACATCTGTAAAACCAACAGTATTGATTTGGCAGTCTTTCTGTGATGGGCTAGATCCTCTCTCTTCGATCCTTGGTTTGTGAAATTACTGAGGTGTCAGATGTAGACTGGCACAATCCATATCAGTATAGATGAGGGCAGAGTGTGACCCGAAACATGATATTTTGCTAGTGATTTGCTTATTATCTACATCTTCCCATCCTTTCAAGAAATGTAAGCCTTGGAGGAGGGAGAGAAAAGTAGCTGGATGACTTGTGGTTGAGTAAAAAACCAAAGCATGTTAGATCAAGTTTAAAACTAGATCAGAAGAAACAGGAATTTATTTCTTTTTACCTTTCCTACACGTGTTATCATTACAGATCAAGCTATTTCTAACTCACTGATGGTGACTTTGGGAATAAATGCCCAATCCTGGGACTTGTTGAGTACTTTGCCCCTGGTCTGACATCTGCCGAACCAGGTGAAAAGACCTGCTCTGGATTAGGTTTTGTAGCAGGAGTTGAGGGTTCTTCCAGCCAGAAGCCCAGTTTCTTACTTTCTCCAAGACAGCTATTTTTCTTTTCTTTGCTGCTTTAAGTTCTACAAATATTTTCTCAGCAGAATATGATGTCTCTGCAAAATTATACCCTTTGTTAATTTGATACTCAATCCAAGGAATTTAATGATTTTCTCCATATCACTGGAGGAGTCAGGAACAGACAAATCTGAATGAAATAACTCACCAGTGGGCCAGTTCCCTTTGTGTCCTCAAACAGAGAGAAATAGTATAAAAGAGCTGTAAGAAAAGCAATCGAATCAGCTTAAAATAACTGGGTTTTTTTCGTCTTGAGCTCTTCCCTTGGATTATTTGGGTTTTCTTCCATGCAATGAGTGCTTGTGAAGATTACGAATGCCAAGAACTGCAGCACAGCCTGTGCATCTACTCTACCCAATCACAAGCCATGTACAGTTGGAGAGTGGAGCTACAGCTGCTAATCCCTTCTGACTTCCAGATGAATTGAAATGCTTGGTTGATACATACTGGGTCACAGGTTCATCTCATTCACAGGGAAAAGTGAGTGCTGTCTGTAAACAAACCACCAGCTGCATGCTTGAGCCAGGCCAGGTTTATTATTCCTTCTCTTCCAGGTCACCAAGTCGTGGTGAATTGCTTCAGAGCCCAGTGGAATCCATCCAAAGCCTGCCTTCAGTTTCAGAGGTCCAGGGCCATGCCAAGACTTATCTGTGGTTGTACCCAGGTGACAGCTAAATGTCTTCTAGGAGCTGGGTGAAAAACAGACCAAGATTCATTGAAAATCTTTTGTTTTAATTTGGATTAACCCACAGTTTTCATTAAGTTTTCAGGTCAGGCTCTGCCTCCTGTTAGCTCATGAAATTGGCTTTGTGACACCAATGTTGCGTGAGACATTACATCAGTTAAATGTGGCTGGATTGCATTGACTTGCTCTCGTTCTTCTACGTACTCTGCATAATCCTGAGATGTCTGTTATAAGTTTTCTTTCCTCCTGGAGATGCCTATTTATACATTCTGTCACTTACTACGTATGGATGTGTACAGTCTGCTTACAATTACTTGGAACTGCTGATTTTATATCCAAGCATACAGTGCATTTAAACTGTGAACATGTTTAGGAAGCTCTGTTCCTTTTTTGGCTCCTTATGCCCAGAGGAAAGAATGAAAGGAAAAACACATGCATTTTTGACTAGGAGAAAAAAGGATTGCTCTCAGGAGACTTTCTCCTCAGATTCTGTGATGAGTAATGCTCCTGTCAATTATTGGGTTATTCAGAAACAAGCTAAAAAAATGCTTAAAAAATTTTAGCTTAATTTGCTTTTTGGATTGATGCCATTTCTGTTCCTGTGAAAATAGGTATTCCCTGTGGAAACGAAGAGCTTTCAGCTGGACAACAAATCAATGCCAATTAAGATCACAGTAATGATTAAGGACTTCCCACCCTGGGTCTTCATTTAAGATTTTATTAATATTTTTGGAGAGACATATTCAAGTATTGTGAAGTTTTCCCGCAATATTAGGTTTGGAACATTTAGTATAAGTCACAAAGTGCTAAAATAAGTAATTTTCTTCCTTATATCTATGGCTTCTTAGCATACTACTAGAGACTATAATGACTTGATTGATTAATATCTGTGATTTAACACCTGTTCTAGGAGAAGGTAGAGTGTACCATGCTTGTTGAGTGTTGTTTGTTTTTTTTTTTAAATTTGTGTTAATTATTTGATAGTTCTATGACTCCTTCTTCAGTAAAATCCTTCTCCCAGGATGAGAAGTCAGTGTGAGATGTAAAATCTAAATTGATGGGCAATGAGGATTTACATCTCATAATTTAAACAAACAAAAATATATGTCTCTAAAGCAGGTTAATTAGCTAGGATCCTTCTCTGCCCTATGAAAATCACATGGCAATTCAAAACACCTATTTTAAATATCAGTTTTAGAAGGAATTTTCCTTTGGAAATCACTTGTCTCTCCCTTGAAGAAAGAGGAAACTCGGATGCCAGGCTAAGTTGGATGTGTAATTTTTAAATGGTTTTATACAACTTAAATTGGTGTGTGAATCCTACCTTTATTGTGTTTAGGAATCCACATCTCTTCTCTAAAGAGCTATAAAGGCTAGGAGCTGGCTACCCTGATTTAAAGAATTTTATGTCTTTTTGTCCTGAATTCCACTACTCTATCCAATATTGTTGGGTAGATTTTCCAGTGATTTACCACAGAAGCAACTGCATTATAGCTGTGGAGCAACTAGTTTAGGTCCAAAACTTTTAAATAACTCTAACAGAGAGGTAGTCACAGACAAGGGACTATTCCTTGGAACAATATGCACTGTTACAACTCTGCAGAAATTCATGCATGGATATTATTTGCTTCTTTATTTGATTCTAAATTGCTTCAACTTGCTTTTGTGAAAGGGCTTTGCTCTTGCTCGTGTACTGGATACAGCATGATGTTTTTATTTGGGAGCAGGTGAAGCTGTAACAACAGACAGGTAAGGTCCTAATTTCCTTTCACATTTGATGGGGTTTATGCCCTTAAATCCCCATTGACTTAAAATGGTTTCTCTTTTGTTGGTAAGAAGCTCTATGGTCAAACACAAACATTGCATTAAAAGTGCTTCCTGTTTGTAGTAGCTGAAAAGCATCTTGTGGGAGGATGTTATATGGATGACAAAAACAAAAGTCTCAAAACCAAGAAATGCTTCAGAGAGATACTCTGAGACTTTTTTCAACATCTCCCTTCATCTCTTGAGCCCTTGATAAAACTCAGTCACAATGCAAACGGAATAACATTGGTGAGATTTAAGAAGAAAAGAAATTGAAAAAAAATATTTCTTACCTACTAGAGGAAAAGTTAGAAAAGAGTGACAATAGGAAAGGAAAAAACAACAATCAACCAACCCACTAAGCAAATTTTGCTCTGTGATGGAGGGTTTGGTGTTCGCGTTATTCAGTGCAATCTGCAATATAGACTAAGAATGTAATTCTGTGTTGCAAATTTATTTAAAATGAATAAGCCTGCTGGCTCACATTGCTGTAACAAAATTTTATGTGCCTAAGTTTATGGGTTGATCCCATATACTTATTGGTTTTCTTGGTCGAGGTGTCATTCTGATTTCAAAAGGAAGAAATTAAATCTAAGTGTTGAGGCTTGTAAAGGTAAGAGATGTCAGCTGAACCCTTCTTGCCTAGTGTCCCCGGCTCTTTTACCCTCTCTTCACATCATTTCCTAAGTCCATGTTTTCTTTCTGCTGATGCAGCTGGGGAGTGACTGGCCAAGAGATGTGAGGGCCGAGGCTTGGATCTTCATGTCTAGGGTAAGAATTTCTGTCACCTGAGTGTGGAAAAGATGTTTCCACAAGATGAATGTTGAAGTATGTAAAATTGAGCAGGTGGTTTCAGACCTCACCAACATCACAGATCTCTGTGTCCGAGAACAGCCACCATTTCTGGCATTTATTGCAGAATCCCCCAAGAGACCCCAGCATGGGCAAAGAGAATAAATTACTTCCTCACTTGTAAAAGTGGTCCCTAAAGTTTAGCATTAAGAAGTGAATGGGGAGGCATCATAGGGGAGATTTTGCCGCTCCTGTCTATAATAAGGTTAAAAGGTAACTTGATCACATTCTCTAAGTGTCTCCAGTGGGGATATCTAGTGTATAGTGCAGAGGTGGAGGAAGGCTCATTAATTTTAGGCAAAGTCATAACAAGAAACAGTAGCTGGAAATTGAAACTCGATGAATTAAAAATGAGTGTAAGATCTTTTTTATTTCTGATTTATTTATTTTCTTAACAGCAGAGATAATTAACAACCTTGGCTGACTGCTCAGAGGAAAAGGAAGGTTTTCCATCGCTTTCAATCTTTAAATTACAATGAGATTTCTTTCTAAGAGGGGAGTTTTAACCACTCCAGAAGTTATTGAGCTGAGTAGAGGAATTCCTAGGTGAAGCGTTGCCATTAATATATCGAGACTTTAAGGCTACAGGATCACCATGGGTCTTTTTGGCCTTAAAAAAATCTATAAACAGCAGTGTATAATATAACCTTTCAAAGCCATTTTGTTGAATGGTTGAGCTTTTATGATATTTTACCTGCACATTTCTGCATACATGTACACCTCTTTGAGGCTATTTGTGCAGTGCTCTTAAGCTCAGTTTTAACTGTACCATAAACTACATCCTCCTTAACACCGCTGCTGGAAATGAGTAAAATAGAGGGAAAAGCACAGATTGTTGTGGCTCTGGTTGTAATTCACTCTCAGGCCTCTCTCTGAGACTGAACTCCTTCCGAACAGATAGCAATGTGTCTTAAATCCACGTCTTTGTAGGAAGAAAGTATTCAAGTCTCTGGGGCTTTTCTTAGCCTCTCCTTATTGTCCTTGTAATTCCTAGACTTTCCTTGTATTGTCCTCTCCGTATAAATCTACAAGCTCTATCAATGACTTTTTCCCTTCTCCATGGGCTCATATGTCTGGCTGCAGTCCAATGAAGATCTAAATGATGTGCTTCCACACCAATCAACTGTCTTTACTCTACCTCATCTGCAGGTGGAGGTTCTGCCCTGCTGCAGCTGATGATAAGAGCAAGGAGCTTGCTAGGGCAGGAAAAGACACATGAGAGAAAACAAGGGATCTGTTTAGCACCTGCATCAGGAATTAACACTCATTTTCATAATGAATTTGCCTGTGTTCGTCATCACTGCAGCCTTTTATTAGGAGGATGACAGCTGAGATTTTTGCATCTGCCGTTTCCGTGTTACCCCCAGCAGTAGGTTGCTCAAGGAAAGATCTCTTACTTTAATCATTGAAGTATCGGGTTATAAGTGGAACAGGCTGTATCTGGCAAGACAAGGTATGGGAGAGAATTAAAGGAAAGCATTCTGTCCCTACAGCTTGTCAACTTAGCACTAATATATGTGCTCCTTAACTCTTCTTAACTCACTTCTTTATTGATTTATTTGTATATGTGGTACTTCATGACAAAGGAATACTGTCCACCCTTCCTACTGAAATATGGCTGCCTCTGCGGTGGAGCGTGACGGGTATTTAGCACCAACCAGACAACACGACATTTCAGAAGCAGAGAAAGGAAAAAAAAAACAAACACAGATTTGGCTGAAGTATAGGGGAAGCTAAGGAAGTAGAAACATTGCGACCCCATTTGTGGAGCCCATCTAAACAGTGTACAAACACAGTACCATAATGTGGCCCAGAAGGTTTTATACGTGTCTGGCTTGGGGAAGCACCAATCTAGGCTTTTTAGCCACACGCTTCAAGATTTCGATATTCTCAATTTACAGGAAAGAATTCTTCTTTCAGGAAGGGTGGTAGGAGAGCCCACTAGGCTGTGTCAGTAACTGGCTTGTTGTCCCTGGGCAACTGCTGGGGGACTGTAAGTAATCAACGTGAAGGAACACAGAAGTGCAATTGTTTTTCCTTGCTGGATGGGATTTATCTGATGAGCCTTCTTTTATCTGTTTTGTAGCATAAAGAGTTAAGAGTTAAAAAAAGTGGTGATTATGTGTAGATAGAAGCTTCTAGAAGTGACATGCACACACGCGTGCACACAGTGTGGCTTGACTCAGGATGAAGAAGCGCTGAGGCTCTGCTTTGTACGCTTCAATTTTTCCTGCCTTTGCAGGCATAAATACCAGGGGAGGTCTCATGTAAATTGGAGACAGAGAAATGATTATCTGTTTATCTTGCTTTCCTTTCAGAGTGCTACAATGAAATCAGCAGAACTCTCCCCGTCCCCTCCTCCTCTCTTCCTAGCAAATAAACCTTGTTTTAGAAAAATTAGAATGCATTGTGGATAAAGGAAGGTGACCCTAGGTCTTGGATCTGTTTCCTTCATTAGCAGCAAATCGGCATGTAGTGATTGCTGCTTCTAGTATCAATGCTGGAGCATTTAACTAGTCAGAAGAGTTTACAGATGCCAGAAGAGAAAGCCAGCGATGCATATAATATATTGCTGGAATCATAAATAGCTGAGACAAGGGCTGGTTATTGCTTAGTTCAATATTGTTGTTTAATAGCTACTCTAAATACACTCTGCTGGGTTAAATATTGTACTATTAACTCCAAAGATAATGATCTTCCTAGATTGAATGAGGGACAATCATATTATGGTGTGATGCATTTCTTTGAGCTCCCCATATGAGCAGGGTAATTGAGGGGACTAGCAATTCTGTAAGCCATCCTGAGGGTCAAATTCTCTCATTGTCCAGGCTCCCCATTCCTAGAGAGGGCAGAAGGACTTACTCTATGAATACAAAAGCATTA
Organism: Pluvialis apricaria; assembly: GCA_017639485.1. Classification (NCBI taxonomy): domain Eukaryota; kingdom Metazoa; phylum Chordata; class Aves; order Charadriiformes; family Charadriidae; genus Pluvialis; species Pluvialis apricaria. The sequence goes on along the minus strand of CM030013.1, from coordinate 29,329,907 downwards.
GATGACCCTGCTTTGTACATTTGTAAAGCACCCATCAACCCAGCATCACAGTCTGTGGATATTATTAATCTCTTAACTCATTATATCTGTTCCACAATAGTAGCCTCAAAGGTAACAATTTATGCAGGCTTTTCTCTCATCCTTTCTTATAGGTAACTGAACGAAGAAATGAGTTGTCTTCATGTTGATCTTTTTCTCTCTCTCGTCTGAACTAGAAGAAAAATGAAAAAGGACTCAGGAGAGAAAGGAGCCCTGTTTGTAAAAGAGCAGCAACGTCCCTAGAAAATGTCCTACCTTTAAACCTAGCTGAATAGTTCAATGAGAGCATAGATCACACAGACAGTTGGAGTGGAAGTTTTTATGATATTTTAGGAATACATTTTTAGCTGGCCAAACAAAAGAGGAATCTGGAGGATGAAAGAAATGCCCACAGTTTACCCTTGCTTGCAACAGCCTATTCGCTTTACTTATATTGTGCATTTGATACTAGAGTGTCCCTCCTTTTCTATTTCTCATGTTCTCAGTTCCTGTTTTGTTTGGTGCTGTATTTAAATGTTTCATTTAAAAGATTCAAAGCTATTGAGGAGAGGAAATTACATATGTTTTTATATATATGTGTGTATATACACACATAAAGTTCTCGGTAACGAAGCCAAATTTTATGTAGACTTTTCTGTTCCCTTCTGACATTTAATCCTTTACTCTCATTACTCTTTTGCTGTAAATTCAGAACCTTTAGAGAGCAGCTTAATGTTGTCTAAACCCACACAGGCTACCAAAAGCTGGCATCAGCAGTCAGGAGAGACGTGCACCTCGGTTCTGCTCTCTCTCCTCCAAATGACCATTTTAATTTGCATGATGGACACTTAAGGTCTGCAGAAACTCCACACAGACATATTGCAAGAGGATTGTGCTGGTAAGTTATGTGAACCATTTAAAAGCATTTTGTTTTAAAACCCAGAACTTTGTGAACCTTTCCACATCACGATTAAATATAATTTACTGTAACTGTTTGGCGCTTTCCTGGGTGAGAGTGGCAAATCAGGAACTATCCAGCAAGCACTATGAACAGTTGTTTAAAGCTTAATTTATACTAATCTATCTGCAGAGTGACCTCTGCAAGTCTTGCTTATTGGGGGCATTCTGTGCTTGTACTTATTCATAGGTTTTGTTGCTTTTCTTACTTTGAAGGTCGTTGTCAAGGCAGGTTGTCGTTTAGGCCTCCTCCTTCATGGAGGTGAGGATTTATTTTTATTGCTTTTAAAAATGGGTCAGATGCTTCTGATTTGCTTGCTTTTATCTTTAATTTCATCATGGGAGTCTTGCCACTGGACGCACTGTGATTTTGAGTCCTAATTTTATTGTCTAGGTAAAATGAAGAAGAATTTTGAAATGTTTTCCACTGGAACTGCAAGGGTACTTTTGTTTCACAAGCCTGTTGCTGCCTGTGAAACTACTTGCAAAGTAATGACTGCTGAGCTCTGGTGGATATATCCGTGTGTAATTGTTGGGTATGTAAATCTTCACGTGATCATCAGCTATGGAATAGTTGGTCATACAATAGCAGAGACACACTAGAAGTGTAGGCTTGTTGGTATCTGAATGGGAACTTTCTGAGATTCCTGGTCCCAAATAAATTGCTTCTTTGCTACCTTTGCAATGGCTTGAAAATTTTTATTGATCTCCCATTGTTCCTATATTTTTTCCATTCAGTAGTTTTTTAGATTTATCTTGATTCCCAGATAGAAGAATGGCTATTGGTTTGGGATTTTGGGTTATTCTATTGAAATTCTGATGTAGGATAATAGAATATAAAATAATAATAGAAATAAAACACAAACAAAAACTACTGCTTGATTACAGTGTTTTTGAGGAAAAAATGAAACTAGTCAGATCATTGGAGATTATATTAACTTACAGTAATTCAAGACCTAGTCATCTTTGTGTCTTCGTTGCTTTGATTTTTTTTTTCCTTATTCCTTGTATTTCCTTATCTATCCTTTTTCCCCCAAAGCAAAAAGAGACTGAAATCCCACAAGGCAGTACATTCCATAGCAGAGACCAGGGAGATATACTCTAAACGACTTGGATGATGTACAAAAAAACCCAAACCTATTCTTTATTGAATAACTATAATGTAGCTTAATATACAAAATCATAACATGAAGAGGCATGAACCATCCTCATAACACATAAAATAGGAATTATGGGAAGTTATTGAAATTGCCATAGAGAAGATACTCCTTTTTATGAATGGCATAGCCGTTTACACTGAAAGAAATGTCTGCCTATCTGAACTCACATCATGAGGTAACATGCCAGACTGTTTTGTTCAAACTTTTACCAGAAATAAAGAAGTACATTGTTTTGGAAATGTCTTAGTTGTGGAATTCATTAATTTTAATGTTTGAAGCAACCTTAGCCTGTCTGTCTCTATCTACAAAGTAAGGATTAATCTCCATTTTTTGAGGGGGAAGGAGGAAAAAACTTGAGAGAGCAGTGTGGGAGCATAAGATGAAAGTTGCCAGTAACTGGGTTAAAGTAAATGTGTATCAAAAAGAAGTGGGTACAACTAGGTATCGGATGTTCATCTCCATGAAATGATGCAGTGTCACTGAGAGCAGAGTACCAATAGCAGCACAAAATGACAGGTTTGCCTTCAGACCAGGTGCAGAATGCAGCTGCAACATATGATAGGGAAAAACAATGAAACATTCTTGAGTCATTTTAATACGAGAATAAAGAAAAAACAAACAGAGCCATGTCTATTTGTTGGTAGAACAGTTGGTTGTCTAGTAAAGCCAAGACCTCCAGTAAGGGCAATTATAGATATGTCTTGGTGTGGAGAAGAGAAGATGTTCTATTGTATTTAAAGCTGGGAGGAAAAAAAAGATATTCTCAGCAACTGTACTGCCATTGGTCTGATCCCAGCTATGTGTAGAGGTTTGGAACATATTTGGAGGAAAAGAACAAATAAAGGCCTGGATTTAAATAAAAATCAGGGCAACATGTAACCCAGGTTTGCTAAAAGTTGGTTATAATGAGTAAATGTACTTTTTTTTTTTAAAAAAAATACCAGCAACATTCCTGTATACAAGGAAAAAGCAGATCCTCTCATTTTCATTCTTTAGTAAAGCATTTGATGTAGGATTACATGAAGAATTGCGAGCTAAAAAGAAGAAGATAGGGTTGAAAAATGAGGAAAGAACTGGATAAAAGAGAATATTAAATGAGGAAGGGTTGGACTGGAAGTAGGCTCCTAGCCAAGTTACCTAAGGACTTTTTTTAGGCTCAGTCTTGTTTAATATTTTCATTAGGGACTTTGGTGCTGTAGGAATTTGTTGATGAAATTTGCTGATGGTACAAAATTTGAAGATAGCAGTACAGAGGAGAGTTTGGGATATTGTTCAAATGAACTCAACGACCTTCAAGGGGAAGCAATAGAAATGGAATTAAATTCAAGCTAACAAAGGGCAAGTTCATACACTTTGGGACTAATCATAAGATTTTTCTGATTTAGGCTTGGAACTCTGCAGTGGAAATGACAAGGGAGGAAAAGGAAGTGGATTAGTTGAGCATAGGATGACTGTGAGCCCTCATCTTGCAGTACTTTGGAAAAGACAAATGGGACCCTTCAGCCTATCAAGATAAGTAATATCCAATGGAGACAGAAAAATCTGAATTCCATTGCACGAGGCAGTGATACAGAGCAAATCATTGCAGAGTACAAAGTGATGGTGGGTGAGACTTTATCTGTAATACCATGCTGAGCCCTGATGGCTCCTAGAGGAGACAGCACAAGGGCTGGAACAGCTGCAGGAAAGGTCTGCCAGGAGGATAAGTTAGGGAAAACCAACACAGGCTGGTTAAACCCCCACATCCCTGGGGCTAATCATGGTTCTACTCTAAACTTCTCCTGCCTTCAATTTGCAGGGTGCATGCTGGACCCAACATCCTATTTCTGGTCAACTGCCAGATTACGTCTGGACTCAGACTCCACATATGAACATTCATGTAACTGGAGAAAGCTTGATTTTGTGTCTAACTACACTTTTAAACATCGTGAGTCAGCTCTGTCTCAAGCTATCTGGCACCTCCTAAGATGTCACACCACTATGTTAAATGTTTCAAATAGGGACAACTTAATCTCAGTCTAAGTCACCTCAACTACTAAAAATTAATTAAACATTATCATATTAGTCACATCTTGATGACTGTCAGCCTCTTGGTATAATTAAGATACAAGAATTATACAAAGGTTTCCACCTACCGGGTAGGCAAAAGCTGCTGCTACTCGTTTTTTTTTCTGTATTAATCTTTTAGGCTTAATAATAATAATAGGATAAAATGCAGCAAAAAGAAATGTAAAGCGTGGCACATACAAGAAATTCTGTTGCCCAAACACAAAACTGGGACTATCTGACTCAGCAACAGTACTTCTAGAAAGAATATCATATGGTGTTATAGAATAGGGCTCAGCAATACAAGCTTTGGGGAAAGAAAAATCATATTTTCTCCATGAACAGCAGCTTGATGCAGAAGAGATGGAGGATAACTATACATTTTCCTCTGGCTCTTTGAAGGCTTAGATTATAGAAAAACCATTGTAGGAGAGTTTAAGTTGAAATAGGCCTCTGGAGGGGATGTTCTGTATTAAGTTTTTGGTACCAGATATTAAGAGTCATGCAATGGGAGCAAGTTGGGATCTGCCCAACAGATAAAGAAAGAAAGAACTGTGAAGAAAGGTTCAAAATTTGGGTTTGTTTTCTGGAGAATTTGGGTTTCTCTTTGGGTTTCTCTTCTGGAGAAGAAGAGACAGAAGCAGAGGCATTATTAAAGAATTTGAAAATAAATGGATTGTTATAAAACTGATTATTGTTATACTGATGTATATATATTGATTGTTGTCCACAGACTGTTGGGCAAGAAGTAGTTGGCTGAAATAGCAGGAAGAGAGATGTATGTTAAACTACGAACTAAGAATTGTTAGACAAATATATTTCCAGGGTAGTCTATGTACACCATGCCATGCCTCCCAGTAGGGAAGAAGGAGATCTATACAGAGAATTTTAGGATTCAGAGCAATTTTTAAAAATGGAGGACAGGACCAATAAAGTAGTGAGACTGACATCCACTGAAAAGGTTATATGACCCTAGGAAGCTGGGATGATTTCACTGCTTTCAAAGTCAATGGGATTCACAAAGCCTGCCAGGCACTCTGATCATGAAGGACTTTGTACTTTTTTTTTTTCTCCTGGAAAACTGTGTGTGTCCTTTCTGTTCATTAGGTAGGCAGCTTGGTGGTCTAATGCATGAAACAAACATGCAGACAGAGATCAAGTGTAAAAGTCTATTTCCAAAGCCGGAGAGTATCCCATTGATTATCAATTACTGTGTGTTAGCTAAATTAGGATGAAATACAGCTGCAAATAGTTCAGAAAGGATAATTGCCTGATGAAATCAACAGAAGTTCCCACCTTAGGTAGCTCTGTTTCTAATAACTTGGTCTTTCAGACTGCTGTAAATCTTTGGGATGATGCTGCATCCTTGGCGAAAGTCAAGGAAATGAAAACACCAAGCACAAGCAGCGTATGCCGTACTAGTTCAGTGAATCAAGTCTTAGAGCTGTTACAAAAGACTCCATAACTTAAAGAAAATGCCACTGTTACGATTGCTTGCTTTATTCTTGGAGGACTTGTCTTACCCTAGAAATCTGTTACAAATTCATCACATCTAACTACATAGGGAAAAAGACATAAACAAAGCATTTTTTCCACCAGGTGAAATTCCTTTTTAACTTGGGAAACACAAGTTAATAGGTATGACAGCTAACTGTGGATGAGGAAACTCTGATTATGGCATCTTCCTCATGGCAGAGGTTTTTTTGTAATGGGCCTGGAAGACCCCTTACGATTCACTTGAGACAGATGACTCCTACACACTGCTTCCAACATATCCATCTGCTTTTCCAGGTGAAGGTGCAAAGGATTTTTTTTTTCTGATCTTTTATTTTTCTCCTGTGTAGATCTATATTTGGTGTTGCTCTGGCAGAGCCAGGTACGCGGTGCCCGCTCCTCTAACTATTTATTGTAGCACTCTGTGGCACACGAAGCCAGACAGAGGAGTTTTGGCTGCATACAGATAAGGTTTTCTTCCATTTTTCTGCAAACATCTGAGGGGAAAGTGTGTGGCAGTGCTTGCACAAATGTTTAGAGGTGGTTGACTCAGGTTCATCCCAGTGTGTCAGGGCATATGGAGCAGGGCAGGAGGGTGACAGTGGTGCCTTGTGGAGTGACTCCCAACCAACATGACCGGGCTTCCAGACCAGCCAGCAAGTGCTGACAAATCCTGAAGGCGACCTAATGATTTTTGTTCAGGAAGGGGCTGGTGAATGATGGATTTGAAACTGGACCTCCCATCTGTTCCCGATTCATCTTCCACTGAAGCTAAAGGATGAAAATGAGCAACCAGGCAAAAGCTTCATCCAGCCGTCTGGGGATCATGTCACCAAGCCAGACGGCAGTAATTTAACTTTCCTCTCTCATAAGGCCAGTATATACTGGCAGAAATTTATTGTTTCTTCATTACTAAGGATTTACTGGATGCTTCGTGGTTCTTGGGGGGAAGGCAATATGTCCTGCTTTGTAAATGTGACCTTTCCTTTCTGGGTACTTTTTAGCCAGCTATATTTTGCTTGTATGAGATAAATGTGTGGAGCATTACAGAAAGGACAAAGTCCCCAGTGGAGGATTAATAAGGATTGTCCTGCATGGTGAGGAATACATAGCAGTGTTATTACCTAAATCTTCATATAGAATACTTTCATAGGGCTGTGATATAGCACCAAATGGCTATAGAAAATCACCAGATTGAACTGGGGGGGAGGGAGGGTTAGAAGCAATGAATTTTAGGAAAAAAATAGACCAGATCCTTAATGATTAAATTAGTGATGCTTGCTTAGAGATAATGACACTTATATCCACAAAATTTCTGGCCACAGCAACTGCAGCCAGGGACCCGGGGGCTGCGGGAGCACAGATCCCAGGATGACATAGAGTGTGTACTGAAGACCAGTCTGTTTTCAAGCAATGTGAGCACTTCTTGTTTTGCAAAAGGGCAAATCTGCTCTAGATTAGCTCTAATTAGCCTCCTGTCTCTATGGTTGCAACTGAATGATGTGGGTTTTTTATGCTGTATAATCTCTTTTTAGTCTGTAAAAAGTCTGTCCTTTATTTTCAAAGCCAGCTGTGCTTTTCTGATAGATAGAGAGACATCTGTTCTGGTTATTGTATCAGTCTAACACATTCATGATGGCTTTCCCACCACCTCACTGTGCTATGCTATCACCTCCTTTCCCTCCTGAGAGGAAGCAGGAGGGAATGCATCTTTGATCTTCGGAACCTACTAAGGTTAAAGATGCTACACGCATGTTGGCTCTCTGAATTAGGTGAAAATATGAAACATTGTTTTATGAAACACTTTAAAATAATAATCTTGTTCCTTGGAAATGAACAGGCTCCCTTTGACATTCAAAGAAGCGGGCTAGGAAAAAATTTCCAAATGAAACTTATGTAAAGTGAACAAGTTACTGATTGGAAAATTGCTGTCACAGGGTACCTGCTAGCAGTTCCCAATCAAATTGGAAGGATGTGTTATATTGGGTGCACAGGGAGCTGCCTAGGACTGGTACTACTAATTATTTTATTATATTTATTAATAAATTAAAATTATAATTATTTTATTAGCATATTCTGTGATGTAGGTAGTGTAGTTTTACTGGTGATATGAAGCCCGGAAAGTCTGCAGATGCCACAGAACACTGAGAAGAATTCAAAATTAACTGTCATAAATCAGAGGAACTGTGCAAGAAAAAAGCCTGTGATTCAGAGAGACCAATGCAAAGTATCACATAGAAATTGAGGATTAACCTGGCTCAGCAGGCTTTCTGCAGGAGTGGTTCTAGGCTGCCATCAGATTACAAACAACAGAACCAGGAATATCACACTGGTGCAGAAACCCCAGAGAGCTTTTACCTAAATGTAGAGAAAGGAGTGTTGTGCACTTAAAAAAACCTCATCTGCAATGCTTCCTTTGCTTACGGGCTCCACCACTTTGAAAAAAAATGAGAGAAAACTGAAAAACAGTCTTACAGGTGGTCATAGACATGATCCCAGCATCCTAAAAGGAGCCAGACGTAATGGATGATGGAAACTTCACTGGAGATGGTAAAGAAGAGGTTAGGAAAAAAATATCAGAATACATGTAATATTAATAATTTTCTAATATGATGAAGGAACAGATCAACTGATATCTCAAAGTCATGTCCCTCCATACTGCCTCTAGCTCAGTGGTTTTCTAATTTTTTTTTCTATTGTAACTTGAATTTTCCCCACCTTAAAAGAAAATCAGCATTAATTTTCTTACTTGAATTTAGAGTAAAAAAATTGTAGCTTTCTGTGTAGTAAAATTAACTAACAATCCTAAAAGCTATTGTGACCTGAAAACTGGAAGAAAACTGTACAGCATTTTAGAAAGTGTCTATACCATTGACAGAATTACACAGATGAGAGTGCCTGATACCCAAACTTCAGGAATTAAAATGTCAAACCACATCCAATTCACATAATGTTATTTGTAGCACAATAATACCAAGAAAATTAAGAAAAAATCACGGCACTAAAGCATAAGGTCCTGGGCAAACTAGGTTTGACTGAAACCTCTTGGCCATAGAATAGAGGAAGTCGGGTGCGAAGGAGGACAAACCACGATCGTTAGACGAGCAAGCTCAGTCAATGTACAAAATGGTGTGAAGTGGGCTGTCCCTCTGCTCTCCTTGCTGGAGGCAGCCGTTTAGACTTTGCATTTAGAGACACCTCTGCAGGTGAAGCTGCTGCAGTGTGGACTATCAGTCACACCCCAAAGCTGCTTCAAATATTCAGCACAGTCTTAGCTTTTGGGGCTTTTGAATGTCTTGGAGAAAGATGATAAGAGAAATGAACTTCCAGCCTATTTCTGGAACATCTATTTTTTATTAAATAACCTTTTTGCTGTCTATAGCTGCTCTTCCTGCCTTCATCTATTGAAGCTCCGTATGGTTGTGATGCTGAGACAATTTTGTGCCAGCCAACACAGGGATCGCTTCACTCCTTTCATTACCAACACAGGCAGCATCTGTTTTTCAGACATGACGCCAAGAGAGAAATGTACTCCTCTACTTAGGTATCCTGCAGCACCCAAGATCAATTATACACAAATCCATGCTCTTTGGCTTTAAAGACTGTAGATAGTGGGGATTTTGAGAAATTAGATTGAAGTAGTTAGTGTTGCAAATTTCCCCTCTTGAGCGGCTGTGGCTTGATACGGCTGCTTAAAGGATTCTTTGGCAAATGGATTGCGTTTCCTAGTGGGATTTGTGCTGTGAATAAATAAATTTCTATAATCAACTACTGATACTTCCTGTAGTCTTCATAGCCTGCCTCTCAACTAAATGCACATGAGTATAAAAATTTCTGTCCATTTAAAAATCAAGTAAGGCATCGAACTGGAATGAAACCCCCACACCCTAGCAAAAAAATCCATCAATTTTTACTTTGCTTTGTAAATTTGTGAATTTTGTTAGTGCCTTGGCCTATTTAATGCTAACTAGGTGTCAATCAAACACAGAGCTGACTTGCTAGTGGGAGTACTCTGGAAATGAGAGGTAGCATCTTGGAACATCTTGCATTTAAAGAGTGATATCCCCTCAGCTTTCCAAAGATGTCTAATTTCCTTTCAAAGTGATTCTGTCACAAATCCAAACAGCTCTCTCGTTTCAAACAGAAGCAGAATTAGGGATGCCAGCCTGGAGGAAAGGGAGCTTGAGGAAAGAAACTCCCCAGGCTAGACAATGAAATATCTTTAGGTATTATATTTATGTTTAAGTTGATAGTTGAGCTTCCAGAACACTGATAGATTTGGCTGCAGTTTTGGCACGTCTTTCAGGGTTTAATTTGGTTTTTGTTTTCTGTCACCTTTGGAATGCCTTGACACTTATATGCACCATAATATAAAAGAAACTGAAAATCTGGCTGCGTATCTGGTCCTGAATGTAAAGACAAATTCTTCTGAAAATATTGTTTTCATAGTAAACAGCTGGTATCAGGCACAGGGCTGGAATCCTCCACAGTTACAGTTTGAGTCTTAATAGCTTCTGACATAAATAGGACTGACTGTGAGAGATACTTCCACAGTTTGCATGTTGTACACGTGATATGCAACAACATTGTGACGGCGCCACTGTTGTTCCTTAAACTAACTCCTTACCTGCTCTTTGAGTCTTAGCATAGCGATGCCATGTGCTTCTGTCAACTTGGAGAGTTCAGTGCTTGCCAGTGTGAGAATTATCTGTGAAGCTCATTAGTGCTAGGTCCTTTGAACATCTTGCTCTTGAACTGCCAGCTGTTATAGGATCTGATCTGATTTTTTGGACAAAGTTGGAGTAAATTAAATAAATACCCCACCCACGGCAAATACGTGCTCACACCTTGAGTATCTACCATTTTGCATAGACATTTTTTGTTCTTTCATGCGTCTGCTTTTGTTGTTCTCCATCCTCTTCCCAAATACTAGGTTAACCTGGAAATGGAGGTTTATAGAAACATTTTTCCTAGATTGCATCTCCACTTTGGAGAAGTGAATGATATTTTCTTTCTCCTCCTTTCAGGAAATGAAGCATCCGTTTTCAGTTGTAGCACTGTGCTATGTCCACAGGCGCCAGGTGGTGCTGAAACGTCCCCAGCCTAAATAAAATAAAATGAAGTCCAGGGACACAGACTGGTCTGCCCACTCAGAGCCCAAGAACAAGGTTGGGATTCAGTCCTAATCCTGGCAAATTGACTGTCGCCATATCCAGTGGGAGCAGTATCAAGATTAGCCTGGAGAAGAGGAGGCTGAGGGGAGACCCCTTATCGCTCTCTACAGCTACCTGAAAGGAGATTGTAGAGAGGTGGGGTCCTGACCTCTTCTCCCTAGTGGCAAGTGATAGGATGAGAGGAAATGAGTTCAAGTTATGCCAGGAGAGATTTAGATTGGATATTGGAAATTTTTTTTCACCTGAAAGGGTTATCAAACATTAGAATAGGCTGCCCAGGGAGGTGGTGGATTCACCATCCCCTGGAGGTGTTTAAAAAAAAGGTCACGTGGTACTAGGGGACACGTTTTTAGAAGTGGTTTTGTCAGGTTAGGTGAATGGTTGGACTCAGTGATCTTAAAGGTCCCTTCCAACCTCAACAATTCTATGATTCTATGATTCTAATAATACAACCCTTTAACGTCTCTTCTCCTGTCACTTTCCACAGCAAAACTCAAAGCTTTTGCCCTACATTTATTCTAGTTCTTGCTTACATCTACATACTGTTGTCCTCTGTAATGAGCCAGATCTTATAATATTCTCACAAGCTTGTGCAATTTGGAGCTTGTCTTAGATCCTCAGCTGAGTCCAAGGTTATGGGAGCAATTCTGGTTGTACAAAATTGGTCTCATTTGGCTCACATTTTCAACCTTGTGCAGAGTGTGCTGTGCAAACACCACATCTCTTTCCAGAGCTGCAATAACCTGGAAATGATCAGGCTTCACACAATTCATTTGGAAGACGGGAATAAGTTAGCTTGGTGAAGACAAGTTCAAAAGTAGATGGCTGTTTTCATACAAAAGATGAAACTGAGGGAAACTGATTCCTACAGAGTGTGATGGAAGCTTACTCCCTCCTGCATCTGCTTATGAGGATCCTTCATCAAGTCTGGGAAGCAGATGAATGGTGCTGCCTAATAAGTAGAAGTGGTCTGAAAGCTGAGTTTCAAATATCTGAGACTACCTCTGACCTGTTGTATACCCTGATGAGTCACCAACCCAACTTTTCTTATGTAATAAGAGGGCTTGGGGTGGGTGTAACTGTCTGCAGCTAATGCTGTCTGCAAATGAGTTCATGGTCTTCACGTTGCAAGCAAGGTGTGAATTAGGAGGTTGAGTTGGCATTGGCACATCCAACTGGCATGCCTGATTAAATCAAATGTGCTTTGGCAGCAGTTAGCCCAGCTAGTGGTGCCAAAGAGGTGGTGAAGGAAGCCTTGAGACTCAGAAGACCAGTGCTGGAGGAGGAGTAACAGGTGCCAGGAAAAAGAAAAAAGGAAGAAAGAAACAATAACATCGATGATTTTTTGATGGCAGTACTTTGTGTTCAGCAATTAATGTAGCAAGTACTGCCCAAATGGAGTGGACTAGGAAGAAAGTCACAAATTAACCCCCTTGGCAAGTTAAACTCATTATCCCCCCAAGTGTTCTGTACCCATTTACAGCCCCAGGAATTGCTCCCATGTGCAAATAGCTTCTTTCTCTTTTTCACAGGGCAGATTCGATCAGCATGTCTGCTCTTGAAGGACAGTTATTAGGGCTGGCTTCCCCATCCCCATCCAGTGAACCTGTAATTTCAAAAATAACACCTATTGCAGCTTCACCTTAGAAAAAAAGAGAGAAAGAAAAAGGAGCTGGAAGAGGGACAGGGAAGTAATTTCTATCAAACAAAGATTTCTGGGGCAAATTCTCAGCTACTGAAGACAATGTAGTAGCCAAAGGATGGCACCATTCCTGGCTGTTTCTGTGTCTTTTTCCTTCACTGAGGCAAAAGGCACTATGATTTGTCAAAGCTGTCGACAATGACTCCAAAGTGGTGCTCAAGTGTTGGTCAGGAGCACTTGAATTTGTCAGAAGATTCTTCATCCTTTGCTTATTTTGTGTTACCTAGTTATTTCTTCAGATGGGAAATCGAACTAGGTTGGATTACTATGAAGCATGTAATAATGCTAAGCTCTGTCTGGATGGTCATGAGGTGGAAAAAATGAATGGTCTAGCAATTAATTCCTCCCAGCTTTAGCCAACTGGAAGGGGGAACTGCTCAAACAGAACTTGGAGTAGAAGATTTTTCCTTTCTCTTTTTCTTTTACCATATCTATTCCCATCACAACTCTATCAGAAGACCAAGAGAATACAGCTGCCCCAGAAACAGGAGGAGCACCTCTGACCCTGATCTTGTCTGTCCAAGCCAGGTGGGAGATAAGAGTTTGGACACCATCTGCATTGATGTCTTTGCTCTTCACATCTGTTTTCACAGTAGTTTTTGATGGAAAATAACATTATCGCCCCTCAGGTTGTGGGATTAGCTAACGCACAAGTGTGGGTTTTTTTCTTTCCTTTTTTTTCCTCCTACCTTTCCCTGCTGTTTGGACTGTACTAACCTCCCAAGACTGCATGGCTTCTATCTGAAGATGCCTTGAGCCCAGACAGTTCAGCTCATACGTGGAGCTGGCTTGTAGTTATGCAAACCTGTCTTTACTTCCCCTGTGATCTTACACACATTTTACACTCCATTTCCATGGTTATAATTTGTGCCTGTGTGGTGTTGACACATCTAAGGTGACTAAGGCTCATTAGAGTTGTATTATGTGTTTGAAATCACCTTAGCTGTCTAAGAAGGATTTCAAAACATATATCTACTTAACAGCCATGTATATATCCTGGCCTGTTCCTCTGACAATCTCTGTCTGATGCGCATATCCTAACTTCCAAGGCAAATTTTGCTGAATCCCACGAAGTGTCTGTAAAATACAGTATTGCCATAGGAAGGTATAAAACCAGTACCAGAAGAGACTTTTAGGTCACTCAGTGCTGTCCCCTGGTATCAACAGGCAGTCATATCACTTAATTTGTTTCATAACTTATCAAGGTCTTTCATCCTGAAAGTAGTTTGGCCTTTCTGGGAGACTCAAAAGGATTTGAAAGGGCAAAGTATATCCAGAGCATTTGATGATAGTGACCGCACAGGCTTTAGAAAACCACATTCTGTATGCTGTTTTTCTTTGCTCCTGTGCCTTGAATGCAAGCTGGAAATCTTGCCATAGAAACAAAAAAATTAGGGCTTTAGGGGGAAAACACCCCAACTTTTCAAAATTTTTTATCATTCCTCTCTCTTCCCAAACATACCAATATTAATAGAGTTTTTTTCCAATGTATGCTTTTGACCTCCATGGAAGGACCACCAAAATATGAGTTCTTTCTCCTCCCTTCCACTCGTAGTTAAACTTTTCTTTGACAAAGGGACAATGAGTCCCAGAAAAAAAGGCAGGGTTTAAAATAGCCTCTGGGACATGAAGGAGAAACTGAGTTTTTGCTTGGAGCAAATTTTTTTGAGTTGAATATAAATGGAACATGGAGGTGTTGACAAAACAGGTAAAATGGTATTTATCTGTGTTGTCATCACAAATTGTCAGCAGAAGCAAGCTGATGTAGTCTGCTATTTACAGGAAATTCAGCAAAAAAATGCTGAAATTATTCCTAATGTGCATTTTTTTAAAAACATCACCAGACTTTTGCTTGGCCACTAGTACCATGGACACACAATTTCCTTCTTCATGATGTTTTCTTTTTCTTTTGGAGTTGTTCCATCTTTGTTTCATACCTTAGCATAGATGCTGATTCCTGATTTTGTGCTGCTCCACCTTTTGGTCTAGTTTTATTTCAAAGAAGGAGAGTGCAACTTTTTACAAAGTGTAGTTTTGATTTTAAATGTATTGGAAGCCTGGTTTTTTTTGCCTATGATGCTGGGAGGGACGGGGAAGTTGTATGTGATATATGGGAGTTAAGGAATACATAGGCATCATTTAAGCATCATCATCCATCTTCCAAGCAGTTGGTCTAGCCACAGTTTTGTATGCACGCAAAAATGTGTGCTGAAGTCAGGCAATGAACATTAAGAGAGATCCCACAGCTTGTTCTGTGAATGTAAAAGGTTTAGATGGGTTAAAAGGGATGCTTTTAGCTATTCCCTCTCTTCATCCATGCCTACAGGAAGCAGCATATGGAAGAAGTCTGCTGTGCCAGTGTTAGGCTGTTAGTGCAGTTATGAATTTTTGGTACCTTTTGTCTTTTTAGTTCACAAAATGACTTTAATGCCTAATTGTTTAATGTTTGTAAGGATCAAATCCCAGGAGCCTTAAAGCCTGGCATGACAGGCAAAAAGGGTCCTTTAATTTGCTGTCCCTTCAAGTTCCAGACAGAAGTAGGAAAAATTTAGCTCTGGTTATCTGAGAGGAGCTCTTGAACTACTCTGCATGAAATTTTCCAGATTAGCTCAAAAATGCTCAGAAGGGAATTATTAGAACAGCCTAAAAAAAGCAAGGTGTTTATATGAATAATTAGTTGCATTCCGGTTACATCCACTCCCTTGGCAGACCTCATGGGATACCCTCTAGCTGGGAAGCTTTACTATTCAGATCTCCCTTTGGCTGTGTGTGGCCTTATCCGTGAGAAATGTAACTGAAGAAGTTGAGTCTACTAGACACTACTGTGATTGAGAACATTTACAAACATGTTTTGATAAGGTTGCTAATACATGAGGGATTCTACAATATGACCCTTTTCTCCCTCTGTCCTCTTTGACCCACACACTGGGGGCTGTTGCCAAGTTAGGACAGTATAGCTCCATAAATAATATTTAAGACTGTCTTCTTTGGGTTTTTGATAGTTTTGGGGGTTTGATTTTTGTTGTTGTTGTTGTTGTTCTTTATTTTATGCCAAGTGGAAAGACAACAAGCACTGCAACCTCTTCTGATAATTAGATCTTGGGAGCCAGCCCATCTGTTTCTGTTTATATGCTACCCAAAAAAATTGTCTATTTTAGCAACACACTAACTGCCCAGCCAAGGTCCCAGAAGTCCTTTTCAGTAATTATGTACTTTCGGTTTTTAGAAAACACATTTAGTAGCCAGTTGACCCTAGTGGAATACCATTTTATAGAGGAGATCTTTGCTAGCAGTAATTGGCCAGCTGGAAATTTCCCTTGGGCAAGTTTAAAACACATCTTCTTTATCTACAATGGAAAAGAAGTTTGTCCTATTATCCTCCCAGACATAAAGAGGTACTTTAGCCTCACAAAGAACTTCGAAAAAATTCCCTTTAGAGAGGAGCTCTGCTTATATATGGGAGGACTCAATATGTTTAGTAATTATTACACAGAGTGCATTTGCAGAAAAATGGGAATAGTGTGACTTAGCAGTTCATGTATTTCTCAGCCAGATCTGCCATTTGCTGTCACATCTCTAGATTCTTTGCAGCATTTTAGTAAATAATTAAAATACAGAGGCCCAACGCTCCACTCCATTACCAGCCTTTATAGTGGTGGAACTTCATTTAGTATCACGATTATGTATATCTATCATCTCCTGGAGGAGAGGGTAAAGCACAGAGAAGTTCTGGCTGACAAGTCAAACATTGCTAAGGAGAGTTCTGGATGGGAATAATAATTTTTAATTTTTGGACAAAATTATAGTGAAGAGGAAGAAAAAAATGATTTCCTCATCAGCTACAAGTGACCTCGAGGATAAATGATAATATCAGAAGTGAAACCAAGTTACCTCTGATTTTCAGCATCAGATTTTAATGAAAACAGTATTCTTTTCCTCTGGTATTGTCACAATTAGTTTCTAGGGGGATAATTGGAATCCAACTTGATTGATTTCAGGTAGGAAAGAAAGCAGGAGGGACAGATGAACTTCTGAGCCAGAAAGCTTTTTTTTCTTTCGATTGTCAATAAGAATAATAATTAAAAGGAGGCATAGCTCAACCTCCTTCAAGATATGATATTTCAGCAGAAGTGTCCAGTGTCCCTAAAATTAGTGTTCTACAAGTTTCCCACCAAACCTCAGCAGCTATTTAACTTTTGATCTCTCTTTTTTGTGCTGGCAACTGAATGTGTGTTTCCTCCATTAAACAGTAAGACCATCCATAGAAAGACTGTCCACTGCTTGTGGCAGACAGGCGTAGGGAAGGTTGCTAGGACAGGAGCACTCCTGCTGATCTGCTGTTTCACTCACTTCACTCATCCAAACGCAGGTTGGGGTCTGCCCTGGTGGAGGGGTGGGATGGGGACACAGGTCTGAATGCTGAGGACCTGCCCCATTTGATTTTCTCACACTGGCTGCGGATGCAACAAAACCTATCAGTCGTGACACATTGGCCCTTCAAACGCCCGTGAGATGAGGGCTGCTCTGGCACTGCCTCAAGAACGAGTTTACGTCAGCCAACATCATTCCAGCATTTTCATCCAGACTAATACCCATAGCAAACCTAACTCATTTTAGCTTATGAGTCACTCATGAACTCATCTTCCTGACGGCAAAGGCACACATTTTCCCTAAGCATCTGAGGAACAAATGACCTGTCTATGGGATATTTCCAAAATACTCCCCTGCTGCTATTTTGTGATCGACCCTCTAAGTAACAAACTATTGTTTCTGCTCCTTGGTAGGATTATGGAACACAACACAAATAATGCGTTGCCGGTGAGACATTCATTTGAAAATGTCATTTGAAAGATGCAGAAATACTTTTTGTTTGCGGTTTGGGTTTTTTTTGGTGATTTGAGGTGGCTGAAATGTTTTCTTGGGGAAATGAAACTGTGTTTTGTTGTGACACAGCATCTTGCTCTGTTTTTTTTCTTTTCTGATGCATTTTGCCTTGCCTGGATCTTGTCCTATCCTGTCATCACCTATGTGTTAATAACATGGTCTAGAAGTTTTTCATGTGATATTAAATGTTTTCAGCTACTTACTTATTTTTTATTGTTGCTTTTGAAATAAAAACCCTTTTACTTTTAGTTTTTCAGAAGAAACCTTTCTTCTGTTATTTTTCATTAATGAAAAATGTCGAAATATTGCTATCCTGCTCTGATTCTGGACTGAACCGATTCAGGAATCGCCCACGCACATAGACACACACAAACAGTCATGACAAGATGGGGCATTCTCTTTCAGTGGTATAATCTTCAAGAAAACATGTTGGAGAAACTGTTCACTAGCAAGCAGCGTGCTGCAAGGAAGGGTGCCTCTGTAGAGGGAAACGGTGCTGAAAAGTTATGTAGATCTTGCAGGTATTTCAGGGGAGTTTAACTTTGGATCAGCTTTAATGGTGTCCCATGAGCTGAAAGCCTATTAGCAACTGGAGCAGCTTGTTTTCATGCTAAAGGAGTTTAATTCACATGCTCCAAGGCTATATGGTGATTTAAATCAAAATTCTGTAAGTGGGGCTGGTCAGATTAACTCTGTTTTAACAAGTTACTGCAGATGCTGTCTCAGATGCTGCCTTCTAGTGACAGACCACTGCTGTGGACATTTAGTTCTTCTCTTACATTATACAGAGTGATACAGAGCTTGGCAATAAAGGGTGTCCTATCATGCTTTCGTGATGATCTCGCATTTGTCCACACAGAAGGGAAAAAATCACGCTTATGGGTATTAATAGCAACTGTTTGACTCTGTAATGGTAATTGCAATGTGAATTACTATGAAAGTAGGGATATCCATTATTGTAATTGTTTAGAAATCCAAAGCATGATGGAAGCTTTTGTTAAATAAAGGCTGAAGGCAAGTTGGAGAGTTTTATCCTGCTATTTTTAATCTAATAAGTGTAATTTCAAGATCCAAAAGACCAAAAATCATACCATTAGATTCCAGAAACATAAATTGTTTTGTCAAGTTATTAGTGGAACTGACAATTTGACAGTTTTTTGTAAATGCTGACATGACGTGTACCTACTTAAGTGGTTTTACTCTGCAGGAAGTGGATTAATTCAGACTCTTTTTTGCCCCACAAACTGTCATCTTAGGGAGATGGTTTATTAAATTTACCTGAATATGAAATTAAAATGTGATTGATGTCTTCTTATTTGATGTACATAGAATTTTGTGATACTAGCGAGAGCTGTGCATTTTGAACATTACGTACAATGAGAATTCAGTTGCAATTAAGTTAAACAGAGGATGAGGAAGCAGTTGACACAGTAGGTATTTCATGACTAGTTAGCTGTTGTAGTCTCAGAAATGGTAATTAACCTGGGAAGATCTGAGATATCTCTAGCTATCAAAATTGAACTCTCTTTAGGGAGAGTAAAAGAGAACTTATCCTTGGAGGGCAGTTTCTGAAGACATTGACTTTCTGACATTTCTTCAGTGAAGTCTTTTCACATTTACAGTATTGCCTTATTGCTTTTATGACCCCAAATGTCTACTAGAGAAATTTTTGATTGGAGCTTACTAGATCCTTCTATTTTATGAAGATATTAGCAATACTAGCCTGATAATGTCCAAAAGCAGGCCAAAGATAAGGTAGTAAAGTTCAGCTCTGCTGAACTAAAACTGATGCTGCAGGTTCATCTCAGAATGAATCCTTATTTCAGTACTTAAACGCATGTTCCTTTCATTTCCTTGATGGCCAAGAAGAGATTGTAAGTCACTACCCAGTTGTGCTGAAGACATTTACAAATTAAAGTCTTCTAGATAAATCTTGTAGGAAAAGGATTTAAATTTCAATATAAATGACAGAAATGAAAGAATTAATGATTTGCACAACTTCTTAAAATAGTTAATGCAAAAACTTCCTGTAATGCAATGTTCTGGCTGAAAATTAACATGCAGAAATCCAAGACAATTTAAAATGATAGTTCCCATAGCTACCGTAACTCATCTAGCAATCCAGTTAGGCAGTCCTTGATAAAAATGCATCCGTCCGTGTCTAATTTGGAGCTTTGGAGATGGACATGTTAACTCCTCAATGGGATAAAGGTAGATAGATAACTTGGGATATTAGTTGCCCACACATTCCTTAAATAAGCGTGATAGTGACTCAGTTAAATTGTACTGTAAAGGTAAAATTCCATCATCACCTGGACACACTATTACACAAAAAAAGGCTTCTCACTTCAAATGAAGGAATCTTATTGGCTGCAGGGAGTTTGAGAAGAAACCCAGAGATGCAATGGGCATTTGCATGCTGCAAGGGGATGCATACTGTGAAGATCTTCTTCTAGTCTGTCTTCTGCAAATCACAAACCACCTTTCTGTTGGGTAAGCTCATAACACAAGAATGCATAAACACCAACTAACATTTCCCTGCCTCTGATCAGAGAAAGCCATCGTTCAAAATCTAACTAACTGCAACAGTACTGAAAAAAAAAAGAATTAACTGTTAGATGTGTGGGTCTTCAGCAAAAGTGTCTTCTGAGCCTTTGAAGACAAAATAAATCCTTGCTATCCTGATGATAGTCTCTGAAAGTATCTGAAATTTGGTGTCTAGATAGTTCAGGGAAAATGGAATCCTGTATATTTGACAGCATAATTATTATGCTCTGTCAGATTTATACAGCTCTTTCCATAAGAAACACTTAATACTTCATACAGATATTACTTTTTCCCCATCAAATATCACTTTAGGAAAAAGTTAATAATTTAGGAACTTTTATATTAAAAAATGGCTAATTCAACAGATGCATCTGATACCATCATCAGACATCGCATGAAGGGCACTAAAACTTTTCCCTTTTGCTTGAAATAAACCTGGTGTTTATGCCAGACCCCTCCCAAGCTTGATGATCTTGGATTTCAAGCCAGTAGTTTAAAGCTATCCTACAGAGGATAGATGGTTGCTCACTTCAGTATCATTCTGTCTGGAGATTCATGGCCAGTTTACTCTCTTCACTCTTGCTTTGCCCTGCTGTATGTCTGACCTCATTAGAAAAAACTATTCTATTTGTCCTTCTCTTCAAGTTTTTATTTTCAGGTTTATTCCAATTTCATTGGCACAAAAAAATCACCTGTAAGGTATATTACACTGTCAATGCATCTATTACTTGGAGAAGTAATAAAATCAATCCCTGATATGGTTCTCAAAAACTGGAAAGAAGTGTGGGCTTCACTGTGAACATGACAAAGTTTCTTTAACTAGTTTGAAGAGCGAGTATTTTCCTGATTTAGAAGCAACAAATAATTCAGGATACACAGCATAAAATGGAAGACTTGTGGGGAAAAAAAAGGAATTAAAATCCCTACAGATGCAATAATTTGATTCTTTTTTTTCATTCATAAATGCATGCTGTGTAGAAGCCTGGATGAGACTCTTTCCTTAGAGACAAATATAAATTAAGATGCATGTTTTATTATGCATATATACACATACATGTGTTTATTTAAGCCAAAATGTATTTATGTGTAACATGTAAGTACATGAGCTTCTTTTCCCCTAATTTACTGGTCACCCTGAAGAAACAAAGTGCTGTGAAGCCTTCCTGTTTCAGGACCAGATTTGGAGGGAATAAATATCCAATGAGTAGTGTTTTAAGACATCACTTAAGCTCAAATCTCAGTCTGTGAATTCAGAGGGTAATCTGGATAACACTGAGTAAATAAAAAGATTGTTTCTGAAGTGCTTTCCATGGGAGTTTAAATATTTCATCCTTGACATTGCAAATGTTCTTACTCCATCAGGGACATCATTGCCGAATCAGCCTCATTGATTCTCAAGGAAAAGAACTATAAAACCACTTCATTTTTCACTAATCTGTGGAAGAGTACAACAGACCCACTGGAGCACATTAAGTGGAATTAAGGGATGCATGTAGCATCTTTCTACAGCAGTTCCTGAGACACCTATCAGTCTGTGTCTTCTGCTTTGCACAGGCGATGATAGATTAACGCCAATACAGAAGCTTCACCA
This sequence comes from Pluvialis apricaria, assembly GCA_017639485.1. Lineage (NCBI taxonomy): Eukaryota > Metazoa > Chordata > Aves > Charadriiformes > Charadriidae > Pluvialis > Pluvialis apricaria. The sequence goes on along the minus strand of CM030013.1, from coordinate 29,308,334 downwards.
ACGTCCAGCTCAAGCTGAATGCCACTAATAGCCCAAATGGACAAATTTGATCAGCCTGGGTTGGGGGGTGGTTGTTAATTGTTGCTACTTTGAAAATCTAAGTGCTCTGTATGACAGGCTCATTTTTCTGCATGTTTGTCTCTTTGAGTCTCGGGAGGAGGCAATATAAATCACACACCACACAAAGGTAAGTACATACAGCATTGGGAAGTAGGAGGTTTTGGTAGATGGGACTTTCTTCAAGAGGCATTTAAAGTGCTTTTCTCCTCTTTATCATGTAGGGAGTTTCTGCACTTACTTTCAGAGGGATTACCTTGCTCGGTACTTAAAATTATGTATGACTTGAATTTTGCTATGCTTTTTTAGGATTCATCGGTTGTTACAATAATGGAGTACAATATCAAAACTTGTAGGAGTATGAATCACCTCTCTGGAGATAGCTCGCTTGATTCAGAAGTTGGGAATAACTTAGAATAAGGATCTTATCTACCTGAGGTAAGTGAGGTGACTTTCCCACTTCTGTCCTGTTTGCTGTCAGCACAGAAACCAGCATGGAAAGCACTGAACTTTGGTAGCTGCTGATACGTAAGTATAGATCTATATTCTCTGGGAAATCTGGTGAAGTGAAAACTCAAGGAAAGAGGCATGTTGTCAGCTCATAGAGGCAGTATTTGCCATTACAGCTGTGCGCATACACGCTTGTTCTCATGTACACGGGATGAGTGGCAAGCTGCCTTTGGAATACACTGACCTCCCATCCACCCCACAGCAGCCACTGCTGGTTTATGCCCTTCCAGTGACTTGCTGGATCTTTCAATGTATTACACTGCATTTCTTATTGCATTGCTTCACTCCAATCAGAAAAAGGACAGTAGTTATGCACAATCAGAAGCATCTGGGCAAACATAAGATGCAACTCCCTAGAGAACATTGCTTGCCTGAGCTGGAGTTAAGGGAGGTGGCACTGGCCTTGGTATGTATCCCTTTAAAGATATGGGGTCATCAAATATATAGGTTTGCCTCGGATATCAGCAGTAAAAAAAAAAGGACATTCTTCCAGAGCTATGAAACACATTTACCAAGAGACTAAACAGCATATCAGCCCTTGAAATATGTGGTTTGGTGAGTTTCTTAAGGATGTTTGGCCCACACAGAAAGCATTCAGTCATCTTAATCGTCAAGGATCAAGGAAAATGCCTGTCAACATGTTGAGGAAAACTGCAGAGTGAATTAAGCCCATCCTTCTACCTTCTGCCTTGGTTGGACAGAAAACCACTATTAAGAAGAGTCAGAGAGGCAACTGCTGATGCCAATAAAGGGTCTTTGCCACTGAATCCTAACATGGGATACATCTTTACTAGGTGGTGTTTTACTTTGCCAGGAGAAGGTTTAAATCCAAATCACCAATAATGAAAATATTTCTATAAATATGCAATCGTTATTGCTATGCTGATAACTCTTTTAATATCCTGTTATGATTAATTGAAATGCTTGTCTAACACTTGCTACATATCTGCTCTAAGCATTTAATTCCTTTACTTTGCATCTGTTTCTTGATCATGTGATGCATTAGTGATGCAAAGGATTAAGAAAATGCTATTATTCTGGAAATCAAAAGCTTGCACCTCTTCTTTCCACCTCTCTCCCAAACCATAGGCAGGTATATAAGGGTTTTATGTTACTCCATAGGTACAGTTTCTAACACAGAGAAAGCATATGTTGTGCCAAAAAAAAGGAGAGATCTTCCAGAGCATAGCTGAATCATCTGTGTGCTTCACTAAAGGAACACCGGTTTCTACAGCCGGTGGTACCCATGTAAGTCACAGAGACAACACCGCCACTGGAATGTCTCCATTGTCCAGCCTGGCTGCCTGGGGTTGCACTTTCGGGGAGGAAGGCAGGAAAGAAGAAGTAATAGGCAACAAAGTGGAGACTTATGGTTAAAGGATGGGCATTTCTGGAAATGAAGACTATAGGGTATCTTTCTGCTCTCAAGAAAGTTACTTTTTATTGGATGGCAAAGCAAATAGGAAAAATTTCTTCACAGAAAGGGTTATCAAACATTGGAACAGGCTGCCCAGGGAAGTGGTTGAATCACCATCCCTGGAGGTATTTAAAGGATGGGTAGACGTGGTGCTGAGGGACATGGTTAAGTGGTGGTTTTGGCAGTGTTAGGTTAATGGTTGGACTTGATGATCTCAAAGGTCACTTCCAACCTAGATGATTCTGATTCTATGATTCTAAATGCTTAGCTAGCATCCATCTACACCAGTTCAAATAGAAAAGAAATGTTTACAACACCTGAGAGGCGAGGAATAAGTGAGCTTTTGGAATATTATAGTAAAATCCTTTTTTCTCCATCTTCCTTAGTAAAACACTTCTAAATTATAATACAACTTTCTTATATTTTTGTATTTTTATTATGATTGTCTATATTATAAATCTACAAGGGGACTCATAAGGGTTTGGCTATATTTGAACTGGATTCTTACTAATACAGAAGGTGAGATAGCGCTTTTTCTTGTCTGTTTCTAACATCTGAGCATATGAAATACACTGTTGTATTTCAGCACATTACAGTGTTTTCTTGATATAACACAGATTTCAGTTGTGGTCCCCTGCTTGCACATTACCTACGAGCAATGGAGCAAACTCAGTGTGGTTATGCTTTTGTCAGAAAAAAACAATTGCAGCTGCACTTAGACAAACACCACAAAGTTACAGGCAAATTGTTTTCTGCTGCATATTGAATTGGTAACCAAAAGTTTCACTGCTTTCTGAATGCAGAATACCCTATTGCACAGATAGTCTCAATTAAATATATACATTAGATAGATAGTTTTCTCCTGAAATATGGTCTGGTTCCTGCCATATTATTCTTTCTTAAAGATTCTGTGAAACTGTCCATTTGTTTGTGTACTTAAAGACTGTTTCCTTTAGACTAAAGCAAATGTTATAACAAGCAATGCCAGACTGCTAGTCCACTCTGCTCTGGACCTGTTTTTCCCATGATTGCAAGTCATCAATTTGCTGCATCTGTGGACATGAGTTGAGACACAGTACCAATCCACATGGATGCTCTCGGCACAGCCCAATTGCAAAGTGATACAATTCGAGTCCAGCTACAGCAAACCTGTTTTGTCTCATAACTGGGTTGAGCTAGAAGTCAGTGTCCCAATTACTATGTGCTGGCTGGACGTGGGAACTTAAGATGCAATAGTTTGTTGGCTTGCAAAAGTGTGAGCAGATTCTGTGGCTCCTTAAATACAGCTCGCTGAGAACTGATGCAATAGCATAAAGGAAGGCAATGTATGTCTAATACTGGTCTAACCTACTTCTGGTCGAAGAACTAGGGGGCAGTGTGAAATTATCAAGCAAGTAACCATGCATAGCTATTGATTTTCTCTTTTTGATTTTCCCTTTTCTTTTTACCCTCGGGTTCAATAGCTTCTCCGAATCTGCTCAGGGACATTGTGACTTCATGGTGAAAGGGAACATGCCAAACCAAAAGAAAACACGAAGTACTATGGACATCAGTGCAAGACTCCTCAGGATTTTATTAACTAAGTAAATGACTCGCAAGCCAGCAGCCAAAAGGTAAAATCTCAAGTCAGAAATGATGCCAAAAAAAAAAAAAAGAAAAAAACCCCCACATAGCAATGAATAATTGAAATTTTGCAACATGCAGATGAAAAGCTGCATTCTAGATTAATTCCAATGCCTGCAAGTTTGGAAAGCAACTTAATATAGATAACAGCAGAATAAAAATATGCAGCAATGTGAAGAAAAATAAGGTATCTTTCAGAAGAGAAGATGTTGAAAGCTGCATACTGAAAAGTGAAGAGACTTGGGAGTTTAATTGAAGGTAAAAAATAAAGTAAGAAATAAAAAGCCAGCCTGTGTTCAGGTGCACTTCAGGATACCATAAGTATTTTAAGTAGTCTGGTAAGAGAAATGTGCTATAAATTGAAGAAGATAGTGTTATTGCTAGAAGGCTTGGGGAACGAAGACCTTGCTTGCAGCAGAGTGTTCAGGTTTGGTGACTAAAATTGAGAAAACCTGTAATCACTGTTGAAGGGAAAGCAGTGCTAAGCAATCACAGATTAGTCCTGATTTCCGAGATTCAACCACAGTAAAAAGACTAAGAGAAGTCAGACTTATTTCTCCCTGCTAACGATAAGAAAGAGCTCCATGGGGACCTGCACATTTCTGATAGAATCGCCAAAGAAGCCTGAGAAAATGTGATCCAATTACATTATTTAAATAACCTGCAAGTGGGAATGTTTGGCCAGGTGTGTGGAGGAAGGGAATTTCAAGTGAAAGCCTTGGATTTCAGAATTAAATTGGCAAAATCAGAGAATTGTTTTTGACAGGGTAGGTCAGAGAGAGAAAGAGACCCATGAAGCTCAAGAGTAAAAACGAACAAGTCTTTCTCAAGCTAATAAACTCTTCCTTATTGTTCATAAAACTTAGACAACAGTGACCAAAAGGTGACCCCCTGGAAGCACACGCTGAGGGTGCTTCTTTCCACCTGTCCATTCACATCTGACCTACAGAAATTGTTTCCTAAAGCTGAATGATTTTTTTCCCTGACTGTAGGAATCTGGGACTTGAAAACAATGGTACAGGGGACAATGGCTTAATATTTGTACTGCAATAGTTCGCAAATGCTTGAATCTGGTATTGGTCTCCATGATGCCAGGTTATGTACAGGAAAAAAAAAAAAAAGGATTTTTTCCCTTTCCTAAAAGTTTTATAAGCCACAAAATCAGAAGTTTATTCTCAAAAGGAATTTGTTCCTATATCCCAAATGATTCCAGTCAAGGACTTAGGTTGAACTTCTCATATGTTCCAAGCATCCTCCAGTGCTTCTAAGATACCGTAAAAGCATAATAAAAATATTGTAAAATGGCTGCTAAATGCAAAGACATCATGCCCGCCACTGGATCTGTAAATCGTTAAAAGCTGGGAGCTTGTAAAAACAAAATACTGTTCTCATATTCTCTTCTTAAACTCTGTTACAGAGACCAGGTTGTTATCGGAAACACAACACTGTGCAAGATGAACCTTTGCTCTGAACCAGTACAGATACTCTTGTGTTACGCGTGTTCTATGCGAAGAAACTTCCTGATCATTTTGAACTCTCCAAGGTGGTGAGTTCTTAGTTTTTCCATAGTCCTTATCATGCTCTAAATCACGAGCTGGTGCTAAGTGTAATGACACTTTTATAATTTTCCGGTTTGCACAGGTAGAGAAACAGTTACGCTGTAAGAGGTCTTTTTGTATGCTGCTTTAACACAAAACGTACGAGTTTTGTAAACACTTCAGTGGAAATAAATAAGCAAAAGGAAATTTGGTACAGGTTTCTCTATGGTTCTGCAGAACTCCATGATAATTTATCTGCATTAAGTTGATGTGGGTTGCTTTTGTGCTGGTTTTGGTGCAAAGGGAAAAGCTATTCTGATAAGGAAGGAATGATGGGGGGGATCTGATAATACACAGAATGACAGAATCACAGAATGATGATAGGGCATGGAAGGGACCTCTGGAGATCATCTAGTCCAACCTGCCTGCCAGAGCAGGTTCACCTACAACAGGTTGCACAGGATGGCATCCAGGCGGGTTTTGAACATCTCCAGAGTCGGAGACTCTACAGCCTCTCGGGGCAGCCTGTGTCAGTGCTCTGCCACCCTCAAAGTAAAGTTCCTTCTCATGTTTAGATGGAATTTCCTGTGCTCCAGTTTGTGCCCGTTACCTCTAGTCCTGTCACTGAGCACCACTGAAAAAAGTGAAGAAACTAAATTTCATCAAGGTAATTTTAACTTAGGAGGCTAGTGAGTGGAGAAAAGCTGATGACTAATGGTATTGTGGTCTGGGATTTGTCCTGTGGAAAAACATGTTTATCTTTATGGGTGACTGAGGGCAAGTAAGGAGTTATGTTCCTAGGCTAAAATTGGCTTACAGGTATCTTCCTCTCTGCCTCATGTGGTATCTTCCTCAGCATATTCATATTCTTCTATGATTCTATACGTGCAGTGCCCCAAAAGAGAGAACCTGATACTGGTGGGTCTTTCAGGACCATGCTAAATACCTGACTGCTTAAACGCCAATATGTTTGATAACTTCTCTTGGAGAATGGCTAGGAAAGCATTAGTGAGGGGGATTACCACCAGTCTGCTGTGGAGTCTCATCCAGAACTGAAACCCAGTCAAGAAGTTGAAAGGCCAAAGTTGAGATGTGAATTTCTGATGCAGACCGACCCCTTTTCCTGGTTCCAGTCTCCATTTCAGCTCAGGTTTTTTTTTGAAACCAGTCATCACACACTTTGAATGTGACCTGAATATAGACATTCATCACTTGATGAATAATGCGTTTGAAATGTATTGTTATGAGTTTTGCTCTATTTGTTACTTTATGTGATAAGTTTCCCCTTCAGTAGTCTTCACCAGTAACTTTAAAGCAGTAGGCTCTAGTAAATATTCACAATCCAAAGTATCAGTATGGGTTTTCATTTAGGAGGGTGCTCTGTTCTGAAAATTTAGGTTTGACCACAAACACAGATAATGAATAACCAAACCACAATCCAAACATGAAACTTCTCAAAGCATTGCAATGTGCTTCATAGTATACCCAAATTCCCTATCTACCTAAACCTGAAAAGCAGGGCATGCTTTATGGTGAAAACTTAGAGATATCAACATTTTATTTTTCACATAACTGTTCAGATCTGTGTGCAATTAATCTCATTCTTAAGTACTCCTGGTGACCATTTCCCCAAGGACACATCTCTTTTTTTTCTTTTTTCCTTTTTTTTTCTTTCTTTTTCTCTTTTTTCTGTGTTTTTTTTGTTTGTTTTTGGTTTTTTTTTTGTTTTTGTTTTGTTTTTTGTTTTTTTTTTTTTTTGTGTGGACATCTATATCTCGGTGTGGTTGCGGAGGGAGTGGAGGAAGGAAATGTAATCTGGAAGGAGCTGTGAGGGCACGAAGAGCCTGGTGAGAAGTGACTGGTATCATCTGTTGTTGTTGTTGCAAGCAGCCGTAGCATAAGTGACTTGTGTTACTTTTGAAAAAGTTCCTCTTATCCCATCTGTTGGCCATATGGGTGAAAAAACATGGTTTCCAGCATGCCCACACCTACTCACTGGCCAACAATCTGTCCTGGCCTAAACATTGCTGCTCACTGTGCCATAGCAAATTGTTCTTCTTAGGAATAACCAAGGGAATCTCTGCCTGCGAGGTGGGCTTTAGGAAAAATCTGAGAAAAATGAACATATGCATCAATCTATTTTGAGCTGGTGGGATTCTTTAGCTTACCTCGCTGCTCTTTCAGGGGATAAAGAGAGGAATTGTGCTCAATTTTCAGCCAGCTGGATCAATTGAGATAATTTTCTGAAAAGCGTATGTGCAAAGACTTGGTATGAACTAGGATGGTTACATTCCAAGTTAGAAGAAACCAAATGGGTCATATCAGAATCCATCTCAGATTTTACATTGGATCCATATACGTTGATTTAGTGTACTAAAGAGGTTGCTTTTAGGTGGTTTTCTTCCTGGTTGAGCTAAAGTTAAAGCCCATGCTTGAGCACTATCAGAAGCACCCTGCATGCCCAGTAGTCCATGCCCTCCATCAGTTAGCTCTCTACATTTGCACACTACACACCTGGGAAAGGCAACTGGCAGAAACTTCACTGCAATAAGCACAATGCAGACATATGATCCAGAATTGTAATGGATTACAGCATATTAAACTCTGATCCTTCCCTTTTTCAATTTCACCAGGCAGAATACGTATCCACTGAGACCAGGGCTTTCTGGAAGGGTGTGTGGTGATTCACAACCACCAAAATCCCTAATTGTACACCTAATGAATCAGTCTGAAGCCCTGATCCAAACGTTATTGAAGTACTAGGGGAAAAGCATTTTAAAAACTTCTCACTAACTTGGTCAGGTTTTGCTATTGAGGTTTGGACCTTGCTGTAATTTAGTGATGGCACTTTTCTCCTAAATGTCAAATAGTTCTTTTTCACAGCTGATATTTTCTGCTTGTTCCTTTCAGTCTGGAGAAAGAGTGTATTCCCATTTACAGGGGAAAAGCTTGCACTCTCCTAATAGTGACTTTTTATAATTGTCATCTATGTATGTAACATTTTTAGGTAAGGTGTTCTCACAGTATGATAATGTCGTGGTGGCCTTCAGAAACATTACAATTTTAAGTCTGGATCTCAGAAATCATTCCATTCTTTATATTCTGCAATTCAGTGTGAAAATCATCTCTAATGTCCTATGCATTCAAAAGCAACAAGGACTGAGAACAGAGTCTAAAATCTAAAATTTGATTGTGCTGGCAACATGAACAATACAGCTAAAATATGAGGTTTGGGGCCCAGCAAAACCTTGAATGCAATGCTGTTAACTTGCTTCAAAAGCTGTGGGAATCAGGAAAGACTTCCCGGATGAAAAATGGTTATTGAGGAAGAAACTTCTTCAGCTGATGCCCATTTTGAGAGTCTGAGTCTACTAATTCTCTCCCCGACTTTCTTCAGCTGTTTCTAGCTCTGTTTTGGAGTGTGCTTTCTTGCTGCATTCATCATGTAGGTTGCTGCTTTTTTTTAAGAGAAAGAAAAGCAAAGCACCAGTCTTAGACTTTGCAGTATGCTCTTTATGTCATAAAATTACATACGGAGGCAAGATCTGTAAGGTCCTGGATAGTAAGTAGTCTGACTCATTCGTTATTCTCTTAAGCGTAGATGAAAACTGTAGGTGCCCGAATCCAGCAAAAGATGCACTCATGTATACTCTAAATACAACTCTAAGTGGCTATAAAATGTTAATGTTCCATACTAAGAAAGTATGGAATAATATATGAAATGGAATAACACTTTGGCGACTCTACTTATCTCTGAGCTTCAAGTGGTAGTTTTTACAGGGTTACATGAAATTTCTCTAGTGATTAGGAATATATTTATTGCTGTTGGAAGCTGTTATTTTGCTGAGCCTATATGCATGAATTTGTTTTCCTTGCTTCTTTTTAGAATGTGCAGAAGTCTGCTTTGCCAGAACAAAGTGAATGTTGCCTATCTGCATTATTTCCAATAAATGCAGAGTCCCTGAATTTGCTTCCAGTAATCGTCCAGCATGGTGGAGGTAGGTCAATACTTTGAATATGCCTGAACCTTCCTCTTAGACAGCAAGGTATCTTGAAAATCCTAACTGTCAAAGGTGGATGAAAGAACAATCATCTTGGCTAGCAGAGCAAACTTTCGTAATGTTCTAGTGGCTTTCTGGGAGCTGTATCTTGGGAGTGTTCCCTTGGCCTTTTGTTATCTGCCCATAGTAGAGTAAATAGATTGTCCTCAAAGCTCAATTTACCACCAAGCAAGAGAGGGAGGAAGATGGGCAACACCACACCATGGCATTGCCTCTTGGTCTGGATTTTCATATTGAAAATTACCAGGTTACTTTTTCTAAAAGAAAAGTTATCATTGACAGAGTCCTAATGAACAGTCTGTAGGCTGACATGACTGCATTGAGAGGTCATAACAAAATGGTTACTGGTCTCAAAAAGAGAGGAAACCAAAATCTATTTCAGGAGGCACAGGAGCTCTGGCCAACAGTCATTTTTATGCTCTGGTTACACGACAGGCTGGTGTGATCTTCACAACAAGTGAAAACATTTTTCTAGGTTGTTAACTAACATTATGAACATATTTCCTTTTGGTGGAACGTGAGTTTTTATTGTTGTTACTTCATGCACAAACAAGACTTGGAATGAAAAAAAAATCCCATCATAATACAACAGATTTATTAAACTGGGGTTATTTGCTTACAGATTGATGCTGAAATTAGAAAAGGCCTTGTTCCCTCAGATAAACTGGTTCTGAGACATACCTTTTATTAAAACTTAACACCCATACAATCCCCTCTTGCAGTGATGTAAGGGAAAAAAAAAAGAAAGAAACTATTTAAAGTGAAAGTAACTATGGCTTGCAAGCTAGCTTATCATACTGAGAGGAGGACTTTCATGGTCGAAGAATCAATTCATTAATAACCATCTTTGATTAACTACCCTCAGTGTTTCTTCGCACTCCTGTGTCCTAGGATACTCTAATGTGGCTGAAATGTTCTGTGTGGCTATACTGCAATAATTCCATTTAGCATATATAGTCTCTAACTAAGAAAACATTAAAAGTCTGTGAGTGTCCTGCTGAAACACCTGGAAACAGGAGCCTTGGTATTGTTAACCCCTCCAAGTTATGGCTGTTAAATAATAGGGACACTATATGGTCTAGTTGTCTCCTAAATACTGGGAGACCTCCTCGCTTCTCTTCCTAGTGCTGCTACTTCTGCATGATCCTAGTCAAACCTGTCTGTCTTTTTTTTTTTTTTTTTTCTCCCTTTTACTTCTTATGTGCTGGGTCTCTTCTGTGTCCCAAATTCTCTGTAGGCTAGAAGTGAAGTTTTTGTAAAGCACTTTTCTTACTTTATTCAGCTCTTAACTTATTTAATGCCAATTTTTTGTCTAGTGATTAGTTACAAAATGAGGTTTTTGTTCTTGATTTAGAAAGTCTTTGCACAATGGAAGCTTTGTCCTTGTGTCGTGGGTGCTTCCTGGTGGCAGAGGTACCCTATGGGTGTATTTGGAGAAAGATTTGGGATTTACAAGTCCACTTTCATTCTTCATAACTGAACAGGTTAGCATCTAGAATGGATTGCATAGTTGACAGCTGATGTGGCTTTCTGTTCCTAAAAGTTCATCAAAGTTGTAGGCAACTGTTGTACATAATTTAGGGGTTTTCTAAACCTCTACCCAAGCCACCTAATGAAAACTTAACACAGGTTACTGTGTGCTCTTGTCTTTCCAAAATCTGGATGCTTTCTGCTTGGGTTGCCCAGGGTTACCTCTTTAGTGAATGAGATACTGCAGGATGGCGGAGGTGTGACATAACGTTAGAGGGGTGAGAGTGAGAGGGTGAGGCTAAGAGCTGCCCTTCTGTTTGGGGACTACCAGGGATACACCATACCTTTGTTTAGGAGATGACAAAGACAACAGAATTTGCACAGGTTTGTGATGCAGGTTAGAAACAAGGGTCAGCTCGTATTTGTCCTCTACGTGTTTGACAACCCTACCCTGCAACAATGCCACTGTATTGCCATTGCAGAAATGAGCAGAAATTCAGGCTGTGGTTTCCCTTTGCCCTCCCTTTCCTCAAGAGCTATGTCTTCATCCTCCAATCTTAGGTGCATTTCATTTCTCCAGTTAGGTAAGTGCTTGTGGAAATATATGTCTGAGCCAATGAAGGTTAACAGGATCAGATCCTCAGTTGGGGTCAAGCAGTATTGCTCCATCGTCATCGAAGGAATGGCACCAGTTTAGGTATGTTCTATTGTATTTCTCCTGAGGGCTAGCATCAGTAATGAGTTTGTGCTTGTTAAACAGTGTCTTCCTGACTGTGATTTTCTCTGCTCCTGTAGAAATACATCAGTTTAATAGTTCAATCCCTGTAAAATAGCATACATCAGGCAGCTGTTCACTGAATGGAAAATTATCTGGTTTGTTACGGGAATGCATATGTAAATCACTGTTGGGAAACACTTTGTTAAAACTCATTGTTACCAAATCGTCCACATTCTGAATTGGAAACATTGTTAACTGAGGAACTATTTTTCCTTGGCATTTTGTAAGAGGGTCCTAAAGACGTCAAGAGGAGGAAGGAAGTGGGTGTTGATGAATTTGATAACAATGAGTTGTTTTAGCTCTGGGACAATTTTTTATAAACATGGCCAGTTCTTTCCAATCCCAGGAAAAATTCAGGCTTCATCTGAATAGGTTTTTCTAATGGCCAGGACAGATAGTTTCTTGCGTGGAGAGCTCAGCCTCTGGGTCATTGTGGTGGGAGGCGATGGTATTCAGTGTGGTACAGACTGAATATGGGAGATGAGAGCTCAGCAAAGAAAAATGAAAGAAGGGCCAGAATGGTTTGCTGCTGTCATCTCAGTCTGAGTAATCAAGGGACCTTTTTTTGGCTCAGCTATTATAGGAGCATATATTTTCTCTTAAAGCCTCTTACAAAGAGTCCTCCACTGTCCTAAACAGCTTGGTCTCCCCAGGGCATGAGCCAGTCAGGAAGAGGTGTCCTCTCTTGCATGTCTTCTAACTAGTTCCTTGGTAGACCACACATGCAAACCTGTGTTGCTTCCTTCTTGCCGTGGGGAAGTTTCTCCTAACAGTTCTGTTAAAATTCAAGAGACCTTGGCTAAGAGAATTTAGTGGAACAACCACCAGTTCAACCAGTGCTGCTACGTGAGCAAAGCAGCATTTCAATAGAAGTTCAAGGTGGCAGAGGTAGGCCAAGTTCTATGTATGGGATATCTTGAACTCCGGGTAGAAATCACATTTGCTTTTCTTGTCCTTACCCTAACCCCTTGCATTTCTGAGTACACTTTTTCCAGACCTGGAAAAAGAAACGTGTCTGACCAGAAGGTGGATGAGAGCTCTCTCTGAATCAGTCTGAATTGTGCTGAATGCCCTGAAACCCTCTTGCACGTGTATATCACTCTGTGCCTCTCTTATGCATAACAAGATAATTCTGGGTTTTAAATTAGGTGAACTATTTTTGTTTTGCCATTTTAAATATTTGATGACAGTGTTGCTTATTCCATTTGTATCCTTTGCATTGCTGTGTTTCTGTGGCATCCAGGTTTGTTTTTCAGTTTTCTGGGTTGTTTTCTGGTTTGTTTTGTGTTTTTGTAATGTGACTTTCTGTGCCTGTCATGATGTTTCAATTATTCATAATCACTACTATAACAAAAGACATTTCATCTACCTGGATTCTTTTGACATTCCTCACGCTACGTGTGCCTAAATCTTTCTAGATGTTGACGTGGCACAAGATCTGACAGCATCACAGACCTTTCAGAGTCACAGAGCTTTCCTTGTTCCCATGATCCTTTATAAATTCAGACAGTTTTAAGAAACTATCTTTCACCCACCTTTGCAATTAATCGCTGTGAACTCGTAATGGCTATTCTGTCTCTCCTGCAGATTAAAATCTAAATACAATTATGATCTTTTATGTGAAATTTTTTACTTGCCTTGAAGCAAAACCTTGACAAGCTTTGTCTGTCTTTTGAGATGGGGACTGGGTGTCTTGTAGTGGTCATGACAAGTATATGTTTTCCAACTAAGAAAACAGGCAACAGGCTCCTTCGTATATTTGTGTGCTTCACTAGTAGGTGACCTAGTAGGCGTCCCTTCTAGTGGCACCTACCAGAAAGCAGTGTGCAGAAAGCCCAGCAACAAATGATGACAGCAAAACATCCCACTGAGTTAAATACCTCTCTGCTATCCAGAAAGGTGCAGCAATAAGATGTCATTTTTGAGTCTTTATGTGCTTATGTGTGTCATGCCACAGACACCAACACCATGTTTCTTCTAGGTGGAGATTCCCAGCAGAAGTACCCCGAAGTTAGGGGAATTGTACATGGGAAAACAGCTCTGAGAGCACAGGGGTGATGTGGGAATGTGACAGTAGACACACTATCTACTAAAGGTCTAACCCCAGTGTTGCTCCTTTCGCCTGGCTGGCCCTTTTTAAGGTCACTGACTGACTCCTTTTGCTTTGTGTAGTAGATAGTACCTACTTCATTTATTTATTCTCCACTTAAATATTGTGATACTTTTAAAAAAATAACAGAGTGACTGGGTCAGTTGGAGGCACTTCAGGGGAAGGAAACATTGCTCCATCCCTCAGGAGCAGTAGAAAGATGGTCACAGACCTCATGACAGGGCAGGAAGAAGAGACCACCTCAAGCAGCTGCAGAGCCAGGAGCCCTGCTCAGCAGCTGGGAGAAGTGGGCATAGACACACAGGCAAATGTCTGTGCCTACAGACGAAGAATCCTCCCAGGGAGCAGACAGGACTGCTATGAGTTTATTGCACCCCAGAGAGCCACTGAGCTGACAGCAGCTATGCCGGCAATTGGCTTTGACCTGCCCTCCAGTGTGTGAAACCCTCCAGGCTGTAAAACTTTCTAACGTTCCTTTCTCATCAAGTCACTTTGAGTTGCCTTGTTAAAAAAATTATTTGCTCTAGTAAAACCTGACTTTTTGGTTGAAAAGCATGTAGGGGATCTCATTAAGAACAGAATGACGTATATTGGCTGGTTGATGGGATGCTCTGTTGCTCCACTTGGTTCTGAGGTACCAAGGTGGTTTTGGGTATGGGCGGTGAAAGGGAAGTATAGCTAAATGTTTCACTGGAGGGCTGCAGAAGGCATCTGTGAGCTGCAGCTCTGCGTAGGCAAACCACAGAATCCTGCCGCAGTCACAGGGAATCACACAAGTTATTCAGAAACTTTCTCACATGGACAACTCCTGGCTGCTTTCTTAAAATGTGAACCATAAAGTCCTTCTTTAAATAGGTACCAGTCACCATAAATAATGTCAAGAGGGTGCTGGGAAATATTGAGATCACTAGGCAAAGAAAAAACAAACTTAGCCTGTCTAAATCATATGCTAGCCCTCCTGGCTTCAGATGCAGGTGATTTTTATTCAGTTAGAGATAGCAGAGGGGAAGTGGGGGGAGAGAGCACTAAGAAGATTTTAGCATGAATTTGGATCATCTGTCTCTAGTTTCCAGCAGTGTGTTGTCACAGATGCTACTTTATCACTTCTATAAGACAAAACAAGGGCAGGTCTCCTTTCCTACCCACCTCCCCTTAATTTTCAGCAACAGTTGCTGTGCTTGAATCCTGCTCCCATTTTTATGACAGTGAAACATCCTACCTCCTTCTGGCTAATTGGTACTCTAGCAGCAGGAGATCATGTGCGGAGGCAGCAGAATTCCCTGCCTGTTCAGCATCTGTAGTCTGCTCACACATGTAATTTCAATGTGAAGTTTAAATGTTATAAAAGTGAGTCTAGATAGTAATTGGTTGAAATATGCACAGGGGTGTCAAAGCTTGTGTAGTTTTGTGGTTTGACTTAAAGTTGCCAGACTCCTAGAAAGAATCATGAGGAACATGCTTAAAAGAAAGTCCCTTAAAAATGTATGTTAAAATTTTGGGGTTAATAATGTTGTTAAGTTACTGAGACAAACACAGTGTTCTTTGAGAGGCTATTTTGCAAACGAGGTGCTGTATATTTCCAGCTTAACAAATACATGTATCTATTCACACTGTTCAGAAACTTTTTCTCTTTTAGTGTAGGCTCAAGGATTGCTTTTTATCATCTTTTCTGTGTAATGTGCTTTTATGATCCTGCAGATTTTGAGGACTAACCAGGTAGGCCACGAGAGCAGCCAATCAATCTCCTTCCTTTCTTCATCAACCTGCTTCTTCCTGGCCCCCAGGTTGGGGGCTGTATGCCAGAGAAGCTGGGGAATCCAGGATTTCAGTCTGAAGTCATATTTCTCATCTGATCTGTAAATCCCTTAGGTACATCCACAGTGCGCTGAGTTTCACCAGGAACACCTTCTCAACCCCCAGTCACCTTTTCTCCTGTTGATGGGGAAGGAGCCACGATAGGGGACAAAGTGGATTTGAAAGCTGTGCTTGTGGGAACGGTTTATAGACAAGAAGATGGATGTCATCTAATCACCCCACAATAAATTCCACCTGCTTCATGCTGTGTTGTTCTACTGCTGTCTTCTCTTGTTCATTCCCGTTATCACCCTGGGCATCTCTTTCCCCTTCTCCTGCTCTCTCTGCTCCTGAAACCCCAATCTGCATTTAGTAAATAAAAGGCGGAATGAGTTCTCATCCACACGACTGACGCTTCGGGTCTGAAATGAGAAAGCCTCTGTTGACAATGCAGTGCCCAATTTAAAGCAATATCACCTGTCAGTTTGATAAAAGGCTTGGAGAAAATATCCTGTCTTGGGCAAGGGGGGGAAAAAGGTGTCATCTAAAATAAATGCTAACCTTAGAAAAAAAAAATATACACAAACAAATGGCTGGGAATTGTTTTTATGGTTCTATTCGCTGCGGCTAGTCCTCAAAACATAAATTACTGCTTATTTGTGACTCACGCAGAACGGCCAGGAATGAAGCTTGCAGGCTGGCAATGATGCAAACTTGCTTGTGGTGCTTTTTTATCATAGCCGTTAAAACGTGCAGTGTGAGAGGTGCATTTTTAGAACCTTGGGCTCAGCTGTCTCAGCCCTCTGATCTTTCTTTCTGTCAGAAAATGAGTCAGTGTATTTATCTTTTGTCCTTGCTTTCCTGAGCTTTTGCTCATGTTTCTGCCTATAGAAATGCAAACGGGATCCTGCTTGCTTGTTTTTTGAATAAGCATCTTGCTTAATGCTTCAGCTCTTTGTTTCACTGCATGTCGTGCTGCAGCTGAGCTGCTCTGAGAATGGATGTGGCTCTGGAGTTGGTGCTGTTGGTTTATGGACACCCTTTTCACCTTCAGTTGCAGATTATGGTACAAAAAGCTTTACTACTTGATGAAAGTTCACTACCCCATTTGAAATGGATCCCCTCACCACCATCCATCAATGACTGCAACCCCATACCTACAGTTTGGAGGGCTTTCCATCCAGACAGCCTGCAGCACTTCTCCCGTGCAGCACAGCTGTGAAAGACTTGTCTGTGGATGGCAGAATGGGTGTAAATGTTGGTGAAGGTGATGTTGCATGGCAGGATGGCCCACCACAGAGGTGACTCTCCTGGTCTGGGCCCAATTGACCTGTCCATCTAGCCAGAGTATGCAGTCAGGTCAAAAGAAGCACAAAACCCACAAAAAGATTCTGGGAGTTGACAGCTATTGCAGGGTTTAGTCAGGTCTCTGCTACTTGGCTTGGCCAGACTCTTGCAACAGAAGAGAAAATATCTATGAGATATATGAAGTAGTATGTGGTGTTCTGCAGTATATGAGATCATCATCCAGGAGGTTGTCATCTCCGTTGAGCTGGCTAGGAAAAAGACTGAAACAGCTATGTGTAAAAAGTGTGTATTAATTGGAAAGTGAGACAGGGAATTTCGTCCTAACAGATGACAAATAAATATATTTCCACCTGAGAATGGTAAAGGATTGAATGGGCAAGAGATTCAGTCTATGTGCCCTCTAAAGCAGGGATAATTCAACCTACCGCAAGCCCAAATTTATTGGCAAGGCTGTGTTTTGGACTCAGGCACTGAAATAAGTCTTATTACTATTTTGTTAGCTATTACACAGCAGTGAGGGCAATCTAGAAGCTTTTACCAATATGAAATGGATTGGAAACTGGACAGAAAAACCTAGTTGTATTTTAATGACAACATCTTTAGGAACATTTTATAATCTGGAAATAGTCAAGTTCTGTACAAACACTTAAGTACTAGTAAAATAAAATGGCAGTTTACTACCAAACCCTGTGGGAATTTCTCAAAGAATAGAAAGAATGTGGACATGAACAATTAGGTATATTTTGCCGTCACAGAGTGGAAATAAGCATATATTTCTTCTTCCAGAAGGATGCTGTAATGAAACAATTCTCTTACGATTTTGAGATGAACTTTGGACCCATCAGTGAAGAACCTTTCCCCAAGATATCTAGCATAGGACTTGCATTTGTCCTAGGATATTTTAAGCAATATTGGGCTTATAAGTTTATGGACACAATCAAAAGCTTATATTTTGCTGTCTTTCGGTAGTCAAAACCTCATTTTCTATCTTCTCTTTGCACCCTCTCAGGACGGTGTAAAGATCATCAGTTTTATAATAGGAGTTTGATCCTTCAGGTAGCTCAGTGCAGGATTATCTAGAAGTTCAGATGTTATGCTAGATGTAAACCAGCCAAACTCTAATTTGTGACTTCCAGTAATTCTTCCTAGTCTGGATTCACCATCAGTTGTGTTGCATTAATTGCTGTTGCGGAACACGCTCCAGATTTCACTGAAATCAGCAAGTCTTCTGGTTTCAAAGACCTTTGAATCAGATGCTCTGCAGATACAATTAAGTTACATTAAACAGTTTCCTTTGGCTTCAGTGCCAAAGCCATTTGCATATTTGTCTCCAAATGGATCACATCATCTCTGTTTTAATTCCCCAAAAGTCAGGATATGGCCAATTAGCAGGGTCAAATTTTCAGTGTTAAAATGCAGCAGCCTGAGGTTGTGGTAACCTGAGGAGCTACAAAACTGATGATGGAGAACACTGTTAAGACATCTGTGAGATGCTGGGAAACACATCAAGGAGCAGTAAAGCCCATATTAAGGTCAATAACACCTGTGAAGACAGGCTGAAAGTCAAGTAGCTCATGGGAATGCCTCGGAAAGCGAGTTGTCTGGTGTGAGGAGAGACATGCGGAACCTGCGAATCACAGGGAAGTGTTAAATGTATTCATAGCACTCTCACCCTCAGGGTTTAAGTTTTGCTCCAAAGCCAGTTTGAATCTGATTTCAAATAAAGGCTTTTACTCAATCTGTAATGCATTGTGATATCCAGCAGGTAGAACTCATTGAGGAAAATTGCTTCCCGCAATGATATATGATTCATTCAGTCACATCTCTGAGCTATTTAGGGGAAATTATCCATGGGATTGTATCGTTAGTTTAAAAGCTGCCTCAATTGTTTTTCTGTCAGGATAATTTTAAGCCACACAAGAGTATTAGTTGGAAAAACATATTTGAAAAGGAGTCTAACTCCTTCCATATTGCTCAAATCTGGTTTTCAGGTAATATTTTCCTCTTCATTTGTAACTGTTCTTATTGAGGGGTGGAGGTCTGTCTCTGAGTTGGCCAGTGACTTTCTGAATACAGCTATCCTCTGTTAATCAGGTACTCAGCTTCCATGGGCTTGTACTTCAGCCACTGGCCTTGTCTGCCCTTGCTACATCAAAAGGAACCTAGCTTTGAAAATTTCCAACCACAGTCTTAACTAACAGCAAAATCCATGAATAAAAAAGTGCTAGCAAAGGAAAGACCCTGTTCATATTAATCAGTAACGTGAGCTGTTTCCAGGGGAGTTTGTTTAATCAGAAGTCTCTATAGAGAGCCATAAAGGAAATTTAGACTAAATGATGAAACTACTCAAAACTAGAGATACTGAACAACAGATAGGATTGTTGGAACATTGACGAGTTGAGAGTTGGTGGAAATATCAAGTTAGAAAGCAAATGAAACTTTCTCCTAGGGAAAAGTTCTATACGTCAAAGAGAAAACTGAATTAATAATAATGGTAAATAACAATGTGACCTAAAGACTGAAGGAAAGACAATGCAGGCAGACATGAAGGCACGAGGGGAATTCCCAGGTGACCTGTGGCAAGTCGCTTCAGCTTCTAGCAATAAAATGAGGTAGCATAGCTATGTTGCCCAACTGGAGTATAAGGCAAAAGACAAAATGAACTTGAGGGGTATGAGTACTCCGACAGTAAGTCCTCTCTGTTGCATTTCAGAATGCAGCTTCTGTCTTTAGCTCCAGCCTGTTTACTGAGCCTTCGTGATTGTAGTTTCTCCCTTGAAATTTGGATGCATGTTAAGATAACACAGCCAAGCATTCTGTCCTGGGATGGATGACCTGGACTGGCAGCTGCTGTAAGAGCAGGCAGGCTGGGACGACAGAATTTGCATGCTTGGTTAAGCACAGTGATCTTGAGGCACGTGGCAGGACCAGTAGCCTTAGCAATGCAAAAATGTTTTGTAATAACTGCTGTAAGGGCAGATATCGAAGAGGGATCCCTCTATTTCATCCATAGCAAAGCAGTATTTAACTTTTCTGTGCTAGGTCAGCTGTGCTTGCTTGCTCTTTTATGAGCAACAGTTCTTGACAAGCCTGAGTGTCTTCAGGTAAACAGAAATAATTCCCCCATTTCTAGACCCAAATCATTCTTTCAGTTTGAATTGTAAATTAGATTTTTTTTTCCCATCTGAATCCATAAGAATGATCCAAAGTGGTGTGATGTATATTTAGTTAGCAGGAAGATGTAGCTACAGGTATCATAGACCATATTTATCACAAAGCAAGAAATGGAGCTTTTGAAGTTTGCTTGGCCTCACTTGCTTTCCACCAGAAGGAAGATAAGACACTGTCATGCACTACTGGCAAAATGAATGCTTCTTGAATGAAGTCTGTGACAGAACAGCAGCACTGATGTGTGGAGTTTGAAACACATGCTAGGAGCAAGTAACTCTGATGCAAGGAACGTTTTCTTCTGCCTTTTTAAGTTTTCGGCAAAAGATGCTCAGCAGTTAATAGAAATGCATTCTTTTCACCCTGAAAGAATTGTACACCATTAGTCCACAAAAGACAGACTGTATTTTAAAAAATTATGCAGGGAAAAGGGGAAGGGTTTGCAAGATGGTGGTTTATTTTCTGGAAGGAGTCTGGAAGTGGACCATTAGAATCCTCCTTTCTGTCCTCTAATGTGATCCCTCAGCATTTAGGAGGATCAAAAAAACATTGGTCTTATAGGAAATGTCTTTCTGAAATTGGTGCCATCAATCAGAGAAATATCCAATGACAAAACATTTGAAAGCATTAAATTTATATGACCCAAAGGACACATTTATAGAAATATACACAGAGTCATATTTCCAGAGCCAACTACAAGGTATGCCTCAAACCACTGTAAGGTGCCAAAAAAATATTTGGGTATAAATAGTACCAAGGAATTGTTGAAGTCTGGAGACACTCTGAGACCAGAGACTGTGGAATCTATTTTATTAAAGGACTTCCCCTAACCTCTGGATTTGTTTGGATTTGAGTTAAATCTGACTTTTGCAACTTAAGGTCTTCTCTGATTAGAAGGGATGAGATGTAAATGTTGTCTGTTCAAAGTCTGGATTTTGTGCAGCTGGAAAGGATGGCTATCCAGGATATCTCCTTCCCTAGACTTCCCTCCCTCCTGTTGCCAATTAGCATTACAGAAACATTAGATGGGACTCAGCTGCCTAAACAAGTGCGTTGTGTCACTTTGGATGTCCTAGGACATCCTACCTGACTTCCAACTGCCAGAAGAACATGTCTAACATACACACCTGGCAGCCCTGTGCATGCTCAGCACATTGGCACTTGTGTAACTGACTCTTAACTCCTCTCTCAGTGCTGTTGGAATTAAATCCTGTCCCCCCCCCACATACAAAACCTACAGATCCCGATAAAAGCACAGTTCCCTGTCCCCATAGCTGGTGATGTTAGTCAGTAAACAGCAAGCTGTTACATGTAAGGAGGTCCTGCCTGTGGACAGAGAGATACGACAAACACTAAATCAGAATGTCCCTTAAATAGATGCTCTGAGTAAAACTAGTGAAAAATGTCAAGACATACCCAAATCTGTGTAACCTGGTTGTTACCAATCACATCAGAGTTCACTTCAGCTCATTCAAGCTTTTTGGCAGCCTTGGGGAAATTCAGCAGAATAGGAAAGCCTACAGAGAAAGCACAAAGCATAAAGCATATTTTATTGGGGTTCATTTCAAAAAGAACTAAATGAAGTTTCTGCGTAGCTAAGGAAAAAAAGAAAAGTCTTTGCAACAATAAAATGTTATCAGAGGACAAACAACCATGCTTTATACTCGTGTTCTTTGTTGTGTTCCTTGCAAATCAAACTTATCTATCTGTGTATTGTGCTACATCCTGGTCACTGGTGTTGTAAGAAATTTCAATAGAAAAAAATCTATAGGAAGAACTGTCCACGAGAAAGCCATTTTTCAGGCTCCTTGCTGGGAGAGACTTTGGAGAAGGCTGACTATTCCACGTATGCTATCTGTGATCTCATTGAAGAATAGATACTGGGAGCCTGATTACTATATATTCTAAGCACTAATAATAACCATCCACTGTAGATTTTACCTCTAAAAACCACAACACGTTATTTCTGTGTTAAACTAAAAAAGCTCTTTTTCTTTCTAAGCACCATTAAGTAGTGTTGTGCCTAGTGATCTTGAATACAAGGACATTTGGCATCTAGTATTGATGGAGAACAAACCCCATCATCTGTCCATGGCTTGTAATTATCTCTTTTCAATGATTTTCCTGACTGCATGACTTTGTGAAAAATTATCCACCTGCAGCTGAAAAAGGCAATCTCCGTTTCATCCTCCAGAGGTAAAATACTCCACAAGAGATCAGGACTCCACCTCAGTTGGGGTACCTTTGCATCAGCAAGAAGTGTGTGCTTTGCACATCTGCCTACTTTGCTGCATCTCAAAAGGCCCAAATGTAAATATTAATTATATGTATTCAGAGATAAATAATATCCAGCATGAACATTACTGTTTATGAGAAAAGATTGATTCTTTTCTGAATCATTCTGATTCAGAATGAAATGTAATATAAGCCTGACTAATTGAAACCTATGTGTTTCTAATAGTCATACCCTCCCACTTTGCGAAATCAACATAGGAGTCTTTCATTCTTATCGTAAGTCTAATTGGGCCATTGTAAATAATTACAGAGTTCATGTGGTACTTTCTAAGTGACATTCAACGTTCTTTCATGGTGGCAGCTTGGGGTGAAAGGATGACTTCTAAATAATAAGGTAGCTCACATGAAAGACATCACCATAGGAAAAGAAACTCTGCAAAGTGCTTGATCGAGTGCAGATGACTTATATATTTGGAAGATGCAAAATGTATAGCGACTGACTTGGCAGGACCCAAGGAAAAACGTGATAAGTGAACACCAAATACCTAGAGATGCTACAAGTGTTGAGTGATAACAACATTTCAGTATAATCCTTCTCAGGAATGGTGTCATATCCTCTGATATATACTGAGCTGGTGTCTGGCTTTGCTCTATACCACAGAAAATATGCAGGCAATAAGAGAAAATATTAGTGTGTGTGCATGCATGTGTGAGATAGAGCGAGTGAGAGAGGGAATACAAACCAGTGACCTTTAATGGATGGAGTCAGAAGCAATCAACTTCACATCATAAGATCAACTGAATGTCAGAAGCTTTTCAGAGTTGCAACACTGTTGGCAATTCCCCTTTAGCTCAAATTTTTGAGCTTCGTAAGTAGGATAATTTCAGCATCACACCAATATCTCTTCAAAGTTCCTGTGAATCATGACATGAAACACAACAGAAAATTTCCTGGACAATGGTAGCTTTGTTCCAGGATGTCTGCATCTGAAAATTTACAAATATCAACATCATTTTAACAAAAATGGAGATTTTTTTTTTTTTTCTTTTTTGGTATCACTACAATTCAGAGAACTCCCCCTCCCATCTTTGACAGAACTAGTTTCCTGCACGTCACATTTACCCTGTATTATGACTTGTTTTGAGTAAAAATAAGATGTTTCATGGTTCTTATATGCAATAGAAGTCTGTAAACGTATGAATGTTTGTCCAGTCCTTCTTGTTGCATTTCAGTTTCTTCCTCTCATAAGATCTGACACTCGTATTTCCAATGCTTCCACAATATTTGTTCCACAATGCGTTTGTTTGTAGACTCTCTGTTATTTCTTCTTCTAACATTTTTATTTATTTATTTATTTATTAAACATAGAAGTTGTTGAGTAAACTATTTGAAATTCTGGAGTAGGCAATACCAACGCAGAACAAAATAATATCAGCAGCTCTTCTTACTCTAGGTTTTGCAGGACTAAATATGCCTCCTTACCCCTTTCTCATCAGAACCCCCTTAATTTCTGGAAAAACTGCTGCTGTGGGATCAAGTGGGTACTGCTAAAGTATTTTTCTAGTGGAAAAGTTTTGTGTGAGGAAATGGGGATCTGACTAAGCTGCTGTATTTCACAGGGAAGTCTTGACTGCATGGAAATTTCCGTGCTTTGTTTCTGAGAGGTTCAGGAGCAGTGCTTCAGCTTCGCAATATAATAACATGCAATTTAGTTAGAACAGTCTAATTCAATCCATTGCAAGCACTTTTACAGAGGCATTGTGGTATTACCTCAAAGTTTGAAACGTCTGTTTTCTGGAAAACTTCAAAGTTTCAACCTTTTGGTCAACTTTGGGAGTAACCCACATGTTCAAAATACTGAGCTTTAGTCAGTTGTAACATGGGTGGATGAATAGTACGCTGAGTGAAATTCTGGTACCTCTTGAGTTTTTTTACAATCTGTTGGCTGCTAATTCAACACTGAACTTTAGAATAATAGAAATTGCCACTTGGACTGAAGGGAGCTATGGTTAGGTTTATGATGCAAGTTTAAAAAGAGAAAGAAAAGAAAAAAGAATGATTGGGATATGACGTACCACAGGTCAGACTGGTATCTTCTATTGTGGTTCTCAGTTTATTAGATCATTTGCAGTTGGAGGAACCTGGGAGCCATATCAATGTCTGATGAATATTTAAAGAATCCCAGCAGCACTCTTAGCTCTATTGTTACTCTCTTGTGTTTGCCTCAATTGCTGCTTACTATTATTGCTACCAATTGCTCTATGGAGGGGAAGAGGAATCAGTGCAAATAGAGGTCAGAGAACTGAGAACAGAGCTAATGGACAAATGATCTTGCTCTGCTGTATGTGATGGTGTTGTGATCCTGCATACTAGTTAATTGGTTAGATTTTTGGCAGGGCTGCAGTTTCTCTGGGCTGGTTTTGGTGATGCTAGAAAGCTCCTTTCTCCCTTTGTCCAGGATATTTGTCTTCAATCAAAACTGGAGCTCAATGAACAGATTCAGAGAGAAACAAAGGGTTTTTCCCTGTGTAAATATCTGTTCAGTGAGTATCTTCTGGTGGCGTATAAAACCTCTAGGTGTCTGGAAAGCTTTTTCTCCTTGCTTGAGATGCAGATTCAAGACAGTTAAACACCTTTGAGTTAAAGACATTCTGTGAGTTTTCCAAGGGCAAGGTCCCGAGCTCCCAATATACCTTGTTTATCTGTATTTTTGGACCCAAGAATGCTTTTGATTTCAGTGACTTTTGTCCAATTTGGAGTAAGCCCTGAACATGTGTTGTCTCTCAATACATGACATGCATGACACGCTGGTTTCTGTGGGAAGAAAGTTCACACGTGGGGATTAAAAAGGAGCCAGAATTATCTTCCATCAGTTCCCTTGCCTGGACCATCAGGGGTCTACACTCTCAATGTGTGCCCAAGTTTACTTTTTTAATTAGACACACCTATGACCTCAAAATTCATCCTTGGAAGTTTTTGTGATAAACCTACTCTTGATAATTCTTCTATTCATTTTAAAGAGAATCAAGTCATAATCACATGCACCACAGTTTTATCATGCAACGGCTGCATCTGTAATCTACAAAGACCTCAGTCTTCTATAAGCTATAAAGACCTCAAAGTTTAGTACTATTTACATTACACAACCTGCTGTTCCCCAGCATTAGAGCTGGGCTTCTCCCTCTAGAAATTTGCTAAACACTCTGCAATACCAAGCAGCTTCTGACCAGAACATGTTCCTTTTTAACACTCAGGTCACAAAGTGCCTATTAAAAGGACATTAAAGCCAAAGAAAATCTATCCAAAGCCTCAAATAGGCACTGGATAAGGCCCACACTAGAGAATATGCTATATAAGCATGCTCATAAATCATTAAAATTAAGATAGGATCTATCATTAATAAGTAAAGTTCAAGGACAGCCTTTATCTTGTTAAATTATCCAAATTTTGCTGTCTATTAGCATACCATTTAGAATGTAAGAATGGCTGTAGGGTTTTTTTTTACCCTTCTTGGTAATGACATATTATGCAGAATAAGAAGCCTTAGCAACTGTTCTAAGATGCCATAATAATGCTGGAATTATTCTTTGGGGGAGGTCGTTGCATTAAGCAGCAAGTAATTAATGGTAAATTGCACTGGAAATTCTTGGAAAAAAGACAAATTACATACGCTCTTGTACTCACACCCAGCAAGTCCCATGTAATTAACAATATTAAGATAAATATGAGAGGAATTATTAATGATGAGATTAACTTCACATCATAGTGCAAAAAGATGTATTTCATCTACGCATGTGGTAGGAATTGAGAGTTAGTTGTAATTGCTAAAAATATCCGATATTGCTTCATGGAAATTCACTGCAGAACTATTGATTATGATGCAATCCCTGACATTTGTATTGTGACTTCTGTCCCCACAGATCCTCAGTCACAAGATCAGTTTGCTGGGTGGATTGAGGGGTATTTTGTTGAAGCTGCAACTGCTTGAGGACATGAAACACTCATTCTAGATAATGTGGGTCAGAGTCTCAGTAAGCATCAAGCTGCAGTGACCGGGTAACATATTATAAATTACTATCAGAGAAGGGCGCTGACCGATTTAGCACAATATTCGGCCCAGGTTCATGAGTTAACTCACCATTAAGACACAAGAATAAGTAGGGAATTTCCAGAAAACAAAAGGCAACACATAACAACAGAAGCCAGCTATTTCAGATGGGAAGTGAGGAAGGGTGGTATATCCAGATGAAATTTCAAAAGCAAGAGATGGAAGCAGTAGAACAATTTCCTCATTTGAATTTGTCTTCAATAGCGGTAGTACTTGCTCTAGTGCATTTGTTCCGTGCATCTGGGATCTTTCAGACATAGAAGGAAATTGTCAGATTATTCTTGAATTCAAAAAACCTGGTTTCAATTTCTAGCTCTAATTTGGTTCCTTTGTGCCTCAGCTTTCCCACCTATACCAACAAATATCTTGATGTCCATTCTCAGGCACTTCAAAATCTGTTGACAATATGGACTAAGGCACATAATTTTATTTTTGTTTCCAGGCAGAATCATGTTTGCTAATGTCAGCTGAAGGGCTGTTGCCTTGAGGGAAGGTCCATGTCTCTCAAATCACTAAGACCATTTTTTCTGTGACCTTCATGGCCTGTGATTTTCCTGCCTCCCTAAGGATCTGCTTGAATCCTGTTTAATTCTGTGATCTGACCAGCTATTACAGTAAAATCCACCCGTGTAGACCTTGAAGCAGGCCCTTCACAGAGCAACTTTTAATTTGAAGATAAGCGGACATCACCCTGGTGCCAACTGAGAGCATTTTGCTTGGTAAAACCGTCACCAGGAAGAAAGAGAATTGTGCCTATTTTAGCACTAACGCACAGGAGGAGTGCTTATAAATCCTGCCTCATTTGACCTCACTGGCACGTACAGAGGAGCAATCACCAGAGCTTCTAGGTTAATTAATCAAGGCGCTCAGAAATGCAGATTCTTAATGGCTTCAGGTGCCTTTCACCTTTCCTGTAGGTCCTGGTTTGAATTCAGCTCAAATCAGTAGGGATGGAGGGATGCAAGTGACTTCTGACTGCTTTGTTCAGCAGTGGCAAGAACTGGTGACCTCAGTTGAGCTTCCATTTCATTAGGCACCTACAGGTTTAATATCAGAGTAGTAATTAGCTGTCTCAGCAGACAGGCTTGGGCTGAATGTGTGTGGAAACAGAGATGCTAGAAGGATTCCCTTCAGCTCATGCTGGAGGGACACTGGTCCATGATTGACTGGACACTTCAGGTGTCACTGTGCTCTGTGCCTGCTCTCATTTTCCATTGCTTGCTCTCTTGCATGTTCCCTCTCTGAGGGAAAGGGGAATTAAATGATATCATTTTCTCTGTCAATCAAGTAGACTGGTGTCTCTTGTGAGAACCCAACTGCACTCAAAGTCATTCAGCTTATTTTCTAGCCATAAGAATAACAGAAAATTGTTCTACCCTTGAATTACATTTCCCTTTGATTTTATTTTTTTTTAAATATAAAAACACTTTGGTGCCTTTTTTCAAGGTAAAATAGTTATCTCCTGAAGGTAGATGTGTCAGACTGTGTGCCTCTCCATGGATTTTTAAAGCTTTGCTATGGGTTCTGTATTTTCTGATATATCTGTGCAGTGCCTGGCACAAAAGGATGCTGCTCTTGGTTAGGGTCCGCAGATTGGTCCTTGAAGGGAACATGAGGGTACTATATCATCATTTGATGCAGTTTTATGTATTTTCATGTGTGTACACTGCACTTCTGACAAACTACACCCCTTTATTAGGATTTGAAAACTCTTTATGCAACCTGAGCCAAGGCAAAAACACAGGGAGGGAACTATTAGAGGAAAGAGTGAAGACCATGGGAGATAAGAGGAAGCAAAATTATTAGAGAAGAGAGGACCTTTGGGATACATTTTCTGCTATTCTTCTCTTACAGTACTGAATTAAGTTGTTTAAGCCTCTAACTTGAAGGTTATAGGGAGGAAAGCATGCTCCCTGAGATTGTTTAACGCGTTTTTTCACCTATTTGATATGGTAACAAGATGATTTTTCAGCTGTCTCTGGTGGTTACCTCTCACATTTCTTTGCTGCCCAAGATGGTGCTTTGTTTTCTGTCAGACTGTGGGATTTCCATGGATATTTTTAGTTGCTAATGTGGCTGACAACACAAAAATGAAAGAGTTTAGGAACCTACACATAAATAACTGACCCCTGGCATTCTTTTGGGAACCTGAAAGGTTCAGACTTAAAAGCCCTCAGGAAATGCAGCATTATTCATGTATGACCTCCACAGTATGCTGAACTCTTGAATGCTTACATCCCTCAAGCCTGGTTTGATGTCCTCATTGGTAATAATGACTGAGAAGACGCCGAGAATAATGATTTTTTTACTGTGTCCACAAAAGTGCTGCTTTAGCAACTGTAACTTCTGCTTTAAAAGAGGATGTCATCAATGCAAAGGGCAGCTCTATATTTTTCTGTGACTACAGCAGTACCATTACTGTCCAGGAAAATGACAGAGGAATGGATTTACTGCTTTAAGGGCTCCTCAATAAGTCATTGGTTTCAGTGGAGAAGCGTTTGCCTAATTTATTGAGGAAGCAATCAGTCACCAGAAAATATATCCCATACATTAAAGTAAGCCTTTGGGTCTCTGCCCAGCTCAACCAACTGACCCGACGGGTGTCTGTAAGGGTAGCCCAGACTGCTACTCCCTGACATTCGGTGGGGTTTTTTTTTTTGGTTAGTGGTTTCAGAAGCAGCGTGGAAATGATAGCATGGGAAAGACACAAGCCTTGAGAGACATCTGAGAGCACCTTGCACAGAGAAGGGGGTTTGGTCGGTGTGTCTGCTGTGGAGAGGACAAGGAGTTGTGGGCTTACATTGCAGGCAGAGATATCCAGGTTAGGCTTTAACCAATCCAACAGCAAGGATCACTACGGTTTTGAAATATATTATTTAAGTGTACTAAGTACAGTTTAGTCAGTCACTGGAAGTTTTAAGACCAGGCAGGATGTGGTATACCTGTAGGTCATGATGGTAGCTTCGTATGCCAAGCTTTTTATGCACCTTAAAAGAAACACCCAGAGAGAAGGAGAGTGTTGAGTTTTAGAAAGATGAAGCTGAAGTCTCATAGTCAGCTCATAGTGGAGTCATCCCAGCCTTTGAGGCCCCAGGCTGCTTGCCCAACCAAGGGGACAGAAGAGAGGGGAGTCCATAACCACAACCCCATGCCCCTTGTCTCTACCAGATGTCATCCTTCACTGTGGTGAAGCCACAGTTAAGGTCACACAGAGCATCCTATGATCACTGCAGGATTTGTTACTGAGGTTTGTCTTAACTGACTCTCACGACTGCTTTTCAGGTCTCTCTCCTTGGTGTCAGCATTTCTCTATCCCTTCATTTGCCATAGGTGGCAGTTCCAGGAATCAGGAATGGTTTGCGTCCTTTAAAATATTTTCTGGATGGCAGGATTTGGATATAGGTACTAGACAGTGAATTTAACCATAGGAGATGCCAGAAAGTTAATGCATGCTGACCTGATCCTGCCCTGTTGTTCTTGCCCAGCCATACGTCAGACCATCAGAGAACAGTACTCCTTGCCCCTGGTTTGAGGGGAGAAGATACAACAGCTATTAGCAAGTGACTGATGCAGAGCGCTTGCCACCAATCCCACAGCATGCTCAAGAACAAACATATTTTACTGCAAATGGATCAGCTTTACAGTGGTCATTTTGTAGGTGACCTCTGCTCTTATAAGAGATATTTACTTCTGATTCAAAAAAAGGCTAACTGCAGCAGAATAAATAATAGGTTAAATAGCTTTAAAAGCTATAATAACAGTCTAATGAAAACATTTCCAAGGTTGAACACTATTGCTTCATATGTGTCTTTTTGATTGAATGTCCTGAATTTGTACTCTAGGGGACAATACTAGAAGAGGAAAGAATGGAGTAATAATTATTCAGTATTGCAAACTTAAGTTATTTCACTTAGTGATTTTGATACTTTTAACAGTCATCTCTGAAATATTGTTATGACTAACATCAACTTTCATTAAAAAGAAAAGTTGATTTTGACCCCCTCATAGTCACAATGGAAAGTGAACATAAGAGCTGTAAGCAAAAAGCTACAAGGCACATTCTTTTTTAAAAAACCAAAACCAAAAGAAACCCCAAAATGCCAAAGTGCAAAACGTATTTTTCTTTAACTTTCCTCCTTTTAAACTCATGTCATGATTTTGAGACACATGATTCCTTTTTGCTGAAATCATTAGATTAAAAATACCGTGTATGTCAGCAGGCAAAGAGGTATCACTTCTAACGGTCAGGTCCGTTCTGCAGGGGTGTTGTCATACTATTGATTTCTTTTGAAGTCTGCATCTTTACTATTGACTTTCCTAGCAGTGGAGATATTTCCTGTATTTTTGGTATCAGTCCTGCTGAGATCTGGAGCTGAAGCACAAGCCCTTGCCCTCTTTATTTGTAGTGCAAGTGCTGTATAGCAGCTACACAGCTGGTTGAAAAATTTGTGTAAAAACTGGATAAAAAGTAATTTTTTAATGAAAAGACTCAGTTTTCAATTAAATGCTACATTAGTGTCGGAAGATGTCTACAAAGTTGGGGACATGTAATCTTTTGGTCAAAACATTTAAAGTTCAAAGTCCTAAATAGCTAAACCAAGAAACTGTGTTGTCTTGAGTGCAGAGCCTCCAACCTGTCTTTGTCTTCTCCGGGGAGCATCTCCACCACTTGTTGCATCTCCAGTAACTGCTCCTGCTCTCATGAGCCCCTGATAGATCATTTCCTTTCCAGAGAAGCACTAAGGGTGCATTATAGAAAATGCATTACCCTCAAGATCCTTCGTTTACGAAGGCATTTGAGGCATTTCAGCTGCGAGTCCCATGAGGTACCGTGAAATATCCTTCCCAGTACTTTCTGTAATGGTTCCACTGTGTACACTAATCCTTCCAAGTAGGTGTCTTCAGTCCTGGGATTTTCTTTCTCATTCTATTGATCTGACAAAGTTATTTTTTAAGCTTCCTTGACATAGCGTAAACCTTATCTTCTCATTCAGGCTTTTGCTGGAGGCCAGTAGTTTGAGAAGGTTGAATTTCATTTTGCAGGTGTGAGGGAATTTATTCAAGCTGGTTCTTAGTCAATTTTCTGTCTTGTTAATTGATGTTTTATCATTCTTGTACATGAATCCGGAGGGGATCTGCACTGGATCCAGTTTTTATGGTGTGAAAAATAAATAAAATGACATAAAGAGTCCCTGAGGGACCATTCCTCCCTTTCACCAGTGGAGTCTTCTGTAAAATATTATGTGGATTCTTCAGGGGTCATTAATTGTTCCAGAGGTCTGGTGGAGATCCCAAGAGAAACCCCACCTTGTCAGATATATCAGGTGTTAGTTTGCTCCTGGACACATACCCTGCGTATATGGATCTATTTGCAGTATTTCACATTTTCTAGTGCTGCTTATGGGTGTGCAGAAGCAGAACTGTGAGGGAGAGTCTAAGAACATTTTTCTTGTAAATGGCAAGATGTCGCTTCAAGGCTTCTCATGATGGACCCTACTTTGCGGGACTTCTTGAGAGGAATTTGTGGCTGATTTCTTTAAAACAAAAAAAAGTAGTGAGTGGTAAGAGAGCACAGAGTTGGTTGCAGAGTACATGTTTTGTAGTATTTGAAATTTCTCCTCCATGGTAGCAATGGTGTTACAAAGCTATGGGTTTACCATAGCCAGATTGTTTAATTAGCAGGACTTTACTTTTATCTGAATCCACTAACCAGAAAAGAGTCAGGTCTCCGTAAATATGGTTTAAAAAAATTAACCAACTGATGCTGATAGAAGCAAGTATCTGCTAGATAAAGTCTCCATCCTCCTAAACGACATTCAGTTCATATCATGCATGTAACTGTTAGGATACCTCTCGAGTATTTTAAGGGCAGAGACCATTACAATTGATAATTTACACTGTCAGTAAGCATATGTATTTCAGTAAGCTCACCACACCCCTTTCAGCAACATTTTAGACAATTGCTGCTTATTATGACTTGTTTTTACTATTGCTAAGCTGTTTATAACGTGGGGGTGAGTAGGAACCTAGTATGGACCTTTTCCTTGAAAGATTTGCTTAAGGGTTCACTTATAGTGTGTACATACAGTGCCATTTAGTAAAGGTTCAGTTTAAGCCAATATTAAACTCCGTGCCTCTTTTTAACTAGTCAGCTGAGAAAGGAATTTTGCACAGACTTTTGCAGGTGGCTGGGGTTTTTATTTCCACTGCATGTTTTCTCCATTTTCAATTCCATTTTTTTTCTGTTTTATTTACTGGAACACATTTGTCTGGTCAAATCCTAGACTGCGTATGAAAATCTCTTGCTGGATTCCCAAAGAGCTGATTGGTGTGAAGATGCTTTCGTCTGAATAAGCACCATGTGTAAAATAAAAGTTTTCAGTAGTAATTCCCCTTTTGTGTTTCTAGTTCATATGACCAGCATAGCCTCGTATTGTGCGCATTGTGAATATTTCTGACAATTTTTACACAAATACCCTTTATTTGAATGTATCTAGGGCTTGTCATTTTTTGATCTATTTCTCATTTTCCTCTAACTTTTTTCTGTCTTCTGATTTCATTCCTCAAGTTCCTTACTTTCTTTCCCATGTTAATAGAGGCTCTTTATGAATTTTTATTTCTTTCGCATTCCTTCCTTCCTCCCTGAGTTCCTTTTTTCCTCTTTAGTTCTTTGATTGCTGCTGGGGGCTAAGGTTATAATTTAGTCAGCCTGTTCTGCTCTGCTGCCTAGAAAAAATCCTCTTTCTTCCTAGACAGTGAATAATTCTTGAGCTTGCCTGCCTTTTAGCTTACTCTTTTTTATTATTATTATTATGGAGTTTTGTCCTGCTGTTACAGTGTCCTCTCATCGTTCAGTGGAAATGCCTTCCTTCCTCTGACCTCCCTGCCTTTCCTGCTTCATGCCTTACACTTCTGGGCTGCGTGTGACACAATAGAGTGGGATGTCTATTATTAGGGATTGCAAAGAGATGTTCAACCTCAGGGCCATCTCTTCAACAGCTCTATAGACAGTGATACCTTCTCCACATTTCCTGTGTCACTAGCTATAATTTGAAAGTCTGAATTCTCATTTAAAACCTCAACCCCCTGCAGAATGATAGCTGTAGCAAATCAGATGTTGACTTGTTTTAATGAAAGGTAAATGAGGGCCAGTATTGGGCTAAAAACAACACAGGGGATGGAATGAGCACGAACAACAAAGGATCATCTGAGCAGGGAGTCTGGGCCACCTGAAAGATTATTGCAGTTAGGGGTTGATTGGGCCTTTAATCGTGTACCTTAATGGACATTTTTACGGTGAATCACCACATAGTAAGTTTGTTTTCAGGATGACCATTGCAGAGGCGTTTATAAACACTTTTGCCATTCAGGGCAACAGGTCAGTGACATAGATACCTTGTAGGGTGCTCAGTAACTTGTTTAAAATCTTTATGCCTTAATTCTATAAAATGGCAATGGAAATAACCTTTTTGCTGACCTTGTCCATTTAGATTGTGAAGCTTAGGAGCTGTCTGATTGAACACCCACCTAGGCAATAGACCTCCTGGTGCAGAAACTGCACAAAACATTGAATCCGGAATCTGAATGCCTCTTTTGGTTTGTGACTTCGTAGCACGATGAATCAGAACCTCTAGTTCTGCACTAGAGGTTTTCATACTCTGCATCTTAGCTGGAACTCAGATTGGGATTTTAATCTTGCTATTGAGACTAATTTGGAGTTCTCATGCCACAAATGACATTACTGACATACACAAGACAACATTGGGGAGCAAGAACTTGAGAGAAAATGTGAAAAATCTAAGTCCAGGATGTGATAACCATCAAGCAATTTTGTACACTTACAATTCAAAGATGCATCTTCTACATCTTCATAATTACCTGCATGTACTTCTATACCTCTGATTATCATCCTAAGGAGAGACACCGCTGACGCATTAACAAAAAGCACCCTCAGCCCAGAAGCAATAAGGAAACTAAAACTGAAAGAAGAGATTGTTGGACATCACAGAAAACATGTTAAAATTAATAACCCAGAAGTCATACAACTTGCAGAAAGAATGGATATGAATTAGGAGGAGTCAGCCACTCCCTGCTATGAACAGGTCTGGGACTCTCAGGAGCATTTCCAATATCAAGAGACTCATGTTTTCAAAACTGTACCTGGCACTAGATGGCTGTCTAGTTGCTGCAACTCTAAGAGCAAACTTCAAAAGTGTGAAACACAAATGCAGGCATAGCCTGGGGAAACTGATTGACTCAGATGATGTAGGCAATTTGGTACTCTCACATTTCACTTTATCTGACTTAGTTTCTTCTCCAGAATTACAAATGTATTTCATTCAACAAAGTGCAGCAGAGGTTTAAAGTGGGGTTTGTTTCAACCAAGCTTTCAGAAAAAATCTCTATCCTCTCCAACTTCAGGGAATAAAAAATATTTTATAATTCCAAATTTTTATTGAGGGTAAG
This sequence comes from Pluvialis apricaria, assembly GCA_017639485.1. NCBI lineage: Eukaryota > Metazoa > Chordata > Aves > Charadriiformes > Charadriidae > Pluvialis > Pluvialis apricaria. The sequence continues at coordinate 29,273,690 of CM030013.1, read as the reverse complement.
TACTACTTGTTATCTACTCACCACTCCTTGTTCTTTATGCAGCAAAAAAAGGTATCCATTCACGGTAGTTGTCCCAGCCTTATTAGGACATCAGCCTGACTCTTCTGCTATTGATATTTAGAAAATCAGTCTTTTTCTTGCCAATATCTAGGGCAGAATTTTAGTGTTTCCCAAATAATCATCAAGACTTTTTATGAGAAAATCTGAACTCATAGAGACATAAGTTCTCTTTCATGCATTTAAGTAACCCGCTGACAGTGTGTGTAAGACCTACTCCAGTATTATCAGTTATTATAATACCGGGTTCAATGTCTGGCTTTTGCTATTGATTTTTGTGCTTCTAGGTCTTGAGGTTGCTAGTTCAAATTTTTTTTTCATGCTGTATGAGATGGTGCCATCACAGATTTCAGCACACATGTTTCTGTTTGCATACGTGCAAATAAATTTTTTTTCAGTAATAGTATACTAGAGAATAAAGAACATACTATACGAAGGCATATGATCTCCTTTTATATATGTACATAGACATACACAGACCCACACATACGCTCTCTTATTCTTAATATGTTTAAGAAAAAAATCCTTGTGCCATTCACTACTACTTAGTACCTCTTGATATTTTTTAGCCTTTCAAAAAATCAGAAAAAAATCTCAGATCCTCAAAGGCAAAAAATCTCAAGCAAAAAAGAGTAGAGACGGAGGTTTTTCTTTATACAATAATAAAAAGCAGAAGGGATTGGAACAATGTAGTATGAGTATTTCTTATTTCTTTCTCTCTTGTTTTCTTTGCAAGAATCATTCAAAACTGAAGCATTGATGGGTAAGTTAACATGGGTAGAAATGGATTTTAAAATTGATTAAATATCAATTTGAAGTTAACAACCTAAGAATCAGCCAAATCCACAGAGATTACTGAAAAAAACATCAAAAGACGCATTTCAGGACAGATAGTGCTAGGAATTAAAAGGGGAATTTGCTATTGATTCTGGGCTGGCTTCTGTGGCAGTCCCATTATTGCTCAAGTCTGAGTGGCTTCAGATTTTCCTTGCACTGTTTTCCTCGTGTGTTGTATCTTCATGGTCCCCTTATTGCTCTTTCCCACTTCTTTCTCGAAATTTTTTCTGTTTTCCAGTGGGTAGAATAGAGTGGAGAATTCCTGGGAACCCTCCAGAGAAGGCCTGACCAGCCCAACCAGCAAGGTCAACTGTCAAATGTCTTAATCCAAGACAGACAGTTATTAGTTTTTAGGAATTTATCCTAGAAGAGATACGGAAGACTACCATATGATGGAATATGAAGTTCCCAGAGCTCAAGAGTGAAGCAGAACTGCTTAGGCTTCAAAGTCAATGGACAAGCATTGGGCATTGGCCTTCTGGTTCATTTGCCCAGTACGATTAGCTTTAGGTGACTCATGGATCTTGCAGTAGTGGCAGAGAAGAAAGAGTGATGATTTTTCTTCCTAGGTTTCAAAAGATGGAAAATAGAAGGGAGAAGATTCTGGAAAGGGATTGCTGGCTGGGTAGGGAGTTCTGTAAAAATTACACTGTGCTCTTTTGGTAGCAGTGATCAATTTTGTGTCATCTCCCTCTATCTCAGTAAATAGGGAAACAATCTTCTAAAGGTTGTCGTGCTGGCCAGGACGACATGCTGGCCAGCTGATCAGGAACAGACTGAAGAAACGACACAGGAAGGAGGGAAAAGATCAAAGATGCATTATTTTGGCACAAAATTAAGATATTCAGAAAAAATAAATGAAGTATGAAGACCGTTAAAAAGGCTGGAATATATAATTATCCATACTCCAGTACTGGGAACTTTGGTAACAAACAAATGTAATTTTTCCTTTATGAACCCAAATTTGTTTTGATGGGTATTACTCAAATCCACTAAGAGTGTTTACATGCTGAAATTATGAAAATTGATATTTATAACCAGTTTAGCAACGCTTAAATTGACAAAGTTGACCTCTCAAGAATATCATCATCTATGCCATTGACAGCTTTGAGAATGATCTACATGTACAGGTCATACTAAAATACTCAAAGAATAAAGATGGACATTTGTTGCTGCTATCAACTACCAATCACCAAAGCACAAGAAAACAGTGTAAACACTTCTTTAAGATCCCTCTACAAGGCATAGATTCGGGAACTTTTGTGGGGAGACCAGCATGTTCAAAGTTTCACACTCATAGTATCAAAATATCCTTTGTAGCACACAAAGATTATATGGCATTCAACACTGGGGATTTCTGTATTGCACTTTATATTAACAGTCAAAGAGAAACTGATCTGGGAAACGTGAGTGAGGTCTGCATGATCATGTCTTCAATGCAAACAGAATAAATTCAAAATAATTTATATTTATACCTCATGCTTTAAAAAGGTCAGATTCTCAGAGACAGAAACAATCATGAGCTAAATTTGCGGGGGGAAGCATTTAAATGGAAAAATGTAAAAAATAACTGGGACTTGTTTACGAACCTTTTACTAAATGCCAAAAAGGGACAATCACTTACTTTGAGGAAAACATTACATTGCTTAAAAGAGCCCCTAACTTTGCTTAGAATGAAAAAGAAAATAGCCAAATCTGATTGTGTGTGTATATATATGTACATATGAGTGACAAATAGAAGGAAAAAGGCACATGTAGAAATTCATAGTCAGCAGATGTAAAGAAAACACCAACATTTTAATATTTTTTTTAAATATGTCAAAACACGAGAAATATAACAATAGCATTGTTACATTACTGGGACTTCTCAATGCTACTGGAATAAAGTTTAGTACGCTTTTCTGTTCGAGGTCTTGGGGTCAATGATATTAACATCAGATGATGATCACAATGAAGAAATAATTTCAATGCCAACAAAAATCTAGGATAGTGTCAAACACAACTTCTAAAATCAGCAGACATGGACAGCTTGCTGCTAAGAAAAGGAAAAGTAGAGGTCAATGACTATTAATATTGATTGATTCTGGGATAATCTCTGCCTTCCTAGAAAACTTGCATAAAATCACCAAAATACCAATATTTGAAAAAAGAAAACAGGATGATTTAGGTAATTACAAGTTTGTCAGCCCACTATCAGTTCTAGGCAAAATAAAAGCATGTCTGAGACATGACTCTAGTAATAAAAGAGTTAATGAGGGGGAAATAACAAATGCCAATCAACATGTTTTTATGAAAAAGGGTCTTGTTTAACTGAATTGATACTGTTTTTCAAAATGAAATTTCATGTCTCTTTTGTAGGCATAGTATTGTTGATGTAATAGACTTCTCTCAGACATTTGGAATGATACTCGCATGATGTATTGATTCGTAAGCTAGAGTGATACAAAATCAATGGGGCACACGTTGAATGCATTGAAACCTTGTTAAACAATGGATCTCAAAATCTAATTACAAAAAGAGAATTTTTGTCAAATGTCTGTGTTTCCCACAAGAACCTGCTCAGACCTACACTATTCAACAAATGTATCAAGAACTTGGAAATAAAAATTAGAATGTAATTATGGATTAAGTCTATAAATAACACAGACTTGGGGGAGCATGGAAGGGAACAGATTGCCGAGTGATCTGGCAGTTTGAAGATATCAGGCAAACAGTATGTGTTTCAGCTGAGCCAAATCTAAGTTTATATGTCTGAAAAATAAAAATATATGATATGCACATAGCATGGCAGTGGCAGAAAGGTAGTCACGGGGGTCATAGTCTTCAAGCTCACTAAGCATGGTTCAAAAAGATAGTGTAGTCTTTGAATGTTTAAATGTGAGAGAACTCAGTAGGAGTAGTGAGGTTAAATTAACTCTGCATTTGGCACTGGTAAGATTGCTGCTGGAACACTATTTGGTTCTGGTGTCTACACTTCAGATGGATATTGATGAATTGGAAGGGATTCAGAGAAGAGCCACATGAATGCTTACAGGCTTGGGAAACGTGCCTTGTTGTGAAAGACTCGAGCGACTTTATTTAGTTATCAAAGAAGGCTTAGAGGGTGACCTGACTGCAGTCTAAATATATCTGCATGGGGAAGGGAAAGGGCAGGAGGAATAAATTTGATAAGGCTCTGCAGTGTAACAAACAAAGGTGAAACAATGTCTGCTAGTTCAAACAAGACAAATTCCAGCTAAAAATGAAGTGCAAATTTGAATAGTGAGTAAACAAACCACTGGAACAGCTTGCTAAGGGCTACAGCAGTTTTCTTGTCTTTGGAAACTTTAAATTCAACATTGGATTTATCTTTCCTAAAAAGAAAAGAAAAGTCAAGCATTCTGGTTCATGGATTTGGAATCAAAACAAGTAGCATGAAGACCTGTACCTTGTGTTACATGTGTCATACTAGAAAATCACTGGGGTCCTGTCTGCCCTTAAAAAAACCATGAATCTTTTTCTCCATACTGACTTCAGGGGATGAAATGGAGCCAAGAAAAATAGAGCCACAATATGAAGTAAAGCCCTCTAGCTGTGACTTCCATTAATTTCTGGAATGGTCTCCCAAGAGAAGTGGGGGCGGCAGGGCCTTACTAGGTTATTTAAAAGAAATGTGGTAAACATAAAGGAAGAAATATCTCAACATTGAGACAGTGACCAGGTTAATAAGCTCAGACATCTTTTCTTACCCTGTTTTTTATACTGCTGAGCATTTAACTGAGCCACAGCTGGAAATGAAATATAGCATCTTCAAAACTTACTTAATTCCCCAAAGCTGTCAGTCACAGATGTTTGTCTGTCCTGTTAGGAAACGGGAAGCCCACCTTTTTGGGCTCCAGCAGTGACCACTGTTCTCACCACTGCTTTATAGCTTAAACTGAGAACTGAAAGAAGAAGCTAGCGAAATACCTCCCTAGCAGAAACATGAACAGCCATGAAGAGGCACGAGGAGATTGGGAGGGTTTCTCTGCCCTATGTTGGCTGGGGTGTTGTTTGAATTAAATCTCTCCCTCTCATTATCCTACTGCTAACTCATTCACCTCTCACCCTCGCCCAACCCCTTCCTTTTAGTCTCTTTCTCTGTGTGCTGCCATCTCTTCCCTTCTGAGGACAACCTGTCTTTTAGGGGGACATTAAAGCCACACGTTTGGTTTAGCCTGGTAGAATAATGTCTGAAGCACATTGCTGTCTGCCTATATCTCAATAGGTAAATGTTACGGAGGAAGACTGGCTGTTTCAGTTGAAAGTAAATATTCTTGCAAAAAGAAACGGGTATAAATTTTCTACAACCAACTTTCTTCAGTGGTCTTGCAGAATCTAGAAGAAGGAAAAGCCTAAATAGCTGTAAGATAGGTCCTGATATTTTCATCAAGTGATAACCTGCAGTATCAAAGAACTGGTGTGGCTGAGATTCTCTTAGGTTGCATGTTTCTGTTTCTAACTTTACATTACATATTCCTCTACTTCAGGAGGTCTCTAGTGGCTGTGCATTTCATATACAGTATAAATCCATAAGTCTAATGCTGTCTGTCGTATTTAGAAACTCACTACTCTCATATTCATGACGTGCAAGCATCTGTCACTCAAACCCACTCATAAATCCCAATTCACTAATAGGAGTCCTGCATGTTCCTATTTATCAAGGAGCAGAATGGTGACCCTGGACATAGAAGTAAATGGCAGCAATAATGCGGTTGCAGCTTATGAAGTGGTAAAAATTCTGGTGTACCAGGAAGCTGAAATTTCAAAACTAATAAAAAATCCCCAAACCCTGCATGTTAAAGGCAGTTTTTTGCAGTGAGAGGAAAATTAATTTCCCTAAAAAAAATCGAAGAACAAACAAACATATCTCTTCCCAAACCCACTCTATGACCACAAAGCCTGAAAACATGTTCAGTTTTTATGATCTCCACAACGTAAACTGCCAGACCTTTAGGTTTCTATTTGTTTGTTTTTTCTCGTGGTGGACAAAAAACCCACAAAACTATGTGTTAGACTAAAAGGCCATTTTTCTCTGCAAAAAAACCCCAACAATGTTGTTAGAATCCATGTTCAGGCTGTGAGAGTTGTCTGAATTTTAGGGATTCTGAGTGTTGGCAGCTTCTTCCAAAAGCAATGGGACACCTGTTAGCAGGGACTTGGGAGTTTAGCAGGGACTGAGATTTTCTGAATGAAAGTTATTAAGGAAGTGCTGAGCAATATTTGTTATAAGTCACAGATACTGGTATTCTTTAACCCTGGTCTCCTGAGCTTGCTGAGCTCTGCTGGCTTGTGCTCCAGGGGAAGTTACAGTGCTTTTAGTGCTGCAGCTAATTGACTGAGGCTACAGTAGTAACTTGCTGTTGATGAGGTTTAATTGAAAGTGCAGGGCTTGCTGCATTAACACCATGTTCTGAGCATACGCAGAGTGCTCACCACAGCTGACTGCATCGTGGGCTAATGCCAGCTCTCCCTCTATCCCAAGCCAAAAAAACATGGTCTTTATGAATAACAAGAAAACCCAAATAACACTGAGTAATACTTCAGGGGGGAAAAAGGAAAGGCGTATAGTCTCTGTGTGTTGAATGATTTTTTTTCTCCCTTTCAGAGCGTGTTTAAGTCACTTCAGCATGGCAGGTGGGTAGGTCACCTTCTTCACTAGACCCCAGCGTTAGGATTGGATTTGGCTCTAGCTGAGAATCAGTGTAACTCAATACCCATCAGACAGTGGTGACACTTAGGTGTGGTCTTGAATATTTTTCCATCCCCTTTCCGGAGAAAAATGAGGATTTAGATACCAACAAGCCTGCAACAGTCAGTTTAGGAGCACGGCTGATTTCAGGCTCCCTGCCTGGGAGCTCTCTTCTGTGGGGACCCACTGGGTTCCCTGCATGGTAATGCAGCAGCTTCTGCCCTGTGCAGTTAAAATGTATGTGATTTACATCATCTCAGTCAGGGTGGAGCTCCTCAGGGAGTAAGATGTTGCAATGTGGAGTGCAGCAATGCCAAAAATTTTAAAAGTCTGAGCTTTAGCCAATTACTTTTCAAGGACAGGGTATTCTCGACTCACTCCCAGTGTCTCTGCAGCAAGCATACCTCTGACTCATCAAAATCTTCCCAAAGCCAAATTGATTTCTTTTTTCTCACTTTTTTCTTTCACTTTGGCCACTGAAGTCAAATAAACAAATATGGTTTCCCCTCCCAGCAGGCAGCTTACGATGGCTGTGTGGCAGCACCATGGTTTGGAAGGTGGCTTTCCTCTAAGGTGGCTTTTGTCCATAACTCCAGGGACCAGCTTTACAGAGCTTCCCCAGGGCACCCAGGACAGTTAGAGCAGAACCAGGAAGGATTCCCTTGATCACCCACCTCAGGGCTCTTGTTGCTAAGCATTCTGCGTAATACACATCTATCCCAAGTCATGTCCTTCATGTCTTGGCACTTCTGGTGATGTTTTGGGGATAGGTCTAAATGGAGCCTTCTCAGCCTTAATCTTCATATTTTCTGTAGTCATGCAGTGAAAAGGTGACAGCTTCTGGTAACCCATACTGTATCTTACCACCTTCCTTGACTGCAAAGTAAAGGAAATTAAGGCATTGATCATATCAGAGTTCTCCAAAGCTGTGCACCCTTCTGTGTCCTTTTTCACAGGGTACCCCACCAGTCTGCTCAGAATTAGAAATCCACCTCTGAAGATACATGGTGCTTGCAAAAATATAGAAAACCATGTCTTTCTGGTATTAAGTTTGACTTCTTGGAAGTTATTCTGTGATTCAGTCTGGGCCCTGAGCATGCTTAGAGGCAGGTTCCTGCCACAAAGCTTAGAAGCAGAACTGGAGTCTAAGGCTTGTACATAAGAAATATGTCTCTGCATAACCCCGTTCCAAGGATGTGAGATACTTTCAGAGCATGCATTTCATTTAGATTCACATTTAAAATACCCCAAAATGTTACTTTACTAAACATTTTCCTTTATACTCAGTCTCTATGCACTATATGTAGTACAAAAGACTGTCTGCTTAATCATGTACAAGTCTATTTTTAGCTCAGGAAACCATATGTTTCTATTTTCCTGATTATGCCAGCACTGATCACAAATCTGCTTCACGATCTGCTTAAAATGATAGTGCGCTCCAGTTTCTGGACAGTAAAAAAATGCTCACAACATTAATGTCTCAGCGACTAAGGCATGGGAAGCATCATGGAGGTAAGGATGGGAATATGAGGATAAGGAGACTGAGGATGGGAAGAGTCATGGAGATAAAATTTTGCTAGTAGTCCTAAAAAGCAGGTCCCTTCCAAACAAGAGCAAAGAGCACTGGTAGTGAGAGGAACCTGCCCTCCCTTTTTCCATCTATTTTCCAGGTGGCAGATTGATGGAGATTTTCATCCTCCAGCTGTAAATCTGAAGTCATCTACTAGTGCACACTCACACAAAAATCACTTAATAAGAAAATAATAATCCTATTTGCTGTATAATTAACAGTGAGCAATATCATTCTGCGCTTTATATTTTCATTGAAATTCTTTATCTCATAGTAGTATGGACAGAAAATATATTTCAATTATACAGCTATGCATGTCTTTTATATTAGGTGGAAATGTTTTAATAGATGTTTCAGTTATCCATTTATTGATCTTAATGTATTTTTAATATGCAGGCACCAGTCTCTGCTAACTGAGATATATCTGCTTTTCCCTAGTTGAGTTCTACAAATTAAAAATAATTCTTTCTCTCTTCCAATAAGTAGTATATGGTGGGCTTCTGTCTTGTGGGTAATATCTGCTATGAGCTGCCTTTTAATTTATGAGATTAATCTGTGCTCACAAAAGGAGATATGAATGTGAGTAGCAGAATTTGGCTATAGACTGCAGGAGAAACAACATCAGAGAGAAATGTTGACCTAGGATTTTTTTGCTGGGGTGGACCTCTATTGTGGTCTCTACAGGAGGCCACAATCCTCTATAGGATCTCTAAGGATCTATCTGAAGATTCTTACTTGGGAATGCTGACATTCTATGTTTGGGCTATTTTGAATAACATAACACTTTTCAGTGTTTGTGGTTACACATACTTAATTTAGATAGCTGAATGTGGGAGGATTTGCTTCTCATCCATTCCAACTGTGCTTTCTCCATCCATGGGGCCTCACTGGTTTCTAATTTCAAATTCTTTGTATCCCAGTAATTCCAGAAGGATGGTGTCTGGGCCAAAATACACCTCCTGTGAAGCACTGGACATCTACCCGCTACAAGCATTTCTAGTCACTTGCAAAAGGTTTAAAAATCAGTGAGGAATTTTCTCTTCACTTTCTGATATAGAAGGGGGTGACAAGGACTAAATTCTGCATTACTTTTCAATGTAGATATTTTAGTCATTTGAGCACTGGCATAACAGGGAACTTTCATCCTGTGATGATTTGGCTTAGTCCAGCAGTTACCTTTACATTTTGTGTCTTGTTCTCTCTGTTGGTCAATGGGAATCATTATTCTGGTTTTATAAAGTGTTTTCAGATAACCAGCTCTGTGAGAGGGCTATGGATTGATCATGGTTATTTCCTACGCTAAGGTCCTCAAAGGAAATATCCTTTCTCCTGGTGAAACTGGGAGCTGATTGTGTTGAAATATCTTTGAAAAGATCATATATAAGGACATATTTCCAAAAAAGGTCCATATGTAAGGATGTATTTCCAGGAGTCCCAACATGGGACACGAGTAATGAAAACAAAAATGTGATGAGATTTGATGCACAAAGGCAAAACACAATAAGAAATCCATCCAGAGAAGGTATTAACTTATTCACACAGGAGGCAGAAATCACAAGGAACAGCAACACTAAAGAAAACCATGAAAGGAAGATGTCTGTGTGTCTTCCACTTTCACCTTGGCAGACAGTGAGCAATGAGCAGAGCCAAGGAGGAAATGAAGGAAATTGTAGGTGCAAATGACAAACTCAGTATCAGATAAAATATTGGAAACGTCAGAAGTGCTGAGCATGAAGCTGGAGGGTGGTGAAATACATGAAAAGTCCTTTGAACGGCACGACAACCACCACAGTAGTAGCTGTGACAGATTTTTGAGTGTAGTGAATTTGCTTAAGTAGATGGAGATATTGTTTCTTGTTATTGCTTTTTTCCCTCCTTCTCTTCACTTTCCAGAATAATGGGGACAAAAAATTGGGGGGGGGGGCTGAACTTTTCATGATAGAGAAAAGAGATGTTCCTTTTGCAATATCTTTCACCTGCTCAGTTCCAGCCTGGAGGTTGCTGTCAAGTATTTTTGGACTCTAGTCAGGCATCTTTAAACAGGGAGTGATTCATCAGGAGCGCAGGGTGTCTGGGACCACCCTCTGCCCTGTACGAATCCACTGCATAACCACCACTGGGAACCATGAGTCCATCGTTAGGGAGTAGCATCGTCCCCAGGGGAACTCCAGAGAAATAAGAGAGGTCTTCCATTTGCAACCGAGAGCACTTCCACTCAGGAAGCTGAGGGAAACAGCGTATTTTTCACTCCCACCAACTCAGAACTGTTAAGTTGATACACCTGTCATCTATCCTAGCAGTAGTATACTGCAGCCAATTTCCTTTCCTAAGCCTGTCATCTCCTAGTTCGCATCGGTTTCAGTCGTATGCTGATTATTATTACAGGGCAGAGTTTATTCTTTCCCATGCTGATATTTTATGGAGCATTGACATGCTTTGCCACCTCAGTGCAGGACTGGCTCATGAGGCAGGGAGTTAATATCCTCATTTATACTTACATGAAGCTGGGGGTACATTTCTCTTCATAGAAATATGCCAGGAGCATGTAAAAAGGATAATTTTCCTACACAGCATAAAAATGATCGTTCATTGTTCTGTGAACTTGGGGTTCTGGATGCAGAATGTGAGAGCAAGTTCTTGCAAATTGAAAAAAACAAGCTCCAAAGAATTTGCTCTCATCTCATCCTAGGGAGAAACAAGAGCTAGTGCCCCTTGTATAATTAGTTGACCCACAAGTGCAAGGCAAAAGGTGGGAGCACCAATACATGCATCTATAAAACAGACTGCTTTATTAGTGAACTGTCATAGTAGCAGTCATAAAGATGCTTACAGAGAGGAAACAGCGTGTTGCACTTGGTAATACACTAAATTAAGAACTGAGAAACATGCAATCCGTTCCTAACTCTTCCAATTTGTGTGGCTTTGGCAAATTTGCTTCCTTTCTTTTAGCCTGTGTCCCTCTATCTCAGCAAGGTCCTTTGTAATCTCCAGGTTTACCAAACACAACACAAAAAATACGCAATTCCATTGATGAACTCTACATTATGCTATGATACATGTAATAATGTGATTGAAAGGATAATCATGCCTTTGTGCTAATCCTCTTGTAAGAAAAAACTGTAATCTCCCAGAACAGAATGTATAGGCTATTAACTTGTTCCTGCACCAGTCTTTTGACAGCAGGCTACGAAAAATTAACAAATAGATATATTTCTCATAGTTTTGTGATTAGTTTTCCCAAACTTATTAACAAAATGTATCTGCATGAGCAGAGGTGAAAGTTTTAAAACTGTAAAACTTTCAGATCTATAAAAATGACATATTTATAATTGAATATTTCTAGGGCACTTGCTTCTTTATTATGCAAGTATTAAAAAGATGACATGATATAATGTCTGTATATAGTGGTGGAAGCATTTGTGTATGTGTCTGTGTGTATGTTAAGCATGCTAGTATGTTTCTAGAGGGTGACAACACTGTGCTGTTATCTTTCCAGCAATTAGTTAGAGAGTGGTCCTTAAAATTGTGGAAGTGGTTCACACAGAGGAGACAGCAAGAGCAGAAAAATTCCAGAATTCAGCTAATTATAAACAAATAAATAAAAATTACAGACTGAGGAAAGAGGCAAAAGGTTCAGAAAGAGCTCAGGAGTACAGAGAGAGACACCAACCAGAGACCCAGCCTGTTGCTGCATCACACATTTACAGGGGGAGCTGGCGGATATTTTCTGCTGAAGCTGTGCCCAGATGGAGGGATGGGTGCGAATAAAGGAAACATCCTTACTGTGCTTGTGTGTGCTTTGTGGATTTAGGCATGTTAGCTGGTGCTGGCGTGAGCCTCTGAAGAAGAACACTTCAGATACAGCAGATCTCTGTGAGGAGGTCTAAAAAGAAGATGGGAACTCACTGACTGGGGAGGATAATCTTAAAATAAGAAGCACTGAGGGCTAGGGTGGGAGGCAAGGAATGAGGTGCAAGAAGTGTATTGCAGTGACAGGCACCTTAAACTGCTTTTGGAAGGGTCCCTTCAGGCAGGGCTGACAAATCATCTGCTCTGCAGCCCAGGCAGTTTTATCTGGCATCCTGGAGCACTCACTAGGTCAGGAAACAAAAGACAGGAATCACAGCATGTATGATTTTGGGAAATGGGTGTATACAGAGAGAGATTGAAGGCACACGGTTTGTTAACCGAGTTCTGCATCAGTACAAATATTGGTTACTGGGAATGAGAATCGTACTTAGAAATGCATTTATACTTCAGTAACACATATCCTTGGCTTTCTTTGGTGACACAAGTAGCTTCCATCCTCTGTCCCCTTGGGGCCACTGCCAATCTGGTTGTTTTTCGGCTGAAGCAGTTTTCCATTCTGGTTCTCTGCCTGGTCTCACAAATTCTCATGCTGGCACCATGGATGGAGCAAGCAGACAGGCATGGAGAAGGAATATCGGAAGCTGTTTAAGCACTACTGACACCAACTTCTAACCATTGCTAGATGAGAGATTGAAATGGCCTCTTTTGGTACAGTCAGAACCAGCCAGAAAGGTTCTCTATTTCTGTGCCACTTAAAAAGCTGTCTTTGCCCAGGATAGTAGGACAATTTTTATGAGCTCTTCAGAGTTAAAAAAATATTTAAGTGAGGACTCTTTACCTTCTGCAGTTATGGACTCTCTTTGTATTTTGACAATACTAGTAATGTCATCCTCTGTATTTTGAATGTCACTCATTCACTGTGAGTTCATCTTAACATCCTTGTCACTTCTACCAGCACCTCCTCACCTTACCTAGAAACCAAACTGCCTACTGCTAGCACTTCTTCCAGAAGACCAGACTCTTTCTCCTGAATAGGAAATAGGTGTCTGTACTTTCCTTTCCAAGACAAATATATGTCAAACTGGGAACCTAAGAAAGAAGTCCATCAAATTCTCACTTAAATCCATGCCTCTGCAGCTAATGATGTTTGGAAGAATGTCACCTTGCTAGAATTGGCTCTCTGTTGACTTTTTCCTTGCTATTGGGAATGGGCTGCATTCTAATTTAAGAACCTCTATAATTTCCTTAGCTGTCATCCCAAATGGTCTCTTTCAAATGTTACGATCAATGTGAACTTCCTATTTCCAATAAAGGAAGTTCTGAACTAAGGAGTGCCAACTAGAATGGATGAGCAAGAAATCACAAAGCACTGAAAAAAACCAACCCAAAAACAAAAGCAAAAAGCAAAGGAAAAGCCCATGTCATTATACAGCTACAGTAATCTGTGGCACGTGTGATCTCTTTTAATTACTAACTAACATAGAAGCTTGTTTATGGACGGACTGGAGATAGCAATTGCTTACTATCAATGCCTTAGCAATTGTAAAACTAATTACACCCCTTCCTAAATGTAAATAATTAACAGCAAGTATCTTCTCAGCCTTTTATTCATCTGTTTATCATTTTGCAAACAACTGGTCTATCTGGGCATGGGCACATCTAAGCAGGAAAAACAGACAATAATTACAGAAATCACAGATGTTCCAAACAGTCTGCACCAGGGGAATTTCTCCCTGGAAGTCTGCAGAGGTTTTGCCCCTGTTTTTTACAGCATCTGTTAGAACAGTTGGATTTCCCAGGCATAATGCCTATTGGAAGGTCTGTGAAAGTATTATGCTTCTGGAATAGGATTCAGTTCCAGATTAAGACACATTAACGTAGGTGTCTGCACATCTAAACATTGATTGGGTGCCTCTGCAGTCAGTGGAGATGCAGTCACTAGAGGGAGTGGAGTCGAGAGCTGTTCAGTTGACGGAATATAGTTGTAAACTTCAGAGGGAGCTGAGCACCTTCCCATACTCAATGGATGTTATTGACTAGATCCCCATCAACTCTAATGGAAATATAAGCTCTTGGCTCACGTGTCAACCCAGTTCTGTTGGAAGTAGTGGTGTTTTGAGATGTTAGGGTATTCAAGACATCCACATGCAGCTGGCACAAATCCAGACTGGCACCATCCTGGAACAGTAGCAGGAGTGTAGGAAGGATAGCACAGAGTAGCTTAAATGACTCTACCTGGTACCAAATTCCACCTCTAATCTGGAACTGAATATCCCATCTAGGGTTTTACCATCCCGGCCTTTCTGATGGTCCTTGGCTCAAAACACTTGAAATGGTATTAATCTACTATTTGTCTGCAAATATTATACCAAATATCTACACTGTAGATGTCTGCCTCTTAAGCTTGACATCCTCTACTCCCTCTGGAGTCCCTGGGCAGAAAGGGGTACTTTGAGAATATGTTTTATCCATCCTGCTCTGAAGAAATATTTTAAAATTAAGTAAATCATAATCTAGAAGTACCCATTTCTCTCCAGGGTTTATAAACAGAGTCTACACAAGTAATTTGGAAGTAGGAGTATATCAGTTTGAAACCCAAGACGATTTTCATTGCACCAGCTTAATTAAGCATTTATAATTGCACTCAGTGCCTAGATTCCCACTAAATCAGTGGCGCTCTTCTAAATGCAGTCAATCGGGTGTGATCCATCAATTAATCCACAAGTCAGGAGAGGTATCCACTTCAGGATGCAGCAAATAATTTCCCAAACTCCAGGGGTGATACTGAGCAGGTTTCTTTGGTTATAAGGAGAGATGGTCTCTCACATTGTACAAACTGTGCTGAGTCTTACAAATTTTGTTACACAACATCCTGAGCAACTAATTTCCACAGATATCACAGGAAGTTTTAAAGAGTGGTTAGAAGCCTAAATACTCTGTACCATGGAGAGATGAAGGTTGCCTGTCCCGTCTCTGTCATTAATCACTTTTTATAAATGATAATATATCATACTTTTAAATTATCAAAAAATGATAATTTTTTTTTTTTTTAGGATCCAAATACTCTTTGGAATCAGAGGCTTCAGGCAGGCATCAAATTGAAAAACAGTTCTTTAATCTTCTAGTCAAAGCACTTAGATCACAAGAGACTTCCACTGTACATTTTCTTGCAGAGAAAAAACATTTTCTTGTAGAGATACAAACAAACATTTGTTGAAACATTTGTTGTGGTTCATCAGGGTTGAGCACCTTAAATGATTACGTTTGCATTTCAGAGAGTAATGCATGTCTGAGTGGGTCATTACAAGCAACTCATACAGGAGCACTGGTAGGATTTTGGTGAAGAGCTATGGATATCTGTGCCACTTGTGAAGAAGGAGGAAAGAGTTAGATGAGAAGGTGCTGCTGGACTTCCCCCATGGTTTTTGGATTGCATGGAGGGTTTTCTAGTTTGTCAGGCAGGCAGCCCACAACCGACTGTGTTCACCAAACACAGAATGCTGCTGTGAGAAACTGCATAGGATGCCTCTGGGAGCGGCTCTAAGGTGCTTGCAGCTGAAGGAGCTCTTGGACAATCCTTTGAAGTCAAAGAGTTTAGAAAGAAGTGGTCTGTCCCCCCACTGCTTTTGCCTAAGGGAAGCAAACTTCTAAACCAGCTCAGCTGTGTGGCCATGGAGGAGCAGGAGATGCCTGATCACTGTCTGTCATGTAGAAGCTCTAGGAAGGGAGCAAGACTGGTTTGGAAAGTTGTCCAAGGTGACGCTGGCGACAGAAACAGCACATTAAAAAGCACTGGGGATTTTGGAAGAGGAATGGAAAAATACCTGATTTCTTTAGAGTTGACTACTTGCCCCATGAAAGGATTTGATGCTTTCAGCTGACATCCTCGTCTTCTAAAAATATGTTCCAATTGGTGACACGTACTTGGACAATTTGCTCTGAAAAGCAGGAAGTATCATGTGCAATAGTAAATTGCAATCATCATCCCTGCAAATTAACAGTGACTCAGAATTCATCAGGTGGCCTTCGGTGATAGGTACCAATTCCGTCCAATCCTGGAGGCAGCGCCATATCATTTTTTTTCCTATGCTGCTAATTTAAATTAATGCTTTTTATTGTTGGTTGTCAGCTTTGACTGATTGAACAGTAAAGTTACATGTCATTTCCCCTGTTCCATTATGGCACTTTGTGAGGAAAAATACAAATGAATTCACACGTTTAATTGGAGCATAGAAGTATTTTTGGGGACTCTGGTTTCAAGAACAAGCATAGACAGCTGAGTAAAAGCACAGATTGGGTTACTGATTGTGTTAGTGTAAATTCTCTAATTGTTTGTTCTTTCTGTCTGCGGTGAGTAGTTCAGACAGAAGTTGTTTTTCATTGCCAGTTTATCGCTTTTTAGGATTCTGTAAATATCTGCAGAAAGAACAGTCATATTCCTGCAAACAGATTTTTCCACTAGCTCAACTTCATTCCCTCTCTAGATTAATTTCCCTCTTCTGTATAATCTTAATCTCACTTTCTCTTACCTACCCACAGAGAAGGGATGAAAGCCTGAGAAAGAGTGCAGGTATAAGAAGTCAGTGCATGTGCAAATGTAATTGGAGACAAGGAAGAATGTCAGTCCCAGAAGCTGATCAATCCATCAGTGCTGGCAAAAGCACTCATGGACTTTTGTAAAAGGATGAAAAATGGACAGCACAGGAGTGTCCTTTCAAGGCTTTTTCTAGCTGAGCAGGGAAACAGTTTCACTCTTCTCTCCTGCACCTCAAAACGTCATTTTGGTAGACGTTGTAATTCTGAAGGACACCGGTGATGTTTGAGCTGGTCAGTCACAGACTCCTGGATGCTACAGAGAGTGGAGTTCAGTGGAATAGCCACTTAAACTGCTTGAAACAATGAAAGAGCTTCAGACCCTGAAACCACCATCCACAGCATTGAGCTGTAGGTAAGTCAGAATAAATTATTTGGAGTGAGGTGTACTTTCTGCAGGAACAGTGGAGAAGATATTTCAGGTCTGCAGGCTGTAGGGATTGGAGAAACAAGAAAGCTAAGAAGAGGACTAGCAAGGGGATAGTAAGACGAATTTTTGGGAGGATAAAAACCATAAACTGACAGGCTTTCTGATTTCTGGCAGTGATTTTTGACCAAGGACACTACTTACTTTGGTTTATTGCTACACTGCTCAGGAAAAAGAAATCCTGGGTGCATGCTTTTTAAAATAGAAGAGTATACACCGAAGAGACTACCAATCTCATGCTACTGGGGTTTTTATTGTTTTCTCAGTGCAAACGAACCTCCAGCACACCAGATAATGAATCACAGTCCAAAACACAAGGAAAATAGCTCTTCTGGATTAGGCGGATTCATTCACAATGAAGCTACTTTTTCAAGATGCCGAATACCTTCAAAAGGAGCCCATGGCCTGATCTTCTTGAAGTACTTGAGGCCAGGATTAATATCTGTGCTGATCTAGCCTAAGTGTTCCTAAATCCCATTTTTAAAAGTCTTTTTTAAAAGAAAAATGTATTGTAGCTATCTTATTTTCAAAAAAAAAACCCCAAACACTATGTCTGACAGTGCCTGACCAGATTTGGACAGTCCTGCAATGGAGACACTGCCAACCATTGCCTACTCTGCACTCCTTGAGAGCCCTCACTCTAGGAGCCACCATACATGCCTGAAATGCTAAATTAGCAGACTTCTTCACTTTGTGATAACCTACTTTCTGTTAACTCTTTCCATTTGTTTCCTTTTGCCTGAAATAAATATAGTGCTGGTAAACATAGCTATAACAGACAAAGTGACCAAATGCAGATGTCCTCTGTGTCTAAGCACATGAGGGGCTCTGCTGATCATACCAGGCTGTGCAGTAAATTTACAAACAGTTCTAAGGGCAGGCTTAGGGTTATCGGATGTTGAAGCAAAAAGAGAAGTGATGAGCCTGTGGGTGTTGTCCAATGGGACAGGCAATGAGACATGGCATAATGTAGCATACAATCCCCCCTCTTTTAGAGTCTGAAGAACTAAGTGTGATTTTGGAGAGGGTGTGGTTTGGTTTTTTTTTCCCTTGCTCTAGAAGTGCAGAAAAATCTGTTGCAGCCTTCAAAGGAAAAACAGCCTATTCTCATCTACTTCGACCATGGATGAGGCATCTGCAGGACAGGGAGGGATATGTCCAGGAAGAGTTCAAAGTCTTGACTGCTTTCTCCAGTGCATTTTTTAAGTCTCCTTAGAAGACAGTTTCTTAGTTGCTTTGGGATTTTTCTCTGCAATCAGGTCATTTTTGTCTCTGGTCAATGAGTTTTGTTGTCACTGGAATGCAAGCCATCAAGCCTGTCTGCTCTTTTTTCTCCATCAAGAGTGAGCCTCTGGTTTTCATAGTGCAAACCATCAGCCTTAAATCAGTACTTTGCTAAAAGTCCACTGGCAAGAACGTTCTGGAAAGTTTAGAGGTGAAAATGGCAGCTATCTATGAAGTTATTTTGTGAACTCAAGTTGATATAAGGCAAATAATTCAGGAAAGGATTAGGCACTTACATGAATATGAAAAACATCAGCAATTGCGCTGGTAAAGAGAAAATTTACAGGAGTTATCAATCCTTATGCTTCAGAGCATGGGGCCATTTCTGGGAAGAAATATTTTCCTGCCTATGTAGCCCTCAATCCTCAGAGGCCTCGATGTATGACATCAGCATTCAAAGCATCTCTGAGTGACTTGGAACAAGAGGCACAAGAAAACTCAGGGTGAGGTGGTACGAGTTTCTTTAGGAGGTTACAAAGGCAGAAGGGCTGGCAATTCCCACTGATCTCCACTAGTCCTGAAGCAGGAACTTAACAGTTTGGCTGTTTTTCTAGGAAACACTGAAATGTGAATTGCTGTTGCCAACTGAAGGGCAATAACTCTTTTTTAAGCGTAGTGAGGGTCTCTGCCAGGTTTCCCTCAGAGTTAAATACAGGAAACCTTTTCACTTCCCACCTTTGGCCTGGTGAGCATTTTACTGAGTCACCACTAAATCATGAAGCATTGGGAGGAAAGTCCTCCCTTGCTCCAGCTGTACACACAGCCACCTGAATTACGAGCTTCACATCCAGATACTGGCTCCTTCTGTCCTCCTTTTCTCCCTGCAAGGTTATACTCCCTATGGAAACAAAGAGTCCATAACAGTTAGCACAACTGAGGTGTTAAATCAGTACAGCAAAATTTATGGAAAGACCAAGAGAAGCAAGTTTGTACTGTAACGACACTCTAAAGAGCCATTTTCTGTTGCCTTTCTCAGAAGGCAGAGAAGAGGGATTTATCTTGGGTGTAACTCTGCCAAACTATGTAGTGCTGCGCTGGGAGTTTCTCCCTTGTGATGTCGTTTCTACTTGACTGAGGGGGTCTCATCTTCAAATTGCTTAAAGTACTTGTTCCCCAGCCCAAATGATAAAGTGGAGCTTTAGGCTCTGGGCGTCCTCCAGGTTTTCCAGCAGGAGTATTTCGTTGCCAAAAAACCAATCTGACCTCATGCTTGCCAGTCCTCATTTGCCTTGATGTCTCAAATGCAATATCTTGGATTTCATCAGGAGATTCCTATCTGATATGGGAGACAGTGAAGCCAAGGGAATTGTTTTGAATTCAAACCCTCTTAAGCACAGCATCATATCATGGTGAAGCCACCAGCTGAAATGAAGACTGACAGTTTAATTTCTTGAAGTACTGGAAAAGAAAAGGCGTCTGCCATGATGGCTACTGGCTTGCACAAGCTGATGGTAATAGACTGTGAGGCGCTTTACAGCTAAAGAAATTAATCCTTTTTTTCCCCTAATACACCCGTCATTTTCTATATGAGAAACTATGGTTTTTACAACCTACAGCATAGCTATTTTGTCTTCCTATCCTTTCTCTGTCTGCCTCTAGCGTCTGCTCTCCATGGATTTTACAAATTTGTTAGTCTAGTCTATCTTGTGATGAGGAAGAAGTGGGTTTGGCAAACAACAAAACCAAAGATTTCAGGAGGTTTGCTCAAGACTTTGTTTTGCTCTGTTTTAAATAATCACATCTTAGTTCAATGTGAACAGGAGACTTCTCAATAATATAATAGTAGTAGTAATAATGATGATGATGATGATAATAATAATAATAATAAAACCCAGTAATAATCATTCTCCAGACAACATGGCATTTCATAAATGGCTGTTTTCTTCCTTGACTCAGTGAAAACTTCTGGTATCTTGAATCTGTGACACAAAATCACCTGAAAGGCAGAAAAAACTTGGGATCAGAAGAAGATGAAACTTGGGATCAGAAAAACTAACTGGGAATTTCAAAAGCGGCAGAACCAGAGCAGTCAGGTTATGTGTGCATTTGTAGTTGTCGCCTCTCCCACCAGAACAGCAGCTGTTCCCTTTACCCACTCCGGTTGCCTGCGTGCCTGTGGCTTCCTTGGGTCCCTGCCCGCGCTGACTTGCTGGCCCTCCTTCCCAGCCAGGCTCTGCAGCAGCTGAGGGCTCCCAGCCCCTTTTCTGATGGGGCCAGTCCTTCACGTCTCACTTCTCAACCTGGGCAGTTCAGTGAAACTTGTAAAAAGTCACTGTTCCTGGGACTTGTCTTCCTCTTTCAAATGTGGTTGAGTTGGCAAGTATGTTCAAAAGTAATTAAGGGAGGAATGACGGACTGCTTGACAAGGTACCTTATTTCCTTAGGAAATCAGGCTAAAAAGAAAAAGGGGATTGTCATGTAAAAATCATAATTTTTTTCAAAACAAAGACTTCCTTTGTTCCCTTGAGCATCAAAGATTAGCAAAAGCTGGAGGAATTTTAAACTCCAATTTAAACTTCAGCGCTTGTGCTAGTGGTTTACTATTGAATTGTCAATTATTGTGGTCTTTTTAATTAACTCTGCTTTTGCGCTCTGGTACAATATTTATTTATTCTGCTTTTAAAGAAAAAAAGGGAACATAGCACTTAATGGAAACAAAATCTGGCTTTCCATGGAGGGAAAAAACTCATGAACATAATTTAACCCAACATTTGAAGTTTGGTTTTTTTAAGGTTTCCCATTAGCGTGGTCTGGCAAAAAATGGGAAAGTGATTCTCTTCTCATCTATGCTATAGGGTTGTTCCTTCCCAATCAATGCATTATTTGTAGGCTTTTCTATCAATTGGGCTTATTTGTACAGTATTCTTACTCTTTTTGGTGGAGAACTGAAGGTGCTAAGAGAAGTGTCTGAGACAACCTATGGCAAGTGGGTATAATTCTTCAGATGGATGTAGCATCTGAAACAAAGGTCACAACAATCCTCAGATAGAGGGGAGAAGAAAAGACTTTGCTGCTTAAAGGTTTGACCACAGGACAAGAGACCTCAGTATCATAGTATATAAAAATGCAACAAACATTGATGAATTCTCACACTCCCTGTCCATGTAAATGCAGAAGTACAGAGGTTGCAAACTGGGCATGAAGTGCAAGAGCGACGGAATAAAGGAGCTCTCTTCTCCTTTGGCTTCAGTCACAGAGTTTGCAAGATTATTTTTCCCGCAACACTTGTAACACTGTGGAGGAGGGAGGTACTTGGCTTACATGCTGGGAATTGGATTGGAGACCTACAGATCTACAGACTGATCTGAGAAGCAGAGCATCTGTGTATTGAGGCTATAACCTTTCCTATTCTTTATGGATTGAGAGGAGAGGATTTTCATTTACGCTATTTACTCAGTTACATGCAGAATCCTTAAGCAGAGACAGACTGAGAACAGTACTGCATGAAATTGTACACAGGTAAAATTAGACTTTATGTTAGAATGTATCTGCCTGAGTTTTTCTTTCCCCATACCAAAACAGTCGAATGTTTGCCTGCAGTACTGGAGAAGTGGGATCTCTCTCAAGAATTCCTCATGGGCTTTCTGACACACTAAAATAAAATCTCCTAAAATCTAGTGTTGAGATGAGATTTTTGAGGAATCGGAGACAACAAAAACAACATTTTTGCTTCAGCGCAGGACCTTTGAGATGTTTTATTTAGCAATTCTGTAAAACTGGATGCCCAAGGTTTATTTAATTTTTTTCTCTCTCTCTGTATGGGTTTCAACAGTCTTTTAAAACGTTTAGTCATGAAAAAGCAATGTTAAGAAAACATTCTGCTAACACTAAACTTAAAAACCTTTGACCGCTTCTTCATTATAGGACTATTTTTTGGATATTGCTCTTTTTAAAGCTTCTAAGGATGAAAAAATAGCAAACAGTATCTTGAACTATTTTAATAATGTATGACTGATGACTAGACACACAGATCTTTGTGTAGCTCTTTAACTGAATTTTTTTTTTTAATTAGACCATGGCTTCGAACAATATCCCAAATCACAGTTTTAATCTTTACCAAGAGACAATTTCCTCTCTGTCCTGGTTTGACAGTCTCCTTGCACTGTGTTGGTGTCTTTTTGTTGCCAGCAATAAATAAATAAATACCAGTAACCTAACTTTTTATCATTTTGCAGTGGTACACCGAAATGAGAACATCCTAGAGCCATGGAGCTAACTGAGCTAATCAATGGACATTTGCAGAGGGCAGTCAGGTTCCAGCATTTTCTTCTGTGTCTCTTCCCTTCCATATGGAAATTTTTCTATAATCAAGCTGCCTCCAGCATAATTTTGTAAGGAGACAGACAAGTCAAACTCATGCCTGTAGGGTTCTTGATAGAAATTATGATGTGCTTGCTGGGACTCCTGTTACAAAGAAGGAAGGAAGGAGAAACTCATATTTTTCTTTCATAATGAGTCCTTATTGGATCTTAAGCAAAAGTGAATTTAAGATCTTCAGCTGCAGAATTAAAGGTGTAGTTATTAACGTGCAAACAGCTAGAAATTCACACATATGTCTTATGTAGACAAACATTTGGGAAGGTGGAATGCCTTGTATTCAAAAATAACCATTTTCACAGCTCCTAACTGCTGTTATCAGAAAAAAAGAGTGATAACACTGAAAAATCAGAGAACCAGGGGAGTCATTAACATGCATGTACTTTATATGGCAACGTGTATTTACACCTATGCATATCATATATGTGTGTTTATACGTATGCACATATAAGTATGCACGCACAATGCTCAAAAAAGTAATGGAGATGTTCTGCTATGGAAATTTAGGAGTTTGGGTATGATTTAAGATGGACCAAAGAGATTTTCGTGTTTGTTTTGACCTCTGTACATCTATATAACTGGGCTCCTATTGGATTGCATCAAACTGTGTGTTCTTATGAGTTGGTGAAAAACTGTAACCTCTGTGGAAATGTTAATGGCACACGTGATGTAAAGCACTGGAAATAAAATCTGGACAGAGGAGACCTTCAAAAGGCAGGGTGGAATGGAGTGGGGAAGAGGAAACATTTGTTATAGATTTGTACTTTTTTTCAGAGTTGAAACATTTTTGAAAGGTCAAACTGGGAGAAAGGATGGGGTCACTAAAGTGAATTGTGAAATGATCTTCATGACTTTGCTTTTCATTGCATCTGTGGGCGGTCCTTCAGTTTATATCTGAAATCTTTACCCACTCTGAACTGAGTGGTAAAACAAATAGATAATTGCTCAAGTCTCCTTGTAAAGCTGTAAAAAGGATGACAGTGTTTCTGTCCTCAGGATGTAGAAGTGAAGAGTAGAAATGTCTTAAAATAAGAATTGCTTGCAGTCAGTATAGTTTGATGTTGAGCTGCAATAATTGCAAAGGCTTTCTCAGGAACCACCAGGTCTTAAGTATTCACCTGTGCTGCCTTCCCAGGCTCTTTTGACCATTTTTTGGAGCTAAGAGCTGACATGACTATACTGGGTTCAAGTTGGTTTGGTAGTGATATGGGACTGGATCCAGCCACCCTGCTTCAAGGTGATCAAACTCATCTTTTAGAGATAAACAACTTCTATTGCAGTGATTTTCAACACTTTCCTTGAGAAAACTATTTCCTTGTCCATACTTTCTATTAGAATTGCTTAACTTCCAGGTCTCCACATCTGCTTAGCATCAAGCTAGGATCAATATGAGATTGCTTCTGCAGGTTCTGACCACTGTCAATGAACCAAAGACCTGGCAAACTTCTTTCTTCCTTTCCGTTATTTTTATTGTCTCCTTTTTCAAGTAAACAGCAGTGAGGGGAGGCTCTGCAGTGGCAGAGGAAGGACTGTTTTGAGAAGCAGTTGGCTAAGGGTTTAAATATTTGTCTGCTCCGTGTCCCAGGATATTACCTGTGTACTTTCTCCCTCTCCTTACTCAGATTTGCAATGTTCTTGTAGCAGGTGAAGTGCTGTTTTGTGGGCTGTCAGTCCCTGAAATGGCTAAATCAAAATGCTCTGGTGCATTGAATTTTGGCATTATTATTCAGTAAATCGTGTATCTTCCCCTCATCTGCTCCCTCTTGATACGTCTTGTTATTAAACAGCTGTTACCTCTGACACGAGATGAATGCCGCCCGGATATCCAGACAGAGTGAAGCACACCCAGGAACAGAGGTTGCTCCTGAGGCAAGCCTCACCGAGCGCCTGTCTCCAGACACATTAACAATGCTGCATCCAGAGCTGTTTATCAAGTGCCAGAAGTGGTTCCTGAAGTGCTATTGGATATGCTTCTAAATCTGTTAGACTGTAAAGCAGAGAAAGAGCCAAATCCCGGCAGCTGTAGGAGCTGGGAGAGCAAAGGCAATACAGGCTAGAGATTAAACCCAATAGCTACACACTAGTGCAAAATCCCCTTAGCTTTTCACTGAACAATCCTCTAGTCTGCAGTATTAATTCACTGGTTTAGAGAAATTTCTCCAGCCAACAAGGTTCATTCAATCTACATCTGTATTTATCCAATGCTTGGATCTGATTTTGGGCTGGGGCATTGCTAATTTCCTATAACAAACCCATGCTATTTGCAGAACTATTTTATTTCGGTTGGGTCAACCTGTGCCATGCCCAGAGAGGTCCCCTCACCTGGGCAGAAAAAATACTTAATCCTTTAATATTTTTCAGAAAAAAAGGGACCTGCTGTAAACCTTAGGGTCGTTCAGTCAGTTTGGGCTCTTTTACTCCATTTCTTTAGATGGTTGTCAGTTCTGCAATACCTTTTCACTCTGCAACCTAAAGTATGCTTTGCTTAAGAGCTGTGGCTGTATCACCCTTTCAGAGAAAGCTATGATGCTTATAAAGTTTTTCAGTTATGCTCCAAAGTCCTCTGGGACAGGTAACATTTGTTTATTAAGCACTTTTCTGATAACGACTTCCTTTTTACATCTCTGTGCCTAAGATCACACCTTAGTGGGCTTGATGTCGGAATTGGTGGGTAAAGGCCTATACTCAGAGACTATATTCAGTGATTATATGACAACACAGCTTTTTGATCTCTATTAAGCATCTGCCCATTTCTTTGACACTGCAACCCTGATGGCTGCCTTCCCTTTTTGCATGGTCAGTCATCAGCCACCGCGCTGAGATGGGCTCACACCTGGACAAATCTTCCCTCAGACAGAAAAAAATTCTGAAAAGGGAAGAGGGGAGAAAGATGCAGACGAAAATGGACAAGTATATCATCTGATCTCAAGATTTCAAAATCATCTCCTTATTTTCCATCTTGGGATGTTGTGAACCGCTTTTATAGGAACACCTATTGGCATACCCCTGTGGAGGGCTGTGGGTTAAATTCCTACAGGGCTTGTTCTAGAGCTCAGAAAAAAGCCTGTGCAGAAACTCCCACTGAGTTTATTGAGCTAAGAATCACGTCTCTCCTACGATAGCTGTGTTGCAGCAATTTTCCCATTGACACTTGGGGAAGGTGGAGCCAGTACAATTTGGCCCATTTTAAAAATAAATTTCTGTCCTTCATAAAAAGCCCGTTTGTCGCTTTGCAATTGCTTCTGGCAAACATTGACAAGTTGGTGGGATTAGTGGGATGGTTTTGGCAAAGTAACTTGCTTCTTCAGGTTCTCCCACCCCTCATCTGTCCATTTCAGCAAGTTTTGCTAAATTGGTGGCATTTAAAAAATAATTTAAAAGGGGAAAAAATATCCAGTATTCAGGGGCAGCTAAGCAGAAAGCTGAAATGCAATGGCTTTTAATTTTTTGTCGAATGTAAGATCTATTATCAAGGGTGAAAACCACAAACAATGACTGCCCCAAAAAGAGGAAGAAAAATGAAAAGAAAAAAGCTTTTTTCATCTTAAATGTGCCTGTGCCAGTCTTCCAACCTGCAAAACTAAGGGTTCAGCTGCAAATTGGAAATAGCAAAAGAGGCCTTCAAAAGAGAAAATCTTTGGCAAAAAACATTGATAAGATCTACACGGCACTGATTTGGGGACATACGGGGATGTGGGAGATGTCTTAAGACATGTAAGGCTGAGTGATCTGACTGTCTACTACCTCTTCTTGCTTCTCTAGTTTTCTTCTGGAATAAATATAAATAAAACGTTTTGCTCAAAAACTTCATGCTGTTGAATTGGTGTACAACCCTAAAAAGGATCACCATGCCAGAGTCCTTGAGCTTTGTCAGATCTAGAGTCCATCTTCACCCCCTGCAGCTGCAGCAGGCTGTGTTTGACACAGGTACTGCTCTGGAGGGGTTAGATGTGATGTAGTGGAAACTGAAGCAAGTGATGGATCCCAAATCAAGTCCTGTAACCGAAGTCTGTAATGCATATTGTAAGTATGACTGTAATCCAAACGTGGCTTCAGGTCCATATTCAGAGGCACCGACTTCCTGGTGAAACAGGTGAGGGAGATCATTCAGCCTGATGGTGCAGGTTTCACCGGTGGTACCCAGATGCCACCAACCTGGGCAGCGGGATAAAACTCCAGCTTGATTTCACTGTCTCGTTTCTCATTCCATCCTGAAAACTGGCAAACGTTCCGTTTATCTACAATGAACGACAGTTTCTTCATCCGTTGCCCTTTCAGTGTGTGACGGCTATAAACCACTGGTTACAAAGTCTGAACATTTCAGAATCTAGTGACATTTAAGGAAAAAGATTGCCAAGCCCTTGAAAGAAACACACCACTGAAATACACAAAGAAGCAAGCGCAACTTCCTTGCAGTTAAAGCGATAAAGAAATTAACGGCACACTGGGTTCCAAAATCCCACTGCTGTTTGGAGATATCTCCTTTTTTCTCATTTTTTAAACTCTTCTCTCCCTCCACAACGTATAAAGGTAGCTGCAGTTAAAGGGATGGCAAGACGCAGGGAAGATATTGCTTCCCCTGAGTTTTATGAAGCTGATATCAATCTTTTATTTCATAAACTTCAGGCCTGTTATTACCCTAAAAGCGTGTTCCACGGCATTTAATGTGACACTGATGAGAATACAAATAAGGGGAAGTGAGGGAGATGGAGGACAGGGAGAGAAGAATCAAATGATGTTAAATGCAAGGACCTGAACAGCGCTTCCATATCCGTTGCCATTGAGGAGAGTTTAAAAGGGCCATGAAACCGCAGAGCACCTGAATTGTGTTTGAGGGCAGTAAATCAATTTAAGCGTCAGCAATGAGGGAAAAAAATACCATCTGAGAAAGGTGAGAAAGGAAATTTGGGTTACGGAGGCATGAAGGCTTGCATGTGAGCTAATGAGGCATGCTTTAGCTGAGTGTTGTGAGGAAAGTCAGGGTATAAATGCCCTTGAAATTGGGATGGTTTGGAGTGCAAAAAAAATGCTTCAGATTTTCTAAACTTTCACCTGGAAGTATATGAAATGCCGATTAGTTTTATGTCATGTTTATCCAGTGGTTGGCTAGATTCTAGTAGACATGTACATAACTTCAAGTAGAGAAATATTCTTGCTCCTGAGTAGTGAGAAAAGTTTGGATCATTTGTTTTGTTTCTTCTCTGATACGTGAATAGCCAACAATCGGCACACTCAAAAGAAACCAAAAGAGGTAATTCTTCATACAGGGTGTAGCTATGAAATTCCTTGCTGCAGGACATTGGGGATATGTAGAGTTCGCACAGATTCAAGCAGAGATTGAAGCAAGTCCTTGAAGGGAAATTCTCTGAGAATTACTGCATGTATATGAACGATGTTTGGTTTGGGAAGTCCTTGAGCTGCAAATTGCTAGAGGTTGGAGAGTATTCTGAAGGAGTATTACTACATACCAGTCCAAGGCTTATATTCTTTCCTTGTCATCTGCTTTTCTTTGTTTTCAGGTGTGGGATCCCAGGTGGCCTTGACTCATTATGTTCATTGTAAAGATTACAGGCCTCAAGACCAGAATCACTGTGACTTTAGGCATGATTAGAGATTATTCATTGGAGTTTGAGGGACCCCATCAGTTTACCCTGCCACATGCATACTCCAAGATTTCTGCATATTGCTTGGAAGCCATCACCCTTCCTCCTTCACCCACAGGAGACAGTCCTGCAGGCAGAAGCCAGAATGTGAAAGTAGGGCCTGCCAACATCATGGTCTTTCTGTAGACCATTCTTTCATTGCAGTAGATATTTACGTGATGCATTGTCCAGTGCTAGGCTGAGCCAAGGCCAACTGTGGTTTTTTGCAGTACCAGAGCTGGACTTTTAGATGGCGTTCATGAGGCCAAGGCCCTGGGGGAAAAACAGGGTGGCCCCACTGGAGTCAGACTTGAGCTATCTCAGCTGAAGATTGGACCTATGGTGCTGTTGACAGAGACGGGCTCACCAGACTGTTATAGTGACCATGCAGGATACGTAATCCAGCTGCAATGCCACAGGGTAACAAGCTGAGCATTCAGCTAGCACATGATGTTACTCCTTTCCCCAAGCTACATCCTCAAATTTTATTGCTATGAGGAAGTTTACAGGACTGTAGAGACAGAAAAAAATAACCATCTCTGAACTGAACCTGGAGGAGAAGTGGTGGAGTGCAAGCTGGACCCAGATTTGAATGCAGTCAGAGCAATAATGTCTTTCTGTTCATCACATTTTCCAATGTGATGTAACATCAGCTCTTGAGAGAGTAGTTGAGGAATCCAAGAAGTCAGTCCAACAGCCTTTTGAGAAATCTGTTTTAGCACTTTCGAGAAGTGTTGCTGTGAACAGGGTATAGCTGAAATGGTGATAAATTACCTGATACTGCCATAGAAAACAAAGCTGCAGGCATCCTCTTGACAGCCCTTCCAGACTCCTTAAATGCTCCATAAATATATTAATTTTTTTAATTAATTGTAGCATATGTGATATGTATTATCGGTTCTCAGTTCATAATTTCGGCTCAGGTACCCTCTGCCAAATTTGCATAAATGAGTATATAAGTGAAAATTATCTCATTTTCAGATTATTATTCCAAATAAGGATTCAGAATGTGCACATGAAGGTTGTATGTAATTTTCCACAGGCATTAAAGTTTTGATATAACTCAATACATATTTTGATATGAAACAAACTGTTACGACAACTCAACATTTGTCAAAAAAAAAGCTATAACACTGTTTAGAAAGGAGAAAATAGTGATAAGAATTGCAGCAGTCAGGGTATCTACGTTTTGAGTTTTAATGAGATGTAAAATTGTCTGAAGTTATTTCAGATTTCTGCAAAAGATGACTGTCTTGAAATGTCAGTATTTCATGAGAGTTTTCAATAACTCTTCAAGTGACACAAAGTGCTCTCATGTCAACCTTAGAAACTCCAACCTATACAGCTGTTCCCAAGTAAGGAATTTCCTTCACAAAGTTAATTCTTAGCTGAGGACCAAAACAGCTGTTCAGGATTGTTAGAAAGAGAAAACAATTTTCATGAGATACAGCAAGTCTGCAAAGCAATGCCATTCTCAGGTCTTTTCCTGACTGAATGCTCAGGGGACGGAGAGGGGATATTTGTTGCCATGTTTTGAAAACAACTAACATTAACAATATAATATGAATGCTTAATTTATTAAGTCTTCAAAATTAAATTTTTGGGGGTGAAGTCTTGCCCCAGCCATGTAATTTACACTGATTTATTGTGGGACAGCTTTCGAATCCTCTGTGTAGAGGCTAACCTCTCTTAACACTTGGATAACTTGGACTGTAACTTTATATGGGAAGGGACTGTGGTCTTTGTTCAATACTCAGTTTGGGGCTCCTTAAGGATTTCAAGAAGCCCAATAATAAATTGGAAAAAAATCTACTTCATGATGTTCAGAAACACTGTTTGTTTTGTGGGAAGCTATTCTTGAGAAACGAAATAGTCATGGAAGCAGTTTACCCAGTGCCAAAGTGATACACGGGCAGCAAATGAGTTCCTTCCAGATTTGTGATTATTTGTGACTTTGGTACATCACACACAATAGAAAAATCTTCCCATGTATCTATGCACCCATATTTAATCCTGTGCTTATGATGTCAATTTTTAAACAGCATACCCCATCAATTCCTGCATAAAAAGAGCCAACCCAGCACTTGCAATTCATTCCACAAAAGCCCAAGATGTTTGTTTTTTTTCCCTTAAAAGCATTCCAACAGTGGAAAAACACTGATTTCCATACTTCCCCCCCTCACCCTGAATTCAGGAAGAAACCATTTTGAAATCCTCTACAAAATCTTGTCTTTTGGCCATTTCAAGCAAAGGCAGGAAGACCACCAGAAGTGTCCTGGTTGTGTAAAGAAAAGCTGTAATGATGGCCTCACTAAGTCACTCTCTCTCTCTCTCTCTCTTCTTTAGTGGATGATGCTTCTGTTTGCCTGACAAACTTCCTCCTTGCCTCATCTAGTCTTCGTTTCCCTACACTATCCAGGGAGTAAAGCCATTTTCCTTAGGGGCGAACATGACCTGTAAGCTAGTAACAGGACAGGGAGACGGACGAGGACATGATGTAATTATCCCCGTACTCTTCCTGACAGTGATCAGCACCAACCTCCTCGAAGGCAGAGGTAAGAATTCCCCAGCTGTAGACTGGTACAGCTTAGACCGGTCTCCCCTTCTCATCTTGATACCTGATAGTTAATGCCCTGAGAGGTAAGGCTTAAAAGACTTTTAAGCATGTATATTGTCAGCGGGGCTATACATGCTAAATGAGTTCTAAGCTTCCTGCAATCATGAGTTCCATGGCGCCATTTGGCAAGAAAAGGAGTGAAATGTATGCCGGGTGTGACTGTGGGTGTCTGTGATTTATACTGTGTACTCATGAGAGCAGGAATTGATTTATGCCATCAAAGCTAATAAAAACAAAACAAACCCACTTGCTTGTGGGACGATTCTGCCAGCACCCAACAGGTGGCAGAACAATTTTCACCTCTCTGAAATAGTACATTTAAAAAAGGTCCTTCAGGAAATAGAAACAATTTTATTTTATTACTTAAAACTTGATTCTGCTGAATACTAAAAGACCTATCTAATAGCAATACATTTTTAAAGTGATGAAATATTTACAGCTGGAGCCTTCAGCAGAGGAACAGTAGAGTATGTTTATTTTGCAGCTCAGTAAATTATATATATACACCAAGAATCAAATTGATGCTTTCAGTTGATCATGCTAATCCAAACAAGCTTTCTTTATGCTTTTTAATATGGAGAATTTGTTTTCCATTCCCATGCACATAATTATCAAACATCTATTAGACACTATAAATAAATCCAGGACCTAAAATTTGTCTCCAGACTCTAAATACATAGTATGACTGCAGGGCATATCATTTCTCTGCAGAAGCTGGTGATTTTGTCACTCTCCCTGGGCCCTTGCTAGACTCTTAAAGGAAAACTGCAGTGATAGCTAAATAAATATTTGCTAAATAAGAACATATATATTGAAATTTATGCAAAACTGTTGAGAAATATTTGGCAAAATTTCTATCTCTGTACAGTAGCTTTCCATAAGCTTTGCCAAGTCCAGGATGGACAAGAGCAGGATTCAGTTTCGACACTTGTTTCCATAACTCATATATAAGGGAAAGTCCCAATGTGGACTTTCTGCAGCCAGATTCCCCTGCGCATTTGGGAGGACAGGGACAAATTATATGGAAATACAGTGGATTCTGTTGGCCAGACAAGCTGTGCTGTCGCTTGAACTCAGCAGAGTTCACCTCAGCGCAAGTTAATAATTTGAAAAGGGCAACTTGCAAGAGAGAAAACTGAAAAATCAGAAAGCTTAAAAGACTTGAAAACTCAGATAAAGTCTCAGAAACCTGTTAAAAAAAATCAGGATCTCAATTTATGTGAGTGTATGTTTACCTGTGTGTGCACATATTTACTCAGAAATGTGGTAATTCTTCTGCTTCCCATCAGCTTTCCTGTTATCAGCACTCGTTGCTCTGGGTACATAGCATGAGCTGCGGGATCTAACGCTTGCTGGGTCTCACTGGAGAGGCAGTGGTGTGACCCTGAGCTGCCTGTTGGATTTGTGCTGAAGGCTGCTCCTGGTCATGTCGTTCAGATGTAGCCGTTCAGTCAGTGGTCACTACAGGAGACTTGAAGGTGGCTGGATGTGATGGTGTCATTTTCAGTCATTGTTTGCTTTTGAATTTGGTGAACCTCAAGTATGCTAAGCCATAAGAAGGAAGAGGCATGGACATTATGACAGACGGAATAAAAAGCAGAAGCGGAAAGAAAAGGGTGACTCTGCCAGAATCAGACCACAGGTCATCACCAGTCTGACCAGAATCCCAGACATGCTCTGGAATTTATAGAGAAGCACCCTTATCACCAGTACTGCATTCAGATGGTTTTTCCCTCACACTTTCCTCCAGCACTGGAGCAGGGACAGCCTTTATTAGGTGAACATGCCTTCTGCTTCTGCATGGACTGTTGGGTCCCCACCACAGATATTTCACAGTATCCCTGGTGGTGTCCACGACAAGTTAATTCCCATCAGCCAAAGAAATGGCCTAGGTTGTTATTAGGTTCTTTTTTAAGAAGCTAAATGAGAAAAAATATCACTAGAAAAAGTGCAGAAAACAAAAAGCTTCGTATTGCTTAGCTGGTTCTTTCCAGCTGGATTGTTCTCTAATGCCGAACGTTAATTGGAAAATAACAGCATTCCTGCCTGCTTTTAGAAAATCAATATGCGTTTTTCTGTTCCCCTCCCCCTGCCCCCCTTCAGGTTAATTCATTACCGGGATATTTTTAGACAACTGAATAAATAAAATCAACCCTTTTCCAGTCAAAAATTAATAACTATAACCAGCCAGAAAGACCTCCCCGGTCCAGTCCTTCCCCTGCTTTCAGTATTGCTCACTGTTGCCCATGCCAATTGCCCACCCCAAATCACTTGTTACCGCTTCCACAGAACTGGACGCCCATCCTCTGGTCCTTTGAACTGGCACAAGCTGGAGGATCAATGGCTCTGTTTGGCGGTGGCCGAGCTGCTGGACATTTTGCAGCAGCAACAGCTTGGCAGCAGTGCTTCCGTACAGGGATGTTAAGGCCAGTTCACCGCTCCCTGTCAACCCGGTGAAAGAGCAAGGCAGGAGAAGAGCGGCCCGAACTCGAAATGCAAAGAGGCGACGTCATATTTCACAGAAGATGCCTCACAACGTAAACAAACAATAATTCCGGCAGCATTGTTTTGCTTTTTTTTTTAATACATAGTCCCACTCAAATCCCCCTGGATCTAATTAAAACTTTGTTGGCCACCCACCAATCAAGATAATTACATAGTCAGGCAAAAATAACGGCAACAAAGACAAAATAAGATTGTGCAGAGAGATGCACCTATGTGGCAGAACAAAACAAAACAAGAAAACAGTCCAGGCCCCACACCTTGTTTATTTATTTTTGCCTCTTTTGGAAACTGCAAAAAGAACCAAACTGTATAAAAGCTGTTGAGTTTGCATCTCAAAGAGTCCTTCAGCAGATGTTCAAGGCAGCAAAATGCCCGGAGAGTGTCAATGAGGATTTGAAATCACGATAAGGGAATTGTGCAGGAGACCGAGACACCATTTTAAATATTCAAATGAGCTGACTGCTGGGAGAGACTGAATCCGAAAAGAAGCTCTTACTGCAGGGAAGGGGCAGATGCTCAAGATGTGTTATATAGAGCAGTCGCCACTAATAAACCAGGACTGGCTTAAATTCCTCCCAAGCAAGATCTGGACTTATTTCTTGTTCTCTCAAGATCCCTGGATGATAAATGGCTTATTCCATGACAGCAAACATACATAAGACATGCTGCAAACGAACCTAATCCAAATTCCATTGAAATCAATGGAACAACTCCCACTGATTGCAATCAGACTTAAATAAACTGAAATGTCCACGGAGACTCGGCCAGACTGGAAAATTGAAACCGTTTTAAAACAGGGTATCAAGGAGTCTTGGTAAAAATTTTAAAAATTAGTTTGGATTGAACAAAGACAGAAGTGAAGCACATTTAGTACCTTTTTGAACAAATATTGTTTCAAACAGAGGAGAAAATCATAGCGATTCAAACTTGGACTAATTTATGCATTTTGAGGGCTCCAAACCTTGGCAAGCATGGTTTTGGCATAAGAAAAGCACAAACCCTGAACTATTATTAATTGCATGAAAATATATCCAAATTGAGTTTTTCCCCTATGCTTCCTTGATACGAGAATAGATATTAAACACGCAGAGCCATCCACATGCAAACACTCCTGAAAATAAATGGAAACTCAGGGAATGCTTGCAATGAAATCACCAGAAGCATTGCTTATGAGTTCCTTCCACTGCTTGGGCTATTTATTGATCTTTGTGTATGTATACATGTATTAAACAGTCAGACTTGTTTTTTTATCACCCTTATTTCATAAATATAAATGTTTTTTCTAGAAGAAAGTCTTTTGACTGAGTATGAGGGGATTTCTTTCTTTTTTTTCCTAAGGGACTCACTGCAAACTCAAATAATTTAAAATAGATTCGAAATTATTTCATACAGTCCATTTATAGACAATATCAAATTTAAGCCTAAAATAAATTATCATTATCAGGGTCTTGTTTATCAGAAACAAATACCTGCACCTTTATATAGCTTAATCTTCCAGGTGCAACACCCACAGGTGGCCCAGATAAATTGCTAAGAGGTCTGGGCAAGAAATGAACCCAGTACCAAATTTACAGGAAGAAATTATTTTATGCTGCAAGGTGTTCTGGCAAATGTCTGAAGTAATTGAAGCCATATGAATAACTGGGCTTTTTTTAATTCCCTGCCCAAATTGAATTAAAAAAGGGGACAAAAGACATTCAGAAATCAAAGATTCATTTCAAGCTAAATGCAACAGTTTGTTTAGCTTGCAAAAAGTGTCTCCTTTTATGTGTATATATGTATGTACATATATATTTAAAATATAAATTTTTTTTTAAATCTTGCAAGCAGGCAAAGTTAGCTCCAGAATACCATTTTTAAGCAAAAAAAAAAAAAAAAAAGGGAAACCCTTCATTTTCAAAAAGTGCTCAAATAGAATATTTAAATTTGACTGTTTTGGCTTTGTATTTTGGGTTGTAAACAGGTCAGATTAGATTTTGAGCCAGTAGGAGCCTTGTCTTCATGCTGCTCTCCATAGTTAGGAGGACCAGTCTTTTTTTCTTTTTTTTTTTTGTTTTAAATAAAGAAAAGAAAACAAAGGAAGAGAGTTGATAATCTCATATAAACCCATGACATCAGGAGCTCTAAATTCACTACATGATTCACAATTAAAAGATTGATAAGACAGAAATATAGTTTTCGGTTTTCTCTGGATTTTCCACTACCGCCTCTAAATTTTTCCTTCTGATATGTTGGTCAGAAGACCAGAGTTTCTCAGCAAACATGGGACTGACATGTTATCTCTCACGACTACCTCTTCTGCCCTCGTTAGAAGGTGTATCTCTCTCTGTCCCACCAAACTATGAAATGGTAGATGGATGCCACAGTGCTGAGAAGTTATTGAAGAAGCTACCAGGCTGAAGGAAGAAAAGGTCAGAGGGAGTTTTTCTCTCCTCATCTGCCTTCGCTTCTGGCCAGGTGGATCCTATGAAAGCATTAACCTTCCAAACAGCTGCCCTGATGGGAAAGGTATCTCTGACTATGCATTGTAATGTTCAGATATGGATGTCTGTTGGAAAGTATCACACTGGTTATCAACTAGCAGAACAATCCATGTCAGTCTCCTCTAACTTGTTTTAGGCAGAATGAGCTGGGTTAGTAAAAACAGTTTTAACTGATGGCCAGATTTATCTCTCCTGATAGCATATCATGTGAGTGTGTGTATGAAAAGCTCTGCTGGTTGATCTGTGAGTGATGCAGCTCTCTCCAGAAGAGAATTTCTGACCATGACTTAAGAAATGATGCATCAGTGAAGCAGGACAGAGTTGCCTCACAGAAATTTTTGCCTGGTCATTTTTTCAGTCCTGAAATAAAATACTGTCAATGAGCAAGTTCACATCTTCAATCAGCCTCAAGGGTTCTTGTTTTTTCATTTTTTTATTTTTCTTGCAGTAAATAGGTAAGAGAGAAGAATAATCTTTTTTCTGTCTTCTCTTTCTTCTAGTTGAAATTTTATCTTTAGCTGTACCTGGAACTCTACTTTGTCAACACTTCTGGCTAAGAGAAATCAAGCAAGGTGCACAAGCAAGAAAACACCATCTGTAATGATGACAAACTATAAACAGCATTCACAGGCCATTAAGTTTGTAATCTTTTTCTCTTCATCATTATTCTCTTACCTCCATTAAATTCTTCCACAACCAAGTGAAGAAGCCAAAGGTGACAGCGGTAGAGTGATAGACAAGAATTTTTATTGTCCTGTCGATACAGATAAACCCAGAGCTGAGAGAATGTCAGGTGAACTTCCCCAGTGATGACTAAAGTTCAGTAATCTCTGAAAAAGGGAGAAAATACAAATGATTTTTATGCCTGTTAGGCTTTTAAGAAGATTTATGTTACTGAAGTATCCTGACTCTATGGAAGATGTTTTGAGTGATATTTATTGTTCACAGGAAACTATTATCTGCACTTGATCAGCCTGCTTCAAATTGCAGATTTTCAAGGTTGCAAGACAACCAGAGGCATCCCACAGACACAATTCTCTTGAGAAACTGGAAAGGCCTAGAAGATAAGGGAATGAAAATGATTCAATGGACACAGGTAAGCAACTTGCAACTGATTTGGAACAGCTGCAAAGACTCTCTGTTGGTCATGGAAAGGAAGGTTTGCATCTCCACCCAAGGAAAAGAAGAGAAACGAACATGCTGAGAGCCAGATATAGAACAGATGTATGTTTGGGGGAACAACAGAGAGAGTAAGGTAAATCCCAAGTTTTTTAGTATGCCCTAATCTACGATGCTACAGCTCAGCTGTCCCTGACTGTTGTTAGCCAAAAGACACCACCACTGACAGTAGCATTACATTACACCTAGAACTCCAGTTTAATCCAGTCTCAAATAAACACTGGGAGTCCTGTAGAACTCTACAAAGGTTTGGCAGCAATACTTAAGGTAGGTGGGATGGGACCCGAGAAGATGAAATTGTCTGAGTCCCCACTTGTTTGTTAAACTGGTGCTGGAGATACAGGCATCTAATGAAAGGAGAACTGGACTGATCTCTGGAGGAATCTGGATTTCACTATAGGATGATATCAAAGCTCATGCTAAACCCGGGAACTATTCGTCATTGGAACAGATCACTGGCTTTATCGTGGGGAGAGATGGGATTTATTCCTGCTTTTAGCTGTAGACATGTCTTCTTCTTGAGCTTTTTACCTCTCATAGATTCAAATATTCAAAGAAATGTTGGTCAGGAGAGACGAACCTCCCACTTGAAGTCAGGCTGCCATCATTACTGGATCAGGTTGGCCATAGATTTGTCTTCCTGTGGGAGATTCTACAATCTAAAGAACCTGTCCTGGAGTGGCACTATCTTCCTGCATGAGCTTTTCCTAATTTTCAGTCTGAACATTTTAAACACAAATTTCTTCTTCTCTTTGTTTTAGCACCTACCACAACCAAGATGGCTTCTTCATCTTTGTAACTCCCTCTCAAGCAGTTGTAGGCTGATATTTGATTGTCCCTTAGCTGCTTCTTCACCAGGCTAAACAAGTCCAGCGCTCAACCGTCTCCTGTTAGGTTGCGTGCTCACCCCCTTGGTCGCCCTCCACTGGGTAACCTTCCCCAGTTTCCCCATGTCCTGCTTGAACTGGGGGCCCACACCAGAAACGGTTCTCCATGTTCAGCCTCCCTAGTGCTGAGAAGGAGGAGATTATAATTTGTCCTGATCTCCTGATGATGCTTTTCCAAAGGCAAATGAACATTCAATTTGCCTTATTTGCAAAGAGAGAACATTGTTGGCTTCTTGGCCCCCAGTGCAGTTCCCAGACCTTTTCCAGGCAGTTGATTCTCAACTTTTGAGACTAGCAGTCCACCCAGCTTTCAAACTTCTGACAGTTGCTTCGACCTGCCCATCTTTCCTCAGTTTACCATGAGACTGCTGTGGGAGTTAGGCTGACAACAGTCAGCTATTCAGTAATAGAAGACAATCAAGTTGGTCAAGCATTATTTGCTTTTGCTAAAGCCATTTTCATTTTTCCTGGTTACATTCTTGCCTTTCATGTGGTTGGAAATGTCCACAGCATACATTTCGGTTATTGATGGCAAAAACCTTCTGGGTATTATGGGGTTGCTTTAAAACAGTCAGGATGAAATGTGACAGTTGCTGGGTCATCCATGTGGTTATCATTCATACTGGTGGTGGTGAATGACTTGACTACGAGATACACCTCAGGCTTCCTCCTTCCGCCAGTGTTTACTGGTTTAAAAGTTGTTATAATAAAGCTTCATTCTAGCTCTGAGCTCCAGCTCAGTTTTTTCCCCTAGCTGCAAGCTCCGAGCACTGGCTGAGTACGTGCAGCCCTGGTATAAGTGCAGTCCTTGCAATTCTACTTTACACTCAACTAAACTATGAAACCCAGCAGAATCTAAGACCAGCTTTTCAGGGCAGCTTTCCAGGTTTCTTAGGCTGCAAAAGCTGATCAAGGGAGAATGCCAGCTGGGAATTTCAAGCAGAAGATTTTCTCATCAACTGTCCTCTGTGGCCTGGGGTGTTTTCGGCTCCTAAATCCCATGGTAATCCCTGACAGAACAGCACTCAGGAGGGCTGGGTGGCAATGGGTTGATGTCTCCATATCACAAGGGCAGAGGATCACTGGAGCCGCGAAATGCAGGGCTGGCACAGAGGAGTAGATGTCACGAGAGAAGAAATGGGATTAAATCCCAGGGTCTATAGGCATAGTGGCAAAGGGGCTGGATTCAACATCCGTGTGGATGTGGTAGTTGTGCAGCCACGTGAGTATTGCTTCAGACTGGGAGTACAAACTTATTTTGGGGGGGGGGGGGGTCACATGCTGCCTTCCTCCCATGTCAAATCCACCCTTGGTTTATCACTGAAATCATTGTGCAAAGCTGGCCCAGGAAGCCTCTGCAGCTGTAAGAGCAGGAAGGGGGTCTGGACCCAAAGGGTAAAATGCAGAGTCTGTGCCATGGGTATGAGGTTTCCCATCCGTGGTGGGATGGTGTGAAAAAGCTTTAGATCCAGAAGTGGAAGTGAAACAGAGAAGCCTACATGAGAGATTTTCCAGAGAAGAAAGATCCAGACAACTCCTGTTTTTCCCAGAGAGAGCTGCTGGCTGATAAGCATCGCTAGATATTTCAGTATAAACAGTGCTTTGAGGAAAACTGGCACCAGGTACGGCTGCTGAGTACCTTCCTGTACTTAGAGGCAATCACACTGATCAAATCTGCTTGCCACCCAGCTCTCCTTGCCAGATAAATTGCTATCTGAAATCTCCATCTCAGGATTTAGCAAAGCAAAATGGGTCTTTAAATTATAAAAGTGGTGAAGTCTTGCACTTTTTTTTGAGATTACTTTAAACTTCAGTCTTTGCAACAGGCTGCAGCAAGAGGGAGTAAAAGAACAAAAAGCCCTTGCTGTTAATATTTATGGCAACTAAAGCAAAATCGCATCACATTTGCAGATGAATGGGAGCCCCTGTTAAAAGCTGCAGCAGCTTAATTTTGGGATGGCACTGGTTTGGGGCTTGATTGTCTGGAATAACAAAGGAGAGCTTTCATGTTAATTAATTTAGAGGAATTATTAGTGTTAAAAATAAATAGTTCAATCACCTTTCCAAAAATAATCTGAGTGAAGGAAATGAAATTCAGTGGAAAGAAGATACAGATTTTATTTCAGTTCCGGATTTTTTTCGAATGGATTTTGTCTGCCAAATGCATTTCCCCTATGTGAGGTCTGAGGATTTACTTCTGATAATACCTATGTAACAATTATCTAAATATTGCTACAGAACAAGCCACAGAGGTAAACAATTTCCATTTACTCAATGAAATAAGAGGCATTTGGAAATAGTTGGTTTGATGTATATAATTAGTCTCTATTTTATTTAAAGAACGAAGTATCCAGAACCTACTTAGAAAAAAAGATCTCTTTGTGATATTTACAGTTGAGAGCCATCATTTTATTCCTAAGGGAAACTGCAACAAGCCCTGTTGTATCCTGATTTGTAATTATTTTTTTTCAAACAGAGATTCCTTTTGGAGGAATTATGTGTAATGTCAAACTACAGTATTCATCACTCACCGTGGCTTGATAGGAATCAATGGAGCAGTGTTCTTCTTGGGCTTCCTTCACTACACAGTCTTTACAGAGAAAACTGATGATTTAAAATGAGTGTAGATTCACAAAATCCTGATTATACAAATATTTACTAGGGAAAGATTATACTGCTTAGCCTAAAAGACATTTGAGTGCAAGACAGACCAGGCTATGTTACGTCTCTGTCCTGTATTGAAAACTCAGCTGGTTAAGCCCACACAATTCTGTTTCTTTCTCTCCATCCTCTTTCATGCCTTTTTCTCCCTTTCTACTCCATCAAAGTGCAGGCAATATTGGCATATTCCCTGAGGTGCTTCCGTCGTGCAGGCTCCATCGTCTAGCAGGTTTCAGAAGACAGGAATGCCGTGGAGCCAGGAAACGTCTCAGGAACACATTTTCACAAGTAGTCTATGATTGTGAGTGTGAAACACTCCGAAGGAAAGGATTCCTGCAGACGGTAGATTATTGCAATTATTGTTGTAAGGATTTATGTCCTTGACCAAGCCCATATTTCCACCTGTCTCTGAACCTGCCTGGTCCCAAGTGAAGATTTGTGTATTCAGCCGTGTTTCCTTCTGTTCCTGCTTCTCTTCTAAGGCTATATAAATCCTTAGGAAGATGCTTGCTCCACTGCATCAGCTACCCAGAACTGGTATCGACTCCCTTCACTAGATTCCTGCTTGTGCTTCCCGACCCCAAAAGTGAGAACCTCCTCAAACCGTCTCATCTCTGTGCAGATCTCTGCCTTGGCAGTAGTTTCTCCCCGGCAAAGAGGAACACCCCCTGCCACCCTGCTGCTGCTTATCCTGCTAACGGCAGAGGCTGAAGAGGCCAGCTGAGACCTGCGTTTTCCATTTGCTCTCAGAGCATCATGTTTTATAGTGCCAACAAATGTCTCCTGTTCCACGGCTCCTGGGACTCGCTCCTCTCCCCTCCCTCGAGGCAACACGGGCTGTACGAAACAGAGCGCTCCCCTGATGAGGCAGTGTAGCAGCTCTGTTGGAGAACACATCCTCACCAGGGGCTGGAGCTGGATATGGGGTGTAGTGTGCGCTACCAAAATCTCAGGTCAGGTGTAACCTCAGGTCAGGACACCCACAAGTGCAGCCTTTCCTTTCTCATCAGCACGGCCACAGAGCCCGGTCACTACACACCAGTGCTTCTTTTTGGCTGTGTGTATGAATTCAGCCCCTCTCCAATGACAGCACAGGGGCTCACTGTAGCTCCCGACTCAGAAAGCTATCCCCTACATCAAAAGACAGGGGATTATTCTTTTGTGCCAAAGACTCTGGTTTCATATCTCTGATGGCTCAATCATCACATCATCCGTGGCAGAAAGATGGCTGGCAACAAGATTAGATTATGGCGATTTAAAATGTCTCTCTCAGATAAGTGCAGACCATGAGTATTCAAAAGCACACATAATCAGATTGTAAAATTGACTACCACAGCATGCCTCAGACACCAGGAGTATAAATAAGGATTAGACAAATTTAGGGAAGACAGGTCTATCTGTAGCTATTAAACATAAGGGATCAGGTGCAATTTCTGCTGCCGGAATCTCCAAAACTGACGATTCCTGGAAACAGGGATCAGGGGAAGGCTCATACTTTACATCTCTGCCTTGTATCCACACACAACATGGGAAATGCTGGAAAACGTGGCTGTGGTCCTCAGGTCGGATCCAGTATTTTCTCTCTGTGACTGACTTGTGTGCATTTGCTGAAGAGCTCTGCAGGTATAGTATGCTCACACTGTGTAAGTTGTGCTTTACCAGGCACATCCATATCACTCACTGGTCACTCAGCGCAATCCAGAGATAATCATCTGCCTAAATGAGACAGCTAGATTTTTTCTCTCATTAGCCTGAGCCACTCCTTGGCATGCAAATCTCTATTACAATCCCAGGGGAAATTACCTCTGACTTCTTAATAATTTCCTTCTTCTGAGTTCTTTTTCCGTCTCTCCCACTCACCTCTTCGAATTTCATCCCTTTAGATTTAAGCCGCGTTAAGAGACTTGTCCTAGGAAGGTGTTCCTCTTTAGCATACCCTTTGGGACAGATCCATCTGGTCAATCTATTGTATAGAAGACAAAGGAGGGTGTTGATAATAAGGTAGCTCCATCTCCAACCCTTGCTGCTTTGCTGATCGCACTGTGACTCGGTTTCCCTCATTTATACAACAAGAGTAAAATTCACTGGCCTTTGTGAAGAGCTTTGGGCTTAGTAAAGGAAAGGAGTTGTTTAAGTACGAAGTGTTAATTATTATTACCGACAGGCTGTAACTAATAGTAACCATTTAGCTGGGAGATATGGAAACAGGTATGCCGTTAATTGGTTTACAGTAGATTTAGCTGAGGTCTGGTGGTTACATTGCAGACAATCCATCATTGTTGTAAGCAGCATGAAGTTATGCCCAGGCTCAATTACCGTGAGTCTCCCTTAGCCTGTGGTCCTGTGCTAATATCCCAAGACATGTCACCAGTGAGCATTTGAGTGAAATCTCTAGAAGAATGTGGAACAAATCTGTAAATCTCTTTCTGAAATGCCCTGCCAAAAAATACAAGAAAGTCTTCCATGTCAGGAAGTAAACGTTAAAAACATTAATTAAAAAAATCAGCTCTCCTGGAAACCAAATGGGAATGGGTGAGAGCAGGTAGATGGGGATGGCATAAAATTCCAGTGGAAGAGCCTTTAATTCCCTCCAGTTTTAAAGCCTGTGGACATTTGCAAGTGCCTGTTACAGCTCGGACCCCTGTCCTGCTGCATGGGCAGTCACCTACGGTGCTGCCCGCAGTAAGGGACCAACGGCTCCCACGGCCAGCAGAGACCAACCTCTGCAATCAGGGTTTGGTCATCTCCTCTGGCCACCACTGGTGACTACTCTGTGGGGAAGAGATCTAGTGAGAGAAGAGCACAGCTCCTGGGGGAGAAATTGCTGGTCCTGAAAACGTGAGGCAGCTAGAGCAGAACGGGTTTTTTTTTCTGCTGATAAATCAGTGGTGGGGAATCGTGCTCTCCCCCTCTCCCGCTACCAACTGCTGTCATTTCATTTCCAAAAGCTTGTCCCTGTCTCCATCAGCATTTATGTGACTACATCTCTGCCATGCCTGAGTGATTTATCTAAACATCGGCAGCTACTGTACATGATGGTATAGCGAAGCAAAGGCGGAGGAGAGAACGGAGGGGTAGAAATGCAACTTTCCCTCTGAAATGAAGCACACGTGCCTGTTCCCAGCAACTCCAGTGCATTTACATCAGTCACAGGGGGAGAGAAAGAAAGGGACATTTGAGAGCCTGCTCAGACATTTTAGGCCACTTGATTGAATTGAAATATTTCCTCTGGAAATACTATACACACATGTATGTACACTTATATGTATGTATTGCTGCTTCACTTTGCACATTTGCTTCCAGTTCATGTGCGGTGGGTTTAGTACGTTGGGGAGCAGGTTTTAGGGGTTTGAGCTGATGGGAAGCGCAGGGGAAGAAGGAATCAGATGGTGTGAGTTTAAAAGTTGGGGATAAGTCCTTCTTGGAGTGCGTGTGTGTGTGTGAGAGAGAGGGGGAGTGAGTAACCAACCGCTCACGGAACACACGCGGGGCGTCCCGGCGGGGCGGCTGCGGGAGGAGTGTGATGCAGAAGCGGCGAAGTGAGAGGGAGCAGAGAGAGAGCGAGCGGGAGAGGAGCGAGCTGTGACTTCGACAGAGGCAGCCGGGAGAAACCACCAGCCAGGGTTTGCTCCCCTCTCTC
This sequence comes from Pluvialis apricaria, assembly GCA_017639485.1. Classification (NCBI taxonomy): domain Eukaryota; kingdom Metazoa; phylum Chordata; class Aves; order Charadriiformes; family Charadriidae; genus Pluvialis; species Pluvialis apricaria. The sequence continues at coordinate 29,229,471 of CM030013.1, read as the reverse complement.
TCTCCCTCTCTCTCGCTGATTTCAATTCAGCTCCTCCCCCGTGTGGTTGTGGCTTTGCCTTCCATCAAAAGCCTGATCGGCAACGCCGGTGTTGGGGGGGGGAGGGGGGGGGAGAGGAAAAAAAAAAACTAAAAAAGGGGGGAGGGGGGGAGGAAAAAAGGAAAAAGTGCAAAAGAAGGAAAAGAAAACAAGGAGAAAAAAAAAAAGAGGGGGAAAGAAAGCAATCTCCCCCACCCCCCGGCTGCATCTAATACAGCAGAGTCTGAAACTTTATGGAGTTCTCGCTGTGTTTACCCCGCGGCGGGTAAATCGGCAGCACCCTGCTCCCTCGCTCCTGCTCTCCCTTCCCTGCTCTTTCTCCCTCGCACTCATCAGCAGTCAGCAGCGATGGAAAAAGTTGCTGGCTGGTACCCAGCCTGGCACGTTGCTCTCCTGTACTGGACATGGCTTTTCCTCTTCACTTTTGGCTTTACCGGTGCAGAAATAACTTGCAGATCCTGCCATTCCCAGGTGAAGCCGCAGCAGCAACATCCGCAGCAGGGATTATTAATGCATTTGAGGACCGACAGAGGAGAAAAGGAGCAGAGGAGGTTCCCCGGGGAGAAGGGAGGTGAGAGAGGGCAAGGGGCCGGGATGGAGGCGGAGGATGCCGGGCTGCAAGCGACCCTCGCCCCTGCTGCCGCGGGGACGAAATTCAGCGGCTGGGAGACGCGCCGATTGACGAGGGACCCCGAGAAAGTGGCCGGGGAGAACCGGCCCCGAGCGGCGGCGGCGGCGGCGGCGGCTCAAGCCGAGGAGCATCCTCTCCGGAGCCAGGGGTCCCCCCCGGCGGGCGGCCGGCCGGGGTCGGGGCGGCGGCGGCGGGGCCGTAGCCGGCGGGGCGCCGCGGGGCCGGGCGGTGCGGCGGGGCGGGAGCCGGGGGGAGAGCGGCGCCGCCCGCTTCGGGCTGGAGGAGCTGCGGCTGGGCAGCACCACCTTCGCCCTGGCCGGCGACTCGGCGCACAACCAAGCCATGGTGCACTGGTCGGGGCACAACAGCAGCGTGAGTACCGCCGCCGCGGGGGGGACGCGGAGGGAGTGCTTTTGGAATGGTTTTCCTTTTTTTTCCTTCTTTTTTTTTTCCTTATTTTTTTTTCCTTCTTTTTTTTTTTTCCTTCTTTTTTTTCCCTCCTCTTTTTTTTTTTTCCTCCCTTTTTTTTAGGGGGGGGAGGATGTGGGGGGTGCTGGGTTTTTCTTCTTCGGGGTGGGGGGGGTGGGGGGGGTGGATTTTGCGCCTCCCGGCGCCGGGGATTGGCTTCGCTTAGCAGTGTGCAGTGGGGCAGAAGTGCTTCAAAAGGGCCATTCTTCTGGAGCAAAAAAAAAAAAAACTTTCCGCCGCCCGCCCGCTGAGCACAGCCCCCTCCAACCCCCTTCTCCTTCACCCTGGAGGCAGAGAGGGATAAACCGGAGCACAGCCCCCTCCAACCCCCTTCTCCCTCACCCTGGGGACAGAGAGGGATAAACCACTGCCACTGCCCGCGGCGGGGAAGGGAGAGGTCGGTCTGAGGGGGGATCCATCCTCCCCCCCAGAGTAACCCCCTGCCGGGAGCCTGGGAGGCTCAGCTGCGAGCAAGGCCTGGGAAAGCCCCTCTGGTGCTGCTCCTCCTCCTCCTCCTCCTTCTCCCAGCCCTGGGGGCCCACGTCAGCCCAAGGGCTCATCCCTGGGCCCTGCTGATGGGGAGATGCTGGAGGGCTTCCCGACTTCATCTCCGAGGTGCTTCTGTGCAGGGAATAAAGATGCTTTTTGCCTCTTGTCACTGAAGTGTTGAAATGAGACAGTTCTTGACTATTCCCCGTAACCTGGTCCTTTCTCGTGAATAGCAGCAGAACGGCTCTGACATGAGCCAAGCAGAACAAAACCAGAGAGAGAAGTAGGTGACTGGTTTCCAGGATGGAGCAATAGTCATGGCGTCAAAGTTACCAAGTTAACTTGAGCCCTGTATCCCTCCAGCCTCCGCTGCAGAGGTAACCTGGAGCCAAAGGGCTGAGGCCTGGGCAAGACAGAGTGAATTGCCCGGAGTGCTTTCTGCCTGCCATTAACTCTGCTCCTGGTCTAGCAGAAGTGGGGGGATCTGTCTTTGTGAACGCTCCAACTTCTGTCACTTTGCCTTTTAGGGACAGCAAGCAGAATGCTAATAGGAGAGAAAGGGATGCCGGCACGACATGGTCCTCGCCCATGCAACCTCCCAGGAGAAAGGGGGACTCGGGCTATTCTCCTCTAAGGTGTCTGCAGCTGTAATGCCAGAAGGTTTCAGGCTGCTTGGCAGAAATCCTTGGCCTCCCTTTCAGCTTTTAGTACTAGGAGCCGGGTAACATTTGGAAATAATGGTCTAATCATTATGAATTCCTTAGTATAGATTGTATTGAGGTATAGCAGAGCCACCTGATTTAGAATTACGGCGGATGTCATAAGCACCTCACTGTGGGGTTCAGCCCTGGTTAATTGGGACATGGTTTTATAGTCTCATCAGGAGCTTTTTAATCAATTAATTGACAGAGGAATATTTGTCATCTCCGTTTTGAAGGACTTTCCCCTTTCTTCACAACTCGGCTAGCCTGACTCTTACGTACTTGTGCGCGCAGAAGCTGCCTTGTAGGAACTCAGGTCTGTTCATACAAATTGAATTGAGGCTGACACTGGTTTAAAGTGACGCATTTGCTAAGAAAAAGCTTCTGATATAAAAAGTCATCCAGCAGGCACCAGTTTTCCTGGTCTATCACTGCAATTATGTTTAATCTGTATGTTTATCAAGACATATATTTTTATTATACATGTGTTTTATTTAACTTATGCTTAGGTATACATACACATGTATATATGTTTCTGCCCACTCTGGTAGTATGGACTATTAATGCTAAGGACTGATTTACTTTCTGTGTGTCTTGGTGTACAAATGTTTTCAGGGAGCTGTGGGGAAATAATTTGCTGCTGTCCTTCCCAAAGAGCTGCGGGTTGCATTGCGTACGGGGAGATTATGCTCCCACCTTGCTGCTAGGGGCTCTGGCAGTGCTGTGCTATCTTGTGCCATGATTGCATCCCCTTCACAACACTAAATGAAGCTGGGCCCCAGCAGGACTTGGCTGCTCGACAGGCTTGTCCGGGCTCAGCTGTAGGTTGCCCAAAGTGGCACCGACCCGATGTCTCGGAGGTTTTGGGCACTCATCTGTGAAGGAGCTGGGACTTGGAGGGGATTGGGGTGAAATGCTTCCTTTTGGGTACAACATGTGTAGTTCTGCCTGCATGGGGACGGCAGAGGATCCCATGGGGCAGGTTGCGAGGGATGCTCTGTAACCCCAGTGCCCTGGATGCGCTCCAGCAGTGGCAGCTGCCGGCTGCCTGCCTGTGTTTCCCTGCCCTGGCAGGGGATGCAACACACCTCTTCCATGTTTTCATTCTCATGTGCTGTGTAAGTGCTGCTGTCGAGCAGCTTTTGCCTTTCGCCCAGGCACAGGGGCGCTATGAAGATGGTCATAGTTTGCAGCATCTGCGGAAGTACAGGAAAAAGCCAAAACAAAGCTCAAAATATTTGAGATCCCTTTAGATGGAAAAGCTGGAAAACTAAAGCACTGTCACCACCAAGTTTTTCTGTTGCAGTGTACCTGATTCTGGCAGCCTCAGTGTGGTTCCCTGTATCCTAATTTTGGTAGTGGTCCTGAAAGGACTCCTGATTTCTGCAGGGACTTGTTCTTGGCGTTTGCAGCTTCTTCAGGCTTGGCCGTGATTTCACGTTGAGTGTGTGCACCAGCTAACTGATGGCATTCTGCTCTGAGGAGGAACTGGCTGTATGCTTGGCCACAGGTACAATAAGAATAAGAAATAATAGCCCAAGCCATCCAGGTCTAACTCCTCCAACATAAGTTGTCTCATATCAGGGATTATTTTGGCCCATCAATGACTTTAGGTACTCCCTGGACAGTTTACCCTCCAGCACAATATCTGTATCCAGACATTTGGAGTGTGCCCAGCTCACATCTGTAGGATCACACTTCACGTGTGCACTAATCCTTCCTGTCTACCTTGGCATTTTCACTGGTGGAGTCAACAGGAGCTACCAGAGGAGAGCGTAGGTGTAGGGAGCCTGGATTGTCAGATGACTGATGGGGATGCATCCAGAAGTGTGTCCGGGTTGTACTAAAATACGGGTGGGCCTCAGGCTTTTTCTGACTCCAGTAGAGGTGAGTGAGGCCATCCAAGGCCATCTGGCATCTCCACAATCCTGAGCTCTTTCAGTCTGCAAAACAGAGAAGAGCGGCTGCAGCTAAATGGGGTGTTGGAAATAGTCTTTGGCTTGTACCAAGTCCCAGACTGTCTGGGAATGATCCAGGAAGGTGTTACCTGGCCCATGCCAGCACCCTGCCTGGCACCATTTTGACAGTATAATAAGAGTATAGACTATTGAGTCTGTGAATGTGCACTGGTATTGCTTAATTTACCTGCATTCATACATACAGAGTCTTTCCACTGGTCTCTGTAGAAACTGGAGTAAAAGATCCTATGAGATAAAATCTTCCTCAAATCTCTGCGACAAGACACACAAGTGAGATCTCCTGCCTTTTTGCACCACTGAGAAATGTCATCACTGGTGTGGAAATTGGCAGGTTTCCTAGCTTGCAGAGATATCAAACATGCTTCCTGATGTGGTGTATCCAAACACTGTAGACGGGAGTCCCCGTAGCTCCCTTAATGCTCTGCTGTAGACTGGGAGAAAACCACTAGCGGAGATTTGTGTGTGGAGCTAAAAGAGAGACTTGGTTTTAATGGAGAGAAGCAAATCTCTCAGAAGCGTCCGTTATGAGCTTTTGGGATACGGATGGTTCTCAGACCTTACAGGAAACCAAGACTGCTTCTGTCCTAGCCTGGCTTGGAGTGAGATTGGTGCCTTACTTGTTCCTTTGACAGTACCCTGGAGAAACAGCAGAAAAATTGGAGGAGGTCAAAAGATAAGGGAGACTGAGCAAGAACCTTGATGCTGTAGCTTGTGCCATGTGTGCACATATGTGCTAGATGTGGTGCTGTGAAGGAAAGCAGCATGGGTTTCACATTCACTTAATAAGGCAGTTTACTTTTGCCTCGCTCTGGACAGAATGTTCTCCTGGGCTTGCGTAAATCTCAAAGTGTTTGGCAAAGAATTTGAGCACGTACTGTGCTGTATACCTGGGGATTGTTTTTTACATGGTCACAATACCTTTAAACAGCTGATTCAAACTTCTGTGAGTTACACGGCTGGGAAGACAAAGCTGAGCTTCTCCTAGGTCCTCCACAACAGAAGATCCTCAGCAGACTGATGGAGATGGAGTCTGGACCAGGTGCAAAACAACCATGGCCAGACAGGTTTTATATTCCGTCCACAGTAGAAAATCAATACAACTGATGGGTCCAGTGCAGGATGAAGCCTGCAAGGTCATCATTGCTGTTGTCAGGTGATTACACCAGACAACAGGGGAAGAATTAGGTCTCTTATGGGAGAGCTGTTAGGCAAGATGAGACTGTACTTTAGGTATTACTTGAAAGATTTTACTTGAAGTTATTGACAGAACAAACAGAGCACAGGTAAGGCAGAATAACAAAGCACCTATATATTTCCAATGCATTGTAACCTGTTGGATTTTCAGTTGAAGCATTCAAACTTACTTTATAAATTAAGAACTTCAAGAAGGATGGAGGGCTGCAGCAGGCACTGCATCCTACAGCCATAAACTAATCAAACTGCATCTTAAAACCAGCTGGCTTTCTTTCAACCGCCCCTCCTATTGCCTTCTTGCTTTCTGGATAGCTGTTCCAAGCCTTAGTCTTCTGGTTGTTGGAAACTTCTGTCTGATTTCTGTTCTGTTGGACAATTTAGATTTTTTTTTTTCATTTGTGCCTGTGCCTTTTAATTAAAGTTATTTTCCCTCCCTGGCACTTACGCCCCTTGGAATTATTTTACAGGCAGTGATCATATTGCCTTTCAGCCTTTGGTTTGCTAAATCAAGCAAGCACTGTTCTTTCTGTATCCGCTTGTAAGACAGATTGTGGAAAGTGAACTGTGAATTTCTAGGAGTCAGGCTCCCAAGAGCTCGAATTTGAATCAGATTTTTGCTTTTGATGAACACAATTCCATGCAGATGATAACGAATGTATTCCCTTTTACAAGCGAGACAGTGAAGGCATGGCAAAAGTATCTTAAATTGCAGGTGTTTCTCTGTTCAGACCAGAATGGGGGATCAAAATGTTACTTTCTCCGTCTTCTCACTCTGAAGCTTCTTTGCTCAGATGCTGTGTTCACGCAACTGGCTGTAGTTGGTACCCTTTGTCCTTCCCTTGCTGGCAAAGCTGTGGCTCCAATGTAAAACTACGAGGGATGGATGAAGAACCTGCCAGCATCATCCTGTGAGTGACGGACATCATGTTGTATGACACTGCGCTGACTGCTCCCTTCCTCCCAAGGCAATTGCATTATTATAAAGGAGGAGTTTTAAGGAAATGACTGAGTGTGGAGCCTGGAGCCAGCTGCACGGTGCGACCCACGGTGAGGAATGACCCCACTGTCAGTTGCTTTGCATTTAAATTGGTTCCTAGGGTGCAGGAAACAGATCCCAAAAAAAGATTCATCTGAGAAGGATGCCTGCATTGAAACGCTTCAGTGAGATGTAGTATGTATTGCTTATATATTACAACAATATGTAATAGTATTAATAGTATAATGCACCAGATGCTGAGGCTGTTTCAGGCTAATCTCTTGCTTGAGCTAATGAGAATATATTTAGTAAGGGCTGAGTAAAAAGTGAGGAAACAAAAACTGGGATTTAAACCAGAAAAAATCAAGTCAAAGTATTGCTAAAAGTCCCCTGTGTTTCAAATTTTGATCTTCTGAACTAGATTGGCTACTGTGTAGATCATAAAATACTTTACATTCATTCTAGATATGAAGCCTCCTTTAAAAACAAGCCCTCAGTGAGAGAAAACACCAGAAAATTTCCTGTAACTTTGAGTAGGACTTTATTTCTTTAACCAGAAAGTTTTGAGGGTTTTTTGTTTTTGGTTTGTTTTTTTTTTTTGTGTATGATTTGGCAAAAATGAGTCAATAGCTGTAGTATTTCTTCTGTGTTTCAATCCATCTCTAGATGTATTTCTCGACTGGCTAAAATCTAGGCTTTTCATATACAGAATATGAAATAGGATACGTGGGAAATTGTTAATAAGAATAGCCGTGCACTGAGAAAAAGCAGTGGGTGAAAGAGAATCTGTGAGGAGTAGAAGAAAGGCTTGTCATTGTGTGAATCTGGTCTCTGGGAAAGAGTTTGGGAGATGGTGAGGAGCTTCCACCCGGACTGACAGGTGGGATATGCAAATCCCATCACGAGGGGAGATTAAGGAGAATAATGGAAGAGCTCTGACAGTTGCAACTGGCATCCACGCAATATCAAGAGGCTATAAACTGTATAAAGCAATAGGGTTATAGTTTCCAATCTTCTTAATACTGTACTTTATAATAGAAAAGGGTTTTCTCCCTTTCCTTCTGACTTCAAATAAGACTTTTGTATTTCTCTGACCTGGCAATCATGATGAGGTCTGTCCAGAGGGGGAAGCAAGGAGGTCAGAAGTCCTCAACTCATTCTAGAGAGGTGAGAGACCATTCTGACCCACCTTGTTGTGATACGGCTCTACATATAAAGGGCTGCAAGGTTAGCATTGGCCTCGGACAGTCTTGTGTCCTCTGAGCTTTTCTTACTATGGCAGACTGAATACAACCCTCATGTTGTGCAGAGCTCCAGCGAGGCAAGTGAAACTGCCCCATCAAAGACCTCTTCCCCTGGAAAATGCTGTTGTAGCTTGGCCAGAGCATTTCATAGTTTCACACTGATTTGCTTTTGATCCCGAGGCTCCTCAGAAACAGCCCCAAACAAGCCAAAATCTCAAAAGTTTAAATGTAATGTTTTTTTCATTGCTTTGTTTCTAGGCAGCATTTTTTGAGTGGACTTCCAATTCTTTTATTCTGTATTTAAAAATGATCCAGTGACACAAAAACCTTGATTCAGTGTCCCACATGGAGGCATCTAGTGATGCTTGAGATGGTCTGGCCTCTAACTGCTGCTTCACAGAGCAAAGGCATCCTCTGGGTTCTGCGTCCTACCTGACCCCCAGGCCTGGGAATGGTTGAGCATTTCAAACTATATTTGGGCACCTGATATTATCATAAAATCTATCTGTGCTGGATCTTGTTCATCCAGAACCAAAGCTACATTCAAGTTTTCATTTCAAAGGAGGAGAAAAAAAAATCAGACTGACACAAGGCACTTCTTTTCTCTCATTTTTTTTTATATCTGGCCAGCAAACCAAAAAATCAATGGCTCCCGCAGCTCTAATTGACATTTCTATGTTAAATGAAAATGGGCCTTGATTCCAATTCAAATGGCAGCATTGGGTGATAGACTAATTATTTTGGAATTTTAAATGCATATAAAAGTTGATGCAGTAAAATGATTTTTGTTCCACTTGCAATTTTTTTGGCTGTCTCTTAAATCAAACAACAGTTAACATGAGAGCCCTTAATCCCTAATTCTCAGTGCTGGTAACATAATAACACTTTTACTTGGTACTGCACTTTCTCTCCTTGGGGAACATAAAAGGAAAGTACTTTGAGAAGGAACAGGGTATTTTAGGATATGTCCTAAAATGTAATTCCTTTTTTTTAGAGGGTCTCCAAGAACTTAATTTAACCTCATGTCGCGTCCCTAAATAGGGGAGTGATGTTCTGCTGTGATAGCACACTGGGACTCAAAGCTGCCTCTAAACTTCTCCCCCATGTGCTGCCGTGCCAGGGATGTGCTCAGGGCAGGCTGTGCTGAGGTCCCTCTGACATGGGGTGAGCAGGGAGGAGAAGGCTGAGAAAAGAGATGGAGATTTAGGCAGTGGGGGGGAAGAAGGTGGGAAATGAGACCAATTTTGCTGCTATGGAGTGATGTCAAAGCCAAGTATCCCCACCATGAGCAGCCCCTGTTGGGACAGGGCGTCCAGTGCTTTCCCCCTGTGCTGTGGTTAGGGGCAGAACCACTTCTGCAGGGGCAGGAAAGTGAAAGGAGTCATAGGATTTGTGATTTCTCCTTTCCTGGAGGGAAAGCTCAGAGATAGCCCAGAGGAGACAAAGCTCACCTTGAGTGGGATGAAGGGATTGACCCATGCTGTGCTGCTGGGAAGTGTGGCTGAGCAACCTCAGGGCAGGATGAGGAGACCACAAAGTGTATGTAAGGCAACCAATTACATGATAACAGCAAACACCACTCACCTTCACCTCCAGAGAGGTTCCACTCATAAAAAAAATAAAATAAAAAAATACCACCCCCCCCCCGACACCAGTATTGCATTCCCTAATACAGAAGCAGCAAGGTAGAAAAAATACTCTTAGACCGTCTGGGCTGGCAAAAATACTGGAGTGCATCTGGTACATAAAGATATGGCTGGTGTTTAGAGAGGGTGTCTGAAATTCATACGTCAGGATAGCTTTCAGACTGCCACCAGGAATATGTCCCCCATGCCCTGTGTATCACTTCTCATTGCCCCTTGGAACCTAAGAGCCCATTTGCAATCTTCCATGCTTTGCACAAGTGTGTTAAATCAAGAGGTGAAGGAGAAGAGATGGAAGGGGATGTTTTGCAGCTGGCATTTCAAGACACAGCTGTGCCCAAGGCATGGAAGGGCTGGGTTTTTTTTTTTTTGGGTAGAGAGTGTTCAGCTACACATGGGAAGTTCTTGTTCCCTTACAGCACCGGGTCCCAACTCAGTGTCAGTGCTCACATCTTATTTGTATTAGGTTTTATATCACCTTTGCTGGTGATTATCTAAGGACAGCAATGCCGTGAGCTCTTGCAGATCATTTTCATGCAGGCCTTCAGGAGGAAATGAAGGGCTCTTTAGAAAAACTCAGGCTATTTAGATAACCCAACAGAGACATCCCATGTCTTTCCCCAAATGTTTCTTTTCCTCCCTCACTCTCACCTCCCCCACTACATTTAAGGTTGAGAAAATAATTCAAGGGAAATATTTTATATAACAAATGTGGGCTTGTTTTTCACTTCATAAATTGTCTCTGCTCAATATGTGATTTCCTCAGGTGCACTTTTTTTGGGTGTGTGTGTGAAGTAATCATAAAGTTTTCAATTCACAAATTAGTGGGAGATTCCCTGGTGATGTGGGAGTGGATCCCATTTAATCATTTGGAATAGACTTTGCATGGAAGATTTTTATTTTAAATCCAAGGTATATTTTCAGTAGATGAAAGAGGTCATATGCTCCCTTTTTGTGTGTGTGACTGGGTCAGTATAAACCTTTAGAAACAGCTTAATGTTTCCTGCCTTGGCCAAGAATGTTGCCGGTACCATTCACTGAATAGTCTCTGAAAACAGGCCTAGGAGAAGTGAATTCCACTGAATATTTAAATGAATATTTGATGACATTATTTTTTTAAGAATTTACCTATGTATAAGTGTAAATATATTTTCCTCCAATTTCAGTGTTACTTTCCATTTTATTTTCAACTTTTCTAAGTTGACATTTGGTCTTTCATTTTTCTTCAGAATCTCCTCATCCACTCCCAAATAACTAATTTTAAAGTTGTTAAAGGAATAAATGTGGTTAATTCCAGCTGTCTCTAACCGCAGGCTGTGCCCGTGGCTATGAGCCAGGCAGGACAGCAGGGCACAGCCATCCCACCGGTGATGGAGGGAGCTGGACCATGGACACCTATGGGAGCTGGAGCAAGGAATCCAGCTCTGCATTGCTGTGCCATGGGCCAAGGTCCTGCCGTCTTCTCTTTCTCCACCAAAACACCGGGTTCTGCAATCACCAAAATCCTTGCTATTTTCATCATGTTGCAGGCTGGGATGCCATCAGGTAGACTCAGCAGCTCCTGTGCCTCCCTCTCCCGTGGGAACGTGAGTTCTTCCTCCCTGCAAACCCTGGTGTGCTTCATCCTCCTCCTCCTCCCCAGCCACCCACGGCCCTGTCTGTTGATGCTGTTGCTTGGCGACCACCCTGTGACGGACAGCTTGGAGGGAAGCGATGATTAAACAACCTGAACTGGCTTCTGAAAGCAGCGATCGTTATTGTAATGTGACAGGCAGTGATGGCTGAGACAGCAACGCGTTCTGGGTGTGATTCCTAAAAAGCCATGAAAAACAATAAACACATGAGGAAAGTGCCTCACACACCTGTGTGTGTAGGTGTGTGAGTACCTTCCCTTGATGCAGAAGGGGCAGGGAAGGCGTGTGTTTCTTTATTAATGAAAGGTGAACATAACTCTAATAATTGTCAGGATGAACAGGCCGGCCCATGAGCCAGTGCAGCTTGCATCGACACTGCCAAACATCTCAGCTACTCCGGTGGGCCAAGGCAGCAGTTCAATGGGATGCTGCAGGTGTTGGCAAGGGGGGCTGCACAGCCAGCAGCCCTTGCTGACTGCCAGCTGGAATACCCTCTGCACAGAAAGGTACGTGTTGAAGCTGCAGCGTGAAGGTGGTGGTCCTGCTGGGTCCACTCGCCATTTCTCCTCGTGCCTTCCAGGTGGACGAGACCAGTATAGGCACAAGGATGCAGCGTGGACTCAGCCCTGACAGGGAACGCATGTGGCTGTATGACCACAGTGCCCAGCTTAGGGGATTGTGCACCACACCTTCCAGCACCAGCTGGGAGGCTCCTGCCCCGTTAGCCTTCCTTCCAAATCCAGGTGACACCAAATGTTGTCCTTGCAGAAGAAATTTGAAAACAAGACCAGAGGCACCTTAAAGATGCACCTGGTTAAACCAGGACACTATGAAGAAATGCATCACTACTAGTTGAGAAATCTTAAGAAAGTTACACTCATGAACTCAGAGAGTGAAAGTGTTTTTGGGTTTTTTGGGTGGTTTTTTTTTTTTTTGAGTGCTTAAAACAAGCCAGTTCTGCAACAACTGGATTGGGGCTCTGTGGATCTAATCATTAAAGTTTCATTAAGACACTGGTTCCCATAGTCTCTTCCCTCTTACACTGTCAAAAACTTCCTGAAAAGCTTCCATAGAAAGCATATCTTTTCCCTTTTTCCTCAGCTTCCTTTGGCTGCATTCCTTGTAGCGCAGCTCAGGATTAGGCCCTGAGCAGGGATTGCAATCGGCTACTTGGATAACTGAGCAGCTGCTGGACACGATCACACCTGAGGTCTGACAAAACTCAGCACCCCCACGCTACAGAGGTATGGGCCACTTTTGCCACTGTTTGTCCAGAAATGGTAGGTTTCATCCCTTCCATTTTTTTTTCTTGTTCTTAAGTGTAACAGTCTCTAGGGGACTTAAGTGCTGTCACTGCCTGGGACTCATTATAATTTTAAAGCTTGTCTTTATGATTTTCCAGTGCAAACAAGATACACAGATACACATAAGATCCAATGGAGCAAATAACGTATTCATACTGATGTTTTGTCTGATTTGTGCATGGATTTGGAGGAAGGAAATGAGCATTCCTGGTGCTTTCCACTTGCTTCTTGACCTCTCCTTTTAGTTTTATCCCAAATTAGAACTGATTGCATTTCTGGTGTTGTCCTGCCCTGTGTGGGTGCTGGTCCCTTTCAGCCCTCCTCAGGGAAACAGCACTGTCTTGGCAGGTTCATTACATCTGTATTTTCACCACAAAGAACAGTAGGGGTAAGGTACAGCTTCAGTGCAGGTCAGCATCACCTTTCTCTTAAAGCAGAGTTAATCAAAGATATTCTAATGTTTCTTTGAACTTTTAAAGTGATATTAAGTGTAGCAAGTATTTCTAGGAAATGTTTATGCTCTGGATTATCTGCCTATGCTTTGATGGCTGCTCATGTCCTTTTAAAATCGCTGTCATCGCCCGTGCTTAGTACAGCAGCACTGATTTTCTTCACTGCTATTCAAGTTCTTAAGGCAGGTTTATCAGCGAGGCATCCGAGTGCTGGGGAAATAAAAGGGGAAATAAAGGGAAATAAGAAAACAAACCCCAAACTACTTTACGAATATCCTTCCAAAAAGAGTGAAGAAATCACCAGTGCTCCTGTCAGACTGAAAGAGAAACATGCACACAGAAAGAGAAGAAAATTTCATTGCCTTAGTTGCTCTATCCTTTCCATATCTCCATTGTGTCTGGCACCATCTCAGAATAAAATACTTGAGGAGGAATGTTGAGTCTGTGTGTGCACTCCTTTTCTGCTCATGGAAATCAGGATTCACTTAGATGAAGCCAAGAACCACTTTGTGGCAAGCAGAAGGAGAATCCATCTCTATTCCTTTCTAACGCTGATGTATTGCAAAACCAGGCAGAAAGAATCCTTTCTGAGGAATCTTGTGTTTGAGAAGGTGGATTTTGGTGAGAAACAAACCTTTATGAGCAAGTAAGGAAAAGAGATACCTTAAGAAATTTTATGAGGAGCAGAGAATATAGTACAAAGGAATCAGCATCTCATTATGAAATGTTACTCAGGAAACCTGTATTTAATCCTCTATATAATAGAAAGCATTTTGTTTAAATAAGGACATACCGTATTATTAAACAGATGGAGATCTTTGCTGGAGAGAGTTCAGAGAAAAGGAAAGATTTCTGTAATTTGGTGCTCCTGCTTAAATTTATGGAATTGCGTGGTTGACGTCTGAACTTGGATGGTACAATATGAATTAAACTTTAACCCATTAGTAAATCTGTCCTCCTAACAAGTTATTCAGATGATCCAGAAATATGTTATGCGGTAACACCTGCTAGAAGATGAAAATACTTCATTACAGAAATACATGGTATAATAAAGTATGGGAAATGAATGCAGTATCACAATAAGGACAAAAGAAGATGGATGACGTGGTTTTAAATATTCACCTTGTGTGTTGAGTTTACAAAGGACAGATGACGTCAGTAAATTGAAAACGCCACAGAGACACATAAGTCATTAAACATGAGTATTAGAGCCACTCGAGGAAAGAAAGTTGTCAGAAAAATTTTCCATTACAAAATATTGTTTAGTCAAAATCAGAAAATTTCTCGGGGGTATGTCATTTTCAGTGACATTTGCTACACTAAAATATCAACCAAAATTGTCTGCGTTCTGATAGTGTCAAAAACTGTAGTGAGAAACATTCCCAGTTGGCTTTTGCTTTGGCACCAAGATTATGGCAAGATACTAATGCTATATCCTGGACACATCTTTTATGGTGAATATAAGAATATGTGGAGTATACAGGACACTACATGATACATCATCTCATTCCCAGCAGGTGTAAAACTTTGTTGCTCCCCCGTCCTCTTCCACCTTCCCTTCTGGGAATGGGCCCTATGAATGAGCTGTATTCTTTCTCCCTCCTGGAGAGATTTTGTTTCCGTCTCCTCTTTGCTATGTCTCCTTAGTTGCATGGTGGATGCCACCAAAGGACTTTTGCTGAAGTAAGAAGTTCTTTAGGCAGTGAAGCCACTGCAGGGAGGCAAGTAGGTGGGTAGTCTCAAAGGCAATACAATGTTTTCCTTTCTGAGCTAATACTCATGGGGATTTTTATTACTGACACCCCTGGAGGGGCAGGAACCACATCTCTATCTATTTTTTAATTAATGTTTAATGTTCTGTCATTCTCAAAAGGAAATATTTTGGTGCTATTGATTATCAGCTGAAAAATGTTTACTGATACTCATTTTCATGGGAAATTTCATGATATTGCCTTTCCTTTTTGGGATAGAAACCAAACATCAGCCTGTCTGAATCCCTCACACAACAGAAATTGTGGCTTCTGACACATTCGGATAGAGAATGTAGCTTGGAAGGTGGTTTTTAAATGAATCTTAGAAGTTTTTGCTTTCTGTAAAATGATCCTTAGTGACTGCTGTAAAGTTAAGGTGAAGGTAACTTGAATGTCAAATATTCCTTTTCGTTCCTGAAACAAACAGTCTCAGCTTTACTAAGGATAGCTGTGTGGAAAGTCGGAAGTGTGGCACCTTGACCATTTCTTAACTAGCCAGAAACTCGAGGGGAGAACAGATTGCAAGAGGAGCCTTTGAAAACCCAGAGAGCAATTTTTCGCTGTTCTGACCCCTTCACTGCTGAGCAGATTGACAGCTGAGGTCCTAAAAAACGTGGTTTCCACCCAAGCAGGAGAGTCCTAAAGGCGTTAATCGCTGACTTTGTCTTAGTGCAGAGCAAAGAGGTGACTTCTCCCTGATAATTGCAAATCCTGTACAGTGTTCCTCTTACAGCACTGAAATGCTTTACAGACAAATATTTGATTCCTGGCTCAAAGAACTGACAGGCACAGTTAGCCGTGATCTGGGAGGCAGATACAGCTACCCCGCTGCAGAAACAGTTACAAGGAATGCTCTGGGTTGCCTCACGTAGCAGTCAGGTAACTTGATTGCAATGGTCTCATTTTTAGGCAGGAGGTGGACTAGATAATTGGTTCTTCCTTAAATGTGTGAACAGGCAACAAGAAGCAGCAGAAACACAAGGTTTACAAATGCATCGATTGTGTGATCACTTGATTCAGCCTAGGAAAGTTTTTTTGTGATTTAGATAATTAACTTCTACAAGGAAAATTAATAATAATAATAATAATAATAATAATAATAAAAAAATAGAAGCTACAGAAGGGCACAAACACACACAAGATGAGCATTGATTTTAGGGTGTGGTGAGAGAAGGCAGAAGGCAATTTGAAGGAATCCCTCAGGGTGTAAATTAGCTCTTGAAGGGGAGGGGACCCAGCTGGCCATAACTCCCTGTCTTCCCAGGTGGAAGGAATAAGTGATTAAGGGGAGGAAGAGATAAGAGGGGTAAAAGTAGAAAGGTAAGAGTCTGTTGTGGGATTGTATGAAGTTGTACATAGTCTGTTGAAGAACAGCTTTTTCTAGTAGAGGAGCTGATCTGTGGTTGTTGGTAAGCTTTGGAAACAACTGATATTGAGTGACCTCAACAACTGAAGAAAAACGCTGTGGTCCGAAGTGTTTTCTACTAGTGAAGAGACGCCAAGGAAGAAATGCGTCCTAAGCAGGTAGGAAGCCTCTCTGCTGGGGGGGTGTGTTAACTGGAGAATGAGAGAATGCTTGGTAAAATAGGGAAGGGTAGAGTTGGAAAACCAGCATGCTAAGACACTGCCTGGAAAACCCAGGGAATGGAGCAGCAGTTTGAAATTACTCCTATAGAGAAATAACGTGATGATGTTGGAAAACTAAGTTGTGAGACATGGCCTTGAGAAGGGAAAGAGGAAAAAAAAGGTGGGGGGAAGGCAGGGTTTGTGGACTTGTGCAATGTAATCAAAACAACTGGTTTTAAGGGTGTTTTTAGCTTCAGCATTAACTAAAAAGAGACTTTAAAGGGGAAAGAACATATCACAAGTTGAGATGCAGACAGCTGCATTGATTTCATTCAAAAAGATGAACATGAGCTTTTTGAGAAACAGTGTGGATTTTCTGTTGGGGATTTTGGACTTAAGTGATGTGAAGCACTGGTTGGTAACAGAGAAGCAGAAATAGAATAAAAGCTAGGATAAAAACAACGAAGCCTGGTTATGCACAGGTGAATCCTGTGTACTTGATGAAACAGCTTGGAGGAGGACTCAGACTGAGTTAGAAGGAGATAAAGTGGCGGATATTAACATTGCTAGCCAAAATTTAATACTCAGTGGGTAGAGACGGTTGCTGGGACATAGATGGAGGAGTTTACCTAAAAGTAGTTTTCCATGCTGTGACTTTCTGTGCATGCACTGTCCTGTTTGTTCTCAGCATCTCTGAATGAAAGTCATCTCTCTCAGTCACCACCTGTGGTGGTTTGACATGAGCCAGGCAGCAAGTTGTGTCTGGTGCATCTGGTTTAATTGTATTTCAATGCTTAGAGTCAGAGCTATAATGTGTGAACAAGACCCTCTTAAGGGACATAAGTAATTACACAAATTGGTGTGGAGACATTTTGCCAGAGAGATGTATTTTGTTTACCTTCTCGAATTTGGCAGGGAATGGCCTTGCTATTTGTAGAGGTACAAGTTCTTCTAGCTGGAGAGCTGCTGTCTGGGCTCAGAAGGGAGTGAAATAATTGGGGACTACAAAAGCCTGTAGCCTAGCAGCTTATTTTTTTAGAAGGATGATGTAAGCAAAACCAGAGGCCTTTACACCCCCCTGTATCTTTGTGACAAAAGCTACTACAGACAAGGGATTGCCCTGGTCTCGGTGGGGAATTCTGGTGGTGCATTTTTGCCTTTTGAGTGTGGGGCCTTAGAAACAAGCTCTCCTGAGGCTGACAATACCATCGCAGCAGAACACTTGCTGCCTAGCTTGGATTTGAGGCTTAGACCTGAGGTGGGGTAGACTGTCACTGTTGAGATGAGGGGATGGGGGCAATGTCATACTTACTCTTGGCTTGCAGTAGGTTACCTGAAGTGCACTTGTATTTACCTTAGCTTGTGCTGAGAGGCATTTAAACTGAATTTTCTTTCAAGATGAGGAGCCCTCATGTGGACAGTTATCACAGATGGGCTAACGTGTGGCAGCTCCTTAAGTTGTACCAGTGTGAGATGCTTCATTTGAATCCTCAGATTTTTCCGGCTGAAGCTTTTGCATGTCTGCCCACAGAAGCTTGCTCTATGGCATTGCTGCTTGTTGGGTTTTTTAAGCTGGTGTTGGCAGTCTGTGGCAAAAGGTTGTTGATCTTAAATGGGTTTGTATGTTATAAAAGGCACAAAAAGGCAGCTTCTAGCACCTGATATCCTGCAGTATATCATCTCAAGGCAGCTGGGAGTCTCTGGTCTGACCAAGAATCACAGCCCCCCTTACCAGCTGCTGACTTATTTTTTGGCTTCTTTCAAAGGTGGTTTCTCCCATTCCCACTGATTCTGCCCCCCCTTCATTCCAACTTCTTTAACTTGTGAAAATTAGCCATTGGTTTGGCAGGAGACATTCTGTCTTCATACTGTGTAGTTCCTTCTGGAAAGTAGAAGGAATAGATCTCACATTGCTGTTCATAGTTCTGCTTAGAAGACTTTCAAATATGTGCCTTGAGGTGAAAAGGGTTTTTGAGTTTTCTGCATGATTTCATTTGTGTGAGATGTGAAAGCAAATCTGTACTTAGATGTACCGCTCTTTTTGGCGATCTTTACTAAGGATGCATTTGGCTTGCTCTGGTTGTTAGTGTAGTCTAGTCCCTGGCATGTTTGTGTGCACTGAAAGGCAGTGAGGATGGCTGCTCCCACTGGTGAATGATAATGGAGGGATGATAGCATCCCAGCTGCCCCTTCTTCCATCTGTTACACCAGCACCACTCCTGTTGTGTCACAAGACAAATGGTATCACCAGCCTACATGTAAGAAAATGACAAATCGTGTCTTCCCAGGTGAAGGTGATGCAGCTATCAGTGTAGCAAGGTTAAGGCACAGAAGTTGCATGGGACAAAGCATCATGTAGCCAATGGTGCAGCTAGTCCACATACCTTGTTCACAATAATTATCTGCTGGGAGAGCTTATCATATAGAACTGTGCTCTGCAGATATGATAGGGTGCATTCATTAGCTGCTCTGCTGGCATAAGCTCTTGGACTAACCTGGAAGTCCTTTTCAGAAATCAATTGATTTGGGTCTTGCTATTTCTTTTCTGGGCTTTGAGGTTTTAGGCTTTCTGTTACTTTTTCTCATTAGAAAGATGAGAATGAGCAGGTCTCATATTCTTTGTTTGGCTCTGATTGTGTTGGAATAAAGGGACCATCTTGGTGGAGGTCTGGGATGGTATCTTGTGCTGCATTTCCATTGAGGTGCCAGACTTTCCTTGTGAGCCTCTTCAGGTTCGGAACTTACTTGTTCAAGACAAACTTGGCATTTGTCCTGCCTCTTTTCCAATTCAGCATACCCCTAACTTTCTAAATAAATCCAAAGTATTTACTTTGGAATAGAAAAAACAGTGTTTTAAGGTATGTGGGAAAAGTGCTTACTACCAGCTCAGTCCTGTTATCAGAAACGACATGCTCCAGCAATCCTGTCTGTTATGCAAAGGGGAGACATCACAAGAACCATGCAGAAATCTTGACAAGACTCTTCCAGTTGATAGTATCCATGGCCACTGAAGAGCGTTTCGCCTAGTGTATGCTTGAGTAGAACACAGGTCTGTCCATGTAGCTGCAGCTAGCTGCAACCTGCTATTGACACCACTTCTGTTCCTTCACACAGAAGGTAAATTGTAGCCAGGATGAAATCTTTTGCTAATTAAAAAACATTAAATGATCTCCATCTACGTTCTCCCCAGTGAACAATGCAATTGAATTATCATTAGAGCTTGTACAGAAGCTTTGATAACAATGGAGTCATTTGTATTAAATTCAGCCTTAGTTTTCTTATTCCACCAAGTCCCATTGTTGTGTTCATTGTACTTTGAAGTCATAGCAAGCTTCCCTCTCCTGCTATTCACTGGATTTATTTCAGCCCCAATACACAGCTCCTAAATTCTTGTTAAATTTGTTTCTGAACAAAAGGACTAAAATCAGAGTCTGTTTTAAATGAAAGACATGAGGCAGTTATGGTTCCATTCATTTGCTTGTATCTATTTGCTGTATCTAGAGAGCTATTGTTATGCATGCAGTCCTGGAAAATAATAATACTAATAAAAAATAATAATTCTCCCAGGGTTTGCTGTCAATAGCAACTATCTAAAGACGACTCAAGCCTAGAGAGTGAGGGATGATATTTCAGTTCTGCTGGTAAATTTTAGTGCTTTCTGGATGCACAAAGAGGCTGAAGAAGACAGACAGGAACTAGATGGATCTGCTCAGTCTCTGAAGCCAGCTCCTCCTGTGGTGTGAACGGGGTCATTCAACTCCACCCCAGAGCCTTTCAGTGGGGATATGCCAGCTGCTCAATGATGTGCGACTTAGAGCGCTGCTCTAAAGGGGTGGTAACTTATGTGGGAACTCTGCATCCTCATGGCCCTCCTGTCTTTCTCCCCTTTCCCTAGGAAACTCTTTTCTGACTCGGGGACATGCAACAGCTGAAGTTTTAGCTCTGTCTTGAGTCGAGCTGGAGCAGGAGTTCAAGAGCTTAGAGAGAGGTTTGAGTGAACTCAGTGTGCGTGAAAGGGTTTATAAAGCTGCTTGGAGGGTTGCCTGTGACTCTGGGGACTGTGTGTGGATGATGCTGAGTGTACAGTAGGATGTTACTGCTGCCTTTATTCCTTCCAGATATCACAGATTTCACTGGCTTCTGAGAACTGACCTTCCCAAACAAGAAATTAAAAGTCTTGTTGTTGGCAACCAATTTGAATCAGATTAGGGTCAACACTGGTGATGAACTTGGCCTTGTAGAAGTTGTGCTTGTCTAGGCTAGATGGTTGGCCTCACTTGGGATGATTTTTTTTTTTCAACTTACAGAATCCCAGGTTCAGTGAATAGCCTGGTTATTTAAAACCTGCTGCCTCTGTGGTAGTCTCCTGAAAACAGAAGAGCTGGGCAGGTGGGATTAGTTTCCTTTCTCTGATAAAAGCAGATTAATTTTAACACTGGCTAAAATTGCATCCATTTTTTCTTGGTAAATGAACCATAAGACAGATTGTCAGAAGTGAGCTTTCCATAATGACGGTGGTTAATATTTTAGAGCCATTTTCTCTGTGGATCAGAGCTTAGATTCAAGCATGTGAGAATCAGCAATATATGCTGTACATTAGCTTGATTTCTATTCATTTGCAGCTCAAGAGTATTCTTCCCTTCCCCCATGCTAATTTTGGAATACCTCTCTTTAGTTCTGTAGAGCAAGGGATTTGCATCTGATTTCATACCCAGGTATATGTGTATTTACTTTGGGAGAGCTGTCTCATAGGCAGAAGGGAGATAGAACAGTTGATGTGCTTGTGGGTCTAAGCTGAGGCTTGGGAAATCCCAGTTCAGTTACCTGCTCTGCTGCAGGGTTCCTATGTGTTTTCCAGAAAAATCCTTGTACCTTGTGGTGACTTGGCTTCCTGGATTGTAGCATGCATATTAAAATCCTTGTCCTGCTTCCCATGGAACCCGTGAATCTAAAT
Source organism: Pluvialis apricaria (assembly GCA_017639485.1). Classification (NCBI taxonomy): domain Eukaryota; kingdom Metazoa; phylum Chordata; class Aves; order Charadriiformes; family Charadriidae; genus Pluvialis; species Pluvialis apricaria. The sequence continues at coordinate 29,208,446 of CM030013.1, read as the reverse complement.
CTAGTCAAAGGCTGTGCACTAAAAGGCTGCACTAAAATACCTTGTTAGTAAGATGCAAAGGTAGATGAGGAAGATGTCCTAGTGCTCATTGGCAAAGCACCCATTCTAGTTGTATGTAATTCTAAAGGCTTATTTTGGATGGTGCTGCTTCTCCCTTGATTTTTGTTCTCTAAGCACGACAGTCAGCTCAAACAGAGCTCAGCCAGAAGCATTAAATTTAATTTATGGAATTGTCCACTGAATTAGATAAGGGCCATTTCTGCAGCGGTTAGTTCCATGAAGCTCATCTAAGCAATTGTTCCAACTGTCCTGACTTGGTCCTGTCCATTCCTGGTGCAAGGAAGAGGTGAAGATTGTGTTTTGGGAGCAATAGGGAAAATTGGACCTCAGCAGGGCATGGAGTGGCCAAGGCTGCTGTGGGACCATGCCCATGGTTTGATGTGCCCAGTTAAGTTTCACAGCCTAAGCATTGCTTGTGGGAGTGGGAAGAGACTAGTGAGTGGAGATCATTGTGCACAGCACTTCCAAGAGTGTATTTCTCTTAGACTTGGATCTTGTGGAGTATTTAATGAAGTGGACTTACTTGCTGAAGGACAGCTGGTTGAGTTGTGAAAATGCAAATACCTGTGGTATTCCTGCATGTACCAAGGATATACTAGTCTTCCCCATTTTTTTTCCCCCTACGTTTGCTCCATACTGCACAGTACAGGGAACACTGGGACCAGCTACAAAGTGCTTAACCCATTCATACGGGGTGGGGAAGACCCACTGCCTGTGTCTCTCAAGACGGTACCCCTTCCTGAAATGCCAGGTGAAGGATGGGGTTTGTCCCATGTTTTGCTCCTGTGCTGACAGTTTTCTGCAAAGATGGTCTTTGGCCAGATCCCTCTGGCATTGCCCATGAGTGCTGCTTCATCAGGAGAGAACATGAATGGCTGAATGCAGTTTCCATTTGCTGTGTGCTCCATGGGGATGGTTACTGCCTGATTCCTGCTCTCACTTTTGTGGAAGAAAACGTTACATTTCAGACCATGGCACCTCTGCTGTTAAAACTCCATCTGTGTCTGACTGCCTGGGTTTCCCATTACTTTCTAGTCCTAATGCATAAACCAGTGCTGCCGAGTAAACTATATAGTGCTTAAAAATGACTTGACCCTGTTGTTTGTTTTTAACATCTGCTTTGGTATTGCTTGGGGTCTGGAAGAACTGAATAACCCTTGTGGCTGACAAAGCTGTAGTTGAGAAAATACAGCAGGAATATTAAAGTTTTAAGATAGCCACTTGGGAATATAAATTGAGAGGAAGTATGCTGTGGATGTAGGATAATAGCCTGAGCCTGGGATGAGAAGTTGTAGGACAAATGCAGCAGCTCTGGTGTGCTAAAAAAATATAAATAATTGGACATGGCCAAGGTAATACTCTTCGTAAGAGCTCTTGAAACAACTGAAATTAACATTGCGATTATTCTCAATAAAGCAGTTTTCTTTTACTTACACATTCTGTTGTCTTGCTTTTTGCCCAAATTAGGGAAGCGACTTTCTTAATTATGTAATTCTCAAGCCCTGATGTAGATTTCTAACACTTTGAGGTATATTTAACTGGATCCTTGTTTATGAAGTCGGGGCGGGGAAAAAAAAAAACAAACAGGGAAATCTGGAAAATATTTTTAACTCCAGCAGGTCATTAGTGAAAGCATACTGTTCTACTGATTGATAACCAGTAATGCTAAGCAACTGTTGTTTCTACAACTTTGGTGTTGTAGTCATTCCGGAGGAGTAACAGAAGGTGGAAGCTGTTATTCCTGCTGTTTTCCCTTGATAAACCAGTATATCTTTTCTACAAAAGCCTTTACCAGTTTAACGCTTTTCATCCTTACTCACATAAGGAAAAGGGTGCTGCAAAGGCTCAGGAAAGGTTTCAGAAAACTAGCAGTTAATGAAAAGAAATTAAAAAGCACCAGCAACACAGCTGGGGTGAGCCAGAACTCTCATTTCACATCTTTATTATGGGAATCCCCAGCACTCCTGCTGGGACTCTGCTCTTTGCTTTCTCTGCCCCATTTCACAGCGCTCTCACTGCAGCATTGCCACAAAAGAAATCCACCTCTTTATTTACAAATATCTGAGAAAGAAATTGTCAGCACCATCTATTGGGGAAACAGAGGTATTGGTTTCTTTGCTGATTTGAATATGCAAAATCTTGTGGGTTTTTTGCTTGCTTTTTTGATTTCTAACTGTAGTTTAAAGTGAAGATGTGCCTAGACAACCTGCTTGTTTTTTAACTTACAGCAGCCTGGAGTCTGTGCTTGGGGGATTGTGCCTTGTTTCAAAAGGTGCCTTCAAGAAGTGCAGTGAACCATTTAAAAGGGGGCAAGCAGGCAAAGTTTCAAATGTCAAAATGGTACCTTGGCCACGGCAGGTTCTGTCACATCAATAGGACAAGGGCAACAGCCGAGAAACAATTTGCAGCCAAGGAGATAGGCACGTCTAGCGCCTTGAGTCAATCTAGACTAGCGTGTCTGAGGAATTTGGGTGAAGAATGGGATATTTGACCTTCTTGATCTTTTTAGGACAAAGAAAACTCTATAGCTTGAAGAAAAAACAGAGGAATTATCATTGTTAGCAGAAGACGGATATCTCAGGGTTGGAGAGTAGTCGCCATCCGAAATAATTTCAGGACAAACATGGTTTGATCAGTGCAGCTCCTGATTAGTGGCTGCCTTAGCGTGTTTCAGGAAATTTGCATACGTAGGGCATGTTGAGACATCTAGTTAGAAATTATCTCCTGACTCTCTCTTATTCTGCTACATTATGGGCTTTTCCTGGTTTCTCCGGTACTCTCACCCACTGCATTTTTGTGCTGTTCCTGTAGCTGTACATCACTGGTGCTCGTCTTCCCTGTGTTCCTCCTTTAATAACAAGTAATTTCTTGCTGGGAGCACCATGCTGGCGGGCCGAGGTTCAAATCCCACTATTGATAAGTGATGATGCTGCAAGAACACAGCAGGTAATGGTCTCTTAAGTCAACAAGACATGATTCCTGCTGCTGTGGGAAACACATAGCCCCTGTACTGATGGACCAAGATCTGTTTTACTGTTGGTTTTAAATGGTTTGCCCTACAGTATTTGTTGGAGAACATTTAAATCTTTCTGATATGTCCATTGAAAAATCTTTCCTTAATGCCCAGCATAATTAGATCTTGTTTATCCATATGCTGTTCTGCCAACATAATCTCTTAATTTTCACTCGGTGGTATTTGCACTGCTGCCTTTTCTTTAGAAGCAAAAGTCCTATCCTTTTGTAGTCTCTATTTCGCTCGGTAAACAAGCAAAGGTCTCTTATGGTGTGGCCACATGATTGCATCCAATTGAATTAGTGTTTTAAGAAGCTTAGGTCTCACAGGTAACTCCATCAGTAGAAGTTCAGCATTTTAAAAACACGACAATTATTATTCCAGACTCTCTGGATGGCTAATGCAGAGACCTAAGTACTTTCTGTCATAAATTCCCATTTCAGTAGCTTGCCCTATCAGTGATAGGTAAGATAGATAGATTTCTGATAATTAACTGTTAGCTAGATGAATGCTGTTCTGAGAGTATGGGGGGATTAAATATGAGGAGAGGGAGAACAGAGCTGTATTACCTTTGGGAATGTGGACTTGCTACAGGTATGAAAGGGTTATTAAGACCTCCGTGGGTAGCATAAGCTGGACAGCTTCGGCTTTGATCCCGTGGGCTGGAGGGAATTGCAGTGCTCCTGAAATGCAAGCTGCAGAATTGCTTATGCAGTGACAACCTCCAGAGCTCCTTCACTCCAGTTTTAAGTGATGTTAGTGACAGGTTTCCCTGCATTCTTCCCTTGAGAGGTGTGTGTTCGGTCTAATTGATTGACCCATTAGCAAAGCAAATTTCTCTTGCTATTCAGCCAAAATTTTCCTTCTGCTTAATTTCAGCCCATCACTCCTAGTTATGCCCCCTGTGAGCCTGCCTGAGCTGCCTCTGCCACACTATAGCTTTATTGATCTTGGCTCTGTACAAGTAATTCTAAACTGACTGAACTTACTCCTGGCAGTACCAGGGCAGTGATGGCACTGGGGAGAGCTCGTTTCTTGGCTCTTTGATCCGTGGGACTGGAAGAGAGGAATGCAGTGAAGAGAGGAACGCGTTGCTCAGTAAACTTTCTGAATGGCCATATGGAGTGGTGAAAAGTGATTTCTGAGTTTTCCGCAAGTCTTCAGATGTTTGAGTTTGCCAGTGCTCTGTGTGTGTGTGATGTTCTGTGCAAATACCCAGGCCAGTGGATGCCAGAGCAGGTGTCCTGAAATCAGAAGCTACCTCATAAGTATTTGGCCTTGGGAAGGTTTCTCAAGGATAATTTTTGGATTCCTGTAAGTCAATGTGTGAATGTGTTTTGTGGGGACAGGAGAAGGAAAGTGCTTTTCTGCAAGTGTTTGGCTGAGGAAACCTGTTGCCATTTGGAAGAGAGGCATCATGAGAACTGACCCCCAAATTTCATACCCTATGATCCTTTCATTTCAACGTCTGGTCTAGGCTACACATTCCAGAAGCACTGAGCATGTGCAAGGCCACATGAATTGGGGGGAATAGTCACCCCTGGACTTGCTAGTACCCTGTTTAGATCTACCTTGTACTGCGTAGATCTCTCTCTCCATAAGCTTTGTGATGGTGAATTTATTCTACTTCTGGGGGTGTTCCTGGATTCCTAAGTTTCCGTGCACATACCCTTTCTGTGCCTCAGTTTACTCCTGGATGCAACAAGATCTCTTTCCCGGAGGTACTAGAGTGGAAAGGGAGAAAATAGTATTTCTTTTGGTGGGATTTAATTTCAGGACCATTTGCACAACATCTTGGGCAGCCTGCTCATTCTGCTCTGGAAGCTGCTTGTACGTATTTCTCATAGGAAAATAGATCAACAGGGTAGTTAGAGGGGCACTGTTAATAAGAATTTTAAAAACAAAACTGCTGATGAAATTTTTCCCATGTAGGTGAATGTAGGGGAGCATGTGTGGGGTAGTATACACAGCCATTCTGTAGAAAACCAGCACATACTAGTCTGTACTGTTACTTTTCCCATCGAGTTTGTTGAAACACTAGCACAAAACTCTAGTTATCAAGCCTTAGGCGCTACACGGTATTTACAAGCTGAGGTATCAGACTCCCTGTTTTAGGATCCAAAGCCCCTATCAATGTAAGGAGAAGAGCTAAGCGCAGAAAATTGCAGCAATCTGCTGTCGAAATGCTAGTGGACATTCCCGAGCCACCCACATACTGCTGCTGTGTTCCCAGAGGCTGGCTGTGCAAGTATATTAATAAATGTGAGCTGTGCACCTTTCCGCTGTGACTGCAGAAGCAAAGCCAAGCCAATTATTTGCCCATCAGAGCGCGGTTATGGTGGCCCTCCTCCCTTCTTCTCTATCCATTCTTTTGTTTTTTGTATTGTTTTGCTGAGAGTGTAAATGCAGAGATGATTAATTGCCTTGCTGACCTGATTCTGTCTCTACACGGGATCTGCTTATATCAAAATGCTCTGGCCCAAACGACTAAAGTGTGGTGATTAAAGAATTATAAAATACTTTCTGAACATCCTATTCTCAACTCATTGTGACTTTGGACAGAAGCCCAGACAAGAGGGGGAAGAGAGAAGGGTGAAAAATAAAATAAATAAAAAAAAAAAGAGAAAGGATAAATTCTGAGAGGGACTTCTGCAATATTTTGCTCCCATTTTATTGAGAAGAGAAGATTGATAACAAACATTAGTGAGACAAAATTACAGTGATTTGTATAGATTCCCAGGTGGAAAAGTTTAACATTAATAAAATATTATAGCCTACTCTGTCACAGAACTATTGTACTGATCATAAAATGAAAGGGCTTTATATATAGGCAGGGGAGTGTGTGTGCTCTTGTAATATGGATGGAGGCATCTCATTTTCCACTAATAGATTAAAATGCTGTGTTGGGCTGGAATAGTGAAGTGTTTGACTTTCTGCTAATGCTGTGGATGATTACTCTGGGAGAGGACGCACCGGGCAAGCTCTTTTATTTTGGATGCCAAAGCTAACCCATTGGGTCTTGCTGAAATGACCCCGCAGCCACCAGTGCCTTAAACCCAGCAGCTCAGGTGCCCTGTTTGTTTCTGTTGAGGTTGTCAGCAAGCTGTGCACCCCTGTGGCTCTCGTAGGTGTAAGTGTGGCGCGGCACATCAGAGTTGACAGTTTAAGTGCTTTCTCCCTGCTGCTCTAGGGTCTGTGGTGGGAACGGAGCAAAACTGAAAAACAGCTAAATAGAAATAAACACTTCAGGATGAGAATCTCTTATGTGGTGTTTTTAAAATAAGTTTCTTTGGGGTTTCTGTAATGCCTGGTTTTATTTTATTACAGATGATGCTGAGTGATAGGCTGGGAAACACTGCCTTGTGCTGGCTTCTTACCAGCAGTCATCTGTCTCTGTTATGGTGGGAGAGGAGCTCATGCTCCCTCCAGATCCTGGCACATTTTTCTGGTGATTGCTCTAGTTTACAGCAAATACCTGTGGGTTTTGTGGCCCTAAAATAGTAAAGGAAAAGCAGAGATGAATTTTACCACGACGCAACACCATCCCCTGCTGTCCTGATGCACCTCTGACTTTGGCCAAGTTGCCAGCCAGGTGAAGTGAATCTACATCCTACATCCATGCTTAGCCCTCCTGTGTGCTTCAATGCACTCAATATACTAAATCTCCTCAATTTAGTATATATAACTTATCACTAAGGTAAAAGGGGAGGCAAATTAGGGGTGATGGTATTTAGCAAATAAATTTCTATTAGTTTCATGGTTCGTTCTGCAGTGTGATAAACTAATGTAGCATACTGGACATCTGCTTTCCTTTAAACCATGCGGAACTGATGAATTGCTGTTTTAATTTTAAGGATTTTAAAAAATATTAAATTTTTTGTTCCAATATTAAATATTTCAAGTGCTAATACTTACTTTTTGGAAGTGAAGAGAACATTTGCTGCAAAATCATGTTTGTTTTGAAAGCATTGTATGTTTTAGTCATGTGAAATGAAGAAAACAGTTAAACACTTTTTCCTGTGTTTTATTTTGGCTAAAACTCCTGTTTCTGTTTTCAATTAAAAAACACTATTATCTGAACCCTGCTACTCTTTCCGGATTTTTGCCTCTACCCTTTTCCAGTTTTTCTACTGTAAATATTTAAGAAATAGATGCAAAATTAGTCCGTATTCCCCTTTCTTTGCTGTGTTCTCCACATATACTCTAAATGCTGTTTTGAAATGAAATGTAAAGAAACATTCTTTTTTCAAACAAGGTCAAAGGAAAACTCAGTCTAGAAATGAAATAAATCAAAATTCAATCAAGAAATTTCAATAAACATTTTCAGAGAGGGATTATTTTTCTCTATGATGTGTTTTCCTGAGAAAGAAAGCCATAGGTTTTCTGACCAACTCTCATTACTAATAACAAAGGGGACTATCAGAAGGGAAAGTGATATTGATACTTCACTTAATTTCCACTTTTTTGTTTGTCCTTTGAGTCAGAAGATTGATTAATGATTGATGCCTCCCAGTGCTGAAACTCGGGATGCTTTGGTTCAATTTCCTGTCCCATCATAGTGTTCCTGTTTGGAATCAAACAAATTAATTTTTCAAGCTAGAATATATTTTTAACCGAGGTTTATCCTGCAGCCAGCACACTGGAGTTCCTTACTCTGCTTCAGGTTTTTGAATCCTATGGAGAGCAGTGCAGCATCTGGCTCTGACACAATATATATCTTTTCTGATCCTTTCTCATAAACTTTACTGCTCACTGTGTATTCTCTTATGTTTTGAGTTCACTTCAATATGTGGGTGTCTTTTGTCATGTGTTGTAGACCAAAGAAAGTCAACTGAGAAAGGACATTGAAGGACTATATGTATGTGTACACTTGCAGTTTTTCCTAAGCATGAGCTATGGGTTGCAGTGTTGGTTAGGGGAGGGTTGTTCAGTCCTGCCCATTCACAGGGTTGGACAGAGTCTAAGAAACTATTGAAGAGAACTTCAGTAGAAGGGGAAAATCGGCACAAGTGCTCAGATTTGAAACAATAGCTCTCATTACATTCTTCAGGGTCTGTTTTTTGGTGTTTTTTTTTTCTCTGCCAGGTAATTTCTATTCTAGCAGACCCAAGTGATCATACCACAGATGGAATTGGGGCAGCTGGTTTGGTTCATAGTTTGCTGACCCTGCTGGGCAACCTCTAGCAAGTTGCTCCACTGATAACTATTTGTACTGCCAGCTCTTTGAGGCAGCAGCTTTCCATGGGATGTATTACATTTCTGGCGGAGTCTTTGGGTCAGTGGTCTGCATACCTTGCTGATTGGTAGGTAAAAATACAGAGCATGTAATACTCTGGACTGGCTGAATCTTTTCCTTCTCAAGGAGAGCGTGACTACTTCATGGGGCCTCAGTCTCATGTGTACCAATCCACGTGAACCAGAAGTTGGGTACCACTGCTTTAGATGCTGCTGTTAGGCATCTATCATTCTCAATTTTAAGAGTGCTATCCACGCACTTTCCTTTAAAAAGAAAGGGGGCTGTGGTGGGGGGGTGAGCTGTAAAGCCATTATTCCCCCCCAAGAAGTAAAGATTAATGTTCCTGCATAGCCTCTGTTGTTATTCAGGCAGCTTTAGAACAGCTGTGCTAAAAGTGAAACAATGGGTTGTCACTTCTAAACTGCTGGTGCTGTAAAGACAAGGAAGGAAAGGAATGGCAGATGTTTATCTCCATGTTTATACCAAGTTTTAGTGCATCAGTCACTCGGTGCTATCAAGACTTGTGGAGGAAAGATAATAAGATTTATTGGTGGCTGTTGGGATAACCCACCTGGTGCATAAATACGTTAGTAAAACTCTGGGGAGTCTTGGTCTATCAAAATGAAATAGGCAGAAAAGAGCGCAGACCTCCCAGCTATGGAGCAGCTGAGCTCTTTGCGGGAGGTCAGTTCTTTGTGATCAACATGAATTGCACAAAGCTCCTGATGGCTTATATTTTTTTCTTCCCACATTCAGTGAAGGACTGAGAGGCAGAAATGAAGAAAGACTTGTAGAGGAGGCAAGGAATATGATGTGCTTTGTGTGTTTTCCATCCTCTAGTGTTAAGCCATCAATGTGTCTGTGGCAATTGGACTTAAAGCAGGCTGCTCAGGTGATGCTGGAAAGGGGAATTAAGGGTTGTGACAGGGAAAGGACTGAGCTGAAGAACTGAAGTAACCTATGAGCAGTTGAATAATAAGGAAAAAGTTTGACTCGAGATTATTCAGTACTCTTGAATTATCAGTAGAAGCAGATGATTCAGAGTATCTTGGGGAAAGGACTGCTGGGTTTTCCCTTGCTTCACTCCAGAGGAAGGGGAGTGTTGTCTCCAGCTAACTTAGTTTTATTTCCTTTGCACTGATTGGCCACTTCTGATGCTGTTGGTGTCACTTTGAAATGAAACACAAGCTATGATCATGATGTGTCTGTGCAGTTACTGGTATAACTGGTGTTGATAGTCCAGATGATCAATTCTACCTCAAAGTTACCTGTCGTTTTTGGCTGACATACTTGACTTTTGCATTTTGTATGGTTAAGCTGAGTGATAAGCACTCATCTCAAAATTGGTCCGGAACGTAAGCCCAATTACCTCATAATATGCAGCACTCTGGGATTCATGGAAAAACAACTCCCAAAGACCGGCTTAAGCATCTGTAGACCAGGTGAAACAAAGGCAGGCTAATGCAAGCACTGGTCCTTGTTGCAAGCAGATACAAGTGTGGCCTTCAGTGCTGCAGGCTCATTCCTGCACTGTAGTGAGCAAAACATGCCATAGTTCCAGCTATGCTAAAATGGAAAAAACCTACACATGAAATGACTTCCCCTCCTGCTGTGTGGATACAAATGCATGCATGCCTGCTCGTTCAGGCAAATAAAACTCTGGGTCCAAAGAATAGCCAGAAGTCCATGAGTTAAGCCACCAGCCTACATACACAACCCAAGAGAGGCCCCTGAGGTTTCAGTCTTATGTCCACACGTTTGAACTGGGACTGCCTGCTTTACAGCAGAGTGCCCCCGAAAATACCAAAATTCAGAGTGGGATGAACTTCAGGAAAGCTCAAGTGTAATCTCCTGCTCAAAGCAGGGACAGTTTGAGGTCCAGCCAGGTAGATCAGAGTGGTTCCCAGTTGAATCTTGAAAATCTCCCGAGATGGAGACTACATAACTTCTCTGGGCAACCTGTCCTCACAGGGGGAAATGCTTTTCCCTTGTGTCTAGGCTGAACCTCTTGTGTTTCAACTTAGGCTGTTCTCTGGTCATCCCACCATGCCCCACTGACGAGCCTGCTTCCTCTTCTTGATGAGCTCCCTCTTGGTTCTGGGGGTGACTCTTGGGCCCTGCAAAGCCATCTCCTCTTGGGACTGAGCAACTAAGCAGGGCCTGCTCCTGTAGCCTTTCTGTAGAGGTGCTCCAGCCCCACTGTCCAAGCAGCTATGTCCTGAGCTTGCTCCACTTTAATCAAGGCTTCCCTGCACTGGAGGTCCTAAAACTGTACGCTATTATCTAACAAGTGCTGAGCAGAGGGAGTAAGCGCTTCCCTCGATCTCTGGCTGGCCTCCTGGTCCTGTGCCCTGGGAGGCTGCTGGGGTGCAGGGCTGGGTTGTGCTCTGCTCGCTGTCTGCCAGGACCCACGGACCTCCTCAGTGAGCTGCTCCCCAGCCAGGCAGTCCCCAGCCTCTGTTGAGAATTTGGGCTCTTGTAACAAGGAGCCAGGTGGTAAACACAGCACGGTTCCTGGACGTGCCCATGTTACATGTGTCCAGAAGATGAGGTTGCCTTCAGGCACCCGGATGCAGAAGATTGGTTTCTTTGAGCACTTGGCAACTTGCCACCGTTTGAAGTGCAAGCATGGTTTAATAAAAAACAAAAGACCCCTCTTAACAGCTCTGACTGAAATGTTCTATGCTCAGAGCTGATTCCAGTCTAGGCAAGTTTTTTTTATTCACCCCTTTTATCTTCTTGAACGGGATGTCTTTAAGAACAGATTTGATAATCCATGAGATGTCTGAGCCTTAAACAGCAGCTACTCAATGCGATTTTCTTAATATGTTGAAGCAAATACACATTCTCCTTTGCATCCACTTGTTACTGACAGTGCTTGGAAGTGACACTGCATGTGCTTCCTTCCTTTTTTCAAAGATGCTTTCAAATTCTACTTTTGATAAGTTAAAAAACACTTTTCCCCTTCTGAGTGACTGAGCTAGGTGAGGATCAGCTGCAGAGAAACCATCATCCCTCATGCTTAATTGAAGCTGTGCATTAGACTGAATGAAATTCACTTCAGTAGTGTTAAAGCTCTGTGGATGGGTTAACTAGGGTTTATCCAACTGGGGTTTTATTACGTTGTAATTAATTTCTATTAATACTTTAATAAAAAATAACTATACAAGGCTGAGAATGGGCTTGATGTGTTTTTTTTTTTTAACACTGGCATGCTGCATTTGCTCTGCTACAGCATTAGTGATAGGCTTTTCCCATCCGAAGAGCCCCACGTACTGTCATGGGATCAGATAATGAAGCTTAATGTGCTCTGCTTTGCCTTTGGGTGAGTGGACATGTCTGTAGCTCCAGATCTGTGTGCAGGATTGGAACCCAGCAGTTAATTTCTGTGGTGGGCTGCAGAAGCTCTATAGCCTTACAGGGCACAAGTATTTAAATAGCTCAACAAGAGCCTGATCTCTGCTATCAGTCGTCCCATAGTTTGTCTAGTCCAGCTATAGATTACTTCATTTTTAGTGACAAATTTATGTAGTCTAATAGAATCAAAATGTCTTTTTTCATTTATGCTTTCTGATCTGTTTCATCTTTATAATTTGACACACTCCCATATTTACTCAATACACAGACCCTTTCCTCTCTTTCATTTCATCCCTTAGCTATTTGTATGCCTTGCTGTTTTCTTTGCTAAAACTATTTAACCATAATGATGATACCAGCAGTACTATTTTAATGAACAATAGATTTCATAGCTGGAGGTGTGTCCTTCCATAGCTCTGATTTCTCACAAGGACTGAAATTATTTCATGGAAGATGTATCTGATGTCTTGTTTTAGTTATGTGCAATCCAGCTTTCCAGCTGCTAGGAGAGGCAGATCGTGACTAACATTTAACATCTTTTATAGCACTGGGAGATGTAAAGTTAGGAACGGGAGGATCTGTTTTATTTTTTCATTCTCTTATGTTTTCATTTTTGGTCTCAAAGGTGCTATCCACCTACCTCTAGCCAGCTGGGAAGCAATGCTCTGACTTCAGGTAAATCTCAGCTTTGAGTGCTTTGAAGCTCCAGAAAAATCACGGGGCTGGAAACTGAAAAGAAAAACACAATTTGGCAATAAATAGACCTGCCGTGATGGAATTATTTAAAATGAAAACGAAGTCCTAATTATCTAGGACAGCTGATTGAAAGATGGACAAGCTTTTGTTACTCCTTTCCTGGACATCTGTAGGAGGAACTCCATCTGCTCTGAGTTTTGGGACCGCATCCAAGGCCAGAGCCGCTGCCCATATGCACAGTGAGTCGGAAGGGCTGGCCCTGGAGGTTGTTCTCCAGACCCTGAGCACCGGGACGGCTGAAAGTAGCCTGCCAGACACAGGCTTCGCCGTCTGAGGTGGTGAGCTGCTGAGTGCCCGATGTTTACAACTGCTCTTGCACCCAGCTACAAAGCCTAACCTAGATGTGGCCGTGGTCCTTCATGCGAAACCAGAGCAGAAGTACAGCTGAGCAAACTCATCGTGAGACGTGGCAGTCTTCAGATTGAGCCAAAGTGGGAAGAGGTTCAGGACAAGGCAGGACTTGGCAGTTTCATCACAGCGTGCCAACTGGCCTCCTGTGCAGATGGGGCTGTTTGAGTTTTGTACTGTGGGACTGCTGTAAAGACCTGCAAATGTGAATCAAATTGACTGCCTTTATTAGTTGGAGAAAAAGACCAGAAAGGCAGGACTCGTGGGTTCCGGTGCCATGCCTCCTGCGTGGTCACAGGAAACTCAATTAACTGCTCAGTGCTTCAATGCAAGCCATCTGTAACATAAGCATCATGATACTTACCTACCTCTGAGGGCCATTTACTTAATTAAATTGCTGAAATCTTCAGGTAAGAGATACTTTAAACAAGTAGTTCTGTGCACGGTAGAAGTAATGGAGCTTGGTTTCCAATGGCTTTGTCTTGTGGTTCATTGCCAGCTCTGATTGAAACTTTCCCCCTGGGCCAGGACTTCATGAGGGTTTTCTTTCTCTTTCTAATTCTCTTTCCAGGATTCACAGGTGTTCAATAAGAGGTAAGCTTGGCCTCTTCTGTAGAAAGGGCACTCTCAGGGGATGTTTCTTGGATGTCTCTTTTCTGCCTAGCTGCCTGGCTTCTTAAAGAGATTTTTCTGTGTTACTGCAGCTGTAAAACTTGGTCCAAGTCAGCCAGTAGGTTCAAGCGGTGCAGCAGGAGGGGTGGCTTGCAGACACATTCACCTGCAAACTCACAGGGCAGCTTGCAAAAGCCTTGCTTGCTTTGGAAAGCATGTGGAAGCCAGAGTATGATAGCGCAGACCTGTTGCTTAGAAATGCTGGAGGAACTGAGATGGGCAGTGGAGTTCAAGCGCCGAACTTGGGCACTGTTAGAAAGAGGAGTTGTGACCAAGGCTCCTAACGCACTTGGACACTTTGCTTATCTGCTCTAGTGTGATGCTGTCCTCAGGATGCCCATATCCCTTTCTTCTTTTCAATCGTTCCTTTTGCATCCAGACACATTCCTCCACAAAAAGTGTGGTTTATGGATTTTCCTTAGTGCTTAAGGCCAAGGAGAGCCTGTCAAAACCAGTTAGCTGATCCCAGGTCTCTTGTGTTGACAGCTCTGCTGCAACTCCCCTTGCTGTAATTCCTTCCTGCTGACAGGCTGCCTGATTGGGAAGAGTTTTGTAGGATTTTCAGCTGTTCCAGCTTTTATGTACACTGCCTTCTGGAACTCCCACAGGCTGGAGATAATGCATATGTACCTTGGCACCCCCCTTTAAATTAGGCCGGTGAACGCATTGCAAGTCTAGGAGAGCAGCTGGGGAATTGCTCACTGCAAAGAAGGGTGGCTGAAGAGAGGGCTTGGGATGGGGATTGGGGAATGGGGAGCGTATCTGGTGCCCTCTGTTTGAACGTGTGTGAATATACATATCGCTACATCTGCAGCCTTTAGGCAGTGTTCCTGCTGCGGTTAAGCTTGTTATCAAGTCAGCTCAGGAGTTCACACTTTCTCCCTGTACAGTCATAGTCTGGATGAAGCACAGTGAGAAACTCCTCTGAGCTGCATTTCTCTTTCCTTGGGTGCTGCTCAGCTGGGGCTGGGAATAACCCGACTGTAGGGTGTAAATGTGAAGGAACATCATTTACTGGTGGAGGGATCCGTGGGTGCAGGAATTACACTGCAGATGCAGTGTCTGGCTTTTGGGCTTGCAGCTGCAGAGAAAATCAGCAATGAATAGGCAGTTAATTGAAAGCTAAAGTAGCTGTTTACTGACAGTATAGTCTTGCCTTTTCTCCTATGTATAATCTGTCTGAGATGACTCGAAGTCAGCCTCTTTGACCCAACTTGTTTTCAATATTTGTTTGTTTTCCCTTTTCCAGCTGAATTTATATGCTGTGCTTTTCATTCTTTTTTTTTTTTTATGCCAGCTTCTTGTATTGTTGATCCTCACTGTTAAACTGCTGCTGTGCATCAGTGGTGGAAAACTGATTCTTTCACTGAGCCAGTTAAATTCTACTAATCTTTGCTCAAGAAGTAATTGCAATTTTAGAGAATAGAGATGCAAGAGGGGCTACTTAAATAAAGGAGGGCTTACAGGTCTGGACAAAAGAAGTTTTAAAATTCTTCTGGGATGCCTAGACTAAAGGTTGAGTCAGGAAAAGAGGTAAATATTTGTGGGATCCCATTGATTGAATGGAGCTACTTAAGTCTGCTTAAATTCTTTGCAGGGCTGAGGGGTTCATTCCTTGAAAGAATAATGTGGTTAATAATAATGCTCTTACAGGCTGAGTTGCTGACTGGTAGTTTGTACCTGCTCAGCTTTTTCATGTTTAAATACACTGTCTTTATGGATATGTAGTGTCAATGCTTTCATTTAGAAAATCACATTTGTCAAAAGTGTAGAACAGAAAAGCATTTTACTGAGAAGGCAAAGTTTTCTCATGTGGGAGGTTATAGAAAACTGCACAATAAAGCTTTAGTATTCTGATGTGGCTGCTGATGACCTCCGACTCTAAAAGCTCCTATAAGCTAATGCAGAATGTGATTACTGAGCAGAAGCCCTGACGATTGGTTTGTGTGCGGTATTGATAATATCCTAAACAAGCCAATATACAAACTGATTGGGATTGGTTGCCACTGGAGCTGGCTGGCATTTCTTTCATTAATATTAAAATAATTAGCAGTACGTGAAAAGTTTTTTTTCCAAAGTGTTAAAAAAGTTGGGGGACAACTGAAATGAGATATAGCTGTCTTGCTCCTTGCTTAGAAGCTTCATGCCCCATTCCCAGCCTGCCTACAGATAGAAAGTGGGGCCAAGAAGAGCCTTCCAACTGAGTTGCCAGAGATGGAGGCAGGTAGGGCTGTCTCCATAGAAAGTCATAAGTGTACTTAAAAGAAGGGAGGCTGTATAGGTGAGAGGAAGAAATTGGGGCACTTGACTTCCATTAGCCTGCTTGGATGCCACTTGTTAGCTTCACTAGGCAGGTATTAGTTTGATTTTTATTTTTTTTCCTGGTAGAAAATCTCTTTTAGATGCAGAGGGGAGAGAAGGAAGAGGATCTGAAAATGATCTCTGGAAAACTCATTTTAAGAGCGTTTCCACCTGGAAATTACTCTGACAAAAAATTCCCAACTAGTTCGTAATTGTCTTCAAATATTTGAAGAGCAGTCAATCACAAAATGTGTCTTAGGAAAGGATTTTGCTTTAATGAGGCTCAAAGTACACAGTGAGGAAGGTTAGAACAGCTCCTTAACTGCTTAATATCTAGACACCATGCTAATGAACACTTCAGAAATACCAGAAGCACGGCATAGACTTGCATTGGTATTTACATTGAAGAAGTGTCCAGGACTTAAAACAAGGACCCAATGTGGTAGATGCTGGACAAAGGGTGGTTTACACCTGGAATGTTGCAAGTAAAGCCATGAAGGATGTAAAGGGAAGCGAGGTGGGAGCTAATGTGGACAGAGTGACCAAGGTGTGCTGGGAATGTGGCCCTGGCTGTTGAGACCGAGGAGTCCTGAGTGATGCCCCAGGTAAGGGGAGAGGTGAAATAGCTTCAAGATGCTCACAAAAATGCTGGAAACCTGACAGCAAAACAAGACAGAGATGGGCTATTTAGAGGAGTACTAAAAATGGATCCAGGGATGTTTATGGCAGCAATTTCATTGCTTGGAAACACGGACTTTTGATATCTAAGCTTTGTGTAATATATGCAGTTGTGTCTTCAGGGAATTAAAGCACCAAGAATTATTTGGATTGCCTGCATATATTTGTATTACCGTTCAGAAGCTGAATCTCCTTTTGTTTGCGGTGTTTTGATTGATTTCCTGGATTGAAGTTGCACATGAAAAATGCTTCAAGCCGTTTAAGGGGCAGGCTTTTAGTTGGTAGAAGTATTTTGCAATTGGTTATTAAATCCCTTTGCTGTCTTAGAGCTGAGCCTCCCCTTGGCTCTGCCGGCTGGACAGCTGGATTGGAGAGTGCCAGATTGCCCACCAAGTCTGGAAAGATGAATGGGAAAAAAAATTTTCCTTGTAAATGAACCCAGTAACTTGGCAGAAAAGTTTCCCTTCTGACTTGCTTGCAATGTCTCTGTCTTGGAAGTAGTAGAAAGTGCTTTGTATTAATTTGATTATACCCAGAGCAGGAATAGCTGCATTTGGCGGTGTTATTTATGTCAGAGAAATAACCAGAAGCCTCCGAACAGGTCTCCACTGTGCTCAGAGCTGTACATCTACCTTGAGATTTTTTTCTCCAAATTCAGTAGCCTTTAGATTGTCTGGTTTTGTTAACGTAATTGCTGAACTTGGCTTAATGCAGGAATCCTGGTTTGGAAATGTACATCTGAGCTGGTGGTGCTGGGGAGATGCAGTCCCCGTCTGCACTCTGGGGTGACGCAGGTTATCTGCAGATAATTTGGTCATTGCGTTTACTCTGTGCTGTTAAGCCTGTCTCAGAAGAACCGTGCATTTTTACTTTGCAGGGAAGGAAGCTGGGAGAGGTCGGATCTCTCCCTGTGACAGTGCCTGACTTATTCTTCCCAGACAAACCAGTTTTTTCCCACATGGTAAACTGTCGTATCTTCCGGGTCACCTTAATCAGAGGGTGGTTACCCTACAAAACAGTGGACTTCTTGCAGTGGGAAGCAGACATTGACTGGTGCGTCTGTCCTAAGAAATGCTTGTGGAGCAGAGGTTGCCCAGGCTGGCAGTCTTGGTGTGGTTCAGTAAAAGTCTACATGCTTGGGTGTGCCTGCAGGGATGAGTCCTGCATTGCATCCCGGGGGGGAAAACAGCACTCAGAGGTTGATGTCTAGAGCTGCACTGGGGCTCCAAGGGCACTGTGTCATACCTGTGTGTGCTGCTGTGCCAGGGGTCAGTGGGGAGCTTGGACTGCCCTGACTGCCCCATGTTTCTCAGGTGCTCCTTGTGAGCTGGGTCTGGCCCATGCTGCTGAGTCTTCCCTGCAGTGGTCCTTTCAGCTGCTCCCTGAGTGGGACCCCTTTCAGCAGGTGTAATGATCCTGCAGTGAAATCTGTTGGGATGGGCTGAATTTGGCTGAATTGGCCAGACCTCAGCCTCATGCATTTCTGCACAGAACTGCCATTATCTGGACAGCTGGGATCTGCTGACCTGCTGTAACTGGAGCAGCTAATCTATTGTGGGGAAAAAGGCCACAAACGTGTCATAGAAACTTGACATAAAGCAATAGGTTTTAATAAAAGTCTGGCCTTGCCGCGGACTCTTGATTACCGGCTGGCCCACCACTCTGTCATGGACTCATCATGTAGCTGCTGTGAGGGGAAGGGAAATATTATGGAGAGCTTATAGGTATCTCGTGGAATGCAGTATTGGGTTAAGTGTCTGGCCAGCTTTCATTTTCCTTATTGTGCCAGCTTGAGATAGAGACTAGTCTGGCTCATCCCACCCAAGATGGGAGAAATGAAGTGCTCTGTTCTGTTATTAAAATAAATCCTCCTGGAAAATTGAAGTGATGCTGCATTTTCTAAAGATGGGCTCTTCTGGACGCAATATACAAAATAATTAAAACCTCAGCCGGTTAAATTGAAAAAATCCCCACTAATTATTCAGCAATGTTCTAAATAAAGTAATGAAGGTCAGTTGTGAGAAAGTTGACCACTCATGGTAAAGCTTCTGCTGCACTTCAGTAGAAATGCCCCATACCTCAAAACAGCTTTTTTTTTTTTTTTTCCTGGAGAATATGCTTTCTTCTCAGTGCTTCCAACTGGATGGAGCTTTATTGGAGCTCTGAGGACCTAAGTTAGTTATGCATGTCTGATGGCAGAAGACAAGCTGGTTTGTCTTTGTGCCTCGGTTTTCTATCCATAGCAAAAGGCTACGACCCAGCCTTTGAAGTATGTTGGGATTCCACAGTGTTTAGGAACAGAACAGGGTGCTTATTTACTATGTGTGTATCCTCATATGAACTTAGTATTTGTAAAAGCCGTCAGCCTGGTCCTATTCAGGAACTGAATTGTACCCTTGGGAGAGGACTACTGGTGAAGTCCTGCAGGACCACTATTGGCCCCTGTGGCCTCACATGTCAGGAGACATATTCATACAGGTACCGCCACTGTGGCAGTCTCAGCATGGTCAGAAGTTCACTGGGAGCCCCTGGAGGTACGTGCCATCTGGAAGCTGGTTTTGGGCGTTCAGTGTCCCAGTAGATACTCACCCATAGAGATGGTTGGGAAGGAGGAGAGTGGTTTAAGGAGCCAGTGTATTGCATGGAGCAGAAACCAGGTTGCTTGGCTTGAGACTTCATGCTGCAGGGAGCTCTGCTGTTAGGTGGCTGTGGAAGACATCACCATATGGGTCAGAATATGGAAGACTACATCTGTGCCTCTGGACAGCCATGCAAATTTAATAAAGTGCTGATCATTCCTAGCCTAAAGAGCTAGGATTTGGGATTTTGGTTTGAAAATCTGCTGTGTCCCCTAGAGTTCCAGTGCTTCCAAATCAAAACCTTGCTCGTTCAAACTAAACCTTCAAATTGTTGATCCTAAGCTGCTACAAATCCCACCTCTGTTGATGGGGAGCTGGCTTGGCTCTGGCAGATTTGGCCTTAGTTTTGGATTCTGTTCACGCGTGCGCAGCATTAACAGCTTGAATCGATGGAATAGCTCAGGAGCAGAGGTTACCATTTCAGCTGTCTTGCAAATCCTATATCCAAAGCATGTAATGTGGTGCTACAGCAGTATTTGTGCTTGTTGTTTTTTTGTTTTTTTTTTTTTACCTGGGAAATACAACCTACTTCACAAAATGTTACCAACAAAACAACTGCTCAGAAAATTGGCCTATAAATATCACCTGCTGTATGTGACAAGGGATCTGCAGATGCTGTCTGCGATACGTGCACTTTTCCTAAGATGGGACTCTGGCTTGCTGCAGGTGAGCTGTTGCAGCCATTTAAAAGGAAGCCATGGTGGGCAATAAAACAGGAGCTGTCTGTACAGGGGGAGTGCAATCTCCAGAGACTCGTGGCCTGGCTGTGCCTTGCCATGGGCCTCTGGGTTGGAAATATCACCACTCCTGCCCACACAGAACCGCCAAAGTAAATTTTGGAACTGAAGGGGGGTGTGGCCCGGGTGTGTGCAGGAGATGAAGGGACTGTTAAAGGGGACATGTGGAGGGGGGCAGTCTGCAGAAGGAAGAGGAAAGGGGATGTTTGGACAGAGGGCATGAAAGAGTCTGAAAGAATGAGCAGAGTGGGTGAAATTTCAAAGGAGGAATCCAAACCCTGAGATTTCCACAGATTAAAGCCATCCCTTGAGGTACAGTGCAAACAATCTTTATTAAACTCCTTGGGGGGAGTCAGATTAGACAACTGGAACAATTCCTTTAGGTGATGAAAATCCACAGTCCAGGCAACCTGTCCCAGAGGGCCTGCATCCAGATGAGATCAAGAAAAGCAGTGCAGCGCAGGGAGAGCGATGTACCCAGGTTACCAGCAGAGTCATGAGCAGTCCCTCACTCCCTGGCTCTCGCCTTCTGCACCCAGTCCACCCTGCTTGCAAGGCAACCGATTGAATTCACTGCTGTAGCACTGAATGCTCTTTCTGAACTCTGGAGGGGGGGGGGACGACACCAAAAAAAACCCCCCCACAAAAAAAACCACCCCAAAACAAAAAAAACCCTGAAATCTATTTTGCTATTTAAAAAGAAAATAGCAATCTTGCTTCTGAGGCTGTTCGAGCATTCATTTTCTGAAGATGCAAGCAGCCTGTCTGTTTAAAACCAGAATGAACCCCCCACTTTCTTCTTTTTTAAATGGAAACCAAATAGCACTGCAGTACAAATCCAGCAGCACTTCACAGTAAGAAAAGGCAGCACAGTGTGAGGCGCTGAATAATGCTAAAACAGCAAATAAGTGAGTTGACAATGGTAAGCCCAGAGAATGCATCAGATGTTGGGCTCTGTCTTACTGGGGAAGGACTTATTATTTGGGGAAATGTGCAAAAAGCTCTTACTGGACTTATTATTTGGGGAAATGTGCAAAAAGGTGTTTGTGCATATTTCAGGAGTGCTGCTCAGTAAATGGTTTTGAACCAGGTCTGCCTCGCTATTACAACTGTAGGGAACTCAGCACGGTGATGGAGGGATCCTGACCGGATGTTTGACAAAACCATTTTTAAGTGTGTTTTGTTCTTTTACTGTGTGTGAAAAGTGTATGTGAAAACTTTCCAAAGAAAAGTGTAGTGCTTACGGGAAAAAAAAAGAGGGGGGGGAAACCCCCCCAAACATAGCTAGAAATAAATGCCCTCAAAATTCAGTTTTGTGGTTAAAAAATGGTTCAATTTGAAAGGATGCCAAAATGCCTCTTGAGCTTTGTAGTTCTTGTGCCTTAAGGTCCTCTTCTCCCAAGGTCTGCAGTGCTTGCCCCTAGGATGGGCTTGTGAGCTAGACTGTGTCCATGTTGCTCTGTACATGATTTCACCTCCTTCCATCCATTATCACACCTTCCACCAACATTACAGAGGGCTAACCTCTCTACGGCACTTAGCTATTGCACCTTATGAAGAGACCAGTGTTTTTAAAGTCAGTTACCTCTTTTGCCCCGATGCTTATGTCAAATATTACCAGCGGCTGTTTTTCCACAAAGATATCTGAAGTTCGAGTGAGGAACAAACATCCTTTGAAATCCAGTCCTCAATGAAAGAGTATAAACTACTGTTGATGCTGATGGCGAGACAGTTTCCCCCTTGCTAGTCTGAAAGTATGGCACAAAAAAAAAAAATACTGCTTTTTCAAAGAGCCTGATAAAAAGCTCACAAAGATTATTGGAATGATTTTTGTCTCATGAGCTGTAGATCAGGCCTTCATTAGGTTAAGAGGCTGAGTGAGAGATTGCTGAGTCTGCTTCTTACTTGAAACTTTTTTGAAATACAATAGAAAGTTCCACACGCTTCTATTTGTTAAGAAGATGGACCTAAACCAGGCTATTTCCTTAAATTTGTCATTGACAATATGTGCTAAGTTCTTGGTGGAAGGTCTAAATTACCTTTGATTATGCTAAGATTTTTTTCAGCTTTAATTAAATATAGATGGAAGTTCTTAGTAATTATTCCTTGGGAGAATTATTTTAGAGTGGATACATTTTATAAGAAATGTTTCTAAGGGATTCAGTCTTGGCAGAGGCAGAAGTGATGGGAGCAAAGTGAGACAAAAAGTAATTTTATCACTTGATAATAAGTTTTGTCTAATTTTCAGAGTTAAACTTACTGTGTTCTTAGCTGCTGCTGAATTAAGTGTTGCTGAATGAAATATTCACACAAAGCACTTGGGTTTCGAGGAGCTTCTAAGTTCTGGTGCACAAAAAACCCCTACTTGGATTTGTTCTTTGCATTGTGACTGTGGTCCAGGCTTTGTGTCCTGGGCTCTGCAGATACCAGAGTTAGGCGACTCCTTCCAGGAGTGTGCCGCGTTCAGAAAAAATCCCGCAAAGATGCATCTTCGCCATTAAGTTTTTTGGCAAGAAAATGAGTTCGTGCAAAGTTCTGGGTAGTCATAGCTAGATTCCAATGAGTGTCCAAGTTCATGTGAATTCAGGCTAATCATTTTTATTCTCCACTGTAGTGTGGATAACACAAAGGCAGTGCCGTCGTCTTTCCTGGAGTGGAAAGCAGAACAGAAGTACCGGGAAACTGGACGGACTAAGTTTTGACAGGAAAGGTTGTAGCTAAATAGAGAACTGAGGCGAGTTCTCTGAAGTATGTAGTCTTTGACTTAAAGAAGGACTGGATTCTCCTTCTATTTTCTCTAAGTGTCTTTCATTCTTTTTTTTTCTGTCTTCTGCAAAAGTTTGTATGTTGCACCTATCTTAGTAATCCAACAGAAGGTTTTTTTCCTTTTTAAGTCCACTCTGATCAGTTACAGCTGTGTTAAATAGCACTGCTTCTGCTTGGCCTTATGGTTGTATTCTAACTTGGCATAGAACGGTGTTCATCTTCATGGTAAAGAGCAATTAATGACTTTACACAGCTCCCTAAAAACCATGAAGTAAATGTAATTGTCCTCATTACATTGATATACCTTTTGCTTTGTAATCAGAACTTTCTAGTTGAGGTAATGAGGCTTTAATATCATTCTGTACTGTTACGTGCTGAAGTAAGAGTTAACCTTGTAAGAGAAGTTTCTTGCTAACATCAGCGGGAGCTGGGAATTCTTCTCAAACTTAGCTTATGTATGTTGACATTTCATTGGCTCAACTCTTGCTGCAGTGTTGCTGGATTGTCCAAGGCTGTGAGAAAGGCAAGCTGAGATAAAGTCCAGAAGAGTCTGTTTCCTTGTCCTGTGCTGGGGTCTTGCTCTTTCTTGGCCTCAAAAAATTTTGTTCAAGTGCTGTTGTTGCTAGACTAAACTGTATATTTAAGATGGTCTCTTCCACTGATGTGCGACTGGTTTCAGCTTTTATGTAGTGTGGGGGGATGCTGGCTGAAGTAGTAATCCCCTACAACAGGGAAACCTGTAAAGTGTAACTGTCAGGTAGAAATATCCAGCAGTGGCTCTGCAATGCAGAAGTGCTAGTGTTTTTTGCTTAGAAATATTTCATTTAGTGTTTAATATCAGTCTGTATTCAACTGGGACATGTAAGATTTAGCTAACCGCAGGTTGGACGCGGAGTCTGCTGTTGGACTATGTTGGACTATGCCAACAGCCGTGTGAGAGCCCACTTTGGAGCTGCTTGTCTTTCGGCATTGAGCGTAACGGGAGTGTGCGCAATGAGTTCAGCCTGGACAAGGAGGGTTTAGAGAACTAAAATGATCTCGGATGAATTCTTTCTTAAGTAACAAGAAACATCTGCTGTGGAAAATGAGTAGTGATTTCTACGCTCCAAATGACCTGAGACCTCTTAGAGATTGTACCCACACAGATCTTTTCCTGAACTGCTGACACAAACCTCGGAGACAGACTGTTACCAGTGATTCTGTTAACCCTGAATTTTTACACGCTCTTTTGTTTGCTCCCGAATTTAAAGGGTAGGGGAAACTTCTTAAAATCTGCAGGCCTGATTTCCCTCATGTAGATAGCATTTTTCTGTGTAGCAGTTTGATCTGGAAACTGAGGATAATGTTTTCGTACTTGCACAAAAAGCTCATGAGCGCTTAAAAGCCTGTGCAGCCTGCAGACCTATTCTTGCCACATCTCTCTTGACAGGTGAGATGTACTTCCTTTTGGACCAGCTGTTTCAAAGGTTTTTATTCATGTAGTGGGTAGCTGAGGAAAATCAACTGCTTGAAAGACAGAAAGAGTTTGACTTCACTCTTTGATCAGGAAGAGAAAGGGCCATTGAATCGCTATCATATCTGGATCCTTGGAGATCTTCCTGTAACAGAGTCCAACTTAAATCACCCGCTTACATGAGGAGTTGGAAGAGAGGGGTCATCAAAGATCTACCACCTTACTGAGGTTTTCTGTTCCTACTCTCATTATTGAGGCTGACAGCAGTCCAGAAGCAAGCTATACATATTCAGGCTAGGGATGGTACTTTTCCAGCATCCCATAACACTGCCATGTAAAGGTAAATATTAAAGGTATTTGAAATAGAGTTGGCACTTCTTATGAAGAAGCAGTTCTGCTCATTTTTTAAAAGCAAATCTATGCTTAAGCTGACCTGTGATAGACTTGCTTGATATTGAATCAAAAAATCCTCTCTGCTGAAAAACTGGAGTTATCATAAACCTTGTCACAAGTGTCAAAGACACAAAAAACCCCACCAAACAAAAAGAACCCCACCAAGACTTAAAATATTCCATGTATTTAAAAAAAAAATATATAATTGATATCTGAAGCGTGTAACAGTATACTTGTCATTGACAAGGTATTTTTTTTTTACATCTTCTCTCTGAATATTTTTTCCTTTAAAAAAAACAAAAAAAAACCAAACCCCAACAAACCAAAAAAAAACAAACAAAAAAAAAAAACCAAAAAAAAAGCCCAAACCCAAAACAAAACCAAAAAACAATCCAGCCTTGACTGCCTGAAATAAAAATACTGTGTCTGCTAGTCAGGACTTACATGGTAAGTTAGGCCTGGCATTGGGTCAAAAACCATCACCCTGGACTGGTAAATATTTCAAATTCGGGTTCTTTTATTTCTAGAGATAGTAATCGGGAGGCATCTGTACTAGTGTAGCATAGTTTCATAGAAGTATTGGAATGAGATAGACAAGTAAAATATAACCTTATGCTGAGTTGTAATGACATCCACAGGGAGTTTCTTGCTTTAGCTATATTGATTTATAAACTTAATTATAATGAGATATGATATGCATAGAGGAGACCTTGGAATTGTGTTTACATAGCCAAGGGTATGGAGACATACCACAGGACACACCTGTCCAATCAAAAGAACTCAGACTTTGATTATTTTATATAAATCACATGGTAACCATTTGCAGGTGAAGGACACATGGACACAGTGAATGCGTTGCAAACTATCTGAACAAGCTGGTCTGCTCAAATTGTGGAAAAGGTAGATGGAGATCACCTTGGGGAAGGCACATGACAAGCGTTTTGCTTGGAGGGACTTGATGTGCCAGCTGAGTGCTCCAGTCTCCAGTGTTGCTCTGTCTACTTAGTTCCAAAGCAGAGAGAGAAGTACCATGGAAGAGCTTCCAGCAGTTGCAGTGCAACTGTTTTAAGCAAAGCAGTATCTTTTTCCCTGCCTGTCAACCTCAATTCACTTTGAGTACTTGGAAGAGCAAATTAAATTCACTGTTGCTAAATCCTCCTTCTGAAGCAAGGGTCAGGAGGGGTTTTGGGCCTTCATATTCATGTTTGTTTTAATTGCTAAAATGTCTTCTGTACACATCTATTTGTGGGAGATGAGGAAAAGATGAATGAGGTGGTGATGTCCATGAGAATCGAGGTGTTGTAGCTCTTACTCTTCCAACCAAAAGCTTAGTGAAAAGCCCATCAGAACCGATGGGCCATTTCGACTCATTAAGAATTTTCTGAACCTTCAGCTGGTTGTTTTTGGTTGGTTTTTTTTTCAGATATACTGGAAGAACTAGTACCTTTTCCCCTGCTTCCTAGTAAAATACAACTATGGCAAAACCAAAAACCTTTATATTTACGATTACAAATGTATGTCTTTTCATCAGAGTACTGAAAACTGTCAGTTTTCCATACTCTAACCAAGAATAGCACTACTAGGCAACCAATATTGAGCTCGGAGTAATGGCTTTAGTTAAGACACTCTCTTGAGTGTGCAGAAGATGTCTTGGAAAAGGGGGCATTGTTTGGGGAAATTGTAACTGTCTTCTTTCAAGGTATCATCAAAACAAGAAAGTCTACGTATCTCATTTCCTAGTGAAATAACTCACTTAAGTTGCTAATGGGATTTGTTTTCAGATGTGTTTTAACAGACTCCTCTAAAGCCTCTGCTTCAGATTTAAATACTCCTCCAAAGCCTTGTTTGCTGGTGTGACAGTAAGCTGACAGGCCAATAGGAAACAAAGGGTTTCTCTGGCAGGGATTATGTGAGGGGCATTTCGTGGCATACATTGTTGGGGGTGAGAAGGAAATATATCCTGAACACGCTTCATATTTTCATTGATTAGTTTTGTTGGTCTCAGAGGCAGGTAGCAACATAAAATAATTGCTGTATATTAAAATGCCTGTAGCAGTATTGCACTTTCTAGCCGTACTGAGGCACAGCTTTTGCTTTGTAGACTGGATTAGGGTTTCTCTTTTGCAAACTGCGTTATGCCAAGAAAATGTTTACCATGTGGAGAAATGCTGGGGGAGAATGCTTTTGCGTTCTGATTTAGAAATTCATAGCCACAATTTAATTTGTCGAAAGCAAAGGCTGGAAGCACAGAAGGAGATATCTCAAAGCTGTGTGACTTTCAGGAGTTGAGACCCCTATGTGAGCCTAGCTCTTTTCAGGTCTTAATGAAGTGGGTAGCCAGGGTCACTGAAGATTTCTGAAGCTTGAATTGTGCAAATGTGTCTTCTGTGATACTGAAGAGTTCAGGTGACCACTCTAGCGCTTGCTTTCTTCAAGAAAAAGAAGGGGAAAACAAAGCAAACAGTTGTGTTCATCTCAAATGAGGCAATAGTGTGAACTACGGTTTGCAGGGTGCCTTCTTCTTGGAATACACGGTCTGAATTCATACCAGCTAGCAGCAGTATCTTTTTGGTGACACTAATATAAAGTAGTTCCACTCGAGCTCTTGAGATTCCAAGGGTTTGACCAGCAGAGTTGAGGGGGAAAGGGATAACGTTTCTGACATACAAGGAGTTGAATCAAAGCTCTTTATATTCAGAATTATGGCCTGAAACATACATAGTTTTTCATGAAAAGATCAGATTCAGTGTATTTGTTTGTATTTGCAATCTACAATCTATCACCCTCTTAGTCAGATCCTGTTAGCCAGATCTCAGTGTATCCATCTTTTCTTTCCACTCATCTTTGACTTTCCTTGTTCCTTTTTTTTTCTCAACTGACAGTTCTGTCCACCAATTCTGTAATTACTGTCTATCATTTTAAGTGATGGGCTAAGGGCCAATATCTAAGGTCAGGGCCGTGAACATCTCACTTCCCTTGAGAGTAGAACTGGTTGAGTAGGAAGAATATTGATTCACTGAGTAGATCAACCAAAAAGAAGGACATTTTTCAAATGCTTTTGACCTAATAGCACCCAACCATCTCTACTTGAGGCAAGTTAATGAAGGGGTAAATAATATCTTGTATGAATCATGCCTCAAAATACAAAATGAGGAACTTCGAAAAATCAGCCCAGAGGGCAGCTGCAGACAGCTGAGTGTGTGTCTTAGCTAGGGGTTAGACTTAGATTTACAGAAAATGTCTAAATTTATAGAAAATGCAGCAAATGAGTGAATTTGACTCCTAATTCAGAGTGGAAACTGATTTATCTCTGTGGCTGCTTTAGTGGATCTGCATCTTAAATAGGAGCATATAAGTGAAAGCAGAATTCACTCTTTTACCTAAAAGTGTATCATCTAATTTACATAAAGGGAGAATCTGTAACTTATTCTTCCATCAAATGGCATCTTTTAATTTAGAAAAAAAAATTTCCCAGTTTATTTCTGGTTATTTCTTCCTTTCTCCTATATGTGTAACCCTGAGCAAGTATGCTTTTCATCATTGGGTAATAGCATCCATTACTGAGTGTTAAAAGCTTCCCAGTCTATGCAAAGAATATTGCACATGATGAAAAAAGACCCCCCCCTCCCTCCCCCCAAAAAAACAACCCCAAAACCAAAGATGGTTCCATTATGCCACTTCTGACTAGCATTTAAGAAGGTCCTAAGTGAGTTTGTGTGCCCGTCTTCCATCTGGTGGAAATCCTAGCCTGGAGTCTGCTGGTGTTTAATCTGAAAACTTTGAGTTGTGTATTTGTGTCCCTTGTCTGAATGAATGATGTGGAAATGTCAAAGCAGCTTTTTGTATGATGAACAGTAATAGAGAGAGAAGCAAAATAGTGGTCCAAAAAGACCTTTAGGTGTCTTGGTCGAGCTTAACTTTCTTGGCAAAGCTTAGTTACAAATAACAGGAACAGCCTGCCCTGTAGAAGGGAAAAAGTGCTGTGCAAGAAAGGTCCTCATCTTCTGGGTTATCCAGTCTGATACTTTTATCCTTGAACATGAATAATTTATGCTCAGGAAGTTGGTTTCACTGTGACAGAGAAGCATTTGTTGAGAAAGCTCAGTATTGGTCCTTTCAGAGGTATCCGAGCGCTTCCTGTTGCCATTTTAGAGAAGAAATACATGGAAAACGGAGAGAAGCTCAGGCTTGTTTTGTAAGGGAGTCTAACAGAAATGCTCCTACCTTTTTTGATCACTTCTTTTTAAACTCTGTTAGGAAGCTCATGAAATGCTGCTGACTTGCAGAACACTATTGCTGTCCACGCTTAACCGTTTCAAGATGGATGAGCAAAAAAGTGTTAGTCTGGAAGGGTTAGAAATAACCACTGATCTTGTTCTTTGCATACACTGAGTGGTTTTATCATTTCCAGTTTTATCTCTTAGTACCACTTTATCTCCTGTTGTCTGTCCTCTCTTCCTCACGTTTGTAGCATGCCAAATTTTAATGAGCTAGTGTGGAGCAGACAAAGAGGTCCAAGGCCAAACCCTTAGTCTTCGGCTTGGGTGGAAAAGGGAATAATTAAATGTTGAAAAGGTGATGCAGTCAGGTGCACTAGAAGCAAGGGCATAAGGATAAGGAACAAAGTGAGAGCACTCTTGATAAACCTCTCTAGGAGAGGTTTCTCCCAGTCAAAGCCACTTGCCAACGTGACACAGCATGGCTGTGCTTTTACGTGCCACTGACTGAGGGGTATGTTAAAATTTTGAGCAAGGCTGCATCCAGTTTTCTTTGGCTGCTCAGGCTGGATGCTGCGTGGAGAGAAAGTGAGCCCTTACCTTAAAAGGCAATATATAAAACATTGGTTTTCTGCCTCGTAGAAGCAAATCAATTAGAGGGGTTTGTGCTTTATTTCACTCATGCTCCTGGAGGATGAGTGCAACATAAATATTTTAACACTTTGAATGGCTCCTGTTATACCGTCGGGCAGCACAGGAAGAAGCTAAGCCATGATTAGGATGAGATGTTTTTTTTTCGTAGCTGTGTGTGTAGGGGAAAACAGAAGTGGGCTGTGACAGAAAAACCTGTTGCAGATAACATTTCCCAAATGATACCAGATTTTGGGGTCAGTCAATAGCTTGAAGGCAGGGCTGCTCTGTTCAGAGGGACCTAGACAGGCTGGAGGAGTGGGCCAACAGCAAACTGGTGAAACTGAGCGAGGGCAAGTATGAAGTCCTGAGCCTGAGATGGAATAAACCCCCGCAGTAATACGGGCTGGGCACAGACTGGCTGGGAAGCAGGTCTGCCGAGAAGGACCTGGGAGTCTTGGTAGACAGTGAGCTGAAGGTAAGCCAGCTATGTGCCCTGGCAATGAGGATGGCTGACAGCATCCAGGGCTGTATGAACAGGAGCACAGTCAGCAGATCTAGGGCAGTGGGTATCCTCCTCTATTCAGAAATCATATACTGAGGTCAGCGGGGGTCTTCAGAAGGGAAGTACTAGAAGAAGAGCTCATAAGTGACACGTTTTTATTCAGCCTTGACCAATGTGAAGGGCTACTTTCATTATCTTGGCTGAAGCACTTTGGTAGAGGAAATGGAGATGCTGAGCAAGACTGGGTGCAGCTGGCAAAGGCCACCTCAAAAATACCTCATCCTCAAAATACCAAGGATAATCTGCTGGGAAAGAGGAGGAGCTGCTATAGGAGGGATCAGGCACGTTAATTAAGAGAATCACTGTCTGGTAACTGGCCAGGGTAGATACCTGACAGTCTGACTGTACACAGCTGTGACCCCCCTGCATCTGGATATGCAGAGACGGGCCTCTACAGTACCCATTTTAGAGACAGTTATGTGATTTTGTGTCAGAAGCAGGAGTTTCAACAGAAATCTGAATTCAAGTGCAAAGTAATTCCTAATTGACTGGAGTCTGCATAAGGAGTCAAAGGTGGCCTCGAGCAAAGCTGCCACCTTCCTCTCTGTTCTGTCAGTTTTAGGACCACAGATGCTAACTGAGCCAGCCTGAGGGTGCGGTGAGGCTGGGGATGGATTTGGCTTGGTGGAGGTGTGTTCAACTCCAAATCTGTCACCTGTCCCCACTCCTTGGTGATGAGCACTGGCACATCTGTGAGTGTACAAGGCAGTGACACAGCCAAGGTTTTTCCTGTGGTTGTGGACATCAGATTTGTGACTGCTGTAATGCATCCTTCCCCTGCCTATCCTTAGATGAAAGACATGAGGAGATTTTTTTGTTCTAAAATTAAATAGCTTTGTTTCACCAAGAGCACATCACAAAGGGAAGAGTTCCTTTTTCAGTCTCCCTTAAAGGATGCCAAACACGGATTGAATTTCTTAGAGAATCTGTAGCATTTCCACTCTGTCTACTTGTTACCCTCCCTGTTTTCATCACCAACATCTGATGTGCAAATGTGGGAAGCAGGGCTTGCGTTGGTAATGACTGCTGGCTATTTTTGGGTTTGTGTTGTTTTGTGTTGGTTTTTTTTTTTGCTGCTCTTTTGGGAAGGGAAAACACATTGGGGTGTTTTGGTGGGTTTTTTTGGGTGTGGGGATTGGGGGTTTTGGGGGGGTATGGGATGGGGGGTTTTGATTTTGTTTTTCTTTTGTAGAGCTGCCCCATAAAGTGGAGTAGGTCAAATAACTCCTGGTCATACACCTCACAGAGGTGCCTGAGCAAATGTAAAACAATTTGTACATCCTAAGTAAGGGAAAGAAAATCAGCTCAAGCTGCTTCTTGGGACTGTCTGCATTGGTTTGAGGGTTATCTGGACTCTGATGCTAATCCCTCACAATATCTTTGGGCAGCAGGAAGGATGCTTGGAAGAGAGGACAGAATCATATACCTACTTGATTAGGTTTGTCTCTATATCTCTCTTCCTAGGTAGGTGAAGGGGAAGGGTTTAAGGGAGATCTCCAATTGCTGCAAAACAAAGGTTTAGACTAGCTGGGTTAAGACATGCTAGTGTTCACAACCAACCAAAGGACCAGTGTAGCTCCCACTTGCTAACGAGTCATTTCTGACTCACTGGTGTGAAAAAGATCAGGTTATAGGTAAATCTATAGGGTAGCTTTTGTCATGACTGCAACAAATAAAATTCATCTCCCTAGATCCAAAGAAGGTTGATGTAACAACCCAATTTGCATCATCATATGCTGTCAGCATGAGTGTTAAAAATGAAACTAGTCAAAGTCCTTATGGCATAGGTCTTATTTAATCTATAACAACAGAGAGCAAATGCAGAAGGACTAGCAATAAGCAAGGAATTAAATTTCTGAAAAGAATACAGCAATTTGCCAGCATCAATATGTTACAGCCACTCCTCTGGTAAGAGCAGGGCTGTCTGGCTCTCGAGGTGTGCCCACTGCAGTGCCCAGCAGAGCTGCCTGGAAGTAATGTGCCCTTTGTAGCATGATACTGAATTTGCACTAATTATTCCTGCTTCTTGAAAGGGCTAATCAGCTCAAGAGTAGAACACAGAAGGGCTACATACCTTCCAGGGTCTCAGTTACCTTCTTTTCACCTGAGGCCCTTTGGACATACTGGCTAATTCAGGTGGAGAGGGTTCAGATATATCTGTATCCTTCACATTGCCGTTAGCAATTGTCAGCTTTCTGGAAAAGAACAAAGAATGTGTAATTAGCTGCTTTTTTGTTTTTTTTTTAACAGACTCTGATTTCACTGGCTGTTGTTGTAAGGAAGCTAAACAGAGTGATCTCCTGGATCTTGCCTCTTTAAATTCAGGATAGACAGCTAGCTGCATCTTTAGTGGGAGATGTTTTGTCTCTGCCAATTACTTCTCAGCTGGAAAGAGTATCCAGCAAGCAGTTACCTTTGCTCGTATTGAGTATTGTTGGGTGTTTATTTTACATTTATTTTTTGTGGTAATGGCCTGTTTCCGCATACAGGTACACAGTTTCCCTGGAAAAGCAAAAATCACATTGCCCATTTAGGTAGTTAAATTAGAAACAAGTTTAACAGTATGGCTAAGTAAGCATTGGAAGAAGGTAACTCAAGGATATGGTAGATTCACTGTCTTACAAAGCTTTCAAGATTGGTACTTCTCTACAAGAGATTTTCCAGCCCAAAGGACCTGTTGGGTTTAATGTGAGAGTCTGAAGGATGTTCTTTGATCTGCATTACAGAAAAAGGCAGATACTACCATTACAATAACCTTAAAGGCTGTGGTTCTGATTAAATTGCAATGGTTCAGTAGACAGTGAGAATCTCAGAAGTCTCCTGTGTGTCCAGGGCTGGTACAACTGAGAACTTGGCTAAAGGACTGTGGAGGTTTCTGGAACAATCAGCTCTTGTCTAAAAAATGAAATAATGTTAGGTGATCTAAAAGTTTTACATGTGTTTTTGCAATTTCTTTTGTTCTTGTGCTTCTCAAATGTAAACTGCTATGCTTTTCCTTCTCCATCTTTGCTATGGTGGTCTGTTCCACCTGGATAACTCTTCCCTGAGTCAACTTCCCTTGCTGTCCATCATTACCGTGTCATGATACCGTGTTTCAACAACATGTGATTGTGGAGGCAGAAAGGTGGGACCTTGGGAAGGATACAGTAGGTTAGAGAAAGAAATATGGGGTGGAGGGATGATAAAAAAGTGTAATAAAATATGAAGTTTCAAAACAATGTTTTCTGCCTTCAGATTTTGCATGTACTTGAACCAGGTATGTAGTGATTTTTCTGCTAACTTATGGGCTTCAGATAATGATTCTGAAGGGGAATAAAGATACTTGTTGGAGCTGAGTTGATGGCCTTTGAGCTCTGGAGCTGATGAACAGTGAACAGTTGCTTTGTTCTCTATTTTTATTACCTTCTTTTTAATCCCTTAAAACCTTACCTTGTGTTTTAAATGACAGCCAAAAAATCAGTTTTTTAGGCTGATGTTTCTTGTAACTTCTGATTGGGAATATTAACCAGGAAGTAAAAATGTTAAGTTGCACAAAACATTAAAAAAAAAAAAACTGAAAAAAATTTCTTATGTATAGTTTAATTAAGACAAGTATAGGTATTTTCATGAATGGAAACAGTGAAGAGCTCAGTGCTTTGGAAAACATATGACAATTTAAAACTTTTAAATTTTTCTTCTTTAAAAAATATGGAGTTGTAGAAAAGTAGAGCTGGAAGAGATCATGAGAGACCATGTAGCTCATCTCTGCCCTGTGGCAAGAACAACTCAACCTGAGCTGTTTCTGACAGAAGTGCATCCAGCCTCTTCTTCAAGATGTCCAGGCTACAGAGAATAGACGCTCCACGGAAAGTCTCACTAACCTGTCCTCATGCTTCATTGCTATTGCTGGAAGGATATTTCCCTTAATATCTAGCTTGCATTTTCTTTGTAGATATTGCAGATCACGATTCCTGTTGTGCCCATGACAAACCTGGAGAACAGTTTGTTCCCTCTTTGAAACAGCCCTGCTTAAACCTCTCCTAGACAGGATTAGGGTAATGCATTACGATGGTTTTAAACACTTTAAACAGTTTTGTTGTTTTGGGTTTTTTTGGTGAGATCTTATTCACAACCTTAAAAAGATCTAGCATGGGAGAGGAAAGAGAAACATCAAGAGATGGGCTTGCTCATATAGCTCAACAATGCCAAAAGTAGGGACCAGCCCTCCTGACTCCAGATTTGATTGCTTGTCTGTTACACAGGTCTGTCTTCCTTACCTGAAAAGTACTGAGGCACACATGAGGGACACTTCTCATTGAAAACAACCTGTTTTAGGGACAGTCTATTGGTCAGTTTTGAATCCAGGTGCTGGTGATTTTATGTAAGCCAGATTGCATGAGATTTGAGCTGGCACTCTTTCCTGCCCCCTTCCTCTAACTCTGATAGATGGGATATGGAAGGAAGCATGTAGCCTATATATGGTGAAGAGAAGCACTGAAAAGAGATGCTGCTAAAAACCTAAAAGCTGTCTCTGAAATCCCATCATTTTTTATTGCATAATTAAGCACTATTGCTGACACATCCTCCCTTATGATTCCCTTTAAGTTGGAGCATCTGGCCGGGTGCTGCACAAGAGCCCAGTTTTCTTCTCCCTACACAACGGAGTTTTGATTAATTTATCATTGCTTCTGTTTGAATAATACATTAAAGATGCACTTGAATGTTCTAGGAAAAAAGTAAAATAAAAAAAAAAATCCACACACAAAAGGAAATCCTGCTCTGGCTTGTGAAAGGATGTGCTCTTCAAATGGTAAGAGAGTTGTGAAGGTAAACGTGTTACTGGTCAGCCTGTATTTTTCTTCCTGCTTGTTTATTTGCTGTGCATTTTACTTGGTGACAGTCACTTGCATCAGCAGGCTGTTAAGTCACAAAAAAATATGAGCTTTAATGCAATTAATATTAAAGAATGGTACAATTATGATTAATATACTTTTTGAGTCAGTGTTTTTGTCTAATTAAAAAAAATAGAAGGAATTATGAAACTTGCATATTTTTGACTGCTCTCCATGTGTATTTGTGGCTTCACAATACCTGTTTCATGCTGATTTAACCACAAGTTGGGTAGTTGTCCTCTTAAAAATCTTGCTATGGCTTCAAAAGTGCAGGATTTGTGTTTGCTCAGCACTGAACCTGCCGCTTCACAGCCGCTATTGCTTGTCCCATGTTTGTGTAGGGACCTTAATTCTACCCTGTGCACATTCTCCACTATCTAGAAACAAGGAGACAAAGCTTCTGAAAGCACAGAGCAGAACTGCTTTGTTATCGGAAGGTGAGGCTTTCCTGGCGTTATGCTCTTCCCAGTATCTAACAATCGTCAGGATTTTCCAAGGAGGACATCGTCCAGAGGTTGCTATCACACTGCCTGCAGTCTCTAATGTTGTGGGTGCCAAGTTCTTGAAAATCTGGATAGTAACTCTTGGGCTGGGATTTTTCAGAAATGCTCAGCGTTGGCCTAAGCTTGCGTTTAGATAATTCATAGAATCATAGAATGGTTTAGGTTGGAAGGGACCTTGAAGATCATCGAGTTCCAACCCCCCTACCATAGGCAGGGATACCTCTCACTAGACCCCAGGTTGCCCAAGGCCACGTCCAGCCTGGCCTTGAACACCTCCAGGGACGGGGCTTCAACAACTTCTCTGGGCAACCTGTTCCAGTGCCTCACCACCCTTAAAGTGAAAAACTTCTTCCTAATGTTTAATCTAGACCTGCCCTCTTCCAGCTTAAAGCCGTTCCCCCTCATCCTATCACTACATGCCCCAGTAAAAAGTCCTTCCCCAGCTCTCCTGTAGGCCCCCTTTAGGTACTGGAAGGCCACAGTAAGATCTCCCCGGAGCCTTCTCTTCTCCAGGCTGAACAGCCCCAACTCTCTCAGCCTCTCCTCATAGGAGAGGTGCTCCATCCCTCGGATCATCCTCGTGGCTCTCCTCTGGACGTGTTCCATCAGGTCCATGTCCTTCTTATGTTGGGGACTCCAGAGTTGGATGCAGTACTCCAGGTGGGGTCTCACGAGAGTGGAGTAGAGGGGCAGAATCACCTCCCTTGACCTGCTGGCCACACTTCTTTTGATGCAGCCCAGGATATGGTTGTGGTTTTTTTTTTCCTTTATTGATTTTAAATATAATTTTTTTTTTTTGGCCTCTTCCTCAACTTTCACTCACAGGGCTTTTGGGTACAGATCATAGATTAAATTTACAGTACGACTGCTAAAAAATTAAAAATTCAAACTGTGCACCATGTCCTCTGCAGTTCTGGCTTCAAAAGCAAGAAATGATGACACTCAAAAAGGTCTCTTTCTTCCTCAAGAGCCATCATCATCCCTTTTTGTTTTTTTCACCTCTCTTCATTATTTCCATCCTGACGTTCTCAGGGGTTGCGGAGCCCAGACCAGGGAGCACAGCACCGATGTCCTACGAGGGCAGCCAATTTCCTGATGCGTGTGACCTGCACATGTTATCTCAGACTGCAGCTTGCCACCTCCAGCCATGGCTGAGAACCCAAACTGCCCCTTTGTGCTCTGGTAGCCTCTTTCCCCATCGGGAGCTCCTGCTCAGAAAGGTGCCTTCAAAACCAGGCACACACAACCCCAGCAGCCACCCTGGTCATGCTCCTCAGCACACCTGAGGCCTTTCTGGAGTCTGTTTCCCAGGGCTTAAACTTAAAAGTCTGGGGGAAATTTTCTTGCACACCAGGAAAGCAGAGTTGTGATGTTGCAGGGTGGTCTGCCTCAAAAAGGGAAGGCCCTTTTAGTTTTCCACTTCCCTTTGCCAGGACTTTCCCCAAAGAGTCACAAGGTGAAGCGCAGGCCGCTGTGGGCAGCTGGAGGATACCCCAGGATCAGTCTGTGACCTCCTGCTTTATGCTGCTGACGGGAATGGGAAGCTCTGTAGCTTCAAACTCTACCATCGAGGGGTAGAGCTCATAATTTGAGCTTTCTGGAGTTGCTCAGTGTTTTCTGTAGAAAGCCAAAGCAGCAGCATGTTGATTTTGAATCTGGCTTGTTCTGTGTATCTGGTAAACGTGACTCTCTGTAGTCCTGTTTTGTTGATGCTTTTTAAAGAAGCCTTAGTAGTGTTAAGGACAGAAGAGAGCTCATGGTGCTGAGTATTGAAATGAGAGCTAGTGCCTGGGTAGTTCTGATTGCTGAAGAGTTGGGGTGTGGGAAGAGCTCCCTTACCAAAGCCTGGCTGTGCACAGCTTGAGGTGGCCTCCCTGTGTACCTAATTTTGAGAGGAGAAGTGTTCCCTTCTCCTGAAGGGAAGCACCATGGGGGAGTAGGGACCCAATGCAAACCTAATGCCACTGTTCCTGGGTGCCTCATGAGGTGGCTGAGCAGGAGAGCTTTCCAATCTTTGCACAGACCTGCTCCTGCTGTCAGATGTGACGCTTGCCCAAAAATCCCTTCTCTGAGAGCCAACAAAGTCAAGCCCAAATGACTGCTGTGATCTCACTAGATGGAGAGAAGGCACTGCTGGATTTTACCCACCGAGACTCTTGCAAGAGCTCTCCTCCCTCTCTGCCCCCTTTAATCCATTTTCAAGCCTTGCGATGCCTCATGTTTACCCAGCAGGCCCACGTGAAAAGGTCAGTTTTATTTCTTTGACCTTTTTCAGCTCAGTAAACATTGGCAGCTGGAGGTCCTTGCTGTAGGCATGTCAGTTGCAATGAAATGGTGTTGCAGGTAATGACACGCATACAGAGCGTCTCTGGCCTCTGATGTTGTTTGCCCATCAACAGAGTAGTCATCCTAAAATCTTAGCCACTGCCAAAGCATCAAGAGTGATTTGCTTTCAAAGAGCTTGTGGGTTTGCTTTCCCTGTCCCCTCAGCCTTGTTTCGTTTTTTCCCCTTTTTGAGTTAAGATCTTAAATGCTCATAACCTTAAGATTATCGGTGTACTGGTTACCACAAGTGTGTAGCCCTGGGTTTTATCCCTGATGTGTTATTGCCAGTTTGTTAGCATATAAGGAATTTCTTTTTCTTGACGATTAATGTTTTCCTTGCTTAATTTCTTTCTTAACTTTTTCTCTGAACTGGGAGACTACGTCTGGGACCTGTGTGGGATAATGTTTTGGTGAGGGTGGAGGGGAAAGAGAAAAAGAACAAGGTACCCACTGAGACTTGGATTGTGACCTTATAACCAGCATCAACCAGAACCAATTATGGAAACTAATACCACAGAAGTAACAGAGGCAGTGTGAGCACTGTCCATAGCACCTGCTTTGGTTTCAGAAGTTAGGATCTAGCATCTCCGGTCCCTTCTAAGATGGAAGTTAAACTCTGGTTCCCATGTCTCTCATGTTGAACTTAATCCATGGCCAT
The DNA here is from genome assembly GCA_017639485.1 of Pluvialis apricaria. Lineage (NCBI taxonomy): Eukaryota > Metazoa > Chordata > Aves > Charadriiformes > Charadriidae > Pluvialis > Pluvialis apricaria. The sequence goes on along the minus strand of CM030013.1, from coordinate 29,170,268 downwards.
GTAGTACCATCAGCCACTGCTGCAAATCCTGTAGTCCCATCAGTGGGAATGCTTGTGGGAACCCATGAAAAGCAAGTTGTCATGTTGCGTTCAAATTGCAAGTGCTTCTAGGTGGAGTGATAGCTACACAATTCCCCTTAGGCAAGCGATGTTTCTCTACTCATCCTGTGCAAAGCTGAACCTCATTTACTACCTTTGATTTCCAATGAACATGAGTATCTTTACTGACTGAATTATATCCAACGTTCAATCTGCAGAGTGTTTTTCATCTTCTGGAATGTAGTGAATAATTTTTTTTGATAAATTTTGATAAAAATTTGACAAATTTTATAGCTAGATTAGTACCATAAAAAATGTAGGAGTTGGTGTGTCTCTGGGTGAAAGCCTCTGCTCTGTACCAAATAAATGATCTGTTACTAAACTTTTGAAAAGCACAATAACCTTAAAAGTAATTTCTGGGTAATGATTGGAAGGCTCCTGGGTCCTCTGTAAGTCCTTTTGTCCCTTGTTAATACCTCATTTTGATTGTTGCATTTTTAATATTTGGATTAAGACAGCGACATGCTCTGATCATTTCTGTTGAATGCGTGAACATCTGTTTTTTGTTGTGATTTAGTGTTGTTTGCTGTTGGCTGGGGATGAAAGGAGAGATCAAATGGTTTGAAGTTGGCTTTTTTTGTTTTTCAAAGTTGCCTTTGTTCGTAAGGTACATCCCAGGAACTGAGCAGCAATTCTAATTGTGACTGACAAGCAATGATGGGAAGGAGGAAAACGTGAGTGATGATACATTAGCTGTGCTAGCTCAGCAGTGAGAGAAAAAAACCTTACGATTGCTCCCTAAAATTCTCCATGCTTTACCTAATGGAGAGATGAGGTCGCAAAACGAAGGTACTTCATTATGCACTCAACAATCTGAGTACGCTGCGTGCAGATTAGAGACCTGCTGCTTGCCCAGAAACTGAAAAGTATTTGGCATCTGCATCCGGGTGACCCGAGGGTGAGGACAGGGTTTTTCTGACCTGTGCCAGTGTGAAGCGGTAAAAAGTGAAACCCCTGTGCCTGTGGATTGCAACCTGAACAGAAGCCAACGTCCTTTTACCAGGTCATAGTTTGTAGGCTTCCTCCCTTGCCCCCCTCCTCTCTTCTTTGAATATTTTGGGATTTCATATAGTAACTTGATGGTTATTACCTTGTGCCATTAAACAATAATGTCAAGGAAAGGCCGTTCCACCGTGTGTTTTTAATGATATATGTTTGGAGATGAATAGCTGGCAAGCTTCAGTGTCTAGGGAGAACTTGGAAAGCTCAGGGTATAGAACTGGGTGATTAAATCATCTGAAAGTATGTACAATTGATTGCTTGCCCTGCGAGTGAAGGACTTGTGCAAGCCCTGATGAGTATTGTTTCATGCAATGTGCTGTATGCAGCTGGCTAAAGGTGTCTTTAAATACTTCGCACATCTCTGATGCCGGTTGGAGGGACTGTGCTGTCAGCTTTGGAGAATGGAGAGATCAGTCTCTGCTACACCTGCTCTGAACAAATACCCTTTTAAATGAAAATACCTCTTCTCTGTTTAAAGTTAGGCAAGAAAAATCTGCCCTGCTGTAAAAGGTAGTGCCTGAGCTTCTGCTGGGCAGAGAGGAGGTGATACCACTTCCAAAGCGTGAGCCAGAAAATGTCTTAAATGTTTTTGTAAGAATGGATGACTTTGCCCTCCAGGAGTGCCTCTCTTACCACTGTGCAGAGAAAGTGTCAGGATGACCACCTTAAATTCCTGAAATTTAACTTAATTTCTGAGAGATTAAGCCTACCCTCAGTGAATAACAACCTTCCTGGACATAGAATAACTTCACTTCAAAATTAGACTGTAGGGGAGGAGATAAGTATGCTATGTCCCGAAGTCTTGAAGCTGGGGGTTTGGTGCCAGAGTCCTGCACAATGCAGAGTCTGGTGTCTGCACGCTCAATCTGCTCATCACTCCTCATCAAGGAGGTTGCTTCTGTGGTCTGTTTGCTAAAAGCCGTGTTGGTCACAGTTTTGTTTTTTTTCCTTCTCATGCTTAAGGAGATTCTGACTTAACTTTGTATCATGTGTGTCTCGTCTTACTCAGGAAATTCTTAGACTAAGATGATATTCAATATAGGTGTTCACAAAAAAAACCCCTCTTTCCACTCCATGTGTCGTTGCACCATCCGCTGCTGAAATGACGTAGTGCAATACTGCTGCTGCTAAAAGAGGGGCATCAGTACACTGTGTCCCAGCACAGCAAGCAGAGAACCTGGGGGAAGAATGGGATAAACATGCTGGTGGTGTTACATAGGGATGAATTTGGTCTGCTTAGGCCCTGTTAAAACAAAGGGAGAAATTTGCAGAGGCAAATAGCAATTACCACAACGGGAATATGGCCAGGGTGTCAGGATTAACATTAATGAAAAAATGCAATAGGATGGATCTTTAATGATTCTTCGGGTTAGGACCTTGGCTTTACATCTGATCTGAAAGGTAACAATTCCTGAAGCATGACACAGGATGGCTTTGCTTTAGCAGTAAATGAAAAAAACGCTGCCCTGTTATTTTGTAAATGAAAAGTTTCTGCTGGCTGTCCCTACACAGCAGAGAGGAATTCATTCACCAGATGAACTACTGCCATACTTTCTTTGACATATTCTAGTCCCTGCTGGGAGCAGAACATTCGTGGTGCCTTTGCTCTGTCCTGGGCTCACAGTTGTGCTGTGTTCTTATGGCAATGTTCCCTATGGGCCTGTTTCTAAATACTATAACATGGCCAAACCCTGGTCACAGTTGTGCTTGCAGATGTGTCATTCATTAGTCTTGGTCTGTCCATGCTCGGTGACTGTACAGATGCCTTTTATCCCTATATCATCAGTATAAAACCTAATTTGCTCCCACTGTCCACGGGTGACAGAGATGTAGCAGTTACCTTGAACTGCACTGGAATCCTGCTATTGCAAGTTTCCAGCCCTCTGTGGGGAAAAACAAGCTTGCTAAGGAGCTTATTTTTCACACGGGGAACTCCCCATTTAATATCCTTAAGAAGGTAATGGGTAGAAGAGCCTCAGCTTCTCTACGGACTGGACTGCAAAACCTCCTCTATTGAAAGCTTCCTTGGGCTCGATCAATTCATTTGTAACCTCTCTAAGCATGAATATAAATGTTGCTCACCTGATTAGCCTGTTTTATAGCACTTCAAAAGCCTTGATAAAAGTGGTCAATGCAATAAATACCTAATGAGCACTGAGCCTCCTTCCTTGGCAAATAAATAAATAAAGCAGAGCACAAACTCTAGGTAATGCTTTCAATCAATCAGCATAAATCCTTCTTTGGCTGCAAAAATGAAGCCTCAGATGATAAAATGCAGTGGCTTTGGATGTGCTACACTGATTATATTATTTCTTTTTCCTCAAAGTAATATAGACAAACACAAGTCACTTTCTTACCTCTTCCAGTTTAAATGTAGTTTGCTGGTAGTTTCACATCCTTTTCTAGTTTGTAGTACTTTTAATGTTGTTATTTTAATATTTTAAAGGAATGTGTCATGCTGGTGCAGAGCTTATTGGACTATATCACTTTCATGATGTATAGTCAGTGATGGATAAGTTGAGACTCCAAAAAGGAAGCCTTTTATTTTTTTTTATGGTCCTGTTACCATTCCTTAACTCTCACACCCCGACAGCTGCTTACACAAGTGATCTTGGTGGTACTAGCAGGTTTATTCTTGAAACGCATAGTAAGAGGAACAATATACCAAAGTGTCATGACAGAGGATGCTGTCTTTACAATTGCTGTAAGAAAATATTTGATAGGATGCTGGAGAATGAAGAGGCTACCTTAATGTTCATCATCCCTCTGATCACGTCTTAGTACAGCCAGGAAATACCACTATGGTGCAGATAATCTAGAAGCAATAAAGGGTTCTCAGCATGGTTCATAATAGGTGATCCATGTTACCTCCTGTTCCTTGTATTGACCTTCCCTGGTCATTGCACTGTGCATCGATGCATTTTGGTTTTTCATAACAGCTCAGTCTTTGTTTTGCCAATTGACGGGGTCAACAGAAAGGACACAGACGCCAAGTTAAAAAGATAAGCTTATTTTACTGTAGTTTAAAGTGGCATAGAGAATAAGTGAGATAATGCACCTAATCATTATTACATAGAGTTAACTATAGTGATTAAGAAAGATACATCACCAATTGCCCCAATACCTTACCATCATCCAGATCTGTGCTTCAGCAGAGGAGCCCCATCACAGCGAAGGATCGGAGAACTGCTCCCGGCTATTGGAAGTCCTACGCAGTGTGTCCACTCGTAGGTGAGGCCTCCGTCTTTGCTGTGAGAGGGTGCTGCTTATATACAGTTTAACAAACAAATCTATATGACAAGATGCACGGAAACATCTGGTGGATTGGCTTGCCTCAGCCGGGCACATCCCGGATCTGGCCAGGATCCCGGGCACGTCCAAGGAGTTACTGTTTCCTGGTTAAAAATTTCTATTCCTATGTTTTACAGTTTCCAGGGGTTGTTCTCATGGTCATATTTCATGCTGATATGATGCTCATTGGGAGGTTCATTCAGAAGTCGACTTTGGTTTGAGGCCTATGGTTTAGGTCTTTTTATGTCAGGCTTATGGATGATTTATTGAAATCCTGTATGTGTTACAATGAAACCACCATAAAAATGGTTGTGACCACTTCTACGTATGTTCTGAAAGATCTGCTGGGTTTGTCCAGCTGTTAAGAACTCTAGCAATGAGAATAAACGGATTTGGTTTTGAGCAGTGTGGTTTGTATCCCATGCTTGATGTGCTTGTGTTTCTCTAAATTCTTATTTTAAGGGTGCCTGCAGCACGCTGGCTCAGTCCTTGATATTCCTGTGACAGCAGCAAAAATGTGGAATATTTTAGGCAGATCCCTCTCAGGTTAGAAGAGGAGTGCAGCCTCAGCCTGTTCCCCTGCAGCCCCCCCTATATTCATGGTGGCACAAACAGCAATAAAAAAACCTCTGCAGTTCCACTGGATGTGATTGAATCAGATCTTTGTGAAAGCAATGAAGTTATCCTTTGGATTTTTTGATGCCTAAATAATGACTGTGAACAACTTGTTTTTCATAAGCACAGAATTTGGCCCTTCTCTCTCTTCAGATCCTGCTGAAAATTCACTTCTAGCATTCTTCTTCTTTTGTTAAATTTAACTGAAATTAACAAATGCTTTCTCAAACAAAGAGTTCCTGTTTCAGGTATAGGATCCTCTTAAAGATCAGAGGTAATGTCTTGAGTTTTACCCAGCATCACAATGTACAGACTGGGAATATCAAATTCTTCAAATCTTCTTAGACCCTGTGTGTAATATCAGTAGTAAATTTGAAAGTCTCTTTCTGGCAGCTTTTAGGAGATTCCATGACTAACCCAACCTTCTGCAATATGACTAATTAAAAAAAATGAAGTAGCAGACTTCCAAGTAAAGCTGGAAGAAAATATTCATCTTTTCCTGACTTTTTCCACTAAGAATGGTGTTAATCTGGCAACTTCCATGGTTTCTCAGCTTCATTTAAGTTTCACCAAATTGTTATAAATCTCTCCATACCAGCAAAACAAAAAACTCTGTCTTTAAAAACAAACAAACAAAAATTAATGTCTGAATATGAGGGGAAATTTTTTTTCAGGTGGGAAAATGACCTTTTTCCACAAACTTTCTGCCTTGGTAAAATACATGAAAAAATGAGGAGGGATGTCACTGGGTTTTGCATTGATTTAACAAGATTTTTGTACCTACACAAGTATAAATTTGTATAAAATATATGCTTTTACATACAGATACACATGGATGCATAACTGTCTAAAAAATCTAGTACTTTTTCAGGTCAAGAGTCAAGCATATCTGTCTCTAAGAAAAGCATTCATGTGTAGGCTGGCTTGGGTTTTTGTTTATTCTTCTGATTGCAGTGAAATTAGCAGTAGAAAAAAAATGGGAGGTTTTTTGTGTGCTTTACCCTGTTCCTGGGAAATTGTCCTGGCTAATAACCTACCCTTAGACAGGATGAAACGTAAGTGCGAAAATGTTCTTTGGCTAACAGAGAAAGTAAAGAAAAAAATAAAACCTTGTCACATGGGTTGTATTGTAATGGTGAAGCTGATTCTATTTACTGTATAACAACTTCTCTCTCTTCTGGAAAAAGTGGCAATCTGCTTGTCTGGGTCCATAATGCAAAGACTGTCATTGTTTGTTTTGACTATTGTTCTGACCATTCTGATGCAGTCTTAAACACGGTCTGAAATTTCCATCCCAATCCTTAAGACTGCAGTGCAAACAGAAAACTTAGTTTTTAAAGCATTTACTTTATGTATTGGTGTCTTTTTGCTTAGTTTTGTGCCAGTCTTTGACAAACACTGGGGATATTTGAGTAACTGCTTCCCTGTTGCCTACCGCATCTTTCTTGCTATTAATATTATGACATCTATTTTTGTGATTAAAACCCATGACAAATTGCAAGGCAGTGCATTGTATAAAAAGACTCGCTGTTTTTTTTCCTCCCTAATGGATGTAAAAGTAGTGCCCAAATTAATTATGTACATAATGGCTTTTGGGCCCAGTGACTTGGCCAACATCAGCAACATAAATCCTTCCCAACTTAGTTGTCCATGTCAATGATGCATTTAAAACTTGCAAGAATTAATTTTCTGGATTCACATAAGCCACTTCTGTTGAAGGCCACTATCTGCTAGTGACTGGATGCTTGGGGCAGTTCTTCCTTGATGGGCAGACTTTTTAGTCAGGAAGACAGTTCTATCCAAGATTTACCAAAGATTTCCTTAAAAGAGCATTATAGCCATTTTGGTAGATTTTGAAGACCCCTTTCCCAAAGCCAGGGTTAGTGTGGCAAGAGTTGTGTTTGGTCTCCAGCCATGATAGACAAAGGAAGAACAACGCAGAGACTTGTGACTATGTACCTGTGTTCTGAGGTCTGTCAGCAAACAACTCTGAAGGAAAGTGGGGTTTTTTTGGCCAGACCTTGGAAGACATGACAGGAGGAGGGGAACAGGTCTCTGTCTCTCACTCCTGGAGGATTCTGGCAGAGGTGGAGTCTGGCAACACATGCCTTATCTGAACTCTCTGGCATGTGTGTTCAGAGTAAACACATTTACATCTAGTAAACAAGCAGGTCCCAGAAGATGTTACAGTCAGCCTTAGCAAGCTAGTATTCAGCAACCCAGCATGGGCAGCTGTCCCAACCAAGAGCAAAGCAGGGTTACTCCCTCAATAGAGCGAACTGAAATGTTAGTAAACACATGGGGGTAATTTTCGTCAAAGGCTTGGAGAATTGAACTTGTTGGGGGTGGAATAAGTAGAGAAAAAGCCATGCTAATGAAAACCTTCCTGATGGTGGTCTGCAGACAGTGTGATGTCTGACAGTTGGCAGTAAGGATATCAGCACTACGACACCTACTGAAAGGGTTAATGTAGCGTAGGAGTTCCTGCTGGAGGATGAGATGATAATTTAAGGACTTGCATACCCTTGATGTTCTCACTAATAAATCAGGTTTGAGCCACTGTTCCAGTTCTTGATGCTGTCCTTGGAAGAGGTTGTCATACATTGCTTAGGAGGGAGCATAATGGTTTATGACTACAGCATCTGAAGTCCTCTCATGGAATGAGGTTCCCAGGAGAATCCTAATCGTACAAAGCTAATATTGCTTAGCTAGTGATAATGTCATGCTGCCAAACTGAGTTACATGGATTGCTGCAGCAAATGCCTGACTGATTCATTTTAATTCAGTGTAAATAGAAATGGTGTCAAGGATATATTGTAAATAAGAAATGGCTCTACATGTGAAGGCATTAGTGAGGGGCCGATGAGCCAAGATGACATGACCACATTCTTCAGTCATGTCTGATGGTATCACTGAGGGACTGAGTGATCTGCAGCTCAGCTATAAAATAGTGCAGTGAGAAGACCTGAGCAGAAGGAATTTCTTTCTAGAGGTGTGGGTGTAAAAAACCACAACCACACAAACAAAAAACAACAAAAACATCAAAAAAAACCCAAACAGAAAACAAAAAAAACCTCACCCCCCAAAACACCAAAAAAAATCATACACAACCGCCCCAAAAAAAAACCCCAACAAACAATCCCCACACATGAAAAAAAAAAAAAAAAAAAAAACAAAACAAAAACACCACCACCCCACCCCCCAAAAAAAAAACCACCACCAAAAAAAACCCCAGTGAAGTGAGGTTTCTGAGGCTGATGGAGAAGCTGGAAAACTTGCTGGCAAGAGTCAGGGTGAGCACTGCAGGCCCTGTCTTCCTCTAGTGATTTCAGTGAGAGCTCAGCACAGTTTTTATCCTGATGCCACCCAGACTTAAAGAAAGTTCAGCACTGCCACCTTTAACCCATGGGGGAGCTGAGACAGGTGGAAGGGAAGCATCTCCCTGAAGGGAGCAGGGGCTGAAGCACCATCTGCTTTGCTCCTGCAAAGCGCGCTTGTCTCTGTAATTGAGGGGGTTCATAGTTTGTGGAGGCAGAGCCCAAGTGTGGCACTCCTCTGCTGTGGACGCTTCGCTTTGCTTTGTTTGTAGGGGTTAATTCTTCTACTGAGTTAACCCATCAGCTAAATTATTTCCTGTAACCCCAGGGTACAGAGAGAAACAATTAGCTGCAGGTTTGTGTTACTGATGAAATCAGCTAACAAACTGCTGCTATTCCTGTAGCATGGAAGCTAGGCTTGTTTATAATTTAACCCACCCCCCCAAAGAAAAAAATCCAAATATATATGTAAATGAAGTGACTCACTTAAGCTCTTGTCAAGTTGCCAGTTCAACCTACTTACTGTGAGCAGATCTCTTTATCATCAGAACCTGGTTGCTCACTTTGGACTCAGTCCACGGACCTTCTTTTTTGCCTTTTAGGCTATGCACAAGCAATTAATCACATTACAGCCAATAAATGACTCTAAGTTGCAGTAGGTCATCAGATATTTATTTTTTTTTTTAGCAGGAGGTTGTTATTTTTCTTGCTCCAGAGCATTCCCAAAGAGAAACTCTGATGTGAATATTCATGAGAATACTAAAAGTAGGCAAGTGAGAAGATGGACCTGTTATTTATGTTTGAGGAAGAAACTGTAGCCTTGCTTTCATCGTATTGACTTCTAGTTATTTGCATACTGGACTGAAAACATTTAATTGCGTGAGTTATATGAAAAAAAGGATGGCGCTCTGGCTAGAGTGCTGGGTTGGAGTTATGAGTGCTCTGTTCTGTGCTGTACACCTTGTTTGACCTGGGCAAGTCATCCTCCTTTATTTTTTCCACTTGTGCTAAACGGGGATAGTAATTACCCACTTCACAGAGGAGGGCATGTGGCTGAAATTAATTAATGTTTATAATGTACTTGGTTTCCCTGATGAGGTTTGTAGCTCCGTTGCTGAGTACAGTTATTTCTGGGTTTTGGCTTGTGTGTGTGCATGTGGCATACAAAGGCTGGCTCCAGCAGAAAGGGTAGTAAGATGCAGTCTTAAGAATAAAATTCTTTGGCACTTATATAAATGCAATTAATCGCTAAAGATTTTAAAGCATTAATGCAGCTGGTACTGGCTTTGCTACTGAAATGTAACTGCTCTGTGGAACGCAAGAAGGTAAATAAGAAGGCAGAAGGCTTATGGTGGTTTTTAATGGGAAGGGTAAAAAAAAAATTGGTCCTCAAGGATAGCCCTTGGAGAAAAGACATCTTTAGGACACTGAACACAGCTCACCTGAAACTTTGGGGATATGAGTGACTGAAAAATCTGGTCACCTGGTTGACTTCAGTGGTATCCTGTTGAAAGAAGCTGAAACCCTGATTGAGCCTCAAATTCTTATTTTACAGTATGCTAGTAAGTGGAAAATGTGATAAATCATATCAGTAGATGTGCTAAAGATCATATCAATAGATATATAACAAACACGAACACATATCTTAGTGTAATGTTCAGAGGGGGTTTTATAGCTGGATTTCTGTACCATCTGTAATCTTTGCCAAACTACTTTCTATCAATTACACAAATCCAGTGAAACCTAATGAAACGCTCCAGCCTTCAGAATGTTTGCTGGAAAGTGAATTTATGCAAATCTGCTCAAGAGCGAGATCTTGGTGAAAAACATATTGCGGTGAATGAGTTGCCTCACGATGTCGAACAGAACTTCTGTGTGCGAGGGGCCCGCTGACAGCAAACCTGCGTGGGCAATTGTGCATTGCAACCAGCGATACTCGGGTTTAGCAGAGGGTCAGGCTAAGCAGAGGCTTAAATCTTGTCAGTGCAAGGGAAACTGCCCTTGGAATTAAGCACATTTTTATGCAGTTTGTCAGATTGGGACGATACCAAGGAGATGTTCGGTGTAAAGAATGTGTTTAAGTGCTTTGCTGAATCCAGGCCATAACGGCCGAGATCTTCACCTTTCATTGATATGATGGGTAGCATCTACTGGGTGAATTACTGCTCCTCTGCTTGAAACGCTGAGATTTTGAGCCAGCCTTAACTGTAACACAGATTTTCAGATGGGTACTCCAGCATTTTCTGTAGAGTCCCTTTGATGCTGCCAGTGAATCTGGCTTACTTTATCTACTCAAGGAGGGCTTCAGAGAACTCTTGTTTTCTAATCTTGGAGTGAGTTTTTATTTTCTAATAACTTCACCCTGAATTTTGACTCTGACTAGCAGCGTGCCTGCATTTTAATAAACGATCTTAAAGAGCTCCCTTCCGTCTTCCCCCAGCACTTAATTACAATGTGTAAATATGCACACAGCCCTATTACTGATGTTAATCCCAGTGCTGATAAAGCTGGATAGGAGAGAATAGAAATGAATTGGAATAAGGATAAGCCCAGGTCTTTCATTAGCCCAACTAAAAGTAATCACAGATCTCTTGCTGGTAATATACATCTTCCAGATAGAGTACTAATTACTTCTGGCAGTGCTGTGCTACATCATAGAGATAACTTTATTGTAATCCTGCAGTGATCTAATGCTTTCACATACCAGTTGCTGCTTTTCCTCCTTTCTCTCCTTGATAATGTGACCTTACAAATTTCAAACCTTCAAACTACACCTTGTAGTGTCAAGGCTGAGGAAATCTGACAAGCTGCTTTATTTTTTTTTCCCCCTCAAGGTTTTCCTCCAATGTTTGCCATAAAGTAAAGTTGTACCGAATTCAGGGAAATAAACTTGTTACGTTTCATGCGCCCAGAGTAATGTTTTATGCAGCATCCAGTATGGTTGCAAATGTGTCACTGATAGATAAATCAGCTACTCCTTTCTGCTCGAGGAACCTGAAGTGGTTCCTTGTATGTTTTGTGTTATCTATGTATTAAGGCTAGTCTTTTCAAATTCTGGTACCTAAAATTAAGCTCTTATGTCCAAAGTTAGGGCCAGCTCTCATCCCCCAAGTCCTTTTCAAGGGGATACTAAATTCCAACAACAAAACCTTTATGTACTTTTAATTAGTAGAATCAAATTCTGCTTGAAATGATTGAAAGAGTTGCTCGGATGTGGCCCAAGAGAACCTGTGGAAATTCTGTGGTTTTTGGTGTGGGGTTTTTTTTTGTTTGTTGTTTAGTTTTTTAAAGCAGTGGGAGTTCCACCTAGAGGTACAGCTGTATCGGTAACTCAATATTTTTGTTCAGTCATCTTAAAGTCAAACAACAGGGAGAAGGGAATTGTATGGTTTGACTGAGAAAGGCAATTAGGGACATTAAAAGTCTGAAATGTTCTCCCCTCAAAATACTTGATATCCAGTTAAATTATTTTGTTTGAGATGGATCACCAGACTTGGTGTGAAGTATTTATCATCAATGTGTTAATTAGCAAAACTGAAGGAGCTTTCAAGCCAAAGAAGTCATTCTTATTAAAAAAAAAAAAAAATCAACATATGCCATTTACACAGAATCCTTTCTATATTTTTGGTATTTTTTGAATACAAAAAGAGCAAACAGTTCAACTGAAAACGGATCAATGAAATCACTTCTCGTCACTGCATGTTTGGTTGAAAAAATATTATCAATAAAATTTCCCAGCTTGTACTGACAACCTAGTTCAGAGTCCTTTAGAATACATCTCAGGCAGCACTAGCTTAGAAATACTAGAGGTAGTGAGGTGAGCAAGTGCAGCTGTATGGTATAGAGCTATAAGCCTAGTGGATGCGCTCATCCCAGTACCAAGTTGTGTGTTTGTCTCATCGCCTCACCTCCGGCTGGTCACCTTCATACCACACTGGGTTCTGACTAAGGAGATATTGTGGGCTTTGAGAATCTGAAAGGTCCTTTTGGCGTTGAGGGTACTGTGTTGTGTGATGTGCCAAATCCAGGCAGCACAGGGTTTTGCCACCTGGGGAATACTTGTGATCATGTTATTTTTTCCTTCTCGAGACGTTAATTCCCACCTCTGTTGCTAAAGCGGTTGTTACGCTATTAGTGAGAAACACATTTTGAGTAACATATTTTTGCCTGCAGATAAAAGCCCTTTCTGTGAGTTTGTGTGAATGATTTCTGTAAGTACTTGTATGTGTGCAGATAAAGAAAGTTGCCGGAACAGGAGGCTGAAGAGTATGTGCTGAGATGTAGCGTGTGAAAATCTCCCAGAGACTGACAAGGTCCAGAGATGAGTGGTCCGTTCTCATTCACAGCTTAATAAAAGGTGTTGAAGGAAATACTGGTTCTGATTTGCTGCCCCAGCTTCATGCTGTATTGGGGGAAAACCAATTCATTTATAACAGCTTGACCAATTTTCTTTTTTTTTTTTTCCTGTGTCCACGACCTGTTTAGCCTTTCTTCCTGTGTGATGTGGTCTTGTGTGTGCTTGCATTAGACTTTCACTGTTTTATAGACCTATCTTCCTTTTCTGACTGCAACAAAATACTTTCTGGGGGTTTCCTGGAAGCACAGCAGGGCTTGGTTGTACAACTACTGCTTGGTCGCACAACTACTGCTTGGTCGTGGCATCACACTGAGTCTTGGCTGCTTGCTTTAAATAAAATGGTCCCTGGTATTTTATTCTTGTTCCAAATCAAAACAAACAATTTGGAGCGATTTGCATCTAGTTTGTAAACAATTTACTTCAATTACAGTTTATCACAGCAGTTACAGAACTTGCACACTGGAACACGATGTAATGAATTATTAAAGACGTCAATCTTATTCTGTGACAAACGTGAACCCATAAGTATCAAGACCTGATAGCAAAATCATAAAAGCTGACTCGTATTTTAACAAATACCAAGAATTTAATATGAAATTTTGTCCATGCAGTTAGTTTCTGTATAGTGGTTGCAACAACTCAGTCCAGAAGAAATATTTCTGAAAATGTGTGGGATTTTTAACTTATTTACATAGTACCATATTAAAATGTCTAGAAATTGTCTATTCTAATTCTTATAAAAAACTTCAGGACTTTTCACATAAAGCACTTACAAACTGTGTTGCTTCTCTTCTGGCAAGGGTGATAATAACAACATCAGTAGGTAAGGTGTGAGCTTGCAAAGAAACAGTTGTGCAGAAAATAAAAATCTGGTTACCTGTTCAAGAAAGCCACATAACTACAGAAACGTAGTTTTCTGGTGTGACACCTGGGGGTGATTTGGCTGTAAGGCGGGGGTTGGAACATCTGGCCCGAGATTTCTAGTTCACAGTGAAGCTTCTGAGCTGCTTACCATGGGCAAGTCAATTATGCCCAATAACTGAGGGCAGTTAAGATAATCTGCTACCTTGCACTGTGGTGTCTAAAAGAAAATTGGGAGTAGATGGCAGATGCATGTCCACCTTGCAAGCCGTGGGCTGAGTAGGCAACTCTGATATCCCCTCCTGCATCTTTTCATGCCAGACAGCACCCTAAACCAGCACCACTTCCACAGTCCTTTACATAAAATAGCCAAAGGTTGTAGGAGACTTATGAAGTAGAACCCAAACTAAGCACTGCTAACGTGCGTGTGAAAATATATTTGGCCATAAAGACGATATGGACATGTCTGTCTGTCTCTGAGACTGTGAAGTCTAAGGCCTCTTCTGAGAACCACAGGCCTGTGTTTTAACCACTACTGCATTTCAAACTAAGGATTTAGAATCTCCCACATAAGACTCATAATGCTTTGCTGGCTAATGGAAATAATTCATCTATCTGTCTTAATGTGCAAATGATGAGGCTCAGGTAATGACAATGTCCTGTTTGGATGTCAGGATGACAGAAACTGGGGACTGGAAGTGAAACCTTATGGTGCTGATCATTGATTTTGTATGCCTGATTTTTATTTCCATTGCGTAGATTTTAGACTACAAGGCTGCCTAAAAATGACATTCCTGTGTTGTGTTACTCCAAGAGCCCTGTGAATGATGCTGCAGGTCTGAAGATAGCTCGCTTCCTACAGACATTAGCAGTCTCAGAACTTGCTTTTGGAAGAAGAGGGGGCTCTGGTACTGCTATACAAATTCTGAGGTGATTTCAGTCTAAACCAGGGAGAAAAATTACTTTTGATATCTGATTTTAGGACTGTGATAAGTCTTGTGTCTGCTTTACAGACCAAGAGCTAATAAATGTCAATGTTATAGCCAGTGAAAATATCATGGAATGACACACAAAGAAACAGTCCACAAATATAGTTTAATTTTCTGTTTGATGTTGCTGCCCCCTGTTTTCCTTGAACACCAGCACTTAAAAACTCTTAATCTCACCTTATCTTTTTCATGATGCCTGACGAGTTCAAAGTCACCTAGTAGACGTGACATGCTGAGTTCTTACTCATTTTATATTTTTACATGGACATCTCCATCCTTTTGTTTCCAGACATCTAAAGCCATATCCCTTCAAAAAAGGGAGGGAGGAAAGACTGACTAGATTTGATTTTATTTATTTCTTTGAGAAACAAATTTCTGGGACCTCATTCCTTCATTCCCTTAGAAAGACAACAGCCGCCAATAGAAGGTGACTCATAAGTGCAAATGACAGGCTTGCAGAAGCTAGATTTGGACAGGAAAAAAAAAAAAGAAATGGTCTTACAGTTGGAATGAAAGGTGAACCTATTTTTTTTCATGTAGCTCACTTTATTTCTTTAGTACCCTGCATAAAATGAGATGATTTGTCCTGTAAGTAGAAAGCAAAGGAGAATAACATAGTTTCTGATTTAACGCATTAGGACGAGTTCTCCAGTCATAAATGTTTTTAATTGCCTAATTCACTAGTGATAATGAGGGACTTGAAATCCTGCCGAGGGTCTGGGTCTCTGTTACTGTGGTGGTTGGAATAACTAATGATACCTTGGAATAGACGGCTGTTTGAAATGTTAAGAATTAGCTCACAGGAGAACTGATTGTGAACCCCTTGCTGCAGGGGATTTTGCTGTGTGTTTTTACGTTTTGTTGGTTTGGGGTTTTATCTAGAGGGGAGGAGGGAAGTATGGAGCAGTTCTAAAGAAAACAGATAAGTGGAGAAAACAGCTGTTTGGAGATTTTTAAAGCTGTTGAATAATTCAATTTGATTTTCTTTGGGAATAGTGAATGAGACTGTGCCTTTTTAATGTAAAAATAGACAAGTTCAGTTGAGATTGAACAGTGCACTTAAAGGGAACTTAGATTGCTTATTTCTATTCTAGCCAAATCATCAGCATTTAAAAACAATTTAAGAACCTGCAGTCATAATAGTCTACTTACTTAAGAAGAAAAAAAGAAATTAAATATGGCGTTTTGTTTAGTAAGTAGAAAGTGTTTTATTTAATTGCAGAGCAATTGTCCTCAGTCTAGAGACTGCTGATAGGGTACTCATAACTGAGGCTGTAAGTGTATGTTAAAAGTCCTTTGCGTATGTAGAAATGTTTATATATTGTACTAGTAAAGTACTCTCTAAACATATATGGCTGTGACAACACGAGGATTTGCACCGCAGTGATGGAAGTAGCGCTGCTGTCCCTTGACCAAGTTTGACCAACACAATCAATATAGCTGTTAAGTGCTTCCTTGGGGGCCTCTGTCCGTGCAGGGTCACATCACTGGTCAGTGCAGGCAGGCAAGCAGAAAGATAAACATATCTGAGACTCTGGATTAGATCTTAAGACAAACTGAGAAAAATAGTATTTTTTTCACTGCTATTTTTTCCATCAAAATTCAGAAGATATAAATGTCTTAATTTGCACCTGAAAAACCAACAAACTGCCAGTTTTGAATGATAACACTTGATTTTTGAAAGCTTTTCTCCTGCCTGTTGGCATGTGTGTGAATTTTTTATTGTTTTGGTTTTTTTTAAAATTTTCCTATGGGGGCTTCCGTTTGTCTTCCTACTCCATTTTCCTATATTTATTGTCTTTTCTACCAAGTAATACTGGGAAGAGTTTTAGAAAGGCAAAGCCCAGTGAATAAAACTTTTCTATCTCCTGTAAGTGGTGAGACTCATTTGATATGAGATACAGATTTTTGTTTCATACCATCTTGAACTTCTGCCCCTCCCTTCCAAAAAAAAAAATCAAACGCAACACCAAAAACCCCAAACAACTGAAAAACTTTTGAAATCTTTACTGTGAATTCTTGATTGTACATATGGAAGAACTGTATTAATCAGCTTTGCTAGACATCTAGATTGAAGCAGTAATTTGCTCCTGTACTAATGCAAACTGCTTGTCACCATAATGTTATATCCCCTTGCTATCTATACACTGCCTTTTTCAAAGTACTTGAAGGCAGGAATCAAAACTTTGGTCCTCAGGAAGCGAAAAAGAAGAAAGTGAATTCGTTGTTCAGCAAAACAGCAGTATCTCTATGAAATGCACACGCATCTCCAGAAAAAAACATGGTCTGCTGCCCTTCCTGCTTACCAGTCTTTCAATATCAGCCATTAAAAGCTTTAGGGTCAAATTAAAAAAATAATAATAATTAGAAATGCAGATCACTGCATAAACAACGTGCTCATGCAGTGCCATGTCTAATTTGTACGTGGAATTAGTGTAATTGCCAGTGCAAGCTGGGTAATTGGGTGTGGAAATGATGACGGTGATTTCCTCATCTGCGCAAGCTGCAATGAAAATCGGTTGTGCTTTATTTACTTAAAGTGGCCTTTTCCACAGTAGCCTATCCTTTAGTGCAGATGACCACAGTGGGACCAATCACTCTGCTGTGGCAACACGTGTTTTCAGAAGTTTTGAGGAGGAGCTTCTTTACTCTGAGGGTGGCAGAGCACTGGCACAGGCTGCCCAGAGAGATTATGGAGTCTCCCACACTCGAGACATTCAAAACCCGCCTGGATGCCGTCCTGTGCAACTGCTGTAGGTGTCCCTGCTGTGGCAGGGGGGTTGGACTGGATGATCTCCAGAGGTCCCTTCCAACCCTGACCATTGTATGATTCTGTGAAGTCCAAGGACAGTGAACGCAGCAGGTCTGGAAAAGACAACTGAATATCGGAGAGGTTTTCCCCTAACCCTTAGTGCTGTTCAACCAGGAGCTGCTCTGTTCCCTCCGGATTTTTTCCACACATCTTCCCAATTAAGAGAGAGAAAGGCGTTTTCTTGAGTAACTCCAGCTTGTGTAACTCTTCACCTGTGAGTGATGTTGGTGTTTTAATGTTTCCTATGGAACCAGAATGAAGACATCAGTGTGGTGCCGTTCTCTCACCTGGCAGTTCTTATACGGACTATTCCTCTGGGGAGGAGCGCAGCAGGGCTTTGCAGAGGCACGGGGGGTGATTATGGCGGTTTCCTGGGTGCAGGGGCATCGGGCTGTCCTTTGTGCCATCCCATGTTTCCAGCGCTGCTGCCGCTGGCCAGGCTGGGCTGTGCTTTGTGCTGCTGATGGCAAGGGTTGCGTTCAATCTGTGCCTTTCTCTCTGCCAGGGGCAGAGTTCCTTGTCACTGTACTAGTTTGACATGAGCAATCGCTTTGCTTTCTGCATGCAGAGGGAAGGAAGGAATAGGGAAAACTGGGAGGAAACAAACAACAAAAAGCTCTTTGGCTCTGTGTTTGACTTGTTTGACTTCAGGGTGTCTGCCTTTTCCTAGCGAGATTGGTATCGGTGAACCAGAGTTATTGCCTCTTCATCCGTTTCTTCTCAAGCAAAGTGTTCTGGTTCATTTCGTGCTGGTGTTTTCTGCACCTTTTCAAACTGTGTTAGAAATTTCACATGGAGCTAATAATAAATAACATGTTTTCTCTGGGAAGGAAATTAAAGCCAAAGGACCTGAGTTCTTTCTTTGGGAAATAATGTGACATTTTCTTTTTCAGCCTGGTTTTGCTTTAATCATCTTCTAAAATGCTTAACATTCTTTTTTTTCTACTGAAGAAGAAACTGGTTTACAAAGAATAAGGATAAGACAGTTTTTATGGAAAGATTTTACTGGTTTAACGACATGTCAGTCAGTTACAGCTGAGTAGTCTTTAATCTCTAGATCATTTGTGCAGTGATAATCCCTTTTAAAATGATAGGAAGCTCATTACTTAGAGTTGAATTTTATTTTGGGTTGTCACAAGTAAATCTGTAGAGCTGATACCTTTTCACGCTGACTGTAATTTAGCCCAGAAAAAGGAGTAATGCTGTGTCTTGGTATTACATCTTCACTATTCAAAAAAAATCATAATGACAGCTTTTAGGTTCACGAGACTTTTTCCAGATGAAGGACGTATACGTTTGTCTCTGCTTCATGAGATTTTTTTTTAAGTCATGTTTTCTATCTTTTTAACGCAAATGGGAAAGCAAGCTTTTTTAATTTCATAAAATTGCACATAAGCCCCTGCTGTAGTGTCAGGCAGTAGTACTTTGTAGTACAGCAGATACTGCAAGACCCATGGTAAAATTAAGGGAGCTTTTTCATGGTGAAGGTATATACAGTGTTGCTTCTGCGGTCACCCTCCACTATCAGGTATATGTTTTACGTGGGTGTGGTGCAAACAGCGTCGGTGGTGTCCTTTGCAAATTAGGATGTGGCTTTCATTAGGTTATTTGACAAAATTTAATTGTACCAAGTTCAGTACTAACAGAATTTCTTTCTTTGTTCCAGTTGGGGTGTAGCCTTTAAAAGTATGCATTAAACTTTCTCTGCAATGGAAAACAAAATAAGGGAAAGCCCTTGGAGAGCTGAGCTTCCTGCAGCTCATAAACTTTTTTCTCGTCTCCTGGGCTTAGTGCAATTTGAGGAGGAAGAGCACAGCCCTTGGGTACATCATCTCTTTCATTTGGGCTTTCCCAGTTGTGTGTTTTTCCTAGTGAGGCAAATCTTTCAGTGAAGGAAATTGGAAGCAATAGTTCACAATGTTCTACTGCTTTCCACGAGCTAAAGATCTGGTCTTCAGAGTGCTTTACCCTGGTTGAAGGAATTTCTCAGAATGTCCTGCTTTCCCTGAGTGATACCCTCAACCGGTGGAAATTATCGGTGCTCTGCTGGAAGCCTATAGAGTGATCCCAGTTTGTCTCCTACCTCTTTAATCTCTTTGGGGAATATACACTGCTAGCAGTTCTTATGGTACAACACTGAGCTACTTGATTAACAGCAAGCCAAGGGTAAAGGCTCAAAATATGCTTTCCCTACTGAGCTTTATGGAACAGGCAGCTGAGGATAAAGGTGGGAGGTGACGTGATGAGACTATTTTTCTTCCATAAGACCTATTTATTCAGTTGCTTTGGTAGCTCAAAGGCAAAAATATGGAAATACCATTCTCCCTGAGAACAGGTGTTGAGCAAGCAGCGGGGATTCTGGGGAAAAAATTGTATGTGCTTCCCTGGAGGCACCCGTGTCAAATGTAAAACATAAGTCAAAGGGAATGGGATGTAAAGCTTCGTTCCGTACCTGTGTCTTGATAAATGGTTAACTGTAAGTGTAAGACAAATTAGTTTGGTAGATGGGTCATTGAACTGGTGACAGGGCTGAAAGTTTGTTAGAAATAATTCAGGAGGATTCTCTGCTCTAATAAATGAATCCATGGTGTTTTTCTAGTATTTTTGGGAGTAATGGTTTGCAGGCGAGAGAGGAATGGAAGCCAAGTCCAGCTATGGGGCAAAATTCAGATCTCTAAAATGCCTTCTTAGCTGAGGCCACGGGCAGATTGGTTTGCTATAGGATGAAGTTTAAGGTTGAGCGGACTAGATAGAATTTGGGAATGGAATGCTGGAAAATCACAAATGCGGTATAAGTGGGAGAGAGAGATACTTATTTGGTTGGAGGTTTGCATTCAGAAATAGTGTTTCTTTTGTCGGAAAGGAGTATCTGAGGGTGGAGAAATAATTTTCAAACTGTTGAGTACTGCTGAAATTAAATTTCTAAACCGATGCTGCAGTGTTTCCAGATTGTCTGTGACTTGCCGCAGCTTCAAGTGCCTGGATCCCATGTCAGACTTTAAGGGATGAATCTTGCTCATAGAGCTTGGGAATCGATCCTTCTGTGTTTGTAGAAAGGAACTCACATGCTGTTAACATGCTGTGGAAGGACACTCAGAAATCCTGAAACCCCAATGTTTTCAGTATAAAACATTTGTATTAGAGTCTGAAATTCTCAGAAGAGCTCAAAATATGTTCTCTTTCCCCAGCCTTCACTGTTGTATTGATACAGCTGATGAAACAATACACTTCTCTGCAGTGTGTTGAGAGGAACGGGCTATTCTTCTATGCTATGCTGTTCAGGCAGGGTAGCTAATTTTGTTGATAAGCACTAATAGTAATTTTTTTTAAAGCTGTAGGAATTTTGAAAATGACAGTTAATACAGTGCTTTCTATTTTTAACAACTTTAATAAGGAATATGGCCAAGCCAACAGGGAGATTGGGATGTGTGGGCTAGTTCTAGGATCAAGATGATACCCTGTAAGGAAATCCTCCTTGCACCTGTGTGTTGGTCTACTTTTGTTTAACGTAAGAGCGGGAGGTTTGACCCAAAAGCATAGCTAAAGGACTTGAAGGAAGTGATGGAGGGACAAAGGAGCTTACGCTTTTCTAGAGAACAAAGATTATCTCAGTAGTGGGAATGACCAAAGCAGTTCTGTTTCTTATCCTCACGTCTAGAAGTCCGAAAGGACATCAGGTTCCACGGGAAGTTTATAAATCTTCATTGTTCCACCTGGAAGACAGCACTGATTAGATGGGCACTGATTTGGGTGCTGCAGTACTGGGTAACAGGTTTCCACCCAGCAGCCCTTTGTTCTTGGTTTTGCCTTCTGTGGACAGAGGAAGTAAGGAACTGGCTTGACTTTTTCGCTCCAAAAAGACCCCATGAAAACCCCAAATTTAAAAGAGTTTATATATAGTAACTGAAACTATCTCCCCCTTCATCCCTCATGAGAGTAAATGAGGAGGAGAAATTAAGATGAAGGTCACCGCTCACTTGGGACTACTCTGCCTCTCCTTCACTTTCTTCCAAAGCCTTGAGGATATAGGCAGAAGGTGGCTTAGGTTTGTTATCCTTCAGATAATAGGATCTAAGTCATACATCTTAGTGGGTTAATAAGATTTTTCTGCATTGATTTGTAATATGCTTTGACTTCCCCCTCCTTTTGAGTTAGTTTCCTGATAAAATGTATGCCGGGAGAAAGAGATGTGAGGTGCAAGTTACCATCCTGCCTCTTAATTTTAAGGAATGACCTCTCTGCAGGAGACACGCATGTGCCTTTCTTCTTATTTTATAACTAGGAGGCAGCTGAAATCTAGCAAAGTCCTCTTCCTGACAGATAGGAAGGACCCCAGGTCAGAATGTCTTGTAATTACAAAGTCTTGATTGTTTTATACTACTTTTATTCTGGTTTATCCCCCTTTTATCCCCGTTATCCTTCCTTGTGTTGCTCAGAGTCATGAAGGGCTGCAGCTCCTCTCTCTCATTGCTTGGTGGCAATCCTCCACCTATTCCACCAGATCTCATCTCTCCCCCCATTCCCCTCCAGCATGGCTAAAAAATGTAGCAAGAGAAATATAAGACTGGAGTTTGCAGGGGAGGGGAAGGTGTAGAGGGCAATGAGGGCTTTTTTAAAGAATAAAAACCTTGGTTGTTTTTTTTGGTTTTTTTTTTTTTTTTTTTTAAACCTGAGGGGACTGTCATTTTGGCCACAGTGCTGCTGAAAGTCTCTCCGGCCTAATACCTTCCCTAAAGATAGTTAGCATTAGTAAGTCTTGACTTATATAGTAGTTATAAATAGTATGGCCCATTAAAAGGTGGAACCATTCATTTCTGTCTGATTCCTTCCCAAAAGCATGGGAATGTGAGCTGAATGTGCTTTGAATCCTGTGGAGGTAAATGTCAGGTACAGTCTTAATATATGGCGGGTGTAGTTTAATACAAACAGCTGTGGTCACACTTCAGTCAGCGGTGAGCCTGCAGCTGGCGCAGATAATGTGTGAGGTGACTCATGGGTGGCGGATTCCATCTTTTTGACTTGGAGGCTCAGTAACAGGATTTCTGTCCTTCATGGTTCTGTCTTTCTTCCAGTCCTGTTACACTCTTCAGCATTTTCTTTATGCGTGTGGCTGTGCTCTAAATAAGGGCAAGAGAATGAGAATGATCTAACAACTTCTGGAGGAATTTTCCCTTATCGGGTGGATATGTCTCCCTATCACAATACAAATTTCAGGCTTCTCAGATGATGGACGATGAATACTATCTTGTGACCAGGGACACTTGCGTTGTTTTGACATAATAGATACAATTTTAGTCTTCCTATGGGAATATGACCATACAGCTCCATTTTAAGGTTTGTGTGATCTGCTTCTTGAGGAAGTTTGCATCAGTGCTGCAGGTCACCAGATGTTCCCAGTTTCCCAAAGTATTGTTTTGCCAGCACTAATTTCGTAGGGATCCTAGGTGGGAATGCAGCAAGAGGTCCCACTCAGTAGGTGCAGCTTTCCGAAGAGCAAACTATAGACATTGCTGTTATCAATGCATGTGCTCATTACTAGGTTTGCCCCAGCTGACTGTCAGAGTTGCTGATGCCGATGGGAGCTGGTTCATCCTTAGCTGGTGGCTGTAAATTGGATGGGGGGGAGGGGAGAAAGAGGAAAAAGGAACAACTTATAATTCAAGTTCTAACAACAGGGTGTTTTTCTCAAAAGAACAGGGAGAAGGATTTTACTTTCACTATATCTCACTTCCTTTAACACGTTGTTTTTGACTAAGTCCTCCTCTCTTTGCTAAAATACAACAGTTTTCTTTCTGACAGTATCAACCTGTTCTACAGATGTAGAGCCCCAGTGAGAATAGACCTTTAACAGGAATTTATACCCCAAGTCTGAAATGTGCACTTTATATCTGTTATGATCCCTGGGTGCCTGTTAGGGGATTACTTACATCTTACCATCCTAAGTTTCTTTCCATAAACAAATGAAACCTTTGAGTCTGAGGTTCAAGGAATATGCTTAGATGAAACAGGGTTTAACAGCCCTTTGGGGAGAAAGAGATAAGGTGGGAAAGTGAAGAATTGATGACCTATTAACTGTTTCAATTTCCCACCTTGAATTATTGACAACATGTGACATTACAACCTTACAAATTACTGTCTATAAACAGCTCAGAAAATATGACCTTTTTGTTACAATTGGTCTCAAGATGCCTTCCAGCTTATTGCAAACAGCTGCTGTTGGCATATTTTGTTGCAGTTGGAGTGGGTGAAAGAATGCAAGGAACTGAAGAACTTTTCCTGAATAATCAGACAAATCTCAGATGACAAAATGTACTGGGTGATGGCTGAAATGTCTTTTTGAGACTGGGCTCACTCCTCTGGAGTTTTGGGGTCATCTAATTTTCATTGATGAAGACATCCAATTAGTTAAGGTTAGTTGTCCTTATGTTCTGGCCTGTCTCTAGAGCAAGTGGCGATCCTGTTCATAGCTGCTAGAAAGCCCTATGTTGCTCTAAATCCTCCCACTTCCTGGACTGTGGTGACCAGTGAGTGCATGCTGAATGGATGGTTTGTCTCGCTTGTTTATGGCAAATCAAGTGCAGTAAATTCTTGCTTTGTTTTGTTGTTCATGTGATTATATACAAACGAAAGTAAGTGTTTTTCTGAATTTGACCCTGAGATTTCTGCTGATTTAGGAGAAGTGGAGAACACAAGGACTTGATTTTGTATCTTTTCTTCTTGGCACTATTGAGGAGTAACAAGTGACCAAATTAGTGTTGGCGGCCGGAGAGCACATAAAGCACTTTCTGAATCCTAGGCCTGAGCTAAGTTAATTTCTAATTTAACTCCATTAACAAAGGGTTGCCCTAAGATGAGACCTACCACGTTTGTCTACGGAGTGATGCACTGTATTGTCATTTGTTTAGTGTAAGATGTGTAGGGAGTGCTAGAAAAGCGTTTACAGGGGAACTAGTATTTGGAAGAATAGATGTCCCCAACACGATGTAACAAACAACTGTACTGAATAAAAATCATCTTTGCACGAAGCTTGCTTGTTTTTTTAGTTTCTGGGAAACATACCTGGTGTCTGTCAGTACAGCATTGTTCATCACTGACTGGAGATCAGTCAGAAAAGTGTATGTCCTCCTCCGTGTTGATGGAAAAAGACAGTAGAATTACAGGAAGGGGAATAGAAAGCTTCAATTTGACTCATGGCCTGTTAGAGGTAGACAGGGCGGAAGCTGTGATTTAAAGTTAGAGCAGGTCAGGACCTTATGAAGTCCATCTCTCCGTGCATTAGAGGACAGGGAGGAATGATTTCAAGGGTGAGGACCCAGGAGTTCATCAGAGTAAGTGTTCCCTCCCTGCCTTCCATAACAAACTCTCTTAAACTCTGTATGCTTGATGTGTGCAATAAAACCAACCTACATCACAGAGCTGCTGTTAGGAGTGATCAATTAATGTTTTCAGGGCACTTTTGGGACCTAAAGATGAAAGGTACTTACGGTCATAAGTTTCACTACCCCTGCTGCCCCAGGATGTGGAAGTTTTACTTTAAAGATTCAATTTCTTCCCTGGGGTGAGAGGGAGGCAGTCTATTATTCAAGGACATCATCCTTATCTCTGTTGTAGTTGCCTCGTGGCCATGCAACATCATTCAATAATTCTGTCAAGTGGTATCTTTGGCTTGTGACAGAGTGCTAAACAGTGATTTATTGCTTGAGTACACATTGCTTTCATGAAAGTGATTTGTTTAAACAACAGTAAAGTGCTAAATAAATTATTCATTGCATGCTAATTTCTCACTTTTATATTCTGTAGTTAGCTCCAGAATACGCAATCTGGGTATTGTATATAGCACATGAATGCCCTTTTTTTTTTTTTTTTTGGTTTTGTGTTCCCCTCCACTCCCAGTCTTCCCGCATGACACAGTTCCTTTCCCAAGGCAAGACCTCTAGTTTCAACGTTTCTCAACTTTGTTGCCCTTCTGTGATAGTTTTCCTCTTCATTCTTTCTTCAGACAGGGTTGGGTGAATTATGTTCGAGTGGAGGCTTGGATTACTGGTTTGGGAAATCCTGTGTGTGTTTGGAGTTTATGGGTAGTTCTAAATCCTTCAGAAACTTCTGGGTCTTAACCAGGAAGGCGGCACCATAAATATAGCTTGCAAAGTAGGCTCGCAATGGCTGAGTGGCCTGTTTTCATAAAGTCTCTTTTTGCATGCTCTGTCTTTTTCTGAGTGTGTCGTCTGTAGCTCTTTTAGCTGCCAGTGGCTATGCTGGAGCACCAGTTTGCACATAAGATCAGGTGTCTGAGAAACTCCTCAGAAGCAAGTTTTTACTTGTAGATATGCAGGCTTTCCAAATTTGCTTCAGAAATGGCTTCTCAGCACTTAAAATCTTTGTCCCTTGGCAAAGCCCAGAGCCTCCTGAATGTCTCTGAGGGTTTCAATAGCAAGCCCAAGAGCAGGCCAGGCACAGAACAGCTTAGTGCTTCTCTCCAATTGACCCTTTCACCCTTTCTGGGTGTCCACTCTAAATCACTGGCAGTAACTGCGTGTTTAAGCTAGAGCTGCTGATTGACAGCGAATATAATAGGGTATAAGAGTAGAAATTTCCTTCCAAGTAGTTTAGGGCTTCACCCTCCTCTGGTCTTAATTCTGAAATAATCCCCCAAGGCCTGTGTGGGTATTCAGTGAAATGAATAAATAGAAGACTTCATTTCCCTCTTGAAACATGCACAGAGCTCTCATGCTAATGGCTTTTAAACATCAATGCAATTATAGTGTGTAATCGATTCTCTCTATACCAACTTTTGTCTTCTGAAATGGAACCTTGTCTCTTTCTTAACTGTTTGCCTTTGTATTAAAACATTTCAAGATGACAGGCAGCTTTTTCCCTTGGTTTTGTCCTCCTTACCCTCTTTCCTGCCTACTTTTGCCACTGGAAGAAAATCTATTATTACATTTACTTTGGAACCTGAATATCTCTGCTTCCCCCCCTGCCCTTCCCTACAGTAATTTACTCCCTGGAATTCCTTTTACTCCTTTTAATTTATCAGGCTTGGGGTTTTTTTTTGAGTTCATTAATCACATTTGGAGCTGCTCAGAAATATTTCCAGATTCTCATTGAATGAAAGGGGAGTTTGTGAAAATGGATTTTAATGTTGGAAAAAGGGCTCAAAGCAGGGAATTAATTCCCCTCGATAAGTTACTCAGCATGTAGTAAGTCATGGCTAAGGTGTTTTTCTGTAATGCCATAGGCCTAGGTTTGGGTCCCTTTTGGAGCCAGAGGAAGCGGTAACTCAGTGTCTTGACCTTTGGTCTTTAGCTATTACAGAAACACTGTTTCTTTCTCTCTACTTTGTTTGGTGGTAGTATTTTAAATCCTATTTAGACCATAACACATTTCTGTTTCAACCTGATGACAAGAATGAAGACTGGGGCTATCTTTAAAAGATCTGAGAGAGATGCCTCATTTTGCCTCTCTTTATTATAATTTGTATTGTAGCCTCCTCTAAAAGTTGTCACCATGCCAGGGACCCCTGTAAGCAGAGTATAATAGAAACTGCCGTACATTTTGCTCTATTGATTGAATTATACAAGACTAAAAAAGGAAATACTAGTATCCCTGTTTGGCAAACATTGAATTTCTTGCCTACAGGTGGTTTTTAGAGATGCCAGAAATATGAATAACTATAAACAGATTTAGACAAATTCATGAGGGCTAAAGCTACCTGTGGTAGCTGTAAGAACAAGATAATTGTTATACTTGGCCATATTCCCTCTCCAACAGTGGCTAAAATTGCACGCTTGGGAAAACTTGCACAAACATTGCGCTAGATATATTTTTATTTAGTTAGTTGACCTCATTGCGCATGTCTTCCCTGGATTTCTCCTGTCTCCCCTAGAACCGACATTATGTTTTCAGTATCCACAAAATACAGTGGGAAGGAATTTGCCAATGCATGTATGTGTAGTATTTTGAACCTCGCAGTTTCACTTGCTTTCCTAGGTCTTGTGTACTGAAAAAGAGTGAATAATCAATTCAGGACACTTATGACTTTACATACGTCTTTCATATCTCCTTTGCTGTCTCTTTCTTGTATTGAGAGTTTGAGTCATTTCTCATTAAAAAAAAGGCCATTCCACATCTTTGATCAATCTCACTTGCTTTCTCTGATCCTTTTATTATTAGGCACAATACTGGCAATAGTTTTTGGATTAGGAAGAGTGTAATCTGATTGCTGAAAATTAATAAGGGGAAGAATCACCCCCTACATGGACAATTTTTAACGCTTTCTCTCTAAACGTCTGCTGTCACCTCCTGTCACAGATGGGCAATATCAGACCTTTTTTCTGTCATTTGAAGGATGCAGAAAAATGAAGGGATTCTTACTTTACAGATTCTTCATAACAAACATTGTGGTGAAACGGGGAGTTGGTAGTCTAGCTGTGTAATCGTGTGGCTGTCCTTCTCTGTCATCACTTCTCTTCTTTTGCTTTGCCTGCCGATATGTTTATATAAGGAAGCCTGTTGATCTGGAGTCCAGGTGGAAAGCAAATCACAAAGTCTTCATGTCTCCATAGTACTTGGTACTTGCATAGTTGTTAGAGACCCTGATACTTGCTGACTGGTATAAAATTGCTAAATAATAATAATACGAAGTACAAGATTTGTACAAGTAATTTGCCCCAAATAATGAGTTCTCCAGAGTTTGTCTTTTTTTATTCATGAGCAGCCTGTAAAATTCTGAGTCATGAATTATTCAGACTTGTTTGTGAATTTATTTGAAAACATTTCCTCACATAGCTGCCTCACCAAACGGCTCATTGTGAATATTCCTGTGTTCTGGTTGTGTTCCCGCTGTTTTTCCTAGTCCTAAAGGTCTGTGCTGTGTTGGGAAGGGAGAGATGAAAAAGGGAACACATAGGTGTTGCCCAGTTATTTCCAGTCTTTGACTGAATGGTGCCTACTATCGAACACTGCAGTCTAGCCTGACAAACATGTTTTATTAACACACAATGCATAAGAAAGCTTCAAGTCCTTTAGCTTTCTGCTCAATTATAGAAGACCAACAAGGCTGTGAAACTGTAATTTAGTGCTTCTTTGTTATTGACTTATGTTCCTGCTAAGTAGGCGATGGGAAGGATCTCTAGAGTTTAATAAGGGATTCATGGATCACTGCACACTGAGGTGTACTTAAACTGTCTTGATTGTGGCTGGATATTTGTTTCTCTCTTCCCAATTAGAAGGCAGTGTGACAGTTTCATCAGGAGAGTCTTGTAAAGGATAGTTATGCCATTACTGTTTTTAACATAGCTATATGTATTACAGTACGTTATTAACAAAATATTGTTATATTGAAGACTGCTTGTGTTCCGTGTGGTGTGAGACAGTCCCCATGCCAAAACATTTACTGCTCGGAACAACAGAGCAACCAAACGGCATATGTGATGTTTTGAATCCCAGATGCTCTGGATGTGTTGCACGCTTCTCGCATGGGTGGAGAGCACCAGAGGAGAGAATAGACCGTCGTAACTCCTCTTTTCTTGAATTGTGGCATATCCTGAACATCAGGTTGTAGTGTAAAGTATGTAGCTGGCACATGACTGAAACTAGAAGCTTTCTGTCAGGTTATTAGTTCTATACAGGACTAATGCTGGAATTCCTGAAGACAGTGTCAGTTATACTACACTGGAAATGAGTATGCTCCTAAGGTTGTGGCTTGAGACAGAAAAGTCTGTGGGGCTGGACAAGAAATAAGGACAGAATAGCATCCCAAAGGCTTTCATTGGGTTGCAGGGGTGGTGGTGGTGGGGGGGGGCAACATTCCTTTTTTCTCTGGGACTTCAGTGGTCAAAAAGATGTCTGATCACCACACTAACAGTCTACAGAAGAAACTGGTTCCCAAAGTGGTTCAGAAAGCTGCCATAAGTGGCTTGCAGTCAGGTATTAAAAATATTTTATCAAATAAAACATTTGCAGCACTTTCAAATGATTTCAACAAAGTGTCGAGCAAGGACCAGCCTGTACACAAGTAATGCTGCAAGCTGATGGTGCGTGAGTCAGGAAACTGGACCGTTGGCTAAACAGTTCTGTGGCTTATCCCAGGACAGCTGCAGTCTTGACTGAAATGGACACAAACTTCCATGCTTTGCATGGAAGTCTGACAACATTAAAGCAGAGGTGCTGTTTTGTGCCATCATAAGCAAAGGCCTGTTGCGATTTTGAAATTGGCACTTGAATCCTGTAGGACCAATCTTTCCGGCACAGTTTTAGGTCAATCTAGAGGTAACGTTGTAAAAGTCGGAGCCCAAGAGGTTACAGTGAACACCTTTAAAAGTTTGATTGTGTTCTTCTGTTTGAAAAATCTCTATCACCATGGAGCTATAAAAGTTGTTTGTTTGAATTTAGTACTCTGTAGTGCTGTGTAAAGTGGAAAGCATTTGTAGAGACAACCTGGGGGTAGTGGTGAGAATGCAGCTGATAAAAGGTATCCAAGATGAGAGCGCTGTCCTTATAAACGAGATCGAGTTGGAACATCACAGACCACTTTGTGTGCCGTGGGTCTTTAATAACGGTGATCAAACCTTAAACACAACAGTTGTTCCGGTCCACGTCCTTGTTTAACCTAGCTTGAATAGGTTGGACACGTTTTAACGTAGTGCGCACGGGGTGTTCCCAGGAGTAAATTTGCAATTGTCAGTGAGTAGTGCGAAGTGTTACAGATCCCTGACCCAGTGTGCAATTAGCTGGCTCAGTTACTGGTTTCTGTGTAGCTGGGGCAGAAGATAGCTCAGTGTGGGCTTGCTTGCTTGCTTTCTGGACACATATCATTAGCATCAGACGAGTTACACAGCCACAGACTGTCTCTTGTTGCTTCCTTCCCAATGTGTTAGGAACCCGATCAGCAGCAGCATGCAGACTTTTGTTCACCACCTTCCTGGCCAGCTAGTTCAGCACTGTTTGAGACTTTTTTGCCTGTTGGGGAGAAAAGTCAGGTTAAGGGTAATCCTTGCATTACATTTGGACCCGGTGCCTCAGCAAAGGACAAGCTTTGGCCGATACCCTATGGGAGCCTTGCTAGATTCGTTTGTAGAGCAGTTGAAGACAAGGTCAAGACAAAGATTTAAGCCAGTACTAAACCTGATGCGAAAGTGCAAGGAAAGGTGCAGTGAGACAGTGTGGACCAGTTGAACATGAGCCAAGGTAGGTCTGGGGAAAATTTAGCCATGCTTACCCTAGAATTTCTCCCAAAACAGCAAAGAGCTTCCTAGGGCCTAAACTGGCAAATTCCCAGAGTGGTCTCTTCATCCAGCCACTGATTTTCATCTTGAAACCTGTAGATGGGCCTTTACATTCCAAGTCTTAAAAAGCAATCACAGGTCAGGAGTGATTAACAAAGGACATTTTCCCTAAAAATGCTGTTTTGGTGTGAAGAAAAACATAATAGTGTCCAAGTTGCGAACACCCTGTCCTTCCTAGAATAGCCACTGGGAACTGGTTTCCTTTGGGAGACAGATGAGCCAGGTTTAAGTACCTCTTTCGTCAGTCTATCTTTTCCCAGGTGAGTGTGCTAACCCACCAAGCCTCTGTCTGCTTCTTTCCTGCTGGGGCTTTTCCACTTTGTGTAACTCAAACAAAACGTTTTTAGTGCTATACCTCATGGTTAGTGCACTCATTGGGGATGAGGTAAACCTGGGATCAAATACCATTTGCTCTGAGCTATCAATGCAGAAATAATGAAGTTTTCTCTTTCCTTCGCTTCCATACCTGCTATGGCAGAATAACCCACTTCAACTGCTGAGCCTAATGAACAACAGACTTTCTGAAGCCTTGCATTTCTATGCAATAGGAAGGGTTATCTGTATTCACAGCAGAGCTGGCATAAGACTGGATTTTCAACTCCTTTTCATTGTATCTCTAGTTTGCTTGTTCTTTTCTTCTTGCTCTTGTTAGCTTGCATTGATTGGTAAGTGGTAAAGAAGGGAAAAAAACACAGAGACCCAGCAAACAGAAACAAAGAAAGAAATAAAAAAAAGGTGAGACAATATTTTTCATTTCATTACTGTGCTGCTTCACAGCCCCTACTCTGACATTTAGAACAACATAATATGCATGTCTCTGTTCATTAGGTTCCTCAGTGCTGCACAGTGACAGCCACACAGAGAGAAAAAAAAAAAAAAGAAACAATCTTAAACACGATCTAACCTTTGCAGGCTAAATAACAAAGAAATGAGAACAGCAAAGGAGAAATATGTTTTCTGAAAAAGTAAATATAACCAAAATCATGGCCTTGCATAGGTTATTCAAATATCATTACAAAGGGGAAAAGAGAATACTGAACTCTAGGGCAAAAATGACTAATTTTCTGCCCAATGACTTGTTTGTTTTGCACATATATGTTTGAGCAGATCTATTCCTAGTATTTGAACCACAGTAAATGACAAAAGGAGACTGCTGAAACTAAAGACAGGCAAAAGATATTCAGGAGCTGATACAGGGCCAGAAAAATGCGAGAGTTTCTGATAGGAAAGCCCTTACGTGTTTTGGAAATAGGATATCTGCACTAAGTGGAGATATCTAAGCTATTACCCAACAAACTGGTGCATATAGAATCATAGAATGGTTACAGTTGGAAAGGACCTTGAAAATCATAGTTCCAACCCCCCTGCCATGGGCAGGGACACCTCCCACCAGACCAGGTTGCTCAAAGCCCCATCCAACCTGGCCTTGAACACCTCCAGGGATGGGGCAGCCACAACTTCCCTGGGCAACCTGTTCCAGTGTCTCACCACCCTGTCAGGAAGGAATTTCTTCCTAATATTTAATCTAAATCTGCCCTCTTCCAGTTTAAAACTGTTACCCCTCATCCTATCGTTACACTCCCTGATGAAGAGTCCCTCCCCATCTTTCCCGTAGGCCCTCTGTAGGTCCCGGAAGGCTGCTACAAGGTCTCCCCAGAGCCTTCTCTTCTCCAGGTTGCACAATGCCAGCTCTCCCAGCCTGTCTTCATAGGAGAGGTGCTCCAGCCCTCTGATCATCTTCGTGGCCTCCTGTGGACTCACTCCAACAGGTCCATGCCCTGCTTATGTTGGGGGCTCCAGAGCTGGACGCAGTACTCCAGGTGGGGTCTCACGAGGGCGGAGTAGAAGGGCAGAATCACCTCCCTTGACCTGCTGGCCATACTTCTTTTGATGCAGCCCAGGATGTGGTTGGCTTTCTGGGCTGTGACAGCACATTGCTGGCTCATGTTGAGTGTCTCACCCACAAACACCCCAAGTCCTTCTCCGCAGGGCTGTTCTCAATCCAGTCTCCGCCCAGCTTGTATTTGTGCTTGGGATTGCCCTGACCCACATGCAGTACCTTGCACTTGGCCATGCATTATATATGTTGCAGTGTGGTGTCAAATGCAAATATTAGCTTGGAAATATTAAAAGTTAAGATTTTATCCTAAATTTACTAAGAAGCCAGGATACAGCAATATTATTTAGAGTTCTAGATGCAGCTAGTCTGCAACTAGCATGCATATTTGAGTGAGTCCAGGGATGCATCTGCAGAGGGATTGTTAGAGCTATATCAAAAAGAAGTATGATGGAATACAGCTGAGTTATTTGCCCCCATCAGTTCCAAGAACTACAGTACTCTTAAGATTGTGTGGGTTTTACTGAAATTTCTGGGGGAAGAAAAAAGAACAAAAGAGATGTTTCAGCTCTCTGAAAGTGAAATATTTTGATTTCTCATATTGGTGCTCTTAATTTTTTGTCATTTCATATTTTTGGGCATTGTCAATTGCAACTTTTTTTACTAAAGTGTGGAGATTAAAATTCTCAATGGAATTTTATTTCATGGAAGTTGTGAAATTTTTGAATTTTCCTCAGTTGGAAGAAGTAGAAATCAGTGATTTGTGAAAAATAATTCTTGGTCTATTTAGCGTCAGTAATTACACACTGCTAATCTTAGTATTCCATAAAAATAGCCTCATTCTAATTCTTGGGTTTGACAGATGGGGAAAGTGTTTCTTGATTCTTTGTATGACCTTCCCAAGATTACATCAGCCAGTGGCAAAGAATGGGGGAAAAACCCTGCTGTTTTTCCTATTTACTCTTCCCAATTTCTATGCCTGCTATCTTCAGGTCTGCTTGTAAAACTACCAGATGTCAAAATATTCATTAGGGGAAATATTCATTAGTCATTTACATCTCTGGTTCCTCTGGCAAGCAGAGGAGGAGAGGGCCAAGAGAAGACAACAAGGCTTGGAAAAAGATGTAAGCAACTGTCCAGCTGCTTTGCAGATCCAAGGGAGGCTCAAAGCTGAGAGTGTGCGCAACTCCCACGTCATATGGAAGGTCTCCATGCAGGCTGGCGCTGAACCTCATTGAGTTCACTGCTACCTTTCATCGGGAGAGTAGTTATTCAGAAAGGCTTTATGCACACACCCCTTCCTCTTCCTTTTTCTCCCCCATCTTAATTTTATTTGTCAAGTAGAGGATTTATAGACCCGTTCAGAGGGTGCTGTGAGGGATGGCAACAGCACAGTCTTGTATCTGCAGCAGACAGCTGCCCTGCTGTCCCCGATAAGCATTCCTGGGAGGGTGGAGATTGAAATTTAGTACTTACAAAGCCCCAGTCGGCGCAAGCATATTCGCCATCTGATGCCTCAGCAGGCGGCTGGCACTTCGCATGTTGGCTGCCTCTTCAAAGAGGGACCCTCCAGACTTAGAGGGAGGCTCCTCCTAGACAGCAGTGGGGTTGTGTGTTTTGGGGGACGGAGGGGATATCCATGTCAGGGTGTCCTGAGCAGGAGAGGAGCAGTCATGGCAGTTGCGTGAACTGCCTCCATTGTAGTGGGGGATGCATGTTGTCCTCTGGGCCCCAGTCACCATGGAGCTATTTCCGGGGAACGTGCCACTCGGTGGGTTGGGGTCGCTGTGGATCGGTCCCCAGTTGCCACAGGGTGGGTGTTGCTGGAGGTGTTTGGGGTTGGTGGTCTGGGCACCTGGAGGGGCCTGGGGGTGGCTTGCTGCTGCGGGGCCATGGGGCAGAGCTGGTGGGGGAAAAATGTGAGGGAGCCACTGCAGAAGTGGGGATTGAGTTTCCTCCAGTCCTTTGCTTCTCTGCCGAATTGGTTGAAGTTGGCGATGTTATCGAGGGAGCAGAGGGATGTGTATTTGTGAGCCTCATTTCTTAGGAACCCAGGCTGAAAATAATAATGTAGAGGTATATAGATCAGGGGTTTTGTCAGATGAGAAGTGTTGTGCCTCTTTAATTTACTGCAGTTTTAATGGGATAGAGAGGAGTATAAGATATACAACGACCTGGCAGGGAGAAATGCAAAATAAATTGGTAGCAATAGTAGTGGTCTGGTAGTTTATGTCCCAAATGTAGGTCTTGTTAAAGGAGCCCATCATCTTGAAAGTCAGTAATTTTTATTTTTTTTTCTTAAAGATATTAACAAAAGAGCAGGCTGAAATGCTTTGCTGGAAATTCTTTTTGCTAAAATTGCTTTCTTCCCCCCGGTAAGTTAATTGTATTCTAGATGTGCCTGTTTTGGCAGGAGGGAAAAGCTGTTTATCAAAAGAGCTAATAAAACTCCTAAACCTGGAAACAATTCTATTCTGGCTAAATCTAAAACTTTTCACTGAAGTCATAGAAATCTTGGTTGTTAGAGACATTTGGAGGTCCCTAGTTCAACCTCTTCCTCGAATCACATTTATCACCAGCTATAGATTAGGTCAGCCATGACTTTATCTAGCCAGGTCTTTAAAACCTCCAAGGATGGAGGCATTACAGATGTTCTGGGGTAGCCTTTCCCGGTGTTGAACTCTTTTCCTTATGGAGATTTTTTTTTCCCATGCCCAGTCTGAGTCTCCCAGGCCCAAACTGGTGATCATTTGCTTGTGTTATATCATCTGCTACAACCAGAAAGAGTTTGACTGGAGACAGGCCAGTGGGTTATCTGTGCACCACAGCTGTGAAAAAGATCAGCAGTTTCAGTGCTTGTGAAACAGAGCAGAAAGTAATTGCGATTTCTCCTGCATACAGCAGACCTCATCTCGTATCCTGAAACATTACGTTTAGCATGTCAGCTCCTTCCCACTGCACTCTGCCTCCTGGGGTTAAGGGAAGAACCTGTTGGCGATATCATGCAGAGGAGTTGAGCAAGAAAAGGTCTGATTGGCTCAACATACATCTCTGCAAATACTTTCCATGTCAGTTTAGGCAAATGCTTTTAACAATTCATTCAATTATGTTAAGCACCCATTAAAGGAATCCTAAGCCCTCCCTGGGGTCATTTCAGTTCTATGACATTGTAATTGTTTGAGACTAACCATGATTTCTTCTTTTGCCTTCAGGTGATTCTAATTCTGACAAAGCTGTATGACTACAACCTGGGAAGCATCACAGAGAGCTCTCTTTGGAGGTATGGAGATAAATTGAGTTAATAATTACCACCTTACTTAAATAGGAAGAGCCCGATACAATTCTTTTATTGAATTTAATTGGATTTTTTTAAATGTGCTAGAAGGTTTGTAGCTAAACCCTCTCTCACTTCTTTCATGCTCAAGGACAAAGAGGCTGAAGTCTGATTGTCTTTGTTGCAGCTAGATAACATACTTCATGGGCATGCTATCATTTTTCCACTTTATCATCTTATTCAGAATCAAATCAACCAATTGGTATATTTTTAGGAGAACTCAACAGCCTTAAGTCCTTGTTTATAATGGAGGCTCTCACAGCTCTCTACTGCACAAATGATCCTTATGAAAAGTCAGTGCTACTAAGACTGAGGGAGTACCTATGAGCGAGTATTCAGTGTCTGTTTATTCAGAACTGATAGAATTAGTACTGGATAATTGATTTCCACTTGTGTGATGTTGACTATGAGGCTGATTTATAGGGAATGCCTTGGTACTTTCATGATTTCAAAGCATATCATGCACTCTGTGAGCCAAAGGAAAGAGTTGGGCCATGATCTATTTCTTAAGGCTGTTATTTGGATTCAGTGAGAGTAGATGATGTCTGTTTTTATCTCTCTGAAAAAAATGGATCTAAGGGGTGTTTACTTCACGTGTCCCTCGTGGTACCTGTAACAAGTGAAAGGGAGGTTTTCTTGTGGTTCCATCTGTGAAATTTGGTGGGAAGTCTAGGGGTTTTGTATGCAGGTCATTGATGGAAGTGGACAGGTCATTGTCTTGATACAAGAAAACTTTGGGTATTTGAAACTAAAACTTCTTGTTAGAATGAACTTGTTTTTGATACACTTGTTGAGGAAAGGTTTTTTGTTTCCAAGTAAGAATTTTGGATCAGAAGTAGAACAAATAACCTCTCTGTTCAAGGAACTGTGCAGGGTTTTAAGAGAACGACAGAGGAGGGATTTGACATGGAGTGTATTCTGAACTCAGACTACCCACTGACCTGAAGAAATAAAACAAACAAAAAAACCCTACACCATATGGTGCACACCACAGCAAAGGGCCTTTCAGACTGTGGCTTTGGCAATGTTTTTCTGAAGGGGGTTTGGGCTAGAATATTTCATGTCTCAATGGTTTTGAGAAAGAATATTAATAAATATGAAATATATTATTTTTATTTACTCTTACTACTCTCAGTCATTTCACCCTGAGAAATATTAATCTCTGTTTCATCAGTCGTTGAGGAAGGTATGGTGTTTCACTACGTGGAGACAAATCCTTCCCCGTTGCTGACAGTGCTGAAGAACTACTTTACTCATGTGATGCAATGCAGGACTGTGTTGAGGTACTGGTTTAGGACTGAAAATAGGACAGCCACATCAGAATGGAAAATACACTTCTTGTTGAGGTGTATGAACAAAATTGTGCTGATGACCTTATGCTGTTGTGTTTCAGAATTGGTTTCTTTGGGGCATGCCATAATGGCGTAAATTTTATAAATTTTATGCTGATTAAAAGAGAAGGGACTGTGAGGATTTCACTGGAGGGTGTACCAGAAGCTGGGGCTTTGGCAAGGTAGCAGTCCTAGAGCTATTGAGTGCAGTGCACTTTTCTGGACTTCAGATAGTCCTAAAGTCAGAATGTGATTAATAACATAGTAATGGCCTGATTGTTTCCTCAGTATCCTATTGCCAAAAAAGCGGTCTAAAAAAGAATATATGAGCAGGATTGTCATATCTGATGCTTCCTCCTAGCATTCATTCTTAGTGTTGAAGTTTAGGGTCCTTCCTCAACCTTCAGTTTAAGGTCTATCAGGGTCTGGATAATTATTTTGGTTTTAGTGTACACCAGGGGAATAATATCCCATGAGCTAACTTTCTTATTATCTTTTGGAGTGTGTTAAAATTTTTGGGTACCTGTGACATTTTAGAGCAAGGAGTTCCATGTATTATTTGAGGAACCACTTGTCTTACTTTGAACCCATCAGCTTCAGGTTCACTTGGCGCATGTCACTTGTAAGGACTTGGTTACACTTGCATGGCCAACCATCCAGAATCCCTGGGCAAATGCTTTGGATTGGGAAAAGCTGAAAGAGAACCAGGATAGCTAAAATCAACCTACTTATCTTTGCAGTGCTCTGTTATTCTTGATCAGCTCTTCAGTGTTCATGACTGTTCTGAAAGTTGCCAGTGCACCTCACTGCCATTCCTCGATCCTGTTGTCTTACATAAGCACACCATAAGGTGGTTACGTTGTCCTTTGTCCTAAGTCTGGCTCTGCTGTTAGATCCCCGCTTACCATTGCAGGCGTGCCTTCAGGTCACAAATAAATATTCCTGTGAAGATCCCAGGACAGCTTCTCTGTTCTTAGTGTGATGGAAAGAAATGACAAGATGGGCATATCTTTTTATTTAATGCACCTGACAGAGTTTATTAGCTATTGCTCCTCCTGGCTGCATAAGTGACACGTTAATTCCATTCTCCCTGCTTGTTTGAAGAGGATAGAAAAAAATAGAATAGAGAGAAGGGGAGAAACATATCTTGCACTGATTTATTTCATGCCTCTAGGTTTGATGCTGGGGAATGGGAGAAAGCACGATCTCATTCATGTCTGGTTTGATTTCTGATGTCAAGGGTTCTGTTTCTGAAGGATAGAGGAGAAAGGTAGTTCTGCAGGTACCCACAACTGAAGAGGAATCTCTGCCTTGAATACATGACAAAGAAATACCACTCTTGCCTCCTGTGCAGAGTGCATTCTCAAAAGGTTGATGAATGATGAGGGGCTGTTTAGAAGCGTGTCACAGACACGAGTCATTTATGCTGTAGCTGGTTATAAGCACATCTGTCATGTGAAGGTGTAGTTGGGTGATTTAAGTAGTCTTGTGACTGATGGGACTGTAACCATCTATAACACAACTATGCCATCGCCTACAAGGTATGAATCTGTCTTCTTTATAAACACACTACTACCTGCTAGGATGGCATTTCTTTGTAATTTTTCAGCCAGTTTAACTACAGCTGGGTGCAGCACTAATGGATGGAGATCACCCTTCTAAAACTACCAATGAATTAAGAGACCACTGGTGACAGACATGAAGGGATGTAATACAGTAAGAGAAAAGAGATGGGGAGAATCTGTACAATCTTCTAGAGTGCTAAGGCTCTGTGCTCACCGAGCTTTGGATAGAAAGTGAGTTGCTGTTTTGTACACAGTAAATAGATTTTTGCATCAGGCTGGGCCCGAGTTTAATTACACTGTTATCCTCTCAGCAGACTTTTTCCACATTTTTAGTTGAGCGCTATTTATTTACTTTTTGTTATTCTTTTTATAGGAGGAGAAAAGATTATCTGTCACTGAGCAATTAACCAAGTGCATTGAGTTTATTTCTCTTCGTCTCCTAGATATCTCTCAGATCACAAAGAGGATTAAGCTGTGAGAGTTAGGAGAAGATGTTTTTTACCACTGGAGTAAGATAAGCTTACATTTCCAGTAAATAAAAATGTCAAGACAGTGACTATGGTGTCCTTGAGCTGCAGAGATCTTTTTTTCTGTTTGTGTAAATATGATGCTCTGGAAAGATGTGCAGGACACTTTCCTTCAGGGCCTTGAGAGGCTGACAAGCAATGAGTGCTGCCATTCACCTCTTCGCCTTCTTACAGCTCTGTATTTGCTCAAGAATGAGTAATTTCATGGAACTTGCTGTAAAAATAGCAGTAATTAAACTTTGCTTTTCAGCCAGAAGTTAGGAAGATGTAGAGTTTGGTTAGTTTGAGAGCATTTGTGTTCTAAATTGATATCTTTTAGTTCTGGAAGTTATTGATGATACTCCCACACTTCAACATTTTACCTGAACTCTGAGCGCCCCAGTTCAGGAGAGCTTAAAAATTCCAGCCAGTCCTCCACCGCTCCTAGTTTCTGCAGTAAGGAAGCTTTAGCACATATGCCATAAAGGAATCTCAGGGACTCTGAAAAATGTCTATGCTTCATATAGATCTAGCTTTAACTTCCCATATGTAAAGCAGAGGATGTTAACATTTCCCTCCTCGAGAGCTTCGAATGGATTTAGTTAACTGGCGTCTGCAATATTTTGACGATTGCCTTGGTGATAAATATTACGGA
This sequence comes from Pluvialis apricaria, assembly GCA_017639485.1. Taxonomy (NCBI): domain Eukaryota; kingdom Metazoa; phylum Chordata; class Aves; order Charadriiformes; family Charadriidae; genus Pluvialis; species Pluvialis apricaria. The sequence continues at coordinate 29,130,411 of CM030013.1, read as the reverse complement.
GGTCACAGCAAGATAAAAATTCTCAGAACTCTAAGGCTCTGTTTCTAGATTTTCCATGGCCTTTTTGTTTTACCTTGAGTTAGTTTTTTAACCCCTCCATTAGTTTACTCATCCCTACCTTCCAACACAACCACAGCACATCATCCTGTAACTCTGTCCTTTTAAGAAGGGAAATTGGGTATGTAAGCCAGAGAAGAATCAGAGCCCTCAGAGCACGTCTACCACTCAGTATAGGAATAACCTTCACTTATTCCACGGAATAATTTCATGAAATAAAGAATTTACTGTCCTTTCTGTGTTCTTTTATCCTCTTCTGCTCTCAGTCGCTGCTGGAGACAAGATACTGGGCTAAGGTAGACCAGGGTACTTGGTACTAAGTCTAAGGTCTAAGTACCATTGTGTTATGCCTGTATGTTGGATAGTCCCATAATCACCGTTATGCATGGGAGTGTTTTGGTGAAAACACTTATTGTTGGAGGTGGGTTTGCATTAGTATGTTCGATAATGAAAAGGAGAAATGGAGCAACGGGAATGTGTTCTTTCTCTCTTGCAGCTGCTCTAGGGATAGAAGCCTCAGGGACAGAGGTAGATGTAGATTGAGGATCATATCTGAATACAACCTTGCAGTATTAGCCAGATAATCTCTGGTAGACATCTTTCTCTTCCTTGAATCCTGTTGTTTGAAAAGTCTTGGCTGTGAGTTGACCCCAGCTATGTGGTTATAAATACTACAGATGCTTTGAAGCCTCACGTATTTATGTTTCTGCTTGCAATTTTCTGGCTCCTTACTATGTAAGAATGCTCTCTCTACGGATCAGAGCTATAGCCACCTATGTCATCTTCAGTATTGTTGATGTGTTTGGAGATTTTCTTCTCTAGACTAGAGACATCTTGCAACAGGAGACCTGAAAGATTGTCAGTATTTTCTTACTTCCTTTGAGGGGAATTTCCAGGATATGTCTGTTGCTGTATTCATCATTCTGCTGCACGTTTCATGCTGGTTCCTTACTTCTGTTTTGCAGATGGGCTGTTCTCAACTCACATTTATTTTCTACCTGCTGAGCCACATTAAAAAGGTCATAACTTGTGGCTTAGTGACACAGTGTGCTCTGCAACAGCAGATTAGGGTCTTTCAGCTGAAGTAGGTAGGAGAAGCAAATGCATGAGAGGAACTGCCAAAGTGAGGGGAAGGAAAGTCTCATTAAGCACATTTTAACCAGCAGTTTTGTGGGAAAGGGAACTTGAAAAGGACTATTTGAAATGCTTTTATCTATAAATATGGTGCTTCAGTTGCTCAGTATGAGTAAGTCACTTTTCTTAGCTGAATATCAGAGCTTGATAAATGCTGCTACATTATCTCCCATGGGCATTTAGTGAAATTGTAACAATGACATTTCCTTGTGTCTTTTATTTTAATTTTTTTCATTTTTGCTCCTGCAAACATAGGAACCGCTGGCTGCTCTGTGTGTAGATGCTGGAGGGCATCTGGCGGGGAGGGAAGAATGAGTTTGCACACTCAGCTATTCGCATAGGAAGCAGTATATTTTTACGGTTTGATCACAGCAGGAGATCAGCTTCACTGGAAGCGGACTCAGAACATGGATTTCATGCATTGACTGAGAGTGGAGCTGAGTGCTTCCTTTTTCCTGTGCGATGGGACACACTGTTCAGCCATCAGGACCCCTAGGGACCTAGCATTTTCTGTAGCTATCAATTTTTTACATGGGGGGCCTCATTTTACCCTGGTGACTAACAGTAATAAAAACTTCTAGCACAGTCAACTCTCCTAGTTGGTTGCCAAAGTTTTCTGGGATGTGTTGTCTGCTATCAAAAAGAGTTCCAATAATGCTGGAGAGAGGGGGGGGAAAAACAACCAATCAAACAAAAAACCCACCCAAAAAAAAACCCAAACGACCTACCTAGGAAACAACCCACAGCAGATGCTTAAATAGACCCTAACTTAGCAGGAAACTTAAATCTTACTGAATTTCACCACATTCTTACCTTCTCTGAAGAATGAGGCCCAGTATAACCCTTGCATTGTGTGGCATAGCATCTGTCTCTTTTTAATCAATCTCAAGTAAGTTCTGCCTTGGCATAGTTTAAAGAATCATACCGTGATATTTTGAAGGATCAGATTTGGTTGAGGATTTAATGATGTGCTCCTCATTGCCCGGTCTGCGTGGATAAAATATTCAGCACTAATGATGATGCAAATTTATTAAGCATATTAAAAATATGTTCTCTGTTGCAACCAGTCATGAAATGTAGGAGTGTTATCAAGTAAATCAAAAAGAATCCCAATCTATTTTCTGCATGAAAAAACATGTAAATCAAGATAATGAATATTAATACTGACATATATTATCAATGTACTTTAAATAACATGCACAATGTTCATGCCACTTTATAGACATACAATGTTTAAATGCAGTTTGTCATTCTTGTTCTGCAAATTAGAAGATGAACTTGCACATCTGTTTCCTAGACTGTACCTGTTTGCGCAGATGATATTGGTAAAACATAGCAGAACTATCTCTGGTTCCAGTCCACGGAGTTCATCTGTCTGTTGTGGCTGTGTAATAACTGCAGACAAGCTAGACTGGAGCTGATATATGTAAGAGGAAAGACAAACAATACAGTAGTTACCAGTTCATAAACAGAGAGCAAAACACCCTTTATGTTCTGATACTTCCATCCCTTTCACATCTATGCGGTCTCCCTTCCTTTTGCAAAGCTGGGTAAAATTGTACTTATCTTCTCAGAGGGATATATCCTCCATTAATCACAAAGAGGAAAGAATGGATTTGGGGCTGAGCTTGGGTAACAAAAAACTACTCCAGTTGAGTGAGTTACACTAGTTTGAGATCTTCAGATCCAGGTCCCAAATATTTCTGCATCTGCACCTTGGGAATTATCCAGGCAAACATTCGAAGTTTGTTGTTACTACAGAAGGAGTCAGATGTGTGTCAGTAGTTGTCTCTTGATACACATAGTGAAACACGTGGAAACTGTGTGCTGTGGAAATGCATATTTAAATGGTATGTTTGTTGCGCAGCATAAACTGACTACTGTTTATACCAAAACATAGTGGCTTGCTTGGAAGTGTCCTCTTTTTCTGATTTCTCTAACCTACCAAATAATAACTGGACGAAACAGAAAAGAATGAAATAAAGCCCACAATTAATCAACTTGTGCCTTCAATAGTGAGAGCAAAGCCAGCTTTGGAGTGTGATCCTGCCAGTGGCTCCTGTGCCTTGAGGCACAACGTAGTTCTCAGCAGCAGTGGGCTTTTCTTTCCTCATGTCAGAAGTTTGGAGGGGGGGAGCAGCGGAAAGTAGGACATAAATGCTTGAGCTGTTCATTAGGAAGGCCCAGAGTCTTTTACAAAGGCCCAGGGCCACAGGGTGAGGCTCCAGATCTGTGTGTGTTCACCAGTATTGTTAGTGAATACTGTGCTTTGCAGAGAGCTGGAGCAATTAGGGCAAGGAAGGTTCACTCTGCCTCTTGTCATTAGGATGTACCGTACTCAGCGCTGAGAAGGTTTGTTCTTTTATGACAGGGACAACTTGAGGGAAACTTAATTCCTGGTGAGCAAGGAATTAGTTTGCAGCTCGACTTTCCCTTATGAAGACTTGGAGGAGGCATGTCTATCCTGGCTGGCAGCCTCCCGCTGCTATTGTGCAGAGTCATTTCACTGGTGAGATGCATTAAGTAGTGGGTGAAGATGTGTCCTGTTGATTATGAACATCAATTGTAATATAGTCTAAACCGATGCAGTGCTTTGCCCCAATGGTGGGTAAAAAGCCTTCCTTCTCTTTCATGCATTATTTCCCCCTACCCCCAAATGAGTTTCTTCTGTAAGGAAGTTGCATTAATTTCCCTAGCATGCATTTTACCGTGTGCTGTGTAGTTTGGTGTGAATATAAAACCTCTTTTCAATGATCTTGTCATCTAGATAGATAATGTATGTATGCAAGATGCTGAGTTGAAAAGTAATAGAAATTCAAAGACGCCACATGTATTGTGTATTAAATGACTTCATAAGGAGAGATAGAGACTGATATCCAGCCTTCCCCAAGGCAAAATTATGGCACAAAGAGTTGTTTGTTCTACTAATTTGCTTTCACTGCTGTATTTCTAGACTCTATGTACATATCTGTGTATGTGTTCCCTTTTGTTTCCTTCTGTTTTTCCTTCAAGCCTGAGCTCCTGGAGTCAGGTGACTGCTCACAATCTCAGCCTTCCTGTGGGGGGATAAAGCCCCACTTCCTGGTTTTCACATGGTGAAGAGAAAATTGAATGGCTCCAACTGCTGTGCAGATGGGAAAGCCCAAACATAGATTCTTCACGCTTGGTTCCTGAGAGCTTTTTTTTCTTCATGGCTTAAAGTATTTTGGCTAGAAAGACAAATCAGGATGGGATGGAAGGGGAATCAGAAGGGTGTGGATTCCTCTGTGAACTGGATGCGTAGATGCTGCTTTGTCATACCGAAGGCTCAGGTTCGGATCACAGCTCTGATCAGTCCAAGCAGAGCCTTGAGCCTGGCTTTGCTGCAAACCAGCTGAATGTTAATTTTTGGCTTATATGGTTACTCTGTCCAGTGTAAAAGAAATCTTTCTGTTCTGCTGGTGAACAAAAGCAAATTTTGTTTACTTTTGATAAAACTGGAAGGTTTTACTCTTTTATGGTGGTAATGCTACAAAACTGCTTTCTCTCTCCTGAGGCAGAACAGGAGGAGGGGAGACACCCCCATGGAGTTAACTGGAAACCAGGTATTTCCCATATATAAGTGAGAAACACAGCTGGGTGGAAAGGACACAGACACTGGATGGCAGGTTCCTTGTCACTGATTAAAAGCTGCCAGTCTTCCCCAGCAGGCTGTGACTGCCGGTCTTGAGTCCCCGAGAGATTTTCGTGAAGCTGAAGGCTTTAAAATCTGCGCAGCGCTCAGCTGCCAGTCTGATGGGCACTGTAACCTCTGAGGAGAAAGGGACTGCAATCAAAATCGGGCCAGCATTGTCCTTTTACATTTGCATACAAACCCTTTTTAAAATAAGCTAAAAGGGAAACAGGAGGCCAGAAGAACTGGGTGCTGAATGACCCTTCCGTGGGAGGATAAAAGGAAGCTGTAGGCAGGTCTCAGCTCCCATTGTGCTTTACCAACAAGTCACTGTGTTCTTACTGATAGTTCGGGTGTGTTTACATTGTCCCAGGCTGTCTCAGCTCCGAAGGATCAATCTAGGAGGCTGAAAACCTCACATTTTTGGTCTCCTCTATTTATTTCTGTCCTTGCTTGTAGGCAGCAACATACCTTCTGTTTATAGCTGTGGAATGAGAACCACAGCTGCGAGTTCTAGCCTTCCTTACGTGCAGCTTTAGGCAAGCTTTCCTCACCGTTGCATGTGTGGGTAATGGGGTTATGTTACCTGTCCGTTTGCAGTAAATGAGCTGAGAGTTTTGGATGAAACTGGCTAATGAAAAACAGTCCTGGAAGAGTTAGAGCAGAAATGCAGCTGCATAAATTGCTTATAAATATCTAAAGGGCGGGTTGAAGGAGGATGGAGCCAGACTCTTTTCAGTGGTTCCCAGTAACAGGACAAGGGGCAACGGACATAAGCTGGAACATAGGAAGTTCCATTCAAACACAGGAAAAAAACTTCTTTATGGTTCGGGTGACAGAGCACTGGCACAGGCTGCCCAGGGAGGTTGTGGAGTCCCCTTCTCTGGAGATTTTCAAGGCCCACCTGGATGCAGTGCTGAGTAACGTGCTCTAGGCAATCCTGCTTTGGCAGGGGAGTTGGACTAGATGATCTCTAGAGGTTCCTTCCAACTCTGAAAATTCTGTGATATGCCTACAGTTTCCATCCATAGCTGAAGACTAACAGAGGTTTGCCCTATGCTTTACCAAGCCAAACTTCTGGTATGTTCTCATCCGATACCTAACAGGACCTTGAGAAACTCTTGTATGTCTTTGCAGACAGGGTGGATTGTCATCTTTGGTTCAATGTATGACATTCTCAGTTTGTATTCTGCCCAAACAGAGGGTAGTCCTTGCAAAAGGGTAAGAAATGAGATTGAAAACCATTCCTTTTAAATAGTCAGTTCTCTCTCCGAGGAAGGAAAAGCAACACAGAAGATATTTTATGAACATGGACTGTGTGGCATTGCTGGGAAGAACTACTAGATGGGAGAAGTACTAGAGGTAGCAACAAAATGAAATCTTTATGAACCTCACTTGTAATAGTTGTTTCTTTATGAAGATATGAAACAACCCTTTTTCCTAATTGTGTTTTTAACTTCTCAGCTCCTCTGTTCTTGTATTTTCTGGGAGGTGAGGGAGGCAGAACTACAGCCTTTCTTCCTCCTTGCTCCATGGCAGCGCTTCTTAAGCGCGCTAAGGAAGCAACACCCTTCCATACTGTGGAGTAGGTAAGAATGTGAAGTTTTTGCACAGTTCTTCCTCAAAATGATTTTTCCTTGCTAGAGTCTTCAAGAGGTGGTCTGCTTTTTTTCCTAGCCTGCCTCCAGCAGTGCCCGATAAATGACAGCTATTATCAGTGTTAAACTCTCAATAAGAAACCTTCTACCTTTGGGATAATTTTTCTTTCTTGCCCTGCTAGAGAAATCAGCTTACGCCCTGAAACACGAGTTTTGATGACTTGCCATATTAATACCTAGTTAAAAATGTAAGTTTTATATATTATAGACTATTAAATTATTGGCCCTTTCCAGTAAGCACATCTGTGGCTTGCAAGACTCTGACCTCATTTTGCTGTGAGCAGTGTGCACTGACTACAGGCATTGTGGAAATATAATTTCTCTTCACTTCCCTGCCAATGCTCGAGTGACGATGTGCTCTCTTGTTATGAGGCAGCATAAAATTTAGAGGCTAGTCACGATGAAGGTAGTAAGAAAGAAACTTAAAGACCTCAGTAAATTTCCCTTCTAAGTGTTCCCTTTTCAAAGGTAAATGGTCTTATTCTTTGTAATCTCTCTTTGTATGTTAACAGCCTTCACAATGCTAACTCATTTGTAAGAAAAGCACATTACAATCCCAGTCTGCTTTATCTCTGCTAAAGGAGCCAAAGGAGGAAGAAGTCAGTACATTTATTATTTTTCCTTTAAAGTCCACCACCTACTCAGCACGCATGTACTGTAAATTCAAGACGTGGATGTTACTCAAAGAAGCAAGTGTGATGTCACAAGTGTTTTAATAGCCTTTGATTTATTTCCCAAAGTGCTTTATTAAGATGATGCACAACAGCGTTTGGAAGCCAAATGCAGTCTTAGGAGAGACTTGGAGGAGTTATTTTCAGTCTCCTGACTTTTCTTCCTCAACACAGTAATTTGATTGGGGCAGAAGGGTCCTGGATTCAGAACAGGGATTCTACTTCTTATTTAGTGTTTCTTTGTGAGTTAATCAGCCCAGTTTGTGATCTGAGTGAGTAGGAGTATGAATGAACTTACTGTGAGCTGCATGGTTCAGAGAACAGGATACTGGCTGGGGTTGGGAGATTTGTGTTCTGTGGCTGTATGGGTTTGTGGCTATTAGATGGTGAAATATTTGGTTAGGCGTAATCAAGAATCAGCAAATTCATGTGTATCAGAAGTCAGCTGCAAGGAATCCGCTCCTGGCAAGATATTTCTAATGACATTCTGCATGGTTAGTTCTAGGTGCAGTGATACAGAGCATTCTTGCCATTAGCCTGGAAATACATCTGGTATAACTTCCAAGTTTTAGGACAGGCACTGTAGTGAATCATAAAGAGACCTGAGGTAGTCACAATGAGCAAATGAATTTCTTAGTAAGCTAAGTAAGCTTAGTAAGCTTCTTCACTTGAAGAAATGTGTTTTAGTCCAACAAAGCATAATAGTAGGGCAAGGGCTGAAGGTTGTACTTACAGTACTATATACTGTCTACTTACAGCATGGTGAAGAGCTGTGATCAGACAGTGCATAGGAGCTGGAATAGGCAGAGAACTGAACATCCCATCCCATTGTGAAGCGGCTAAAATGGACTGCTTTCATCAATGGCTACATCAGCTAAGGAGCAGGAATTGCGTTTGTAAATAAATTAAAAGTACAAAATGTTTATTTTAAGACACTGATTTGGCATGAAAAACTTTCTGTAACAATGTACAATTTTCAACAAAACTCTGAACCCAGGATGGGATTTCTGGGTAGAATTGAAAGAGAAATGGAAAATGCAACAGTTCATTTCACTGTTTAGGATGTTTTTGTGCTCCAGAAACAATCTAAATATGCCTACAAAGGATGCCATCTGTGGCCCAGAAAGTCGCAGAATCCAACTGCTGGAGGCTGGGAGAGTATTTAGAGGAAATATGAATTCATGTTTCCTGAGGTCTTACGCAGGTATCTGTTGTTAACCATCATCAGAGATAGGGTACTGAGCTAAATGAACTTCTGCTCTGACACGAGATGCCCACCCTGATGTTGTGGTAGCACAGAACTCGGTATCGGTAAATGTACTCAATGGAAGTGTTGCTATTGTGATGCAGTTGCATCTCATAGTTAAATTTTCTCATTTCCCTTTTGCTAAGATAACTATTTTACATTAATTCATTCTAAACTACCGAATTCAGCACAAGGCTAACTTTTGGTGAAATGCTGCTTTGAATTAAAGAATAGACATAACATTGAAAAGATCTGAAACATCCTCCTAAGGTCATGCATATAGCAAATGCTTGAAGTTGCAAGGGAACCAAGTTTGGTGACTATTTATGAGAATAGTGACTTGGGAGGTGAAACAAAGGAAAGAAAATATATCATGAATGGTGGAATACCATGGGCAAGAAATTGCTCAGGCCAGGTAAAAAATGACAAGTACTGAAAAGAGGTGGGGGAGGAAATTTAGTTTTTGAAGCAAAGAAGATTAGACATGGTTAAGGCTAGAGGGGTTGTATGAGGAGTCAGCTCTTCTGCTTGTAGAAACTGGTATTAATTCACTGACCTGAGTGAGCACCAATTTCCACTAGCTGTTGATCTGCTCCAGAAATGGCTTCTGGCCACTGATATAAAAGCAGCATCACCCTTCTTGTTAGGCTTTTCTTCTTACTGTTGATATTCTTTTGATAGCTGCTATTACCACTTAGATTTTTAGCATTATCAAAATGCAAAGTAAACAGAAAAGGTGGTTGAGAACACAGTAAGTGTAGCTATAAAGTTTATTCCATCTATGTCCCATTAGAAAATAATGGTCAGTATTGTAATAAGTATAAATTCATTGTCCAGCCCCCTCTATTAAGGCAATTAAAAAGGCATTGGATTTGACAGTTGGCTTCTCTTGCATTCAGTTGCTCTTTATTGTTTCAGAAGAAACCTGCTGAGTCAATTGGTTTAGGAAGATGGAATAAACCTCTCAGAGTAAACAAAGCTTGTTAATTTTCAGAATTTCTGTTGCAATTGCCTGAAAAAAACTTGTATAGACATATAATAGCCTAGTTTTATGTGTGTGGATTATCTCTGATGTGTGGTAACTCCTGGAATGCTGGTTACTGCTCTGAAAAAAAGGGAAAAACGGGGTATTTTTTGTTAGTTTGGTATGAGAGAAAATGAAAGATCTAGAATTATTCATGAAATGGATTCCAGTGACAGAGGGAACTGCATGTTGCAACTTTATTCCAAACCACATCCAAGCGTGTCTCATTTAGCTGAGGGAAGATCTGAAGCTATTCACTCCTGTTATAGCAGCTAGCGCTCTCGCCTTTTTTATTATAAGGAATCCCATCAAGTCAGCAAGAATCAATCATTGAATAAGGGAGGTCCGTTTCTGTTGTACAAAGGGGTATTTTGGATCAAATCAGATTCATTTGACCCAATACCTTGTCTTCAATGTAAACCTGCAGCAGATAAAGAAGAAAGGGTAGAAGAACAAAGCCAAGTACGTGTGATACTTTATTGATGTAGCCTTCCAGCTAATACTGACTTCTGGCTCCAAGACTTTATAAAACAGCAGAAGTGTTTAATGGAGGTATTTATTAGCCCTTGGTGGGTGTGTTTATGCGGTTGGTTTTATTCCTTCTCGGAATGTATCTGTCATTTGAACCAATACAAACTTTTAGCATCCACAATAGTGGACAGTTGAAAAGCACCAGGTGGTTGTTGGCCTGTGTCAAATGCAGTGAGAGCTGAATTAATGCTTAAGATGTGAGAAGTTTTACATGCCTTTAGCCATCTGGTTTATTTTCCCTACACCTCTTTATATATGTGAAGTCCTGCTGTGTGATGAAAGCAAATTCATCCAGCTGTATTTTATCTTATCAAATGAACTTGCCACTCCCCATGTTCGATGGAGTGCCCTATGGAAATGAAAAAGAAGTAAATGGTACAAAATTGTGTAGCCTTTAGGGCAAGGAGCTCCATATGACAGATGGAGAACAGAGTGTCTTTTGAGTTTTATTGATTGCTCTTTAAGCAGTGCCTTATCCTTTTAATGAATGGAGAAAGTAAAAGGGATGACTTTGGAAAGCCCCATTAAGCAATAAAGAAAAATTCTGATTCTTTAGTAAACTTGTGTGGTATAGGTTTGTACCATGCTGCTTACCAGCAAATGGAAGGATGGAAGAATAAAGTGATGGGGGTCCTGGATGATCTTCAGCTCTGTATTGCTTCTGGGCTGGCCATATTGTTCCAACTATGTCAGAAATAGTTTTCTCCTCAGACAGATGGCAGTGACCTTGACTCTGAAGACCCAACTAATTGGGACATACTACTTAGCACATCACTGACTCCTATTTAATCAGTGTGCCTGAACCTACAGTGGGGACCTTATTGGCTTGTTAATTAGTTTAATTTTGTGAATGAACCTCGTGATGACTGCACTGCCCTCTTCTGGTTAAATGTGATGGAGAGAATTGAATCTACCTCCTCCTTCCCTGTTTGATAGATCGACTTCCCATGACACGGAACCCCACAAAAAGTCCCTGCAGAAGTCTTGGTCAGAAAGGAAGAAGCAGAGTGAGTTAAAATTCTAGCAAGCTGTGTCCTCTCTGTTCTGAGAATGAAATCTAAAAGGCAGCCTTAGCTTCTATAAAGTCTGAATATTCATCATCTGATAGGATGAGTCAGCTTCTACTGGCTGCAAAATATCTTTTCACTGATGGAGAGGAACGTTGGGGAAAAGAGGAATCATGTAGTTATCGCCAGCATTACTCTCAGTGGCTCCAGGTACTGTTGTGCATGGGATGATACCAACACTCACTGTGTCTGCCTGCTCTTCTGCAGGAACTCCCCCAGTCTAATTAAAGGTTGAACATTGATACCTATGTTAGTAACTTTAAGGATCTACTCTTGATGGAAGGATTTCTGTTACCGTGGAAAACACAAGGTCACAGCTCAGTCCGGCACATAGGGAAAGTACAAATGATATGTGTGGTGTAAATCTGGCTGCATAATTCCATTCATTTTCGCACCTGTTTTATTTCACATAGGAACTGATGTCTTCCAGCTGCACTTAATGAGCTAAATCCATCCGGGAAGGGGGGAGAGGACACTGAGTGAATCAGCAACCTCTCAGATGCCTTAAAGCCTTAAGTTACCTGTGTATTTGGCCTACACCTTACAGTATTCATGTACATGTCTTAACATCTCACTAGGCCTTGTCTTCCTGCATAGGTTTGTCCCTTCCTTTCCTTCCTAAAATGCTGCTTCTCTGCCTTCCCTGCTTCTGGCCTTTCCTTTGTTAGTTTCAAGAACTTTTTATGTTTTTCTCTGAAAAAGCTACATAATACATTTATATTTTCTTATGTAACAACAAATAAAAGCCCAGAATTTTGCTGAATGCAGATGTCAAACATTTGTCTTCTCAATCACTAAAACTCTAACAGGCTTTTATGTAATTATATGTGACAATTACATAGACTCTCCTGTAAACTGTCATTAAGTCTGTGGAAAGGCTTGTACGGGTTTCAGTAAGCTTTGGATCAGGCTTATTACCAGTATTTCCTATTCAAAGAAACAGAATGTTGTTTTCTGCTTTGCTTTGTCTTTTCTGTGCCATCCATAAGTACACAAAGTTCTTATAAATTGAATTAGTATTTAATGAAATGATATGCTCCTTTCTCTTTGTTTGGGCACCTTCTAGTAACGTACCTCCTGTGAAAGCAGCCCTTGCACTGCAGCTGCTGTAGGTGAGTACCTGGCAAGTCAGGTGGCTGCAGCAGACTGGTGAACCCCAATGCAGTGGGGAGGGAAGTGTTGCCCCCACATCAGGCAGTGACTCGCAGCTTGCTGCCCTGCTTGGAGGAGTTCACACCATTTGCTGTTGGCATCTGATTCCTAGGAGAGATTTGAAGTGTGTGAATAGGGGCTGAAGTTAATAACAGAGATTAGGGAACCCAGAGGGCTCTATGGAGAATCAAACTCTCTTGCTTCAGTAGTATGAATAGGCTTCTTGTCCAAGGGGTTGGAGATGGTAAGGCAGAGGTAAATTCCAAAGAAGAATTTGACTGAGGCTTTTTTTAAAATATCTGATTAACAGCTGCTGTGCTGTCAAAGAAATTAAATGGGTGCAGGAGAGTACATTTGGTCAATGGCCAGCTAAGGCTGTTGTCCTTGATGTGTTGTTGGGATCACCATGCCCTCTCTGGGAGACAAAAAGGGAAAAATTGATCAGGCACCCCACAGTAGCTGTTACTCTCCTGACTAAGCCTAGCCCCTGCTTCCCTGCAGCAGGGTGCCATGGCCTCTGTCCTGCCCTGTGGTTGTGTGTAGTGGGTGCAGGTGGTTGCCCTGATTTTTTAAGTGACCAGCTGTGCCTGGTATATAGTTGTAACATTGTGGTACAGCTGTGGCACAGACCTGTGGGTGATGAATCTCATCCACTCAGATCATGAGCCGGCAGTAGTCCTGCTAAAATAGGCTTAAGCTTGCTGCTGCTAATTCACTGAGCTCACAGAAAAGTTTGTTCAGAAACTCAGCTGTATCTTAAATATCGCACTGTAATGTCTAAATGCAAAAAAAAAAAAAAAGTAAAGAAAGGATAAACTGCCAAGAGGCCTAGATTCTTTGTAGGAACAGGGTTGGCAGCATAACTCTTCTACTGACAGAGTCCCGCAAAAATGAGGTAGTTACACTCCAGGAGCTGCAATTGCTGGCCTCTGAATCGGACAGGACTTGTCAGCACTATCAACTGAGTTAATGCCCAGTGGTACAGTAAGGAAGATGCACTGTTAGTGGTGCCTTTCTGCCAGAGTCACAGAGTAGACAGGTAATAATGTCTTCATTCACCATAAAAAGACTGTTCCATTAGTTGAAATAATAGACTAGGAATGGGTTTGTCTGGAGATGGAGAACAGAGATCCAGTCCCAGTCCCCAGGCAGGGGTGTATGTGTTTTACTTACTGTTTGTGTTCCAGTGCTGTCATTTGCTGCACTCTACACTTTCTGGGATTAATAATTTATTATGCTTAGTTACCACTGCTTCCCTAAAGTAGACTCTTTACTACTGAGTTGCCCACTGGCGTTGCAGATCAGATGGTCTATCAATTGCCACAAGAATCACTTCTGCCTATCTTCACTCTTAATTTTCTAAAGCAAACTTTACCCTTAGCTGCTGCTTCATTTCCTGCATCTTTTTCGCTCTGTCAGCCAAAGACTTCTGTTCTAGCAGGTCCCAAAGGTGTGGTTTCTTAATTCCCTGGTTCATTTTAAAATAATTCCCCAGCTGGTACCAATCACTGGGATGAATATAGGTATGGTGATTAGCTGCTATGACAACTACGTCTAATTAGCTGAGCTGGTATCTCCCTTCCTGAATACCTGAAGGAGATGTTTTATTTGAAGGTTTTATTTAGATGAGCTAGGAGTTAATCATTATGCACAAGTCCAGTGGCTGAAGACAGTTCAGCCTCTGATCTAGCTCAATAGCCTTAATTCACAGAGGCAAAAGAGGCCTCGAGTTCCATTTGTCCCTCTCTCTTTCCCTACAGAATAAGATTCCTTTTCATGTTCACCTTGCCACATTCCTCAGGTGATGCATTTGATTTCCTTCAGGCTCAAATGCAGAGATGTAACACCAGGCATTTTGCCCTGGCTGACCATTTCTTTCGGATAGTTGAGGAACATGAGGAGGAACTTCTTTCCTCTGAGGGTGGCAGAGCACTGGCACAGGCTGCCCAGAGAGATTATGGAGTCTCCCACACTCAAGACATTCAAAACCTGCCTGGATGCCATCCTGTGCAATGTGCTGTAGGTGTCCCTGCTGTGGCAGGGGGGTTGGACTTAAATGATCTCCAGAGGTCCCTACCAACCCTGACCATTCTGTGATTCTGTAACATCACATTTGGGAAAGGTGATACGAGTTAAATATTTCCTTCCCTCTGAAACTCAGTAAAGCAGAACTGGAACCTAATCTGGAGGAATTTCCCAAAGGACTGTAAATATCTGGAATGTAAAAATGGGAATGTACGAGTTTCATGGTCCCAAGAGGAGCCATATTTCCACTTCCTGGCCAATAAGACCTCCCAGTCTTGATGGCTTCATCTGTCCTGCAGAATTCAATTATATTCCTGCATCTTGGCCTAAATACAATTTGTATTCTTCCATGCTTGTGAGTATTGCTGAAGAAATTTGGTAATGTACTGTTTTCTTTTGGTGTCCGTAAACCACTGGTGAATATAAAGGTAAGCTTCCTCAAACTGAAGGTGCTTTGTGGGGTTTTTTTTGTGTGGTTTTGGTGTTTTTTTTTTAAACATTAAGAGGAAACATTTAGAAAGAATATGGTAAATCTCAAGGTGATGAAAGCATATCTGACATATCCATTGGTTAAAGTGGTTCCAGGAATGTTTTTTGTAGCAAGGTTTTTTGTATCTGGGGTTGCAATGAGAAATTTTGGAGTCTGCAATTTGTCTCTCACCTTCAGGGTTCCCTCTTCTGCTCTCCCACGGCAGTGACAAGCCATAAAGCCAGTCCTAGGACAGTAGCCCCTTCTTTGGTGGCTGTTGTTTACAGGGTTTGGGAATGTTTGTCCCACTTAGATGCCTTCCTGAGGGATTTTCAGGGTGGTTTGAACTAGTTTGGATTGTGTAACACAGTTCCTCTCCTGCAGACACAATTGCTCCTTCACCCTTGAGTCAAAGCCCTTCCTCTACCTGATTCTGTCAATGTCTCTTAATGATCCTTAAGTGCCATTTAAGAGGTAGCTTTTCCTGAGCCATCGTTTCTCTTTGTTTATTTCCTCATTCTCTTCACCAGCAGCTTCCCTCTTAAATACCACTAGTCTGTTTTTACAGCAAACACCCCACAAACCAAGCCAGAACAAACCATTACAGAATATCCCCACATCTATTACATCTCCTATATGCCGTTTTGAAATGTCCTTTATAAAAATTGTTAGCAGCTCAGGAATCCAATAAAACCTGTAGTTTTTTAACCATTAATAAATTCAGGATTTTTCCCATTAAGTCTTAACATGAAATAAAATTAAAAAATACCAAGTCACAGGAGTTTTATTTCATTCTCTCCAACAGTTCTGTTCTATTCTCATACATAAAACATTCCTACAAAAATACACTTATTTTTATATATTCGCACACTGCCGCCCAGCCTGAGTTTCTTGACTCTCAGCAGCCTGACGCAGTGTTGATAACTTCATGGGACCACTGCTGTGCTGTGTGTGGATGAGTCAGCTTTCCATTTTCCAAGTAGCTTTACTTTTTTTCTTGCATCCACACATTTCTCATACAAAACCTGGCTTGCTTTCTGAGGTTTGTCATGGCCCTCCCACAGAGCCACGGTTGGCTCCATTGCTATAAGAAAACCCGTCATCTTCAGCTACTGTTTATCATTGCCTGACCTAAATGATTCCATAGGTACAAGGGCTTTCCTTGCAGAACTTCTTTTTGCAGCTTTCATTTGCTGTTCCTCTGCAGTGAAGCTAGAAGAGCCAGTCCAGTTTTAGCTGCACCCTATACCTGGCTCTTATTATCTATATCTTGTTGATAGTTGAGATTATCCAGGCCGTACCCTTTCCTTCCCTTTTGTAGACCAGTAAATCCTTTTTGTTACACTGGAAATGTGCAGAGTTTCATTTTTGTTTTAATGAATTGCTGCTGGGAGAGTCCTTCCCTTTTTGAACCCAATCACTTTGTCAGCTTGATTAGTCAAATTGCTGGTGAATCTATTACTCACCTCCATAATCATGAGTGTAGCTGCATTATTAAACATCTTTGTGTCCTACGCACAAGCAGGGTTCGAAGGCCTGAAGGGGAGCATCACCTCATGATAATAAGTACAGTGGCTCAGAGAGCTCTCTTCAGATGGAGAAGGCTCCTAAATTGAAGTTTTGCATGATTTGAAAATGACACTATCTCAGTGTTTGCCTTGCTGTAAAAAGAAGACTTGATTGAAACTAATTTCATTCAGTATATTGATGGTTGCTGCAATAACAGCCTCAACTGTTGTTTCAATGCTTAGACAGCTACAAATGCATCAATACTTTAGCTGATTATTTTGCTATATGCTGTCCTCTCCTTTCACCAAAGCCTGGACCTTTCATATCTCAGGTGGATATCTTCCCAGAACTAACTAATCTGCTCCTTCTGCTGTTCTGCCAGGAAATTCCGTTCAGGAGCTTTTCTGAGAAGTTTTGCTTTGGCAGGTTGGCATTTTCTAAAGTGAAAACATGTGTCTGAAACATTTCTAAGTGACCCTGCGGATGACTGAATTGAATTTCAGTTTTATCCCTGAACTTTCAATGTGTGTGAGGTTGGGTGTTTTTTTTTGTTTTGTTTTTTTCCCCAACCACCCCTTCTAGGCAGAAGCACAAGCCTGTGAAATAATGAAGACTGTTCAGGCGGTGACAGTACAGATGTCAAACATACTCTTTGAGGCCTCTCCAGGACTCCTGGAGAGCTTGGAAATTGACAGGGAAAATTTATACCACGATTAACCTACTTAGCTGGCTGGAAAAATAGAATTTTTGTTTTGTAAGGAATTTTGCATTTCTGAAATTGTGGTAAAACATGTCAGTGAAAAAGACTGTGAAACTTGTCACTAAACGGGTGATGTCATTCAGCCAACCAGCTGGCTAGGAAGGTTGGATATGTCCCTGGAGGATGTTTTAATTCTGTCCAGAAACTGTCACCTGATGTAAAACATCCTTAGGGAAAACTTTATTTTCAATAAAAAAAGTCTACTAGGACACATTACGTTCTTGTAAAGGTGGGACAGTACCAGGAGGTCTTAATCTCAGTGTTTGTTAACAATGAAAAGCTCATCAGCAATGTGGAGATGCTGCAAGATCTCGTGTCGCTCTGTGATCTCTAGAGGTACCGGTTCAAAAATTCAAATGCTACAGCTTATTTCTTGCTTTTTGTTTGTGATGGTGCCAGCTGTCTCCAGCTACAGGGTACAGCAAAGGGGTTACTTTTCTCCCCATATGGCTTGAACTTGCTTTGGGGTCACACAGAGTATTTTTCTGTCTCCCAGCAGGGTAAGTCTCTCTGCCTCTGAGGAAGTGTGAACACAGGGGCTTTTAGCACAAGATTCTGCTTGGATCCGTAGGAATCGGCATCTTCTGAGTCTGCTGAGCAACTTCAAAGCTCAGATATGTGATTCACATCAGTTAAGTGGCTATGCACCACTTTTTGCATGGCAGTAGGTTCATCTTGAGGCTTTTGTAAGTCGTGAAACTCAAGAACTGAGGTCTTGATTCAATAACCATACAATAGTAACAGGAATATTGTTTTGTGTCTAGTTTGGTCAATCTTATTTCAAAAAGAGTATGTTAGAAGTAGGGAAGGTTCAGAGAAGAGCAGAAAGGATTGGGCCAAGGTATGGAGTGATTTGTGTGGAAGAAATGTTTGATCTGACCAGGAATCTTTCGTCTGGAAAGGAACAACTAATGGAGATATGTCAGAGACCTGTGAAATCATGGAAGTCTCAAAGAAGGAGAGCAGAGTTTGCTCGTTCCCTCTCTTCCTGTTACAGGAATCAGATGCCATAAAATAAAGCAGAAATATAACAGAAATGAATTGAAGGCAGAGGAGGTGTGTTAATTGCCTACGGTACTGTCGATTTGAACTGTCAGTGGTAATGTGAGATTGGAGCTGGGAAACTTATCTGACTGACTTGATCCTATGTTACATGTTGCAGTGGTATAAGCTTGGGAACCTGTGACTTTATGAGGTGGTCCCCTGCTGAAGACTATGTAAAATTTGAGAGATTGTGCTGCTGAGGCTGGCTCCAGCAAGGGTAAAAATTTTCCTGTCTTCTCATAGTGGTTTAACCAGAACTCTGGAGAAGTGCCCTGGTGAAAACAAAGCCAAAAAAATGGGTACTGGTTTCCTCTCCCACCCAGAGCAACAAGGCAGTACCTGCCACATGTGGTCCACTCGGGACTTGTGGTAATACTACTGTGAAGCCTTTAAATAAAGAAAATACCTTGTGGAAGAGCTGTCTGGGTGACTGCTGCAGGGCGCTCTTCTTCCTAGGCTGGAGGCAGGACCAGTTCCAGCTATAGGGGAATTGGGCTACTGCTGAGGTTGCCACTGAGACAGCACTACAGGTATCACCTCTCTGCTTACGTTGCTGCTGCCCTGGAAAGCTGAACTGCCTCTGACAGGCACAGGAGAAATAATAAATTCTTGTGGGACACAGGCACAATAAACTCTCGCCATAGCATTCCTGTTGCTGCAGCAATTAGGAATGAGAAGTCTGACTTGTTGGGGGCTTACCTAAATTCGTCCAGCTCTGCCTTCCCTACTTGCTATGGTGTGGTCTGGCTCCAGTCCAGCCCCAGTCCTTGAAGAGTGGGGCAGGAATGCTTCAGTTTTTGCCCATGTGTCTGAGCAGCCTTTGGGCGGGCTGTGTATGGAGGCATCAGTGAACCTTCTCCCTTGGGCACCTGACACTCTTCTCTTTTGATTGACGTGCCTCTGTTGAAGACTGCTTGAAAAGTGTTTGCACTCGAAACAAGTGGAGCAAATTCTAATTTGTCTGGAATGGGTCCTCCCGTTAAATGTTAAACTGACCTTTTCAAGAGAAATTTACTTGATAGTTCTAAGTGAAGCCCCGCTTTAAGCTAAACCTGTCACTACAACATGATTAAATTCACTTAAATGTACATCAGTTGCACATATTATTAATGGAAATTGAAATCAACCTAAATGGTAACCATAAATTTTAAAAGAGGGGGAAGAGGATGGAGATAGGAAAAAACACACATGATGTAAAGGTTAAGGTGCCTTATTCACCCGAAGATCAGATGGGCTGAACAGAGAACTTTATTCTGAAGCAGTGAAAAATTACTGACTACTTTTTTGTGTCTTTATAGTGCTCCAATTCTAATCCACTGAAGAAGGGGGATTCAGTGCATTTTTGGCAGGGGTTTGATCTGTGGAGACCTAGAAGAATTGGTCAGTTGTCTGGTCTTATTTCACCTGCTACTGGGCCTTTAAGCAACAAATTACCAGATTTCTGTCAGCCTGTTTGATAGATGGTGGAGGGGTGTGTGTGTGTGTAGATCGTGCTGTGAGTGAGTTTCTGGGCATAGCTGTGATAGAGGAATGTCTGCTCCCCAGTTGAACTGCACAGTTAACATCTTGCACCCATTCATGCCTCCTTCCCTTCCCTACCATCCAGCAGGACAGTTCCAGGGCTTGGTTATTCTGGCGACTGTTACTTAAAGGGTCTGTTCTAATTGGGGCCTAATAAATCAAAACTAAATTGAAGACCTTCCACTTATGGGCATTTATCAGTGACTTTCCATCAAGCAGATGGACAGGACTTGGCAAGCATCTCCCAGAGAAATGTCCAGGGACTTATGAAGGTTCTTTTTGAGGGTGTTGTCTTTATATAGCTGTGTGACCTTTGTGATTCAAAGTACAAATTTGAACCTTTTGTAATTAATAACTCTTGTTCTACCAGACTTGGCTTTCACACAGGTGAAATTAACATGACTTTTTCCTGCTGTTTTGGGACATAGAGTACTTCCCTGTGGCACTACTTAATACTCCATAAATATAGCCAGATAAGCTCTTCTTTGGGTTAAGAGTTAAGTAGGCTGCATTGCTCACAGCCTGGAAGTAAACACTAAGATATTGTCTGTCCAACGTATGATAGATTATTTTCTTTCCCACATGTGCCACCTCCACTTCCTATGACAGGAATATGAGTGGGGACATATAGTGCATACCACCACCTGCCCACTGTCCAGCAGGGGACACATATTGCAGCCTGATTGAGTCCACCGCAGTAGTAGTTGCACGATTGTGTTAGCATAGAGCAGTAGTATGCCTGGAAGTGATGGACTCTGTTGGAGGTAGGCTTTGGCATTACACATAAATTTGGGGAGTTACACGGCTCTTCCATCACGTGTGAGATTTGAAGGTCAGCAAAGCTGAAATCTGATGACTTTCTGAGCATGTTGGAAGACACATCCTTTTTTTAAGGGAATTGGTGGTGGCTGAGGATGATAAGTCTATTATAAGAAGGTAGAAGGACCTTTCAGGTACTTGGCTGAGTTCCTGTTGGTAGCATTACTTTAATGACTGGATTGTATAATTAATGTCTTTATGCACTCACAGCTTTGGATAAACCTTTCTTATAATTCTAATTCCAAATAAATTAAAAACAGATGGCTTGGAGGGGAGGGGAAAAATCTTCTGGTCGAATTCTTTTTTTTGTTTTGTTTGTTTTTTTTTGTTTTTAAAGGCACTTGTGTTAAAGTTGTGAGTAACAGATGAATATGGCCCAGTAAGGATTTTAGTATCAAGGAATCTTTTCAAGGTGTTTCAATCTGCAGTCTTTACTTTCTCTCAAACAGAAAATATAATTAATACAAGATGGTTTTGCAATGCAGGGCAAAATGGTAACTTGATCTTGTGCAAGATGTTTCTGATACGGAATTTACAGCCTAGCTTTAACGTTCTTTTATCATTTACCAGTAACATAAAAGCAAGATCCCATTTTATCTGTAGCTGGCACTGACTTAAAGATGACTTTCAAAATCAAAGAACCAGAAGAGCTGAGCTCATTTCTAGACTACCAGCCTGCAATTCTTCTATGCACACATGCCAGTGTATCAGTTTGCTAACAGACTGAACACATCACCTTGACCACATCTTGCGCTATTCTCGATACATAGCACATGCCTCTGACCATTTTTTCTGCAGAGTGACTGGGAGCATGCATTCTCCTCAGGCCTAGGAAATGGTATTAATCTTCTGCTGTGTACTTTCATTTCATTTCCTGTAAAAATCCATCTTCTGCTGCTGGAGTTGACCTAAGGTTAGATGTCAAAGGAACAAATTACTGTCACTTGCTTGATACCCCAAGAGTAGCTATAAATAGCAAGCTTTATAACCCCACCAATCCTTGAGATACGTAGTGATAAATATGCTTCTACCAACCAAGAGGAAAAAATAAAGCTTTGTGGCTCTGGGTGATATATGATATTTGAAACTGACACAAACAGTACAGCTGCACCATTCAAATGGTTTTAAAAAGACGAAAAGTAACACTCAGTATATTTGCCTGCTTTAAAGCATTAATTAGTGATTCTTGGGTACGGTAATCCACTAGCACAGCTTTTAAATCCAACAACAAAAAATTCTTTCTTAGGTGATGAGATAGAGTAACAGTCTAGCTAACAACTTAGCCTGTTCATTATTAGGACTCAGAGAACTAATTGAAACCTTTTCAGTGGAACAATTTTCTGCTGGGAAATGCAGAATTAGTCAGATAAATCTTTTGCAATATTTTAAAAATGAAATCTTGACAGAAAATGTCAGAATGATTTGAAACTGAAAGTGTGTTTCGTTTTGATTTTCTCCTTGTTTCCTTTGAGCTTTTTTCCTGTGGGGTGACAGCCAGACTGTATTATAAAATATTCAATTGAATGAATAATGATAATGCTGATATTAGTGGGATGAAACACCTTCTTTTTTTTTTTTTTTTTTTTTTTTGTTAATCTCATTTCCCCTGTATTCTTATTCTATCCGGATTTTAGGAGTCATGATAGTTTAAAACAGGGCAAAAAAAAATTTTGTTAGCATTGCCTAAGGGATGGGAATTCCATCTTTCAACTAACTTTAATATAAACTAATGCATGAGGCACGTTTTTAGCTGGTTTTAAAATGCTACTGGTCCTTGGGAGTTACACCATTATAACAACCAAGGGGCTTGGACAGTGGTTTTGAAAATAACGATCTCGGGCTGTCTGGATCTTTTAAGCTTTCTGGTTGTTGATTTGCACTGGCAAGGTAGCACTAAGATTGCATATTGTGTTGCAAATCCTTGGATGGTGCTAGTTAGAAAGCCTCTTCTGCAGAGTATGTGCTAAAAGCCAGAGAAGACTGGCAACATTTTTATGACACGATAAAACTCCTTCTTGCTCTTAATTGGAGATGGGCTAAAGCAGTTTTCTGGATGTATAACATGACTACAGACACTAACATAGCTCTGCTGAGCTAGTATATCAAATCTTGTAACTCAGCTCAGCCTGCTGTGAGGGGTTATTTTTTGCCCGGCAACATCCACCTTTTCAACAAAGCTGCAATGACCTCAGTGTTATGAAGGGATGGGGAGTGTAGGGCATGTATGGTTGTCTCATCTCACTGATTAATGGAAAAGCTTCCTGTTGCTATGCCCTCAAGCTACAAAATCCATTAACCACCCCTTGGGGTGCCTGAAATTTATTCTGGCCATTACCATCAATTAGAAAGTTAATAGTGTGATGATTACTGGGCTACAGTCCTAGCTATTTGTGTGATTTACACCAGATTGTGGTGGATATGGAAAGATGCAACGCTCAAAGAACCACTTTATAAGCAAGTATTTGGCATTAAGGGTGCGGTGATGTCAGTATGCCCTATGTAAACATATGGCAAGAAGAATCATTAGTCATTCTCAGTTCTTCTAATTTAAAAGGCATCTTTTAAATTTATGGAAAAACAACTTTAATATCCATCACAGCTAAGCTGAGATATTTTTTTATTGATGACCATAAGCCTTGAGTCAAACTGGGCCTATGGGAACGGCTTCATTTTGAGTTGCAGTGTTACCTGGTGGAGAATATGCTGATGAAAGGAAGGTGGAAATTTGCATCCTAGCCTGCTTGTTTGTTTTGACAAACAAGTCAGGAGGATAAGGAGATATTCCAGACCAGTGTAGTCCACTGTTTCTCAAACGTTTCCCTAAGGTAGCAAGGAACAAGCCTGTTGCCAGTAAACTTTTGTTCCTTTTTTCAGGGTCTGCTCCTTCATTGAAAATAGTGCTGTGATGGCAAATGGAAAAAATATTGAAAAACAGTACTGTGAATTTAGACAGGGATGGAGGAAATGCTTGGAGTGTACATACAGTCAGATTCACAAGTGTAAATAACGTATCAGCTTTTGGTATATGTTAATTAGCTCCCTAAAACTAGTGGTCCTTCCCACATGCATCCAGGCATTATGGCACAAAATGGGTCATAGAAAGAACAGGAGAGATTGCACTACTGTTGCAGCCAGAGCACCACTGGTGCCATCTTCTCGAGTTTTTGAGAGGGTCAAGTGGAGGTCTCGTTTTGATGCCTTTTCCTTTGTTTCTCTCTGCAGGCTTTGGCCAAGCATTGGATTAGAATAGTTAAAGTGGTTATGATTGCTAACCTCCCTACGCTCTTCTTGACTTTTGCTGCTTCTGTCAGTGAGGGACTGGAGATGAGTCTTTCAGGCCACAGGAAGATAAGAAGCTGGAAGGGAGATTTGAGGGGTAGAGCTCTGGAGAGTCATCCTTTCTGCTGCTCAAGCAATGGAGGTGAAAGCCACAGTTCCCTCTACTGCCACCTTACCTTGCCCTCAGGGGCAGCAGCCACTCTTGCTTCCTAGGTGTCTGTTTGCCAGGCAAAATAGGTGGTAATTCCACAGTTATTTTGCCACGAATGCAGTCCTCTGCCCTAGGCATCCCGTCTCCTTTCCCAGAGCTAATCCTGCAAGTGGTCATTTAGCACAGCACTGTTTGAGGAGTTCCAGAACATAGCTGTGGCCCCCAAAATGGCACTGTCCACAGCAAAACCCTGGTTTTACAGTCCATTTCTGCAAAACAGAGCATAGAAAACACTTTCAGGGCAGAGTCCAGTCGAATCTCAGTGCATTACTTTCACACAAAAAGTTAGGAATTGTATACTTGAAAGAAAAATCCTAGTGTCTTGCATTTTAACAGCAAAGATCCTTCTGATTTCCTGGAAGCAGCTGCTTCCAAGCTAGGGGGAGTTGATCATTGATGCACAGTGGTGCATCTCTGTAGTTGCTTTGGATTTACATGAGCGTGTGATCAGGATCTGACCCCTGATCAGCAGGTAGAGTGAGAAATCTGAATATGGATTTTATCATTCCCATCTAATCCAAATTTGGTCTTTTTTTTTTTTTCTGCTAAAGTATTTGATCTTGCTCTTTTCTTTGGGTATCCATAGAATCATAGAACCATAGAATGGTTAGAGTGGGAAGGGACCTTAAAGACCATCTAGTTCCAACCCCCCTGCCATGGGCAGGGACACCTCCCACTAAACCAGGTTGCTCAAAGCCCCATCCAACCTGGCCTTGAACACCTCCAGGGATGGGACATCCTCAACTTCACTGGGCAACATGTTCCAGTGTCTCACCACCCTGCCAGGAAGGAATTTCTTCCTAATATTTAATCTAAATCTGCCCTCTTCCAATTTAAAACTTATCCCTCATTCTATCGCTACAATTCCTGACAAAGAGTCCCTCCCCATCTTTCCTGTAGGCCCCCTTTAAGTACTAAAAGGCTGCTATAAGGTCTCCCCTGGAGCCTTCTCTTCTTCAGGCTGAACAACCCCAACTGTCTCAGCCTGTCTTCATAGGAGAGGTGCTGCAGCCATGAAGATGATGATGATCATCTTCATGGCCCTCCTCTGGACTTGCTCCAACAGGTCCATGTCCTCCTTATGTTGGGGGCTCCAGAGCTGGATGCAGTACTCCAGGTGGGGTCAGCAGTTTCTCTGAAGTCTGAAGGTAAAAAAGCCCATCTCCACAATACAGTGGAATGTTACGTCTGCTGAAAAAGGCAGCGGCATCAGAAACTGGTATAAAAAAAGCCCTTTAATGCCAGCTTGCAAGTACAAGATACCTCTGGATTGTTAAACATGAAAGTTTGATCTGAGTTATGTTGTCCCATGGCTAGTTCAATAAGATGGGAGGATCTGAAGAGATATTATGCAGTGGGATGCATGTGTCATCAGAGCTGAAGCAGTTAGATATATCCACATTGGTGTTTTTGCTTTACCTTATTTTACTTTTGATTCTCTGCTTTACTTTTGATGATCTATGCCACATACTATCTTTTCCCTAGGTTTTAATTTCTAGTGAATTTACTAGGTGTCTCCAAGAGGAACCTGGGTGTGTGACATGGACTATTTTGTTCTAAGGTTTGTTCACCATAAACAATACGGGTGTGGTTGATCTCTGCAAATCATACAATGCTTTAGCAGAATAGATGTGAACTAGTCTTTAGCAGTTCACAGGGGGATAAGGTTTGCATCGTAGCAAGGCACAGTGTGGATCAATCCTGGTGGAATCATTCTGATTTCAGGACAAGAGCGCCTAAGCCCTTTTAGCACAATTCTAAGCTTTCAGGTGATAGAAGAAGCATGTGGAGGACTTCCAGGGCCTCATGCTTTGCTTGGGCAATTGGAGAGACTTCTAAGTTTCTGTGAACTTTCAGTCTTGCCAGCGTGGTCGGCATTCATGTGCTACCCAGATTATTAGAGTTCTTTTCTACTCGTTGCATTCAACAGTCAAAAGTCTTGCTGCTGCCTAATGCTGTGCATTATGGTATTAGTAGGTTTGCTCTTCTGTCTTGTTCAACTGGGAACACTTGCATGTTCATCATAATTGACTGTTTCTCTTCACCTCTCCCCTAACATAAATAAGAGTAAGAAAGTACCTCACCCTGATTACACAGCTTCCCTTTATCTTATCCCTTAACCTGTCTTCTGTCCTGCTGGAAGATTCCCACAGTCATCATCCCCGATGACTTCTGAAGCTATTGACCAAATTCTAGTTAATCTTGACAGAGGGATTCAAAGCCTCAGACTTACTGAACTACTACTTGTTTTCCTAAAACTTTCCAAATTGCAAAGGGTTTTCCTTCTGCTTGGCTTGTGAAAGGTACAGAAGATGTGTTGTACGGTGGATGGTGCAGCTTGCTGAAGCCATAAATGGTTGGGTTGTCCAGAAACCCATGTGTGTGCTCAGCACAGCCCCATATGATAAGAAGAGTGTGAGAGGCTATAAAATGGTGACCTATACCTACAGCTGGCATCAGCAGATGGAGGTTTAGCCATGTGGCTGCAGATTCTGACAGCCCTTTACTAAATTTATGCAAAGGGATGGATGTTCCTTGCTTTGCATATGATAGAGACAGAGGGATAGCCATTCCCTGCTTAGGTTGCTAACCTGAGTTACTAACTCTCAACTGAAATAGCAGGGAAGCCAAATTTATTTTTCTGTAACCATTATTTTAAGGGGAAATAAACAACTCATCTGGGTCATGTACAGACAGTATCTCCTGTTTGCCCCCCCCCCCCATATTTCCTTTCTTTCTGATTTGGGTAAGACTTTGAATAACTATCCAATGCAATATGTTAACTCTGGATGGGATGACAAAGTATGAGCTGCTTCTACTGCTTGTCACATCTTTAAATTATTTATAGCAATAATCAGCTGAGCTATATTAAGGCAAAAATTGCAAGAAATTTGAGTGTATATATTTCTGTTCATTTAGATTACTCCAAATAAAAGTTGATTAAAAAGGAGAAAAAGAAAATTGAATTAATTTAACTGATTATGCAGAGAAATGTCAATTTCATAGTTTCCTATTGTTTCTTCATAATTTTCTTACACTCTCACATCCCCCAAGTCTTTTTGATGGCTTCTGTATGTGGGAAACTTTATTTTGTGATAATAATATTTTTTCCATAAGGGAAAAAAAATGCATTTCAATAAACCAATATAAAAATTCATAACTTCATTTCTAGTAAAACTTGCAGTCGCAACTCAAACTGGAAGCAAGCCATTTTCAAAATGGAGGTTTAAATCTCTTTTAAAATGCACATTTAAACTGTATTTAATTTTGTAATTCTTCCTTTCGACATTGGCTCTTTCCAATCCTTCTTTACACACACAAAACCCCAGAAAACCTGTGCTGTCAGGATGGAGTGGGAAGCCGGTGGAGCCTGAGGGGACTTGCATTTGGCTCTGTCACAGACTTCCTTCAAATGTAGGATTAGTTATCTAGTCTTTCCCTCGATTTCTCCACCTAGACAGTGGGAGCAGTAATACTTGCCAGCCTGCTGAGGGCCTCAGGAGAAAAAGAGTCATTAGAAACGTGTTCACTTAGGGACTGAGACATGTGGGTCCCTTGAGTTTTGAAATCTCTTCTTTTTCTTTACCTACCCTGGAGACGTCTTTAAAAGTTAATTTCAACCTGCCAGGGTAAATTTGAAGTGTTTTAGTGCTGTGACATGTGCAGTGCCATTACAGACATTTAAAGAAATGCTAACCAACTCTTTGGCTTGTCATTGCTGTCAGGCCACTTAATACGGCCCTCTTGAACCAAACTCTTATGAAGGCAAAAATCCCTCTCTGAACTAGCTTCACTTTAGCTTAATACCTCCTTAAAGCAAATGAGCTATAGCTAAAAGTCAGCCAAGATTCATTAATAAAGTGAGGAAGAGGAGGCCAAGGAAGGCCTAAAGACATGTTTTGGCTGGTCCCAAGCTGAGGAAGGGCAGTGTGTCGGGGACACGCATCAGTTCAGTGTTTAAAGGCCTGGGCTGCTCAGTGAGATACAGCAGTTTTAAATAAAAATCCTGTGTTCTGCCTTAAAAAAAGTTCCCAGGAAGAATTCCCCAGACTTTCTAATGGGGTAACCTGTATGCTGAAGGGGACCAATAGCCATTCAGAGGGTGACCTCGGGAGAGAAACTTGCACAAATGAAGTTAAGGTCTGCCTCTTTGCTGCGTGGATACTGTGTCCAAGGACACAGGATTCACTGTGTTTACATCTTGCAATTGCTCTGCAATGTGGCGATGTAAAACTCCCCTCAAAATGTGTAAGTCTATAAGCTAGGCAAAAGGTTCCTGTTAGAAATGGGCAAAGCCTTACAGAATTTATGCAACAAGTCAGAAAGACAGCCAGTGTTGAGAAGTGTCCAGGTGAAGCAAGGTAATTTGTAAAGCAAGAGTAACTTTCTATGAAAATAAAGAATGGGATAAAAACCAGTTCCTGCCTGAGAGAGAAGCTGAGATCAGACATTATTACTTTCTGGAAAAAATACCAGGGTTACATGAAGGAGTTGAATCAAAACAGGCATCAGATGAAAAGTGACATCTATCAACAGCTTGTGAAAGGCTTAATAGGAAGAACGCGTGAACTTAAACGGTTAGCTGTTGAAGAAGACTTTGACATTACTAGCTTTTGTGAAACATGGTGGCATGGCAAAAATCAATGGGCAACTTTAGTACTTGGCTATAAAACCATAAAGGAAAGAGTTTCAATTTAAGTGATGAGGGAATAGCACCTCAGCCTAGAAAGATTCCCAGAAAGAAAGAATGCAAAAGTCAACAATTCTACAGCAGAGTTTACAAACATTCAAACACTGCACACAGGAATACAAATACGTTTCAGAGTTACCAGCTCCAATATTTTTCACGTTCACACATGGTGGAAGATCATTTTTAATGTCTTAATTACTCCTTTATTCAAAAACTTGTTCAGTGAAAGCCTTTTTAAGTGCAGCCTGTGACTCCACGGTTCTGCCTTCTGTGATCTGAAAGCCTTCTATCCAAAAACCTGCTCATGTAGTGATTAATACGACAGCAACTGGCAAATCTTGTGCTCAACTGGCCAGTCCCTTTGGAGGCAAACCAGGTGGCAAACATAGTTATGCGGGAGGTTGGAACAGATGATCTAATAGTTGCTGCTGTTTCTTGCTTAAAATACCTGACTTCTGCCACGGGTGAATTCACGTGCAGAAGGAGAAACAGGGTAGAGCCCATCTCTGCACGCTGCTCCTGGCCATGACAGGCTGCCCTGCTCCGCTGCTCCCTAACCACGTTACAGATGCTTCTGGTCCTGCCTCCCAGGGCTGGCTGCCACTCGCACAGCAGTTAGAGCAGCAAATTAAACTGTGGAGGAAGGAGGGTGAGGACATGATACGTAGCCCATCTTCTCACGGTGCAGGTGTGTGGGGGGAAGCAGTTACATTAATATATGAAAAGCAGGCGTAACTGGTGGAAAAATAGTAAAGGGTGCCAATTAAAGTGATTGCTTCTTAATTATGTGTTACAACAAGGAACTTCATCGGTTAACATATGTCTCTTACGGGAAGAAAGCTACACCCTAATAGGCAGGAGACATGATGTTACACAGCTTAAAGTCTGCATGTAATGGTTTTCTTTTTTCTCATGGAGCGTTCCAGAAAGATCTTGTTGCAAAAGAAACCTTGACCAAACAACCAACTGGTTGATTCTTCAATTCTTCAGCAGCTTATGTAAAATAAGTACAGACAACCTTAAATTTGCAACAAAGGAGAGTAAACAGCAACTTGCTAGGGAATTTATTTAATCTATATATTCAAACTGACAGTCCTCTGAATTTCAGTCTGTGCTTCTCGAGAAAGAAGAAAATTTCCATAGGGTTTGTGTTAGTGGTTGATTCAGAATGCCTATTATAGTTGTGAAATATTGGTAGGAATGGATTGAGATATATTCATGACAGTAGGTGGACTAATGGAATTCAGTGACTTTATTTAAAATGTGCAGGAGTTTATTATAATACTGTAATAGAAATGTCATTTACCCTGACGGGAGGAGAGGGAAAAGCCCTGTCAATGAATAATAATGAAGTTATTTAAATGTCAACTTTCTTGCAAATAGTTTGCAAAATATAAATTATTCTACATGTTCCTAGTTTTGTCTTAATTTATTACTTAGGGAAGTCAGAGCTTCAGTCCCACAGTTTTGGTACTTTTTTATACTGTCAAATGAACTAGTAATAATTAAAATGTTTATCTTCTTGGATGTTTGCAGAAATCATTCCGATTTACTGAAAAAGTAGGGAGTCTGATTATAAACAGCTACTGGTAAAATTTGGGATGTTTTAATGGAAGCAATTGCAACTAAAATGGTGGGACAGATGTGAAGTTTAGAATTGAGTCTAAATATTCAGTTTCTGAATATAATTCTCTTACTAAGTAACATCCACAGTGTCCTAACACATACCTATTTTTTTCTGTATTTAGTTAGACTCGCACATATATCAGACGTCTCTGCATACCCTCATATGTCAAACTCATCTGGACTTATTTTGACTTAGCCCGTAACTGTACCAAGTCAAATCAAACCAAAATGATTTTGGTTTTTAAACGGGGATTTAAATTAAGTTGATGAAACATATATAACCCCCCCACCAAAAAAAAAGAAAATAATTGAGAAAGCATTGCAACATGTGTGTCTACGCAAGAGCTAATATAACAGGGCTTCCTGTTCACTCAGTTACATATAGCTATTTCAGTAGCTGTGGCTTTTCAGCAGATGGTTCAGAAGGTATAGAGTTTCATTTTTGTGTTTTCATCTCTACAGGTCCTGGGTTTAGTCCTTTCAGATGATTTATCCAGGCGTTTGCTTGCTCTGCGCATGTTATACAGATGCACTAAAACTGAGTTCTCTCTGCAGAGCTTCAGAGAAGCAGACTACCACACAAAGTGTGGGAGATGTTGGTTGATACATATCTATTCCCCTTCAGATAAATGGGAGTGATTTGTTGATCCTGTGCTGTCATTACTGCCTACACCCTGCTGAGGTGCATCTGTCTTTTGCAACACTTCCAGGTTAGGCTGGTGTCCTGGATCACCAAAAGGCTCATACGTTTTCATGGGTTAGGAGTCTTATGCTGATTTATAAACCCATTTAGTAAGACAAATGAAGAGCTCTTTATCCAGGCTGCTAATCAATGCCTGCTTGTATACACATATATATAATAGGAATAAGATGAACGCAGGTTGGTGATACCCCTGGGTTAGATCACAACAGAGGCTTCACATGTATGTATTGTTTTATTATTTGAAGTAAGAAATGGCTGGCAATTCTAAGATTGCCATTTGCAATAGACCTTCGATATCTGTTTGCCTGTGCTGTGGCAGGGGTACTGGCTGCTTTTTTTTAACAATTTCAAAGCACGTTTTATGTGTCAGATTTTCTTCGCTCTTATCCCCTTTTGAAGGGTCCCATTTTGAAATCACTGTCCCTGGTATAAAGAAGAGCTGCACTACTTAATTAGTATATTTTTTCCTAACTCAGCAGGTCAGACTTAGTCCTTACATTCTTTATATGTTTTTATCAGCCCAAACTTTACAAAGGATAGGTTTTGGGTTTTAGCCAGACCACAAAGGAAATGTTAATTTCTGAGACGGCTGGGTGGTGAGGTGGATGGTGTAACCAAAGTGAACCAGCAGTCCTTGGCAGGGCTGTATTCAGTGTCCTGCTGTGGCTCCCTTCACCTGAACGCTGGAACATCTCTAAAATATTCAGTAACAGAATAACCATAACAATATTTTCCTCCTCAGTTCACTGAGGAAATAGCTTGGTTAGCTCATATGTGCTCCTGAGAGAGATGACCTTAGAACTTAGAAAGGGAAAGATCAATCAGTAGATGAGAATGACGTTAATGTTCTAACCAACAAAGGTCATATATGTGCACAGGGGTGCAGATGTTGGGGGGGGAGGTGGGCGGGCAGGGAAGACACTATGGTCCTAGACCGTTGGTCAATTGTTACATGATGAGGACACATACATGCAAATGTTTTGATAAGAGTTCCTGAATAGAAATACTCAACTTAATGCAAATCCACATTTTAGTGCAATTGATCTTAATGGGTAGAAACCCAAGCTGCTGCCTTCTTGTTTTGTTCATGTACTGGTTGCAAAATCTGAAATCACAGCTGTGATAGGAATGTAGGTATGAAACTTGATCCAGAAATTTAACGCCCTCCACACCCCACAAAAAAAAACAAAACACAAAAAACCCAAACCCAAACAAAAAAAAAATATTGTAGACAATAAGTGTTGTAAATAGCTTGGTGAATTTAGCCATTGTTTCCCAGACAGGAGAGAACCTGGAAATAATGGGTGCCTAGGGTTTACTTTAGAATGACTGTGTCCAGTTCTGCGTTCCCCAGTTCAAGAAAGACAAGGAACTACTGGAGAAAGTCCAGTGGAGGGCTACAAAGATGATCAAGAGACTGGAACATCTCTCATGAGGAAAGGCTGAGAGACCTGGGTCTCTTTAGCGTGGGGAGAGAAGACTGAGAGGGGCTGTCATCAATGCTTATAAATATCTAAAGGGCGGGTGTCAAGAGGATGGGGCCAGGCTCTTTTCAGTGGTGCCCAGCGACAGGACAAGGGGCAATGGGCACAAACTGGAACACAGGAAGTTCCATCTGAACAGGAGGAAAAACGTCTTTACTTTAAGGGTGACAGAGCACTGGAACAGGCTGCCCAGAGAGGCTGTGGAGTCTCCTTCTCTGCAGATATTCAAAACCCGCCTGGACACAATCCTGTCCAACCCACTGTAGGTGAACCTGCTTTAGCAGGGGGATTGGACTAGATGATCTCCAGAGGTCCTTTCCAACCCCTACCGTTCTGTGATTCAGTGACTGGTTTTGGAGTGATTAGCAGAAGGGAAAATTCACGTTATTGCTTGCAAGTGCAGTTCTGTATGGACCTATTTGTATGTTTTAAAGGCAAAATACAGATATATTATCTGCAAGAATGTTATACTTTTAAATGTCTGTTATTTTTAAATGTCACTTTTCTGCAGTTTGTGGAGACCAGATCTACTGGTTTGGGCTGTTTGTTTAAATCCCCTAGATATTAGGACAAAACTCAGGTGAGCATGAGCTGCATTATGAACAAAACCTCTGCTGATAATTGATCTTGGATCCAGTCACATGTTTCAAGTAGATATAACAGGAACTCTGCAGAGTCTTGTTTGTTCACTTGTTCTGTTCTTCCCCAAGACATGTAGTTAGTGTCTCTATGGGCAACCCTCGAATCAGAAATACATTATTTTCTCTGCTCAATGGTGGCGCTTAAAGCAAGAATAAGGCACGTGTGTCCATACTTTCTGCTAGTCCACGTGAAAAAAGCCATATGAATTGTAGATGTAATGCTCACATAGTTAGATTTTCAAAAGGATATCGATGTTTTTCACAAAAAAATGAATTCCAATTTCACTGAACAGTCATCTGGAGCAGCTACTTTGGAATATGCTGACAAAAGACTCTTAACAAAATTAGTCTAAGCTTGGAGTATACAATGAATTAACTTTTGTCTCTTGCTGTCTGCTATTTGGCATTTCTGACAATTATAATCTTCTATATGCAGAATTTAGCATTTCTTATTGTACATATTTATTTTAAAATGCTTCGGGAAGATGCTGGTTTAATTTTTCCTAATCTAATTTAAATGTAAATTATAAGCACTCACATGATGCTGTGTGTATATAATTAAGTATCATTATATACTACATGAATCATTCAAAAAGCTCTAAAGAGCCATTCCGCTATGTAAAGCATGACTTACATTGAAAAGCTGCCAAGTGACTTGTGGTTTTGTGATTAAGTGTTTGTACTTATGAAATCTCTCTTTGAATTGTAGGTCAACAGATTATGGGACAACATATGAGAAACTGAATGATAAAGTTGGCCTGAAGACTATTTTGAGCTATTTGTATGTTTGTCCAACAAACAAACGTAAGGTAGGTGATAATGTGGTTGGCTCATTTTGACTTTATGATGCAATTTCTGTCCTGGTGATCTCTCCCAATTTTTTCAATATCTATTACTATTTGAATGGTCATAAACTCTCTCTTTTTATTTCTCTCCCCTTGAGAAAATACGTAGCTTTACCAAAACATAAACCAGTTTGTACCACCTGTACTACCTACCAGTGTTCTTTAGGGAATATATGTTAGCAAAAGATGGCCATTAAAAGGATAGGCATAATAGGTATCTTGCATTTAATTGTTTGCTTACCTTCTGGGTGATAATCACTTATGTTGTCTGAAAGTGAGAGAGACTCATTAAAACAGCAGAAATGCTTCTGCAGTGGCCAGATTGTATATAACGTTATTTGTCTTCTAAGTGCTCCCCATAGTGAACTGAACAGGATTTTACAAATTCCTACAGAGAAAATGCCTTTCAAAGCCCAGAAGGTTTTAATCATGCAAGCACCCTACTGACTAATAATTTACTAAAAATTTATAACACTGACATATTCATAAAAGGAATCTGATGCCATCTTTGAGATACATTTTTGACAGAATTTTTATAATTTGGAGGTGACAAAGCACAGTTCCTAATGATGAGAAAGACTTGTAGTCCCATATATGCTAGCATATGGATATACTAGTAAACAGTATCGTGTTTAAGTGCTCTCCTTCGCATGCTGTTTAAGAAAGGGTTTAAACCATATTTGGTGATAGGCAATTATTATTACTACTGGTGTTTTGGTGTGGTAACTAAAAAGTAGTTTAAATCATCCTGAAATTGCTAGCAATTTCATTTCAGATTTCCTCATACGTTGGTCCAGAAAAAAAAGAATGAAAATGAAGTCAAAACGTGATTAAATAAATGGCATCGGTGACACCATTGTTCTCTTATTAGCTGTGAGGGTACAGTGTACACGCAGTGGGTGGAAGGCCCAAGTGCAGCTCTTTGCTCTACCAGAGAGAATATGCACCTGGCTGGAGTAGTTTTCTGTCCTTGGTTTCTGCCTTGGTGGATAGTTTGAGTTATTCCAGCAAAGCTGAATTGCATAAGCAGAAAATGCTAGTGAAGACTCGCCTCTGAAGGAGGCTGTGTATACTTGGGCGGCTGGGGTCACTGTGATGCTGTTTTCATTATACTGAATGGTTTATGTATTCTTTGAGACAGACTGTGAAAGGAAGAGGGAGCTGTCCTAACCAGAGAGGACAATGCTTAGCTTTGTTCTCTTGTAGTTCATGTTTAACTGTTCAAAAGAAGCAGGCACTTCTAGGCATGAGTCATTTGACCTGTTAAGAAGTTGACCCTAAGATGATACAAATCATATCCTAATGTCATGTGCTTTTCTCCAATTGATTCTAAGTGGAAGTCCATACCACTAGCTGAGGTGTAGACACATGACAGGGTATACTTGATCCCACTCTCTACTCCCTCATCTGAGCCTGTGAATAATGTTTTGTTCATAACCAAGGAATCTTTGACTGATGTTCAAGGACTTTCTTCCTTCACCTGGTAAAACAGTGTTTGCAAATACTGGAAGATAAAACTAGAGTTGACTGTTGGGATGATGCATTCGGCTTCCTTGCTACAGGTAGCTGCCTCACGTGGTGCTAACAAAACAGCTATCAAGTGCTTTCTTAATGGTATTCTGATTAATGGACTATAGTTGCGGAATTCCAGTCCTTACCTATGCTGATGAATTTAGGTTTTGCTGGAAGACCCTCAGAAAAAAAGGTGGTTGCCACTTACCTTTGTAATACCACATGACTGATTCCTCATACCTACCTACATTGCTGTGATTGTACAAGACTAGAAAAAATGTGTAGGGGTGGAGAGACAAATAAGAAAAAGTATGGGTTCAAGTCTCCTGATGAAAGTCAGGACTGGGATTAAATGGTCTCAAATTAGTGGAGAGATGTCATTTCATTGCGGCTGACCCTGAAGAAGATATGAAGCTTTACACTAGAAGCTAAAGAATGAAATTATCAGATCACTCAAACGTCCTTCAGGTTTGAGGTTTGAAAGGTTGGTCTCCTGGCACAGAAACTGTGATGTGGAGGGTTTGTACATAAGCATGCCTGATGTTTGCTGGAGAGTAATAATACTGTTCTCCAGAACTAAGAAGTTGTTTTTTAGCTGGGCAAAATCTGCATGATCCCTTAACTATTGTGGTGCGAAGAAACGTAAAAAGAAATTAAAGGTTTTGCAACCATGTTAAGCCAACTTAAGTGCAGACTGGCTCTGAAAATCCTTCACCACCTCTGGCTGCACCTTCCCACTCCCTCCCACTGCCACCCTTGTTTGTGTAGCCATCTGGTGAGCTGGATCGAGGACTAATCTGCCTGAAAACTAATCCCTTTCCAGCTCAAAAACCAAATAGATGAAAGGAAAAAGCTTTCAGGTGGAAGTGTGGAACTGCCCGTTCTGGCAGTAGACTGCACTAAAGTTGGCCTGTAATCAATATGGGACAGTGCCAGAGAAAAGCTGCAACACCTGGGATGAAAGGACCTATGTAAAGGTCTAAGATTGAATTTTCTAAAACTTACTTCAGTAGGTGCAGAATTAGGCCTGCAGGGAAAACATTTGGAGGCCCTGCTTATGCTGTCTACTTCTGTAGAAATAGACATTCCTCCAATAAATGTTTAACTTTAAGCACCTAACTTGTCCACCATGATTATGAGGACATGGGGAAGAGAGTGTAGAGCTGTATTATATTTCCACACTAAAAATATTTCTGCAGTGAAAGCAAAAATACTAAAACTCAGGGTCTTTATCATACCTGCTATGGAATGGAAAGCAGAAGGAAACATATTTACAAATTTTGCCACTAAGAACATCTTCAGCAAAAACCTATGGATCCTGAGACTGGATTTTTTTATTCCCCCCCCGGAATTCTGATAACACCATGAGAAACTCTGGTTACTCTGAAAGTTGCATCTTGTTTCACTAATATGGGCTAGTTGGATAGCTGCAGACATTTTTTTTTTTTTTTTTTAAATGAAGGACTCAACTACTCTAAAATCTATCAATTTTATAACACATACTGTTCATGTGAAGGGTTTATACACTGCAGTTAATACTGGGTAAATGCTAAGAGCGTGTGTTCCCTAAATATTTGTTATATGTGGTAAGTGATTTTTCTGACTTCACCTGCAGCCTTCGATGTTTTGTTCTGCAAGGCATTCCTTAGCAGAGAGAAAAGACTTCTTCAGTAGTGGAAAAGAAACAGTGCATTTTTTATCTTGAAGCTATTGGACAAGAGACCTTGCTAAAACAGTGATTCGCTAGTGGGGCCAGCATGTACTTAACTTACTGAAGCTGCCTTCTTATGAAAAAAAAAAAAAAAATCCTTTTAGCACATGTTTAACTTTTAGGAATAGTCCCATTGAAACAGAAGGCAAATGTTGAACTTTGCTGACTCAAGACTGCATCCTTCTAATGAAAAAAATGAAGTGTATCCTGTACATAGTCTTGTCTGTTCCTTGCAAAGCAGAGCAGTTGGAACAATGAACTGTAGAATGCATGTAATTGGATTTATTCAAATAATTAATAGATTTGTTCATGAATTTCTGATGATTTTCACATCCTGGAAAAGAACAAACAACAACATGTGTTGAATAAATTGTTTGTTATAATTTATTTGCTCTTTTCCATCTAGAAAAATAAAAGTGTATCTGTAAATACACAGGATTTGCAGAGCTTTCCACAGTCTATGAATGCCAATTTCTTTCTAAAAGCTTCCAACCTCCAGTTCTTGTCTCTTTATTGAACAAAATTAAATCCTTTAACCAGACACTGCAGGCAATGTCGTATAACAAAAGGGTGCTTTGAAAATAAAAATGAGGGCAAATTCAACCATTATTTACAATTTAAAATGATGACCTATTGTAGTTACTTGGTATTTTTCTGGATTACAGTATTTTCTTAAGGAAATTACAGAAAATTGTGAGTAACATAGCAATGTATAAGCCCTAGCAATAAGAGGTGGAAACCCTGTTTTTGAACGTTCTCTCCTTTCACTGAATTACTGTACTACCTGGTCGTGTGATTGATGACATAGATCGGGGGGGAAAAATTGTAACGCATGGATCTTGCCAAAGACACGGAGCCTGTTTGAGTATTTGTCAACAAGTCTCTAGAAGGGAGAATCCCCAATGTGCAATAAATCCCTAGGCTTAGGTATGTCAACATTGGTTTATTTGTTAGGTGCATAGAGCCTTTTATCAGGGGAAATAAACTGATTTAAATGCTTCTGCATGAAGAAATAGTGTTTGGGAATAATGAATTGGTGAGTTAAAAATTAAACTAAAACAGAAATCCAAGTTGATATCTTGAAAATCCATTTTCACTAAAGTTTGTCATTCACTTTCCTAGAAATTGACATGCACTAAGTTTTATGGCCTTTCTTTATAAAAGACTTTCAGATAGGTTGCTTTTAAGCATTGCATATAAAATCATAGACCTA
Source organism: Pluvialis apricaria (assembly GCA_017639485.1). Taxonomy (NCBI): domain Eukaryota; kingdom Metazoa; phylum Chordata; class Aves; order Charadriiformes; family Charadriidae; genus Pluvialis; species Pluvialis apricaria. The sequence continues at coordinate 29,092,157 of CM030013.1, read as the reverse complement.
TGCAAATAAAAAGTGAATACGTGGTGGTGGGGACTCTGTAATTGGTTTAACTAGAGGTTTTCTTTGACTTAAAAAGTGCTGCTGGCTAATTTAGACACTGTATCCTCATACAAAGCACACTGTGTTCTTTGCAAAGAGCCAGTTTGTGCAGCCCATTCCTTCTTTGTACTTTCAAACCTCTTGTATCTCCAGTTAATTAATAAAATGCTGGGTGATAGTATCTGCCAGCAACTTTTATGCTATTAATAGGACTAGTCCATCACCTATTTCCTCTAGGTTTGAATTTTTGTGTGTGTTACTTTTTTTTTGGTTTTGTTTTGTTTTCTCTTCCCCCTCCTTTCTGCAGGCCTGCCTTGAATTTTCCCTTTATTCCTCCAACTGTTCAGATTTTAATTGCTGTGCAGTACAGTGTCCTCTTTCCTTTCTTTCTAAAGATGAATGGATTACAGATGCCTTCCTCTTCTTTTATATTTAGTGGTCGCGATTAGCACCTTTATCACAGCATGTTAAGCACTGCCCTGTTGTGTGTGTAGCTCCAAGATAACGGATATTTATTGTAAATATAATTGCATGGGTTTCAGTGCTGGCTTGATTCCTAACTACTTCAAATTCATTTCTATTAATGAGTTTTAAATGAAAGGAACGGTGGCCCAGCCTAGTGTTCTTTGTAGCATTGGGTGGAAATTGGTGGAGAGAATAGTTGGCAAATGATTCTATCAGTCAAGACAGGAGAAGATTTACCCTTATTAGCCGAAATGGGAGTGATTGAGTGCTACTCTGTATCCTGTGGTATTAGAGGAGTTCATTTGCTTCAGGGAGGTTCTGGTTTTGGAATGTAAACTGCTCAGTTGTCTAAAGGGCAGGACCTGGAACTGCGTGCTTTACACTGGCCTTTGCACCTGCTCTCCTGAGAGTTGGCGAAAATGCCCGTAGAAATGAACAGTTCCACCTGACATTGCTATTTCTCTAGAAGCTGCTACCCTCAGTTGTTGAAATCAGATTGGAAACACTTCTAAAAATCCTCTCTCTGAGCTGTCTCACCATGGAAGCTTCCAGAAGTCCGACGTGATAGCAGGTCTTGATTTTTTTACTCAAGGAAAAACAGTTATTTCTAGTGGTGTCTTCCTTGTAGGCCTCTCTAAATCTTAGTCTGAAGACCATCGGTTTATATTGGGGAGGTTAGAGCTCAGCAGAGCTCTAAGAACACCTCACTGTAGACTGAGCCAGATCCTGTGGCTGTCAAGGGATGGCATCCTTAGCAAATTAGGCACAGTGGGAGACCCGGGGTCTACAGTCGATCAGTCATGCCAATAGCCCAAAGTGCTATAGCAGTCCACTCTTGCAGAGATAAAATCAATTATTCTGTTGCTCTTCTCTTTTCATTTGGAAGGAAAGGTCCTTGTTAGCTGCAGGCTGTGAGTGCTGCCTTCAAAGAGACAGTCATAAGAGACCAAAAAGGCATTGTCTCACAGATGTGAATGGTGGTTTGTTTTTTTTTCAAATGATGTAGTGCCCAGGAGATTTCAAGGAGATGTTTAATGAAAGTATTTTTTTAACTTTTGAAAGGGAGGAACCACCTTGTACTGAAGTGTTGTGCAGATCGAAACATAAATTTCATCAAATGAAAACTTCTGTTTGGATTAAACCCCATATAGCACAGGAATGTATATGAAGAAGCCCCCAGATTTGGTTTAAATATCTCCTACGCTATGATCCACAAGTAATGATTCTTCGTGGCGTCATCTTTTACTTCAGAGAGAATATTTTGGAGAGAGGGGATCAAGAGAATGTGGGTGGGATTCATTCACTGGTTTTGCTAATCTGGTAGGCAGTTTGGGGTAGATAGCACTAGTCATGCCTTTTCTCCAAGGGTCTTCCAGTTGGGAGAACATAGAGGTTCTTCCTTGCCTGTATCTTTTCTCTAAAGATAGTGATCTACATCTGTTTCATTCAGCAGTTTTGGCTTAAGATTTCGCATCCTGATCAGAAAAGAGCTGAAATCCTGAACCTACAAGGGTCAGAATTATTATCTTAGACTATAGGGGCGTTTCAGCGGACTTCTGATAACACTATACACATGTAAACAGTTCACTATTCACAGGAAGCGGGATGTCTCACCACTCGAATTAAGACATTTTTCATTTTCTGCAGTTCAGCAATAGCAATAGAGTAAGTCTACTTCTATTACAAGCCACTATTGGTGGTGACTGGAAAGTCTTATATCCTTATGATAATACATACATTCCAATTTTCACTTCTGCTTGTAATATCTTTATATTTAAGACTAATTCTTCTACCTGTGCAACAAATAATCAAGTATAGACCTGATTTCCATTTCAGAAGACTGTCTTTTCTGCCCTCTACCCCATATGAAAACAAGGATAAATCCAAATTATTTTTTTATTAGTTTAGAAAGGTGGATTGTTCTTCATGTGTTTTGGATACGATCTAACACAGCTGCAGTTCATTAGAGTTTCACCGGAATCAATGAAGACCTGTAAAGTGTCAGTGACTGAAAAGCTGGTGCTGTATTGTTAGTCTTTAATAGTGAGTTCATGGGAAACCAATAATTAACAAGCATTTGGTCCATATTAACAAAGTGAAGGCAGAGTCTCATCTTTCAAAGTGAATATTTTGACTTTTGAAGTGCCTGGCAGCATTCACTACCAAACTTCCTGATTCATGGCTATAGTATATGACAGCTCTCACAATAGCTGTTACACGCAAAGCCCTTGCCATTATTCTACATCCATATCTCTTCTTGGATATGAAGTGAAATCAAAGCCCATTTATTCCGCTGCTGCTCTTGTAAGCCTATCAAAAATAGTGGCAGTTTTGACATTTTCCCACTCAAAGTTAGTGCTACAGTAAGCTGTTGTATCTCACAGAAGTCTCCAAGGGCACACTGAGTGTTGAAACTAATGATAGGGAAGTATGAGCCATGGAATTCAGCTTTAGAGCTAAGATTCACCCAGGCTGAGGGTTTCAAAGGTGTTCTTTCCATTCTGACCCTGACTCCTGTTTTCTACAAATTAGACAGTTAAAATTTATGCAAGATTATCTCTTGTTGAATGTCCTTTGATTCTTTTATCCCTTTTTAATTCCTCGGTGATTTACCGAATATTCTGGAACAGATGATATCCCTTTTGGCAAGGGAGGATATATGCCGGCAGCTTAGAGAGCAGAGGAATGATACGTTGTTAGTTGCGGCCCAAATACAAGCAGCGGGGATTGATAGTAGTGCAAGAATTTGTCTAACTACAGGGCAGACCTGTCTTATTGTCAAACTTGTAGCTCCATCCATTTCCATAAGTAAGACAGGCTGTTTAAACCAGGAAAAAAGCTAGTTGCCATAATACTGATTTTTTTTTTTCCTATGAAAAACTAGCCCCAAGCAGTTGAAAAACAGCTTGTTCAGTGTCCCATAAAGTTGGACTAAAAATATGTATAGCAGGGTTGTTTTCATTTACCTTCTGGATTTTGAGCCATTAAAGACACGTACCTAAATCTCACTTTTATGTCATTTCACTGCTGTGTTGTGGTATGAACATACTTCTTTGGTCATGAAATGTGGAAATTGTTTTGTTACAATATGACTTCAAAAGTTGGCCTTAAAGAGAAAAATAGCATGATACTGCAGCATAACCATATGATGGCTGGTTTGTCGGGGATTGGAACTGGTAATGTAAAAAAATTACAATGCATGGATGTTGACCACAGGAGCTCTGAACTAACCCTCCCTTGCCAGGCCTGCAACAAAGTCATGTGTAGTAGCTGTTAATTAGCAGATAGAGTAATCTGTAGGGCATGTTTACCAGCAGATTGCACTTGCTCACTCCTTCTGTAGTCTAGATATGTTATTATGAAGAAATGAATGACTAAATGACAGGATGCTTGAGTGTTATACCTTCTGTCTAGCTGTACTTGGAGTACAAGGAGAAGAAAGTGAAGAAAAGAAAGAAGAAAAATATTCTTGATTATGAAACTTCTGATTGGTAAATGCAGAGAGAGGGGAGTGATGGCACAGATTAATGAATGTAATTAGAAAGTTGTCTACTGCTAAGAAAATGTGGAATTTGACTTGTATGCACATAGCATGAGAATTAGATACCAATAAGAGATGACTTGTATATCCTATCGAGAGTAACGGGTCATAGTGGAAGCAGGCAAGCTCCTTGAGCAAATGGGAATAATTCAGTGTCTGGTAAGGAAAAATATCACAAAAACTGTAAAGAACGTCTTCCTTTTAGTGCTACTAAGTGAAGAATTTAGGTTTCTTGTTGTAGCGACAGAGAGAGATTTCCCAGAGCCAGAAGAGAGGGGAAAATAATCTTGAGTCACAGATAACACAAAACAGAATTCAAGGGTCAAAACTTACTGAAAATAAGTCACTGTCATCCATATTTTTGTCTCTTGAGTCTTTTGATTCCTGTCTCTCCACTTCTTTCACATTAGTAGCAAAAAAAAAAGAATTAAAATATTTAGGAAGGGCATATAACTTGGGGAGCAATGAAAATACAATACCTACTACAGCTTGGAGAATAATAGCATAGAGAGGCAGGGATTAGGAACACAAAGAATTATCCTTCTGGTTACCATGACTTGGCTTTCAGAGGGGTACAGGTCTCCCACAGGTTTGCACAAGCCCAGTTTTCCTGTGGAGTATTCTCTTTTACCACGTTCAGAAGTACTGAATTGTGCACAATGGTTCTTTAAAGACAGGATTTTTTTTTTTACAGATAAGTGACAGCAAAGGAGAGAAAGCTGTTGAGGAAGTGTAGTAGTGATAATGGCAGTAACTGGAGGCAGTGCTGAGGGTAGTGTAGGGAGTTTGACATTAGCTGAGTAGACCAAATTATGTTCACAAAGAACCATCGGAGGAGTTCTTGCTATGTATTGTGTTACAATGGATCAAGCCATAGACCACTGTTTTCCGAACATTTTTTCATTGATAGGGGAGGGTAATCAGACCATGGTGGTTGTTCAGGGCACACTAGTATCTTCGCAGTGCTTTTATATATGTTTGCTAAGAAGGACATATGAGGCTTTGAGAGAAATTCTTTGTAGTAAATTTTGAGCGTGGCCCACTGTTTCCATAAATTTGGGAGAAAATACATTGTTTTGTTGCTTTTTCTTAAATTGCCAGCACAGTTAAAAAACTGGAGGTGGTGGAATATTTTCAAAAGATAATAAATGTTTAAATTAACACATTATTTGACAAGAAAGAATCAAATTTACGAAGTGTTCTATTGCATATAGAACATTATGAATAATGTATTTTGCTATTTAGAGAAAGAAAACTTTCATATTGATTGAAAGCGCTTATTCTTATTCAAACCATATTTTTTTTCTGAGGTCATCCAAGGCTTTTCTGTCTTGAAAAGATTAATGTTAAATTAACAACGTTTTGGGGGTGAAAAGCTGAAATAATTTTGTTCTGAAACATTCCCACTTTTAAATTCTTAAGAGATTTACCAAGTTAAATCCTGCTGAAAACAATGGAACTTAATAATGATACTTAAAATACAGTCTTAATCACTTTGCTGATTCTTTCATTGTTAAAAGTCTGCCCTGAACAGTTTCAATACAGTAAAACACTGAATTCTCCTCTGCATATATGTGTTTAGGTCTCTCTATGCCTGTGTGTACACATAAAACATCTTCAGTCTCCAGTCTGATATATACCTGATTCCTTCATCAGAGGAAATAAGGAGAATTAGAAGGGAATTCAGCGGACAACACATGGCACTGGAAAAAAAAAAAAGAGAGAATGATGCTAGAAGTTTAGGTAATTTACGTTAGGTGAGAAATTTAGATGTAGCAAGAACTTTCAGACATTAGTCACTTGGGAGGAGAGTTCAGGAATATGCACAAAGAAATGTGAAAATGAACTGCGATCTGGTCCTTGCATCCCACATTCCCTATGTGCCGGCATTTCTCAGGGTTTTGTCTCTTCTGCTGAACGATGAGATGCTTATGTGCTTGTATCAATATTTTTTTTCCACACAGGTAGACCAAAGATACAGACAGAAAGCAACAGGATATATTTTCCATGACACGGCAGAGTTAACAACAGAAACTGCCTCATTTTTTGATGACTTATCTTGCTCCAAAATTAGGAGGTGTATCTTCAGCAGACAAAATAAAAAAAATCACCTTTCCCTGTTTTAGGGCTCTTTTGCACATCAAATTGCACAAAGTTTGAACATTATTTTGGTGTGTTGTTTGGGCTTTTTTTCAGCCAGAATGTGCTTTAGAGCATGGAAGGATTTCACCTTGAGCATGTGGTGTGGATGCTGGGCTCTCTTTGTCTGGTCATAGTTTCAACACTTTTCCTTGAACTCTACTCTTGAGCATGTTGTCTATTCTGGATGTAGCTTTCTTGTGAAGACAATCCATGAGAAGTATTTCCTTAATAAGAGGCAAGGCAATGGATTTACAGCTGTTTCTGTTTATTTTAATATTATATTATTAATTTATTATTATGCAGGACTGAGAACTTAATATCATATTATTGTGACTCATCTTTCTGCATCAAGCCCAAGCTGCTTCTGTCCTACTTATAAGTTAAGAACTTTGGAAGTAGAGATTTTTTTTCTCCATGTTTGAACAACACCTGTTCTTTTGGGTTCTGGTGCACAACTTGTCTCCAGTTTATTACTATTACTAATGGTAAATGATGAATGTGATGGCATAGCAAACCTGAAGGACAGCAGTCTGTGCTTAGTTTTTGGCACTTAGGGAAGAAAAGCAAACACATCCATAAGCCCTCCCTAATGTAAATGGTTATTTATGGATTTTGTGTTAATAGCTACTTGAGAAATATTGCCAGTCCTAGTTTATGAATGAGATCAAATGTATGTTTTGCTAAGATCAGAAAAGAATCAGCTGCAAAGACAGGAACTGAACACAGGATTTTGGTTGAAATCCTAGCCAAAAAAGTCATCTTTTCTCCTAATTCATGTAATTCTAGGAGATCTGATTTCCTTTTATACTGTTCATTTCTGGCAGGGACTCCCAAACTGCATCCCGTCCATGCAAGTTTGTACCCATCACTTATATTGCTAAAAAAAAAAAAAAATATCTTTTTGCCACAAAAAAAGAGCAGTAAGGAAAGAAGGAAACATCATTCAAAGCCTGCTTGGGAGAAAGTAGCACTAGGCCATTGCAGAGAGATAAAAAAAGCTTAAGTCAGTCATCCAATGTAGCAGTGGGCAAAGTTCACAAATCATCTGCTGCCCCAGACACCTGTGTGTCTAACACCAGCGTGCACCGCAATATTCCTTTTTCATCTTGAAAATAAATAAATTTCTCTCACACCTTTTGAAATGTGTCTGGCATTTCGAACTGTGGAGCTGAGAGCTGTCTTCCAAGTCACGTCCCTTGTTAAAGTATTTCACCATTCTCTCTTTATAATACCTCTACCAGCAAAACTCTTCCATATATTGCAGGATACCAAACCTTTCCTTTTGCTAACGTTTCAAGTGTGTTACTGACATTTACAAGCTCTCACAGGAGCATTCAGTCAATTACCACCAAAGACTCCCATTGTTCCAAGGAGACTGACCTTTCCCCTTGGGCACCAATTAAAATCTATTACTTTTATTCTCATAGTGCTTGCTGTAATTGGAGCTCTGGCTCTTTGCCAGGTAGAATTTGTTGGGTTTTGTCTCCTTTTCTTTATTACTGAAACTTTGCTAAAGATAGCAAGAGTGAAAATTCCAAAACACATGTACATGCTATGGGGAAAACAACATGATTTTAATGAAGCTTTTGTATTAATCTCTCTTTCACTTGTCATCAGAAGTATAAGAAAAATCGAAGTGAAAGAATAGATACATTTCACATGATGGCATGGCTTGCTTGCTTCCCTGTTTTGTTTTCTTCGTTCAGCTAATGCGCTCCAGTTACTCTATAGCAGAGATTTGTCAGCAACTGAAGGACAAACATGCTGTGGGCCTTGCTAGTACCTAATTACTGTGCTCTGAAACTTGAGGGGACAAAGGTGGAGAGCTGTGTACCTGTCAAGTGTCTCGAGCCTCAAGGCTTGGCCTTTCTTGTATTGCAAACTGCTAGAAACAAAGACTGTTAGTACTGCATTACCAGTAGCAAAGCTGCATATTGGCGGTTAAAATTCTTGCTCTAAAATTATACTTTTGTGCTTATTAACTCTTTCCACCAACTTATAATTCCTGTTTCAGCTGGAATTTATGAGGGTAAAAGCAACTGCTGATCAAGTACGGAGGGTTTTTCCTGTATTGAAAATGTCTGTCTGGAGAGTTAGTCAGACATCACATCTGTCAGAATATGATTTCTGTGAAAAATCAGGGTTTTGAAAAAGGTGTTCAGGTGTCTGCTTTTTGTCATCTCTTCTTGTTTGAGATCTTTGAGGTTGTATGAAAACTTTGCATATTCAACCTATTGGCAAACCCTCAACACTTCTTATGGAAAAAAAGTTATATGTTATCTTGATATTTATCACAGAAGGTAATTCAGTTTTAAGACCAGTGTAGTATACAGGCTTATGGTATAGATCGTTGGGTATAAAACAGACATTGGTAAATTGGCCAGAGGTTCTAAATCATTAAGGTGACAAAGAATTCTGAGAAATCTAGTGTTTATTAGTTTGCATGAATCTAATTACAAGAGAATTTGATTTGCTTAGAAAATGGCCATGTTGTGTATAAGCCAGTATAATACCTGCCAATATCTCCTTGCCTCATAGCTATAGAGCAACTTCTGGTTCCTTTTACTTCCTGTTTTTGGTGTAAGACAGCCTGTTTTGGTTGCTTAGTCACTTGTTTTTCTCAGGTCTTTTAATATTCTAGTAAGGTAGTGGACCATATTTTGACATTTTTGTGCAAAATGATTTCCATGCCTTCGTGTCCAAGTCAAATAATCATCAAGACCTTCAGTTACCAGCTGGAACTAAATAACTTTACAGTTGGTGTCTTAGATAAGTCATGGGTGGTTCTAGGAATGTGTGTGGTAAGACCAAGAATTAATGTTTGCTTCGCCTACACAAAACTCTGTGTGACACCTTGAATAACTAAAACTATGAACAATGCTTTTCCTGGGCTCATATTCTTCCTTGAGTGGAATTTGATGAAACATTAAATTTCCTTCCTCACAGTGACTTGAGACTGTCCTTTTTTTCCCCCAACAAGATGGGATTTAAATGAACCAAGCCTGTGAACGGCCACTGAGTAGCTTTGCTGTTGAGAAGAAACTAAGAGATTAACCTTTCTTCTCTGGTCCAAGGAGAATCCCAGGTCCTAGGAAGGAGTTGATTGTGCATTTTGGTTTTACATGTACCTTTTATCTTAAGGTTTCCATCTCTCTGCAGATTCAGAGAACCACTTTTCCACCTGTGAAATGTGTTCACCTGATTCGTGTCAATATGGAACAATGCTAGGGTCGTTTGGGGAAATGTGCCTTCCTGCAGAAGCCACTTAAGGAACGTTAAACCGTGTTTTGTTTTTGGTTTTGTTAACTGCATGGTGATTAAGCATAGGGTCATCCTAAGAACAGAGCTGATGTCTCTAGAGCACATGCGTAAAACCTAGGGTCATCCTAAGGGCGAGCCGAGGAAGACTACTGACTTCATCCACCGACCACCACATGGGAGTCGAGAAGACCCCAAAAGGTGAAGAGGGCATGCGCCAAAGAAGACATGCCCATCATTAGCAACTCTATGAATATGTATTGGTAGCTATGAATATGTATTAGTAAAAGGAATATAAACCGGAAACAGAGACTGTACGGTGTGCGTCTTGGTTGAGCGGAGGCTCCCGGCGCACCCAGCGGTGTTTGCTTGTCTTTACTCGTTTAATAAATTATAAATTTTTAATCATTTATCACACACCATCTTCCCTAGAGCAAGGCTACCAATAACTGGAAATACTGGCAGTCCTTTATACCATCTGGACTTCTAATACTCTTTCTTTTTGCTTGTTTGCTTTTGCGAGTTCCAGAAGGTTGGTTTAGATGAGACTCAGGCTCAAGATTGATTTTTATGTCTAATAAACCTGTAAAAATAAAACTTTCTGAACTGGGGGCTGAATTAACTGCAGGAAGAGATTTGTCAAGCCCTGCTAGATACTATTTCTTATATTATGAGAAGAATAAAAAATATTGAAAACTAAAAATAAAAAGTATTTTATAGAAGAGTTTGAAATTTCCCTAGAGATAAACTAAAATGCCTGCCTATTTCCTTTTTTTTTTTTTTCCCCTGGCCATTGGAGGCGGTAAGTAAAAGATTATGACTTAGGAGGCAACCCCCCAGGGATGAATGCAAACTTTTTATCACCTGAAGCCAGCAGGAGGCAACTAGGTTTGCATGATAAAGAGGCACTTTGTCATCTCTGCCATTATGTGTTTTAATATTACACATCCAAAACAACACCAGTTAATTATTAAGTCTTTTTATATGGGGGATAAAAGCAACCTTGATTCATTATAGCCAATGTCAAGAGAAACTGAGGAATTGAGGCTTTTCTGTATTCAGGCTTTCCTGAGAACGCTAAGAACTAGAACTCACCTCAGCCTTTTCACTTCATAGCTGAGGAGAACCTTCATAGCTGAGGAGAATATGATGGTGAAGGAAAAAAAAGATAAATCCAAGAACCTCTTTCTCATGAACAATAATAGAACAAATTATGTCATCGGCTTTATGGGATTGAGTAGCACCTGACCTGAGGTCATTGGTGTCTAAAGAATGTTTGACATTGGCCTGAAGCTTGCAATTGCATTTTTGTCACAGAAGCAGTGTCTTTGCCTTCTGTAAGCCTTTCTAGCTGGGTTAGTCTGAGTTTGGGTTTTTGCTTAACTTCCACATTGTTTTCCCTGATACCAAACTACTGCTCTGACAGCTGGGAAAAGCTAGTCTGTAACAGTTCTCTGGAAACAACTGCCTTTGAGAAATCTCGCACCCTGTCTTCACACTGCAAACTCTGACAGGAGGTGTCATTGGCTGCATTAGGAGGGTGGTAGCAGATACTAGAGGTTTGGACTTGGCACCTGAGTTCATTCCATACTAAAATATTTGCACTAAAGCATTTTAAATGTCTTAGGAGTGTAGGTACCATTTTCCTGATTTTGCAGGCAGCCTGCAAAGTAACTCTGAAACGTGTGAATTGCCTTGTTTATCCCAATGAGCTATTAATTCCAGTTCCAGGTAATCAAAAAGTCCCTCTTCAGTTTTAACCTTACCATGAGTGCAGGTATATGCTATTAACTCACTGACATCACATATCTTAAACTGATCCTTTTGCTATCTGTTATACAGGTCATGTACTGCAATAAACATTTTCTATTTACAACAAAGTGAAGTTGGAAGGGTCTCCCTTACCAGCAGAATTTGGACAGGAAATTAAAATCATCACAGGTGCATCTGGCATACAGGTAAAGCCTGTAGCTATGATCACTAGTTACACTGGACGGGTGTGCTTTCCTATCCACGGTATCTCTGCAGCTCACATCCTCTAAATAGACAGCAAAAGAAGGTTTATGAAAGAATTTTTTTCTCTCCTAGTGGATGATAATGATCAAGCAGTGTATGTTAACTGGCTGGTAGTGTGTACTGTGCTTGTCACAGCAGAGACCCACAAACCCAGAGGCAACAAAGTAAAAAAAGGTGCACATATTATTTTTTTTTCAGCTGTGTCAACCTGCCTGTTTACTTGACCCTGTAATTAGGATCATGCCATTAGCTGTTCAGATCAAGGCTGTAGTTACAAATGTAGTAAACAAGGGCTAGGAATAAAAGAAAAGAAAAAGAAAAAGCTGCAAAGCACTAGCAGACTCATGAGTAAAGAGGTGAGTGAAAAATTTCTAAGGTGGGTAGGTGATTTCTGGGAGTGTTCCAGATGCAACACTTGTCCACTGCTCATTTTGCTTCTGTAATATTAGAGACCCTAAAATCAAGCTGGATACACCTGTTCTTATGTAAGGATGGCTGCTGCATCAGTGCCTGTCAGGAATATGCCTAAGCCCACTCGAAGGCTCAGATTTGCAAACATTTTGAGTGTGTGCTAAAAGGAAACTTGGAGAAAACAAACCACTTCTTTGTCTGGGCTTCGGGATTCCCTTGCTTTCAGTGAGGATAGTCTAAGTTAATAGCATGTGATTGATCATCACCAAATGGTTGATGTTGATCAGAAAAGTCAACCATGAAGCGGCTCTTTAAGAATGTTGATGGTGTTTGCAGCCAGGCAGGATCTGCAGGCAGTGTGAGGCTGGCTGTTTTTTCCACTGTTTGGATAACAGATGCAGTGTGACAAGTTTGGATATTCAGCAGTGTAGCCTCATGGAGCTAAGTCAGGAGGACTCGAGGTTTAGATTCTTTCTTTATTTAGCTCCCCAAAGACACTGTAGATATAACCGAATCTATATATAGTTATAAATTGCTAGGGTACTTCCATCACAAAACCACCGATGGGTTGATGAGGAGGATCCCAACATAAATAAAGCTTAGGCTCGGAGTATGTCTCTTTGTAGCTGACTGCTACAATGATAGGCTGGCACAGCCCAAGGTGGCTTTCAGCTACCACCAAAAGGGGCATAGACTTCAATTATAGGTTTACAACAGCCTGTCAGGAACTTGGAGCGCTTTCCTTCTGTGGCTAAAACCTGTGTCACTGCATCTCAATTGATGTCAGTATCGAAATTAACGGAATTATATTCATGTCTGTAGGGTTCTTACCTCCCCAAAGCAGTGGGGAGGTGACTTTAAGAAATGTGAGAACTTTTAATAATCTGGGTTTATTTCTTTATTTGCTTCCCAACTTGCCGCATAACTTTGAAAAAGCTGTATTGATGCTTTGCACCTGGAAGTACTAGCTCTTGATCTCTGCAAAACAGAAATGTATTTAACTGAGAAATTCTCAGATTTTCTTTGGGTGAGGTGCTGCATAAGTGCAAACAATTTTTATTAATAGTCTATTCATGTGCATAATAAAAAAATAGGTTGCCACTGTAAAGAAGGTTATATTATTCAATATATCTAAATTACAGCCACAATAAAGCTGCATGTATATGTTCTGTTTGGAATTATGTGAATAGGTGCTACATTATACTATATACTCTTGTACATTATTGCTTTCTGAAAGATATACAGTCTATGCCACTCAAGACTGGCAAAATGCAAAAACATGTCTTTCAGTAAAAAGACATTTCCAAGGCTAGATGCACTGATGTTTTGTGGAAACGTGAATAAGTGAAGCAGATTAATCAGAAAGATAATGAGAAAACAACATTGTTTTTTCTGGAGTGGAGGATAGTTTAAAAATAAAAATCAAGTCCCAGAACAGCATCTCTGTAGGTTATCTGCTTTCAAATTCTGAGCAGTGGAGGGGCTCTTCTCTCCTTAAAATGCAAAACCTCAGAAAAAAATAAATGTCTCATCCTTTTGAAAAATCCATGCCTAAATGTCATAAAATATTACTCAGTAATCCGTCAAGTCATTCACACTGAAGGCTGCTGTGGTCCAGTTTGAGTTTAATCTAAAGTGAAATTAGCCCACATGTTTCCTCCTTCTGGGTCAGACTTCCATCCCACGCAGGTTCTTTCCCAGGGGCTCTCCAGGGACAGGGTGGCCATAATCAGAGACAGTATTAATCGTGGTGAATGTCTAATAGGAGAAGTGGCACAGAGGGTAGGGCAGGTGCCCAGCTCTCAGCAAGTGCCTTTAGTGAATACTCTTTTATATTCAAGTCTCCTTTTTAATGCGTTTCAATCCACATGAAATGTTTCACCTCACTGATTTGCAGAGAGCAGCAAGGGTAAGTTTTTCCCCCTGTTTGAACATGTGGAAGAGCCCCTTTTCCCCTGCAGTCTGTGAATGTTTGCCATGATCTTGGTCACCAGCACATGGGCATGGTTTTTTTGGCTATCTTTGGTGCTTGGGCAACCCAAATGAGCAGTGGATCTCTCTGAACTAGACTGACAGTCTTATGCATGACTGCACAGGAGTGTGCCTTGCTTCCTTCTCTGGACCGTACTTCTTGTACATCAGCCTGGTCATTGGTAGTGTGGGGGACCAGGAAAATCAATGGGCCTGGCCACCACCACATGGCAGGGGAGTGAAAGGCTTCCAGTAGTCACCCAGTAAGTGAGAATACGGTGGGTACAGGGGTGGGTTAGCTTCACCCTGGCTGAAGCTGCCTCTGTTCCTCTCAGACTGCTGGAGGATCTAACACAAAGAAGGGATATCCAGAGCCGCTCCTCTCAGCCCTGCGAGGGCAGGCAGGTAAGAAAACTGCAGGTAGGCAATACTTGAGGTTTTAACAGTACAGTGATAATAGAGCGAGGTCAGCCTCCATCTCTAACTTCTTTTTTCACTTACTGATGTAAGCCACCTGTGAACAGTTTGGTAGGGAAAGGTGCCACAGTCTTCATTGTGCATTTAGCTCTTTGCTTCACATTGGTAACAACGAGTTCATTGACTACCAAATGCAATCTGTGCTGTGACAGGCACACGCACAGTAGAGATTCAGACCCCTTCCCAAATTATTTCATGTCAACCACAAAACAATGACTGAAGAATGACTGTTCTCATCACTCTGGGAGTCGGAGGGGTTCTTAAGTGCTACCCACTGTTATTAGTTCCAAAGGCCTTTTATTCATGGTCTTCAAAATACTATTCTCTTTCCAGCCTCTCTTTCAGCCACGCTTCTTGGATAGTGCCCATCCCACCGCCTTTGTCCCAAAACTCATTTTCAGTATCAGAGCTCTATGAAGGCTCACAGATCATGAGCCTAGTTTAAATTGCCCAAGTGTGAAGATACATCATTAGCTAGACTAATAACCTGTATAAGATTCTCCTTTTCTTCTTGATTCCCTCCTTTTCTGCAATCCCCTGTGTCCTTTTAGCATAAAAGCAAATAGAGCTTCAAATCTCATGTTTTCCAGACACAGATGATCACTGCCCTCCAGACCTCACTTACCCAGTTGTGTGTCTGTTCCGTTTTCCTTCTCAGTGGTCTTGGGTATTTTCCTTTGAAAGCACGGGAGGAATCTTGGTGTCATTCAGGGAACAGAGAGAAGAAGAAGAAAAAAAAAAAAAAAAGGCAAGCCCAGGGTTTTTTGTACATTTGACTTCTTTTGCTCCTAATGGCTAATTGCTCCTCTCTTCAAAGCCTTGCCAAAGAAGAAAAAATAAGTGAAGAACTGAGCTGTAGCTCATCACTGCTACATCGTTTGACAGTCATTTTTGAAAATTTCTCCAAGTAGCAAAAGCATTTAAAAGGGGCTTGGCACTGAGCAGCCTGCAGTGCTGGCACACAGCAAATTGTGCTGCTGTTTAGACACGCAAGCTGGGGCGAGAGAGAGCTCTATGGGGTGAGAACATGCCTTTGTGAGGGTGGATGTGTTTGATGGTCTGCGTTGCGCATTTGTTTCCATATTTGTTTACATATGGACTGAGAAGAAGAGTCTAAGCCTGCTAACAAGGAGGTTTTAGATTGAAAAGAGTTGTTCAAAGTATCTGTAGCTTGATTTTTCTGAAAGACTTTTCACTGTCAATTCTTTTTTGATCAGTCGTGTCCCCCCAAAAAAAACCCACACACAAGCACATGCAAGCAGATCTGAAAACATCTGGTAGCCAGTCTCAGCTAACGATGCAAAGTGTTTTATGGGCTAATCATCTAAATCTGTATGTTAAAGGATTACTTCATCTGCTCCTGAAATTAGATTTGATCAGTATTTTTAGAGGACTTTTTTTTTTTTAGAAGAGGGAAGGCATGGAAGATGAAAAATATGGCTTTTCAAAGGGTGGCACAGTCTTTCGTAAAGATGACTTCAATGCAGGATAGAAATAGTAATTAAAAGTAGAGAAAATGAAAGAATCTGAAGGATCTGCTATGAAACATAATCCTAAGGGAAGAGAGAATGTCAAACCCAGGTCTCTAAAGTGCATGGATTATGGAATTTATACAGTATAGATGTGTTCAATGATCACCAGACTCTTTGGCTTTTCTAAAGCTAGGACAAAATGTGAAAGATTTCGGAAATTTCCTTCTGATGAAGATAGGAGTTTCCTTTTTTAATCATGAACATTTCTAAGAAACAGTGAAATAAAAATGAACAAAAAAGTCTTTTCCTTTCTGCATTGTGCCTGAAATGTATCTTCTCCTAGGGCAGAATGTATTTGGACCTATTTAACAGCATGTAGTGAAACTACTGAAATGTTTGTGAGGAAAGAAAGAAGGAAATCATCCTTTTCTGAAGCTGCAGGGGAAATTTAGGCAGAGAAAATGCAATTAGCCAAGCTAAAAAATGCCTGAGAGAACAGAAATTGCCAGCATAATTCCTGCACAGTGTTTTGACAACTTTAATGAAAGCAAGTGGTCAGCACAGTAGTTTTAAGTATAGTCTGGAGGCCTGCAGTAAAAAAACCAAACCCACCCCAACAAACTCAATAACTACAACAAAATTAGAGGTATTTCTTGGGAGGGGGACTTGACTTATTTGTTTTAATACTTGTCATAAATATGTAACCCACAGCTAGGATGTCTGGGGAGGGTAAGTATATTTTTCAGTCATTCAAAGGGAAATTTGCTTATATTTCGGTATTCAGTTGGTAAAAGCATCTATTGAATTTTAAAAGCTGCAGGTAGATAGGACTTCACATATGTGAGAGAAACTGCTTTAATATGCCCACCAACGTTGTTCTAGATTCAGGAACATAAAGAAGGGAGGCTTCATCTCTGCTACCCCACCACCTTGAGGTGATCTTGCTTCTTGCAGTATTAAGAATATGCCCATTTAAAAACTGTTCTATGGTCCTGAAATGTCCCTATGCTATATAAGGATATCATGTAACAATATGTGTTAAAGTAGCTACAATAAAAGGTAGGCTAGAAAGGCAGGAAAAGCAAAAAGAAGTACAAAACCCAACAGTTCATTATGCAAGACGATCTGATTATTAGACTATAGCCTTGTTAAGCTGAGTAATAATCAGAATAATTAACATGTTTTGCTCTGATTTTAATTGTGATTATAGCTGGAGTAATTTGAAAAATACAAATTTGATTATCATGTTAAACAAGATCCTTTTACCTTGCTTAAATTACAGTTACTAATTTAGTACAATATTAAAATCTTTGGTGAAAATAAGAACAAGGTCCATTATAAATTAAAAATAACGGTGTGCAGAGAAGAGTACTAAGTGAATTGGAATGAAAACTTGGGGAAAAAGAATCCAAGCCTGTCCTGGAAATGGGTTACAAGCTTTTAAATGCAAATATATCAAAGCTTTTTGTAAGCCATGGATCTCATTTTTAATCGCTATTCCACTGTTTGAAAGTCAGCCACATAGGTTCTCACTTGGTTAACATTCATTTTACTAGTCTCAGATCTTGATCCAAAATCTACTGAAATCGATAAAAAAACCTCACTTTGAATGCCAAATTAAATTATTCTTATTAGCATGTCAGAAGAGCTTCCTCTTACAGTATCCCACCGCTGCAGCATGGAAAACCAGAGCACAGCAAAATATTTGGCAAGAAAGTGAGATTTTCTTTATGAGCCTGTGGTCAAGCTGGGCTCACAGGCAACATACCGGACTTCATCACATCCTCTAATGTGTCATTTCAGTAGGTGGTAGAACCTCGAAACCTTTGAGGTATTTCAGAGGTTACCCTAATAAGTGTAATTTTTTATTTTTCAGTCAGATTTGTATTCAAGCTCCATATATCAGCCAACATATTTAACGTGTAGTTAATGTATTAGTTTTATATGCTACTCAAATACTATTGTGGTTTCCCTACCAGACATTGGTGCATGGTCTATTGTATTAAAAAGATAAATAAAATGAAATATGTACAAAATCCTTCTGGTAGTTTTGTAGTCAACAATGTACACATATCAGGAAACCGGTACTGTGGTCAACAGTTAATATCCTATATGTCATTCTTAGGTTGCTCTTGTACACCTGACATCCACCATAAAACTTAGTCAAGGGTAACCATTTGTGAAAAGGATTTATGATGTCTTGCAGAATAATCTCTCAAAAGAAAATGCCTCCTCAAAAAGAAAATACCAGTGACATCATCTGAAATGAGAGCTTATAAAATGCTGGCCAGCCAAGCAACTGAATCTGGGTATTCAATGTTATCCTGTCTACTTGTATGTCTGTTCACACATCGTGTACCTGTTTACTGCCTCATGCGTATTGAAGTATCTAATTTTCATATGTGTATTTAGAATTTCTTTTACATCTGAAAGAAATTTCTTGCAATTATTCTGTCTGTATTACATTCAAAGTTGGTATTTCCTTCTACATCCAGTGTTACGATGAGGTAAGACAAGAGAACTACTATGGTCTCCTCTGCCCTTAACGTCCATGTCTGAATAGTCAAGACCAGATGAGTGACAGGAGGACTAAAAGGGTCTAAAACCATTAAATGATTTGTCTACGTCTGTAAGACCACTGGTGAAATAGGAATCTGAATCCCAGTGTAAATCCTACCCTTGAGTCCTATGAATTTGACAATGCTTTTTTCCTCAGAAGGTTTCTGATTCAGTTAAAATGCTGCTGAGAATGTGTACATTTACTAAATCAGTGAAAGGTCAGCAGCATATAGGAGGATGACAGAGACCAAACAAAGGACAGCGTCACACTTGTGATTAGGTTGAATCACAGGTAACTGCAATTTCTTGTGCTTTAATTTTTCATTGTTTTTGTCAAACTCAGCTGGAGGGAGTATTTGTGGATGATGTATATTAATCAGTAGTTAATGGCGATTTGCAACAATGGCAACATAAGTTCTGTATTTGATATCTGGCTCTAGTGCAAGCTGCTTCTTTTTAAAGTAGAGTTTCTTTGCTGTTCCTAACTCATGCAAATGCTCAAGGTGCTGTGAAATTTGTTCCAATCCACAAATGGTGGCACAAGCTAATTCCGTTTCTTCTAGGCTGGCAACATGCACAATGGGCTTCTGTTCTCAAGCTTTCAGAAAGATGAGTGGTTGCTTGTACTTAAACTTCCAGAGACTGGCATCTTCCTGTAGTTGCTTTTTTGTTTGTTTGGTTGGTTTTTTTTGATTCTGGTCTAGTGGTCACTCTGGGTAAAAGATCCTCCCTAATTACTTTTGTATTAGGAGCTTCATCCTAGTTCTTGAGGAAACTGTGAGAAAGAGAGACTTTAAGTTCTGCTGTAGTATAAGCAGCAGCCAAAACCTACTTGTCTTTGATTTTCTTTCTCTTTCTAGATGTTGCTAGTATCAGTACATTGTGTCCGAATATGAATGCTAAGTTCCTAATCAATGCCTAGTCACTAGACATTGATTGAGGTAACCTCGGAATTCCTTGTGGGGAAAATGTCTTTTGTGGTATTTACAAGTGAGGACATCTGAGGTGCAAGACACCTACAAGACTGTGCAAGAAATCAGATACAGCCGTGAATATTAGTTTAGAGTCACAAATGATAACACCTTCACTACGTTTATTAAGCCTGTAAGGGCATATTCATGTGTAACTGACTACAAAATTATCCTTGCACCCACTGAATAATGTCACGAGTTATTGCTGCGGGTGTCGTACAGGTATTAACAGAATGTGTACGCTTACTTTTTTTCTAAAGGATCACTGAAGTTTTAACTCTGTCAAACGACTGCATAATAGAGATGCAACACAGACACTTTCCACGTGTTCAGTGGCTTCAAACCACTTTGCAGCTTTGCCGCATATTTAATTGAACTCTTCTAGCGAGATCACAATTATATAATTTACTATCTATTTACTGCTCAAAAACAGGTGGAGAAAAAGACATTTGTGTGCTTTGGTCATCACTACTTATAGGAAAACAGCCACACGACTTAATTAATCTAATAATCCCAGCTAAATTAGGTTGTCATTCTATATAATACAATCTGCAAACCTAAAAAGACATGCATTTTTATTATTCACTGGATAGTATCTGAATTAAGATTTTACATTTTCTGAAGAAAGAGCAGGGTCACGCATGACAGCACTGTGGTCTTTATGTAGGATCTTCTGTGTTGTTGTATGTGATAAACATATTCCTTGCACTGCAGAGTACACTAGATCACTCAATAGATTTCATTCAATCACTATCCTGTTAATTGTACCAAACTTCTGTTTACTGCACAAAATGCCATTATTTGGATGAGAGGTTAATCTGCTGTTACCCCAAGATTTTTTTTAATAGACCATAAAATAGATAAATCCTTTTGTTTTCTTTTTTCCAAAATTAAAAAGGTGCTATATTCTGACTTAGGGGTCTAATGGTTTCATTTTAGAGTGTAGATGGAATTAAACTTTTCTAATTATGAGGGATTTTAGTCAAGTGAGCTGTGATTTTAAACTCCATCCATCAAAGTATTTTATTACTGTTGATTTCTTTCTTCATTCTATAATGAGATTGAAGAATGCTTGCCATCCTGGAATCTTCTGCAGGAGTAATGCTGGAACATTAAGATCCCTAACACACCTACCTTTGGTCCAGAAGAACTGCCAAGGGGCTGGATCGATGAATGTGAGCTGGCTACATGGATGGCAGAAGTTGCCTACCAGTTTGCTAAATGGGAATGTTTAAGACCTAGGCTTTTGCAGACTTGCTAAGAGAACTTGAGCAGTAGCACTTCTTGAGTAAGGTTCTTGGGACTTCTAGACCTCTGGGTCAGCAGGTGGCCTTGTGATGATGCCAAGACTCTTGATGCATCAGTGCAGCAGCTCCAAGGGTGTCTCTGTTTTGTCATTGTTTTCACCCTTTTCTGTCCCTTGGATCCAAATCAAGATATTCCCCCGGCTGACCACTGATAAACCGTCTTTTGACAATGAATGTTCTGTGGCGTGCTGAATTTCACCTGCCAAGAAAGTCTGAAATCCAAGTATCCACTGATTCTAGTAACAGAAAATGCCAGTTAAAAGGGCTGCTAACAATTTACCCAGTGCATTCTAGAGAGAGCTGTGAGTAAAGTGTGACTCTGATGGAATACACACGTATACATGCATACGTACAGTCATACTGATGGAATACACACACATGCATACATGCAATCATACATATACAGATCTATACATTCCAAAGGAGAGAGGGTGGACTTGGGTCCTAGTGACCAGCTATCCCAGCTCTCTGAGTGGTATATCAAATTTTCGTCCCGCAGACATTACAGAGTAGAGGAGAGGGAAGCTCCAGGACGGTTTTGCAGTTGTGAGTTTGGTAATGGTTCCCAGATATTGCTGACAGGCTCTACAACAGCACGGATACGGTTTTAGAGAAGTCTCCTCTTGATCATTTCCTCCCAGTCAGGGTTTAGACTACCCACCAGACTGTGAAGCAGTATAACACCATTTCTGAGTGCATGCCATTGAATTTCTTACAGTTGAATTGCTTGTCACTGTTCGGGTATCACAGGTCTACTGGGTGATATTCTAACCTGCAGACAAAGAGACCCAAATGTATTACCCTGCTTGCTACTGTTTTGCTTTACCATAGGCTTCATTTGTGTCTTTTGTGAAGTCACTGAAGTCAGGAGCTATGAACATCTATAGATGCCTTGCTCCCCTGGCTTCGCAAGGGTTAAACAGGAGCTGGATTCCTTCTTTCTTTTACAGTCTGGGCCAAAGTCTAGTGTCAGCCTAAATTTCTGACAAGGGGGGGGACACAGACGGAAAGTGCTGTCAAGGTCTCCTCATTTCTTATCTCCTCAGGGTTTGGGAACTGTAGCTTTTCTCATCAGAGTTGTGTATGTGTAGCTAAGTATTAACAGCTAGTAGCTACTGAGATATTGTTGTAATGAATAAATATATTCATAGATATATATAACTGTATTCTTTAGTATTAATTTAGTAGTGGTTTGCCTGCATTCACCCACACTCTGGTATGTACTGCACCCCTCTGGCTACTGTACTACTCTGTACTACTCCCCTGTGGCTTCCCCTTCGTTGCTGTGGAGTGAGCTGCATGCCTGATGTTCTGAACCAGCAAAACTCAGTGTCTGCCTTGCAGATTTCCAAATAAGTCACTGCAAGTGCCAGTCCATGGGGACACTGAGTCCGTTTCTGTGAATCGGGATTTATTTGCTTTTGAAGTGTTAATACTAGAGAGGAGGAGGAGGAGATGTCTTCCTTAGCTGCCTTAAGGAAGTAATTTACTATTTTAATATGTTGCTATGGATTAAGAGGACTGCTGAAGGGCAGAATGGCAACCTCCTCTTTGATCCAGGTGACTGGCTCTGTGGGTGGTGGTCATTAGAAAGGAGAAACGGCTCCATCCATCCTATGACTCCAGCTGTAGGGAGCCATAAAGCTAGTTTATATCAGGCCGGGTTTTCTATGCAGGTTGTGTCAAAGCCTGGCCAATTCTTTTTGCATTCCTGTTTCTAACGTGCTGCCTTTCCTAGCTGTCTAGAAGGCTAATGCTCTTATTCAGCCTTTCAGCATCTCATGTCTCAATTATTGCAATGTCCTTTCCCCTAGCCCTGACAAACGTGGTATGGTCATCTCGGATTCATTCAGAATGCAGCTGCGGAAATCAGACACCTAG